>CM062816.1:2041799900-2042999900 GCA_031772625.1 Pinus tabuliformis
CCTGTCCAACTCAACCCTAATGACTGCAACTTTGACTGTGCACTGAGCTACTGCCTGCTTCACATCTTCAATTGTTTTTCTCGGTTACTGCCCCTGCGCTGTCATCCTGACGCTATTGTTGTGTCACTTGCAAAGTCACAATCTTGCCTTCAATGTTTCCTGTGACTGCGTAAGCTTCCTCCAGCCAAGGTTTTAGTCGCGCCTTCAACACTACTTCCTTTTGCAGCACTGCGTCCACCTATTCCTTTAGCTACTTGGCTTCCTGCAGCTTGGCTAACCTCTGTGTCTATGCCATGGTTCGTGTTGTGCCCCTAACTTCATCATAGCATTGTTGGAGTTCGCGTGCTTCCATCTCTAGCCTCTAGATGTTTGGGTCCTCCTGTAATTTGGTCAGGACCTCAAATTGTTATTCGAACAACTGTGTGCAGTCTGTTACTGCATTCTCCCACTTCCACAACTGCTTCTGTGATAGCGGTCACCCGATGTTCCTTTACCTCTGTGGTGTTGAAGGTTGAGCCCTCAACTAGAGCTCTGTAATCTATTTGTTTAGCTCCAACTAAACCCATGCCATCTTTTTCCGGAGTGTCACACACCCTGTGGCCAATTTTCAAATGCTGACCTCGACTGGCTCCTCCTCCAGAATGGCCAATTCTGGGACCAATCTGCATGACTCCTCCATGACCTATAGGATCTTCTTGTTCTGGCTGGTTGCCTTGACCTCAAATGTGAGGCACCATTCCTTTGCAGGGCCATCTACTCGTTGTTTATATCTGTTCACTGATCACCTAGAGGGCATAGTGCTCACGGGCCCTCAGCTCTTCAATGACTCCATCCTGCAAGAGGTGGAGTGCTTCGCATGGGAGTGCTGCCAGGTTCAATCCCCACTCCTTTCAAGGCACTAAAAGTGGGCCTGTCAGCCTCATTTTCTTTTCAGTGCTCCATCCGGCAATAGTAGTGCACTGGAAGCCTTTGTGCGCAGCATATCGGTAGCCTCTAATGTGCCGATAGCCAAGCTAGTAGACACCGTACCAACTTGCGACACGCGGTCTGCAACTCCTGCAGTTCAATCTGGATGGCCCCTAGGATGATCAGATGTTGCTTTTTGAATTGCTGCAAGGCCTCCGCAGTGACATCTCAGACTATGTCACGGATATCATATAAGTCACCCTTCGTTAGTGTGATAGGGTCCAACGAGGTCTTGGCCACCTTGGATTCCTTTATGGACCCTCCCTTTTCCAAATCTCTGGCATTTAATGCGACCGAACGTCTCCTGAGGGTCCGCACCATGCTGCTCTGTGTCCTCTTCTTCGTGTCTCAGGTGAAGGTAATGCCTGCCTTTATCAGAGCTTCGCTCTGCGCCACCTGTCTGTTTTCCTACCTCCTTTCCTATCTATTCTACCTGGGCCTTCTCAGCGGACTCCTTCTTCCTCTTTTCGACTAGCTGCACCATCTTCATCTTGGCCTCTTCCTTCTTCTTTTGTGGCGAAAACTTGCTTCCACCCATCACCAAGTCCGTGGTGGTGCGCCACTCGCACTGCCGCCATTTATCCAACACCGCATCGATGGCACCATTTGTGGCTAGATACGGCAAATCGTACCACTTTTTGTGCAGGGTCCTTCCATGCCCTGATTGATATCCGATGGAAATCAACTTTAAATTCAGTATAGCTCTGTAGGTTAGCATATACCGTGGGTGACAATTGCAGCTTGCGATTGATGGCCATCCTGATATTCATTTCCATCAAGATCTAGAAGATTATTGTCTCAAACGCACTCTGCGTCCTTGGTCGCCCACAGCAAGCATACTTCGCTGCTTCAGGAAGGTCTGGCACAACCGAGGGGAATTAGCTCTCTTCTAGTAGATCCCATGCTATGAGCACAATCGACAGCAGGAGCCACGTGCAGTGGAACATCTTGCTTTGCTCTTACACTTCGCAGAAGTTCGCCAGGAACTCTCCAAGAAGGTAGTCTGACCAGTTAAACTAGACTCCTTCCACGCACTTTTGTGTGAGCACAACGACAAGCGTCGGTACCTCATCAACGCGACACTTCTGCATCACCTTCCCTACAAGGATCTACGTTGCCACCTTCACAGCAGGGTCGCAGATGCTAGAGATAGCATACCCGCACGACTTCCTCACCTCACCAGTTTTAACTTCTCTTTCATTGATTTTGTGAGTGCTAGCTCACCACCCTTGCCGCCAAACATCATAGTTATATTTTCGCCTATATACGGTAGGCGCATTATGCGATGAATCAATATATCGGTGATGGGTATCAGCTCCTCCAGCCACAGAAACCCATCATGCACCAAGCAACAGTAGCTACTTGATGACCAACACTATCACGAGGGTGGGGTTATACTGTGGCACCCAGAGCAGGTTGAGTAATCCTGCCTTCTCTACTCCTTTGAGCCACTTCCGCGACTCCAGTGAAGTCATCCCCGTATTTTTGTCTATGATGCGGCGCATCAATTGTTCGATCGCTAGGTGTGGAAACTTTTCATTATCTGCCAAGTCCCAGTCTTCAAGCTTCAATATCGGACCCGTGCCAAATGCAGACCGTCAAAATTGATTTCATCGGGTAACAGAGGGGTTTTTTCGGGAGTCTTACTTTCATCAATGCCTTTTGACACCTTAGACTTAGGCTTGCGTGGAGGGACATACTCCGGTAACCGTGTAATAGGGTCCACACCCTAAGCTTCAACCTCCTCTATTTCCACTCCCACATCCTCATCATCCATGGGGATGTCTTCAATATCCTCCTTTTCTACTTCTAGGTTTATAGCCTTGCCTTTCTCCTGTGCAATGGGCTTTGGTGGGTTTCATCTTGGCACTGTGCGCACCGGTATGGTAGGCTGCTTTCCCTTCTTATCTTTCATGCTCTCCTTGGTTGGGGTTGGCTTTGGTCTTGGTGTTCTCGGGGATTCAGGGACCTCCGCCAATACTTCGGCCACTTCTGGGGTAGCTACTTCGGCCCTCGCATCAATTTCCTGCACATTTTCCTTAGTCGCCACTCCTTCGGTGTTCATAGTTCTGCGTGAGTTGACATGACGCTATTCACTAGTGCTTGTGTCTCTTTTGACAATTGTTCAAACGCCAGACTCGTTATCAGATATTGAAAGAATTCACAGTTCGTGTGCACCTAAAAGCATAAAAACTCAATTCTCAAAATTCCAAGTGTTTTTCGTTGGGCAACCACTTGTAATTTATATGGCATTTTGAATTCAAATTTGACTGTTCCCCCCAAAATTGGTTCATTAATGCCATATTAGCAGCATATTTTCAAGGATATAAGCCTTAAATTTCGTCTTAAATGTCGGTCGCCTACTCCATTTGGCCTCACTTCTACCGTCCTTTCATGAACAGTGACTTTAACAGTCACCTTCTAGCTGACCTGTGCAATTTATTCCTAGGTAGCGCAACTCCATCCACGCTGCCGCGGACCCAATGACATGTTTGTGCTTCGTATCGTCTTCCAATTGTGCAGCTCCCCCACCTAAGCAGTGTAGTTTATAGTCTCGCGCCTCCTTTCAGCTACCTGGAGCGCTAAGACTGTGCTACTTTCATTTATTCACATGTCTGGACCGCCGGTGTATGGCTTCAAGCGACTGCCATTCACCTTTCCTGGGAAGGGTTCTCTGTTTAACTTGACCAGCTGTACCACTCCTTCATCGGTAATCTCCTTGATAACATAAGGCCCTAACCAGTGCATCCTAAATTTCCCTGGAAATTGATCAAACTTACTATCATATAACAAAACCAGGTCATTTACCTTAAATGTGCACAGCTTGATGTGTTGATCATTCCATGCCTTTTCGCGCTGCTTTTGGACCTGCTGGTGAAATCCAGCCAAAACTCTTTCTTCTTCATGCTCATCCAACTGCGCAAGCCTCTCCTCCAAGGCTCCATGATCCGTCATACATGTGAGCGTTGTTATGCACGAACTAGGAACCATGTATTCCATAGGCATTACAGATTCCACACCATAAACGAGCCTAAAAGGGGTTTGTCTCATCAACTTCTTGCATGTCGTTCGATAAGCCCACAATACTACAGGTACACGTAGGTCCTAATCACTTCGTTGAGCATTGCAAACCTTGGTCAGCGCATTTTTGAGCACTTTGGTGAATGCCTCCACTGTCACGTTAGCCCGTGGGTGATAAGGTGTGCTCTTCTGGTGAAATACTTGAAATTCCTCCATTAGTGTGTTTATCGTCTCATTTAGGAAGTGCATACCATGATCACTCATCAAGATCCTCGGACATCCAAATCGCGTCAGTACATGCTCAAATAGGAACTTTGTGGCCATCGCACCCTTGCAATCCTTCACTAGCTGCGCTTCTGCCCAACGAGTCAAATACTCTGTCGCAGTGATAAAGTACCTTGCTCCTATCTTCCCTTGTGGCTGAATGGGTCCTACAAAATCTATCACCCACTTCTCTAAGGGTTGCAACGTCATTTGGGGATTCAAAGGCATTTCATCCCTCCGCGATGGCCTGCCCATTGTTTGACATACATCACACGCCTTGCAATATTCCTTTGAATCTTGATGAAGTGTTGGCCACCACAACCCTGTGCATAGAATCTTATTGCTCTGCCAATATAATGTCCTCCCGCGGCACCCCCATGAGCGTCTGCAAGGATGTTCCTTCGTTCGAACTCAGGTACATACCGTCGCAATATCTCATCAGTCCCCATCTTGTATAGATGCCCAGAAATGACAGAGAAATATGTTGTGCGCACCACTAATTCCTTCTTTTGCTGGACAGAGTACCCTTCTAGTGTAGTTCCTTTTGTTGGGAAGTGTATTATATCCTCAAAATGACCATCCGTGACACGCACTGCAAATAGCTACACATCCAGCGTTCAATTATCCAGGCTTCACAACAACTTCAAAATCGTACTCTTGGAACAATAAGAGCCATCTGCATATTCACCCCCCCAACACAGGCTTATTGACCAGGTACTTCAACGTAGAGTGATCTGTATACATCTTAAAATGGCCTCCTAGCAAGTAGTGCCTATAATTCTGGAGCGCATACACGATACTTATCCCCTCGTGCTCAGTGGTAGAATAACTCTTCTCTGCTTTGGATAATTTGTGGCTTGTGAACATGATAGGATGGTCCAAGCCTTCTCCGCCAGCTTGTGTTAGTACTGCCCAGTGCTATACATGACATGTCGACATGTACATGAAACTCTTTCTTCCAGTCTGGGAAGACTAGAATCAACATGGTAACCATCTTTTCTTTCAATATATCCAAGCTCTTCTTACAATCATCGTTCCAGCAGAACGTGACATCCTTCTTCAACAATTTTTCCATAGGCGCGGTGATCTGGGCATAGCTTTTGATAAACTTTCTGTAATATCTTGTATGTCCCAGAGTAGCGCGTAGCTGTTTCACACTCCTCGGGGCTTCCAAGTTCAGTATCATCATGATCTTCACGAGGTCTACCATCAGTCCTTGTCTGCAAACCACATGCCCCAATAGGTTCCCAAAAGGAACACAAAATAGACACTTCTTGAGATTGATCATGATATGGTATCTTCGACAGGTATCCAACATCAAGCACAAGCTTGCTACATGGCACTTAACCAACCCAAACGCAGACCAATCATCAAAATATACCTCCAGGAACTTATGAATAAATTCCTTGATCTAGGTCCGGGTGTGACAAAGGACCCTTCCAAGACCTTTTACTTTCGTGATGTGTTAAAATGCATTTTTAAAAAACATAAATGAATACATCTGCATGCTATAAAGAATAGGAACATGGCAATCATCAGAACATGAAAACATAAGACGTTGATAACGGAGTTCATCCAGGAGGGACTACATCTCCGGGCCCCAGTGTCAAGATGGTGTAGGCTGTTGCATTAAGTGCTGTCAATAGTGATGATGTACACAAGAGATGATCTCGTGATCATACAAGGAAAATGCCCTCACACAAGAGTGGCTCTAAGAGATGTTCCACTACAGGAACTCTCAGTCAAAAGACTCCTATTAGTATGACACAAAACTCATGCATGATGAGCATCCCACCAACATGGCATAAAAGGGATATCAATGAAAACATGCACGACGACAACATTAGTATCCCATCAACATAAAACAAATGGATCTCAAAACATAACATGATGAATCATGAAAACAGTATATCACATAGACGATTCTGTGTCACATCAAGCAGGAATCATGAAAACAAGTAATAAACAAGATCTTACATCAAGCATCAACAAGGATCTGTGCAGCACAATGCATGGCAAAATAAGTACATGTACACACTGCATATACCTCACAACCAAGGGCCATCTAAAGAAGCTGATGTCAACTGCTGAATCTGCTCGTGCCATCAATCTCACGGCATCAATCGCATGGAAATGGTTGCTCGCTCATGAATGTTGACACCTACATTCCACTTAGGTAAGTGGCTGAAGAATAAAATGAGTAAATGAGAAATCTGAATGCACCATCAAATTTGTGGCGTCGAATAGTGTAAAATTGACTATCCAAAATCTGAATTCTAAGAAGTTGAGAATCTGGGGCTCAAGGAATCTTTTAGATTTCCCCTAGATTCCTCAAAGATTTTGGTCCATGGGTGAACTGGAAATCTGCAACTCCAAAGGTGAATCTGACTTCTCCATTGCGATCCCTATGGAAAACCATGAAAAATGACTCTAAAATTGACTATATTCTGACATGGAGAAAAATTACCTCCTCAGGAAAATTGCAAGGATCATGGTTCCCCTCCCTGTTTTTGCAGCAATCATGGTTCCATCTGTTAGGATTCCAAAAAACTCTCCTAGGTTGTAGCTCGGAGATGCCTGGTAACATATAAATTCAACTTATTATTGCAAATAGATGAATGGAAGGAATGATGCTTGTCTAAGCCAGATAACCACTTCTATTTTGTTTCACTTCAGACATGCGTGAACACCCCCAGACTACAAGGCTTTAGACCACCAACTACTCACAGTTTAAGGATTGGGTGAATATGGATAATACTGACCACACCAGCAGATGCATAAGACCATGTGATGGCCGGCTACAACCAAAAAAGAAGCCTACAAATCTAATCTACTAATGCACAGACAGGATGACAACTCTCTGGCACTAGATGAAGAGAAACCTGAGTAACTTATGCAATGACACATACAAGTATTTAACACAGAGATAGGATGACAGCTACTCTAATGCTAAATATCAAGAGTTCAAGCATACAACATATCAGGCACAGCTTGGAACAGAAGAGAAATGGAAAGTGAGCAATTAACAGAAAAAGAAGCTTGTATTAGCTGAAAATGAAGACGAGACGCTGCAAGTGTCAAAATAGTTACAGTCTCCAGAAGTTGAACCTTACATCAAAACATCAACCATCAACCCTAATTACATCTTGTTTTTGGGTATATATAGAGTTTCATTACAAAGGCACTTGGCCGATTTAGGTATGGAGGGGTCATAATTGACCACCAACTGCATTTATCTGCCTGACGGAGTCTCTGAGCACTTTTGCTTGCTTTAGTGGATAAATCTAATTTTTTCAGGTGCTCTGTTGTCCTCTCAAGCATCTGGAGTGTACGTATCAATGAAGTTTCATAACTGCTAAATAAAGTTACATGCTCACGCTCTATCCTTTTTCTCTTCCGTCATATTGTCTGTTAAATGTGGTTGTTGAGAAGCAACTGCGACTGGTACTGGTAGGCCAGTCACTTTCATCCTTCGGGCACACGGGACGGTCAAGGGACATGAACTACATGGTGAGTGGATGATTCAGAAGGAGAAGGAAGATCGATCGTCAGATCGAGAGAACAGATGGCGAAGAAGACCTGGCGGAGGATATGGGAAGCAGCGGGAGCGGGATAAACGTGGGCTGTTGGATCTCAGGCAAACAGATACAACAGTGATCAGGTGGCGGAGGCGCGTGGCGGTTATCGAGCAGGGACGGAGGACTATGTGGTAAGCAGTATCGATCACACTGCCTTCGAGCGTTAGTCGTTAAAAGGGTGAGGGCGTACGATTCCATTCAGCACGTGACACGTAGCGGCGGAATAGAGAGAGAAACTGCTCTCCATCGCATGCTAACATTCGATTGGGTTATGGGCGTGGGGAGAGTGAATGTCATCAGATCTCTTCGGGGTGATCGGACGGTTGGGAAAAGAGCACGCAGGTCACTTTATCAGGTGTGACGGGAGCCATTGGATCAGTGGGAGGAAATCAACGGCAGGGAAACGATGGAGGGCCTTTAGCGAGCACGCGAGGGCGTGTGGGGTGGTTTTATGAGGGTTTGGGCCTTACACTTGGAGCTAAAGTTAAAGGGGGTTTTATGTTGGGCTTAGAGGAACAGAGGAAACGGAGGTGAAGGAGAGGGAGCGGAGCAAAGGAAAAGGGGAAAAATGACCACCGTGGGCTTTTTCTTGAGCATAACCAATCCAACCAAGCTTATCTCTGACCTTCAAAACCATAGTTATGTAGCAGAGCTAACACTGGCTCCTTCTAGGGATGAGATCCTCCTTGCGACATCTCAAGAATTGCAGACCATCGCCTTTCCTGTGAAAACTAGATTAGCAAAATTTCCTAGTGTTCCATTGGGCATGGAGTCTAACTTGAGCTTACACTAAAACTGATAAAACAACATATTTACAACTTTAAGGCCTGAAGACCTTAAACAACATAAATTTTCAAAAATTGCCCATTAACTGGGCCATCAAAAACTGTCTCTCCTTCCATACTTTGCAGCATGAAAGTATTGTTCCCTTGGATCTGAGTGATGATAAAAGGTCCAATCCACAGAGCATCAAACTTCCCATGGTTTCCTTTCTTCTCTTTCAGTGCATCCCACTTAAGAACCAAGTCTCCAACCTGAAAATTGTCTGTCTTTGCCTTCCTGTCGAAGGCTTCCTTGATTCTTCCCTGATGTGTTGCAGACTTCTCAACCAGTTGTTCTCTGATTTGATGCACTTCTGCCAAGTCAATGATTCTTTTTGCCATGTCCTCTTCTTCATTCTACTCTTCTTGCAAGAACTTTGCCACGGGAGGGTTAACTGAATTGGGAATACAGCCTCAGTGCCATATACCAGCTTGAATGGGGAATTCCCTGTGGATTTCTTGGTGGTGACCTGTCAGCCCACAATGCATACTTGAGCTTGGAATCCCAATTCCTTTTGTTGTCTTCCAACAGCTTTTTAATTATCCTTATCAGGCTCTTGTTGGAAGATTCTACTAGACCATTGCCTTGAGGGTAATATGAGGTGGAATGAACTAGCTTAATGCCCATTGAGTCACACATGTCCACCAACTCTTTTGCCCTGAAGGCTGTTGCATTGTCTGTGACTAATTTATGTGGATAGCCAAACCTGGTGAAGATATTCTCTGTCAAGAACTTCATGACCACATGATGATCAGCTTTCCTAGTAGGGATGGCCTCAATCCACTTAGTGAAGTAATCAGTGGCTACTAAGATCCATCTATGCTAGCCACTGGAATGTGGATTGATTTCTCCTATGAAATCCAAGCCCCACTGTCGAAAAGGGCCATTGGCATGTATTGGTTTTAAGGGTAGGGATTTCAACTGCTGTTTTCCCTCAAACCTCTGGCACCTGTCACAAGATTTAACAAATGAAAAGAAATCAGAAAACAAAGTGGGCCAGTAATACCCCACTCTGAGGATCTTGTGGGTCATGGTCTTCCAATAGTGATGTCCTCCACAAATGCTGGAATGAAACTGATGCATGACTTCCATGGATTGTTCTTTGTCCAAACACATTAAAAGAATTCCAGAGGGGTCCCTCCAGTACAACAATTTTTCATGAATGCAATACTTGGCTGCTCTAAGCTTAATGGTTCTGGCTTGGCTTCAAATTAGGCCTAAAGGGACTTCTAGCTTCAGCAAAAATAGAACTATGGTAGAATACCATTCACAAGAAACTAGATTTTCTGCCACTGATTGGCTCTGCCCTGATTCAGTTATTTCTTCTGTCTGTTCTTCCTCTGAGATTGTGCTTATGAGATTCATGTTTAGCATCCTGCAATTTTCTTCAGCCATTAGTTTGGCAAGGCCCTGACTTCTAACCAACTTGGTGGGCTTAAGCTCTATGTTGAATTCAATCAACTTTTCTATCCATTTATCCCTTCTTCCATCAACATCTGGCTATGTTAGGACATCTTTGACTGAAGTAGAGGGCACATATGCAACTACCTTGGAGTGCAGAATGTATATTCTAAAAGCTTTCAAGGATTTGATAAGAGCATAGGCCTGTTTTTCTATAATGTCATACCTCAGTTCAGCATCCCTTAGGGTTTTGCTGAAGAATGCCACCGAATCTTTTGAACCTTCACCATCTCTCTGCAATAACAGTTGCAAGGGTGTCATCTAAGGCAAATGAAAATATATGGAACTCCTTGCTATAGTTTGGGCTAATTAAAGTAGGAGCTTCCATAATGGCTTTCTTGATGCATTCAAAATATCTTCTTGCTTCTGCAGTCCATTTGATTTCTGACCCCTTTTTCAACATGGAGGTGATGTGTTTTACAAGTTCTGCAAAATTTGGAATAAACCTCCTTACAAAATTTATCTTTCCCAGAAAGGACTGGATATCCTTCTTTGATCTCAGGACAGACAAGGTATGTATTGTTCTCACTCTTTCTAGGTCAATTTTGACACCTGCAGCAGAGACAATATGTCCTGACAACTTGCCCTCTTCTAAAGCAAACTGTGACTTCTTAGGATTGACTAATATCCCAAACCTTATGCATTTCAGAAATACTTTCTTTAGGTGTTGCAAATGATCTTGATGGCTGCTGGAGTATATTGTTATATCATCAAGGTAGATAAGGACAAACTTGTCCTTCTCTCCCACGAACGTTATGTCCATATCTCTCTGAAAGGTTGCTCCAGCATTCATCAACCCAAAAGGCATCTTGGAATACATGAAAGTGCCCAAGGGAGTGGTGAATGCAGTCTTCTCTTAATCATCTGGATGCACAGCAACTTGATTATACCCTGAAAATCCATCCAGGAAAGACATCACTTTGGCTCTTGAGACTTTCTGCAGCAAATGCTCCATCTTGGGTAGAGGATAATTGTCTTTCTTAGAGCATTTGTTTAAATTTCTGAAATCAATGCAGAGCCTGATTTCTCCACTTTTCTTCCTCACAACTACCAAGTTGGCTACCCATTTTTAATATCTGAGAGGGACTATGATTTTTGCAGCCAACAACTTCTTGATCTCTTTTTCAATCAGAGGAAGGAGCAAAGGATTTATGGGTCTCAGCTTCTGCTTGAAAGGGATGGTGTCTTTTTCCAAGGGGATCTTATGCTAAATGATCTTTTTATCATACGTTTTGAGGTCACTGTACTCCCTAGCAATGACGCCAATTATGTTAGGATTCCAAGAAACTCTCCTAGATTGTAGCTCGGAGATGCCTGGTAACATATAAATTCAACTTATTGTTGCAAATGGATGAATGGAAGGAATGATGCTTGTCCAAGCCAGATAACCACTTCTATTTTGTTTCACTTCAGACATGCGTGAACACCCCCGAACTGTTAGTGTCAATATTTTCAGCCTTCCTCCAGTGATCAAATATGCTCTTACAAAGTGATTTTAAGGTGTCAAGGTCAAATTTTGTCATTTCAGTGAGTCTTCAAGCAAAATTTGGTCACTACGCATTAGGTCTAGGGTTTGCTTTTACTCCTGTCAAAGTTGTCCAAATGTCGCTCCATGTCACCGTTCAGCTGAGTGTACCATCATTCAGAGGGTTGTCATTATCATGTCAAGTTCCACTGGGTCATTTTACACCTTGTTCATGCTTCAGTTGCGCCTAGGTAAGGTTCATTTCCCTCTCCTAGGGTTTTGAAGGAAATTTCTCCTAGATGGTCAAACCATCAACAAAACTTGTATCCTAATGTTCATACACCTTCCCCTATCCTTAATGTACCTTATTAAACACTTCCCATCACTGAGATCCCCCAAATTCCTCATTTTCGCACAAACCCTAGTTTCTTGCTACAACTTGACAATTTTCTAGGCTAGGCCTGTGTTTTTCCCTTTTGGACCTCTTCCCCTCACTCAATCTCTAAAATTCCACTTTCCCCTACTTTCTAACATCCCTCCCTACATCCAAAAATTTTCTCAAGAATTTAGAAGCCCTTTATCCCCTTCATTTCGCTTCATTTCGACAAATCCCCTGTTCCACACATCGGGATAGGTTTTACGCCAATGATTTTTCTGAGCAACAAAAGATGAATTTTGGAAAACTGAGAGAGGTTTTTGTCCAACATAGTCCAAGGACGAAAACCCTTCTTCACATTTTACACAGGTTTCATGGTTTTAGAGAAATGTCAAAAATAAAGTCGTCTCAGGAGAATTGATGCACCTCTCGTGTGACTTTGGGAAAGTCACGTTTTCTCCTAGCTTGGTTGGCCAAATGACTTTCTTGATGAGTCAAAAGATAACTAGACACAAATATATTTCCAATGAGCTATCATGAGCTTAATTTGGATTTGAGTAAGACCTTAAAAATTGATTGCAACAGCACTCTGCCTTGAGGCAGCCTCATTTGGCACATTTTGACCAGTCTTGGAAGATTTGATTTTTTGCAGAAAAAATGAACTCAAAATTGAAACATTCAAGTTATTTTGGAAAGTAGACTCAAATACCTTTCCAACGAGCTATCCCGTGCCCAATTTGGACACCAGGAAGGCCTCCAAAAGTCTCTTGGAAAAAGAACTACGCATAGGGCAGGTGGCGCGGCGCACATAACTGGCGCGGCGCATTGGGCTCAAATTTCCAGTGCAAATTTACACTGGCGCGGCGCATAGAGAAGGCGCAGTGCATTGGGCTTGAGGCGCAGTGCATAGAGCTTCCAAGGCCGATTTTTTTTCAAAAATTTTCTCCAAAATCACCCAAAACGCATGGATTGCCATTGGTACAAGTAGGTTGAGCTTCTCTCATAGCTTTTCATCCCAGGTTGATGGTTGTTTCATGGTGGTTGATGTATGGTGATTGTTCAAACAAATCAAACCCTACCCCTTCAAAATATTCTCAAAGGAAATTGCTGCGTAGGGTTAGTATTGACTATTTTGGCTACCATATCCACTTACCACTCCCTTACTCCATTTTTCCTTTGATTTCCCTACTCCCTAACCTCACATACCCCTAAATTCACTAATCCCCTATCCCCATTCCCATTTCCCAAAGTTCCAAACATAAAATCCCAAACCCTAGTCCTATACAAAAACTCCTAAATCATTCCCTAATTCCCTGTTCCCTTAAATAAAACCTACCCCAACAGTCCCTAAATCCCTCACTGTTTTCCCCCTCCACAGTCCCTTATATCACTGTTTTCCTTGGTGGCAAAAGTCAAACCACATCACAGCTCACCTATTTCTCATCAAAGCAGCTCCAAAACAGTTCATTCACTAGCAGTGATGGCATATGATCCTTCATATGAGTATGAAGAGGAGACCCACAGTGACTCACCAACAGAGGTACATGCACCCAGGAGACCTCATAAAGGTGGCAAAACATTCGGGAGAATCGCCAAGCTGCCCAAAGGAGGAGGGTGGAGTTCACTTCACTTGAGCAGGAGGTTAATGCCGATCGAGAGTCATGGCTTGAAAGAGCCAACATCCACTTAGAGAGACTGCTGGACAAGGCCAACAAGGAGAAGACATTGCTGAGACACATGGCTTTTCATTACATGGCGAGGAACAAAGTTTGCAAGGCGCGAATCAGGAATTTAAAGGCAAAATTAAGGAAGGCATCAAATAGGAAAAAGAGGAAAAAGGAGCATGATCAACTTCAGACATTGGCCGAGGCTTCCTTGGCCCATCATAGCATTTGATAGAGAAGACCCAACCCAAATTTCAAGAAATTTGTAGCAATTTTTGAACTTTGGAAATTTTTTGCACAAAAAACAGAGTTTTCCTCCCTATGCGCCATGCCACATGGCGCTCGCTTTTGCTAGAGGGCTCCAAATCACAAAAACTTTGCATTTC
This sequence comes from Pinus tabuliformis, assembly GCA_031772625.1. NCBI lineage: Eukaryota > Viridiplantae > Streptophyta > Pinopsida > Pinales > Pinaceae > Pinus > Pinus tabuliformis. The sequence goes on from CM062816.1 coordinate 2,041,813,904, forward strand.
TGGATTTTTCATGAAAATTTATGCTTGCCTACCTATGGCCAAGAAATTTGGGCAAGTTTTGAGCCCTCAAAAGGTCAAAAAACACTCAAAAAATGACCTCACTGCCCCTATTTTGACACACAGGAAGCAGTGTTGGGAGAACTAACTTTTGGAGGGGCAAATGGAGGCCAAATTGAAAAATTCCACTTGGGTTGGAAAGTAGACAGGTAGACCTTTCCAGAAAGAACACTTGGAGCTAATTTGGACATCAGGAAGGCCTCCAAAAGTGGGTCCAAACAGGCACTATGCATAGAGAATCAGGCGCTACGCATAGAGGAAAAATTGCCAGTTTGACCAAGTTTTGCTTTGTTTTTCACCCAGCTTCGCCTAGTTTGAATTTTTCACTTTCCTAATGGAAAATTTTTGATGTAATTTCATGTATATTGATGTATCATGATGTAAATATGTCAAATTCTCACTTGGTAAGGTAGATTCATCAGTTAAGAAGTTGTTTGAAACTGAATGAATCAGTTCCCTAGTTTATAGAGGCAGGTAGTTTCATGGCCTAATTTCTAGTTCCTAGTTTAGAATCAGTCGGATCAGCTCCTAAAAGTGTGAGCTCGACTCCTAGAGGCTAGGATGAGCTATGGTTTGTCTATATTATGTTGTTTTTCAGTCATTAGCATGGTTGGACACTTGGGATTGTTTGGCATTCCATTGTACATCTGATTTCTGCATTTTTGGCAAAGGAAAGACCAGGGTTTTGCAGCACTTGTTGGGATCCTTGTGGCTCTGAGTTTTGATGGTGTTTTTCTTCATGTAATTGTGATTTCATTGATGTTTTATGTATGCCATTTCCCTTCTCTTTGCTTCTGAAATTGAACAAATTGAGTGACAAAGGTAGAATTCATTTGGCTTGCTGTGCTCTGCCTTAAAATTTGTTTAGTTTTATATGTTTTCATCTGTTTGGAGAGGATTCTTGCAGCCTCTTTCCCTCTTCAGCTCCTCAGCGGTCCTTTCCATCCATTCATTTAATCTAAAGCATCAAAACTATTGCCTACCTTGCCCCAACTGGAACTCTGCGAAAATTTGGCCTCATCCCCGGACCCAAATTTTCCTTTCCCTTGATTCCAACAAAACCCCCAAAAAATCAAATCATATCCTTATACTTCATACCTAGCCTAAAATTAGTTTGTATTTCAGTCATCTCAAGCCCCATCGATTATTTTTTTCTGAAATTGACCCGGAGAGAGCCCTCTCCTGTCTTCGTAGGGCTAGCTACGAGGCTAAGCGTGGTTTGATGTGGACCTAGAACCTTGCCTTTTTAGCCTGAGGCAAATCTAGGCTCTAAGCGTGGTATGATTTTTGCAGCCAGCAACTTCTTGATCTCTTTTTCAATCAAAGGAAGGAGCAAAGGATTTATGGGTCTCAGCTTCTGCTTGAAAGGGGTGGTGTCTTTTTCCAAGGGGATCTTATGCTAAATGATCTTTTTATCATACGTTTTGAGGTCACAGTACTCCCCGGCAACGGCGCCAATTATGTTAGGATTCCAAGAAACTCTCCTAGATTGTAGCTCGGAGATGCCTAGTAACATATAAATTCAACTTATTGTTGCAAATGGATGAATGGAAGGAATGATGCTTGTCCAAGCCAGATAACCACTTCTATTTTGTTTCACTTCAGACATGCGTGAACACCCCCAGACTACAAGGCTTTAGACGCCAACTACTCATATTTTAAGGATTGGGTGAATATGGAGAATACTGACCACACCAGCAGATGCATAAGACCATGTGATGGCCGGCTGCAACCAAAAAAGAAGCCTGCAAATCTAATCTACTAATACACAGATAGGATGACAGCTCTCCGGCACTAGATGAAGAGAAACCTGAGTAACTTATGCAATGACACATACAAGTCTTTAACACAGAGATAGGATTATAGCTACTCTAATGCTAAAGATCAAGAGTTCAAGCGTACAACATATCAGGCACAACTTGGAATAGAAGAGAAGTGGAAAGTGAGAAATTAACAGCAAAAGAAGCTTGCATTAGCTGAAAATGAAGACGAGACACTGCAAGTGTCAAAATAGTTACAGTCTCCAGAAGTTGAACCTTACATCAAAACATCAACCATCAACCCTGATTACATTTTTTTTTTGGTATATATAGAGTTTCATTACAAAGGCACTTGGCCGATTTAGGTATGGAGGGGTCATAATTGACCACCAGCTGCATTTAACTACCTGATGGAGTGTCTGAGCGTGTTTGCTTGCTTTAGTGGATAAATCTGATTTTTTCAGGTGCTCTGTTGTCCTCTCAGGCAGCTAGGGTGTACATATCAATGAAGTTTCATAACTGCTAAATACAGCTACATACTCACGCTCTGTCCTTTTTCTCTTTAGATATACTGTCTGTTAAATGTGGTTGTTGAGGAGAAACTGCGACTGGTACTGGTAGGCCAGTCACTTTCATCCTTCGGGCACACGGAACGGTCAAGGGACGTGAACTGCATGGTGAGTGGACGATTTGGAAGGGGAAGGAATATCGGTCTTCGGATCGAGAGAATAGACGACGGAGAATGCCTCGCAGAGGATATCGGAAGCAGTGAGAGTGGGATGAACATGGGCCATTGGATCTCAGGCGGACAGATCCAACGGTGATCGGGTGGTGGAGGCGCACAGCAGTTATCAGGCGGGACGGAGGACTAAGCGGTAAGAGGTATCAATCGCACTGCCTTTAAGCGTTAGGCGGTAAAAGGGTGAGGGTGTGCGATTCCATTCAGCACGTGACACGTAGAGGCGGAGGAGAGAGAGAAACCGCTCTCCATCGCACGCTAAAAATCGATCGAGTTACAAGCGCGGGGAGAGTGAATGTCATCAGATCTCTTCGGGGGTGATCAGACAGTTGGGAAAAGAGCACGCAGGTCGCTTTATCGGGAGGAAATCAATGACGGGGAAACGATGGAAGGCCTTTAGCTAGCGCACGAGGACGTATGGGGTGGTTTTATGAGGGTTTGGGCCTTGCGCTCGGAGCTAAAGTTAAAAGGGGTTTTATGTTGGGCTTAGAGGAACAGAGGAAACGGAAGTGAAGGAGAGGGAGCGGAGCAAACGAAAAGGGGAAAAATGACCACCATGGGCTTTTTCTTGAACATAACCAATCCAACCAAGCTTATCTCTAACCTTCAAAACCATAGTTATGTAGCGGAGCTAACACCATCCTCATAGTGAAAATGGCTAAAAAATGTAGAACTATGATGGAGACACGGACAGCGCCATTGTGTTCGTGGCATCGAGAAGTGCTGAAACCATATAAAATTTGTTAAAATCTGATAAAGTGAATTTTCACCCCTCCTGCAAAAGGCTGCCTCGAACTGCATGCCAAGATTTTGCCTCCCCTGTCTTGAAATTCATGCCCGCTCCTAGTTCCTCCATCTTTCCCCCTTGCGTACTGCACAATTGTTGGGTTTATATAAATTCTCGGGCGATTTTTCCAAGAAATTTGTTTGGTGCAGTGGTAAGTTTAGCAAATTGGTTGAGGAGGGGTCGGGTGGTCAAACCCCGCCCCTCCTATTTTTTCCCATATTATAGTTTCAAACCCACAAAATATATATGAATGGGGGGGTCAGGTCCGCATTGGGTGGCCTGCCCCCATATCCCCGTAACATGTGTTGTATTGGAGGCGCATTAAATTTCGGTGGTTATGTATTAATGGGGAGTTGTTTAGTTTTGGGGGCCGGCCACATGGGTCGAGCGGGTTCGACCCCTGCCGGTCCTGTATCACATGTTATAAGGTGTGTTGAGGGATTTCGGGGTGTGGGTCGGGTCCACCGGAGGTGGCCTGTGCCCACCCCATAATACATTCGGTTAACATTTATGTGGGGTGCGGTTGGAGGGTCCGGCGGGGTCATGGCCGTCAGCCCATTTAAATATTGATTTGGTTTTATGGTTGGGGTTAGGCCGGTGGGGTTCATGGCCCATCAACCTTTTAATAATAAAAAAAATTGTTATGTAGTTTTGGGGTGGCGGGGGTGGTGGCCTGCCACCTCATTTATAATTTTTTTGACTTTTTATTAAAATAGAGGTGCTTCTAAAATCTTTAGAAAATAAGGGTTATTGGGAAAATTAATGAGGCCACAATTTTGACTGATTTCGGGAGCTAGGTTTCATGCCTCGGGGTCGGTAAAATTGTAGGAAACTTAAACCTGGCCCACAGCTCAACTTTGACCAAAACTTTGACTAGCTCGTTCTCCCTCATACAAGCTCGGATTAACGAACCATTTGTACCTCTGCGATCAGGACGACGAGATCTAGGCTTTGGTCCTAGGTCGAAGTCATTTTGAGCACTTTGATTTTCAAATGTTCATAAGCCCTCTTTGTCCTGTGTGTCTCTAGAGCCACCTAGATCAATCCTCCATGTTATCACAAAACCAGACCCTGATAGGCTGCTAATCAAGAAGACTTTGAGTAAGTATTTCAAACCAAACTTTTGGCTAAGGATTAGCCTCCTCAACCTAAGAGGGCTCTCTCATTGGGTTAAAGATTTCAATTTAGGGATTAGATGGCTAACTATATGGAAGAAACAAATGAAAACATATAAATGGTTGAAATACCAATCAAAAAACATCTATTGGGCTATGGAGTCTGAGCATGTTTCATTACAACAGCAAGATCAGCTTAACATGGAAGTCAGGGCATAAAGAGTCTTAATGTATCAGTAAAACAGAGTCATAATGCAAGGAACACAGTTTATAAACACATGAAGGAAGTTAGAGAATTATCAATGAATTCTAAGTAACATGTGTTCATACCACTACAAGTAAGTAGATGACAAAGGCCATGAGAAAATCAAACATTAAAACTCTCTCTAAATCCTGAGTAATGAAGCCAAAATCTCTGTATTAACATAAAAACACACAGTCTCTTACAATAACACAGTATGCTTGTTTCTTTTGAAAATTGCCAACCCTGAGGCATTCCACCTCTTGTCCTTTATAGAGTTATCATTACAATCTTGGATTCCCTGATCCAACATGAGGGGAATTCGAATTTCCTATCTTGACACCTATTCATACCTAAAACAGACTATTAATTATAAGTAGCAGTTATCTAACAGTCTTAGAGTCCTAATACAATTAGGAGTACAACTCCTTCTTATGATAGTAACAACTTAAACTAGGAATTAAATTCGATACTTGACAGCTGCTCCCCCTTAACTTCGACCTTGGTGATGTCCATAACCCTCCTGCTAGCCTTCAATAACTTCTCCTTCATCTATCTTGAAAACTAGGAAATTGTCCCCTGCAGTGTAGCCTTGGTCTTCAATGGTGTTCCTCATATCTCCTGTTGACCAAACTAGCCCCTTTAATCATATAACATATGTTGAATTAGCCATAGAACCCTGCTCTTACACTTGTGCAAGAATTAAACTCCTTGAATTTGCATGAAGAAAGTCAATCTGGATGTGCTACGAAATAAACTATTGTTTTTGTAGCGCAAAACTTTGTTCTTGCATATATTTTTCACTCTTTGATTTTTTCCTTTACTTGGGCTTTAAACCTTCTCAAATGACCTCCTCACATTCTCCAGTAGCATCCTTCTCCAAAAATAGCCCCTTCTTTCCTTTGAAGATTGATCAAAAAGAACAAAACTACACCTACAGCAGTTTTGTAGCGCGCTACGAAACTGTTGTGCATGTCACCTACAGCAGTTTCGTAGCGCGCTACGAAACTGCTATGTGAATCAATTTACATAGTTTTTTCCAAAAACTTTCCTTCTAAGGATTCTTCACAGCTGTTTCATTATGTAAATATGCCACATATACTTGAAATCACCCATCCATGAAACATCTTTAAAAAGTAATGTCTTTGTTTCAACCAAAATTGTATTAGGGTTTCATTACTGAATGCCCTATTCATTTGTGCTCAGGTTGACCTCCAGATTTGCTTAGCTGAATTTCTAGGTCTTCAATTTGTCTTTTCATTACCCTGATATTAGTTCTTAGTCTGTCATTGATCCATCTGATATACCTTGCTTCCTTGATTGCAGGGACAGTCCAGGTGAAGTATTGAGCATCTCTGCTAACTACTTCAGGTTTTGAAACGTTTCCATCTTCCCACAGGGCCTTTATTCTTTTGAAATTGGCTTTCTCAACTACATGTTTCCTTGCCCTTTTCTTAAGTTTGGCAGTCTCAATATTGGCAAGTTTCAATTTCTTCTTGACTTCTTCATAATCATTTTCTTCTTCTTGAGTATTGACTGCTCTATTTTTGTCATCTTCGTGCATGAGTGATGGTTTCATTACTGGAACTACAAGCTCTTCACGGAATCCTGATATCTCCCCTGTCTCACTTACCTCCGGCTCTGCCTCCTATAACCTTTTGGAATTCCTAGTCACAGGCCTTCTAGGCTTAAAACAAATTCTGAAACCTGATCATCAAACTGTAGCTTTTTAGAGGATTTCATGTTTTTTGACTTTCCCTCACCTAATTCAATGAAGTCTGCTTGGACCAAAGGGGACTCTTCAATGTCAATAGCTTGAAGAAGATCATTCAAATTTCCCTTTGAGATTGGGCTTTCATCAGTGACCACTGTTTTACCCTTTTCTTTGGCTATTTGACTTCTAGTTACCCTTCTATGGACTGTTTCACCAATGGATTGCTCTTGTGTTGCTTCCTTAATTTGAACTTTCTTCTTCTATGAATGTTGAGGAGTATCTTGGACAGCCAATGGTGTTCTAGTCAATAGCTCCTTAACTTTCTTTCTAGCCTTCAATTTAACAAACCTGCTTGACCTTTCTTCTGCATGGTGACTAGTCACTGGCAATGATATTTCCTTAGCCCTAGGGCTAAGTCCTGTTTCAGCTCTAAAACCGGACATAAAGAGAAACGAAGACCACTCTCTATCTACCTTCTAAAATTCATGCAAGACAATTAATTTAGCTAAGCCATGATGGAACAATGATGTTTCACATGCCTCTTTCTTCAACTGTATTTTATCAGACATCTTTCCTAAGCTCCGAAATAGAAATAAAGGTAGATCTAGAGATATTATCCCAGTGAAATGAAATAGGAGTTTGAAATGATAAGAATACACCTTGTGGTATCTTCCTTCACAGGTGAAGTACCTTTGTATGCATGAGAGTAGGTTGGAATATGAATCTTTCACCTAACCCCTTGGCACTGCTTTAGTTAAATCTGTGTCTACAAACTTTGGCTTCAAGAATATCTTGCATGGTGCCATTTCAAACTTGAAATCCTTAAACTACTTTTCCTGACCTCTTGTAATTTCTGTGACTAAAGATATAACTTTAGGAGAAATTGGCAATTCTAACATTCCAATCTTTGTATGTAAAACTGTGAAATTTAAAGCAAATTCCTTGGTCACTTGGTTATGTCCTCCCTGTAGTTTCTCACAGAACCTCCAGCAACCTACTTTTTTGAAGGCTTCTTCAACTATTTTATCCTTTGTGAGAGCATCTAAGCCTTCAGGTTCAGTTCTCAGACATCAGCCTGACCTGTGATTCTTTCTTTCTTCTAACATTTCTCCTTTGAAAACCCTGTAGATAGAAGACCTAGAAGAAACTGCCTCACTTGAATTTGATGAAGAGCTGCCTCGCTTGAATCCTGCAGAAGAATTCTAGACTCTGCTCACCCTGGGCTTGTTTACTTCGAACTTAAGAATAGCAGCAAGTGTCTCTTGCATGAATATAACCAAGATCAACACGGATATGACTAGGATCAACTAACCCTTTCCTTTTTGAAATTTTAAATGACTGCGTACAAATGACCCCTAACAAATCTAATGATGGATATGAATGGTTGCATGTGAGAGGTAAGGTTCATGGACTGACACCTGATGATGAAATTTTAACAGATTCTAGTGGATTTGATAGCTAGACATGATTGTTCACGAATCCCCGATTTTGTAGTGCATCCAATGTAATTTCGGGGTTTTGCGCTACGAAAACGCCTAACTTTGAATCCCCAATTTCATAGTGCAGGTAGTGTAATTTCAGGGCTTTGCACTACGAAAACACCTAGACAGTTTCATAGCACGTTCAAATTTTTGAAATGACCAGACACATGAAACATTAAACATGATATGGGATCGATAAGGGGCAAAACAAGGTTGTTGAACTTTATTTAATGATGGAAATGAGACTCTAACCCTATGACTTAGACTCTAAAAACATAAAAATGACTTGAACATGTCTAACACAAAAACTTTGGAACCATGCGGGTTGTCCAAAATTTTAAAAACTTTTACAATGATAACACTCCCCACTTAGGAGCTTTTGGTCCTCCAAAAGCATGAGAAATAATCTACAACTTCTTTGTACCTTGTCTGCATCACAAGCGTCCTAAAAAGGTCTCGCTTCCATCTCCTTCACCTTTTTTCTTTGAAGCCTTAAGCGACGAGCCAACACCTGCTACCTCTGCAACCTGTAGTACATTGTTTTTCAAATTACATGCTTGAATTTCATGACCAACTAATGACCCAAACGTCCCACACTTGCCACGAGTTTATAACACATACTCGGTGGTCAAGTTTACATCAAGATGGACGCAAGACCTCAGCTATGACAACAAGGCCAACCTATCATTGTTGCTTCAACAAGTGATGGAAAACACATCATCACTGCAACACATGATTTACAAACATAAGACCAAACACTATTATTTTGACAAGTGATGGAAACTTAACATCGCTTTCACAGTTTAACATGCAACACCAATTAAGACCAGACATCATTCTTGTTGAATAAGTGATGGAAAACACATCATCACTTTTACATCTTAAAATGCAACAAATGATTTACAAAAGCACGACCATGAAATGACAACATGTCTAGAAACCATTTTTCACTTATGAAGGTGAATGGGTCACCTCCTTGTGGTGGTTTTGCTTGTCGAACAACTGCTTCACCTATTTCATGCACCGACACTTTATCTTTAACACGCTGCTCTGGATGGAGCCTCCAACAAGTGGCTCTTCGATGGCCACTTCTGTCACAATGACTACAATACATTTTCTTCATCCAGATTTGCTTAACCTATTTCTTTACATGTTGTTGAGAGGGTATTTCATGCCTTGTCCTTTTGTGTGCTGCCATTCTTTTCTATCACTTAGAAAATGTATGGTTATGTAATCCACAAAAGGTGCATATTTTTCGATGCCATGTTTTACATTCATCATTAAAAACATGATTACGATCGAAATGAACATTCGAATTTCAAAATTGGTTATACCTTTCCTTTCCATCTCTGGTGTAAGTATGGCGATGAGAGCTGACCTCAACTCTTTGCCTGCAATGGAAACTACCATGGGATGATGGGGATGTTTTCCCATCACTCTCTTTCCTCGATGATTTCGATAATGTCTCGGAATCACATGACACCTTCGAGCATTCTCCTTTGGTGTATCTCAAGCCTGCAAATCGATGTTCGTTCACAACCTCCAAAGGTTGAGTTATGCCTTGGCAATTAACACCAAGTTCTTCTTTCTCCTCGTGCCTCATCCTTGTAAGGAGCCTCATGTTCGTCCCTATAATTGGGATCTCCAAATCTCCAACAGAACTCATACTATGTGAAGACGAAACCGAAAGTAAATCAACATCTTTTACCTCCTCTTTCGATTTGGAAAGAATTGATGAGGGTTTCTCATCATCCGTTGTTGGTGGTTTGCTAACTGTCGTGGCGCATTCCCCAACTTCCTTTCTGACATACCCAAGTCTTGTTCGACACGGTAATTCCTCTACTTTGATGGGGTTGACAATGCCTTGGCCATTAACGCCCAAGCCTTTTCCTTCATACCCCATTTTCTTCAACAGTTTGGAGCCAATTCCCGTGGTATGATTTTCAATAATAGCGAAATCATCATCAGGAAACATACATGAATTTGGAGAACTACTTTTTACCTCACATGGGTCACGCTGCATCATTTCCAAGGCCTCGTCCTTTGCTTGTAGCTGTTGTAGAAAACTGTGTTTTTCCTCCTTCTCTTCATGTAGACGTGTCTTCAATTCAACATTCTCTGTTTGAACATTATGTTTTTTCTGCTTCAATTCTTCCATGGCCTATTATGTGGCTTGCAACTGACACTGCAATCACTCCTTTTCCTCTGTCTCTTTTTGTAGAGTTTCATACATTATCTCCACACTATTGGAAATGTTGAGCATGATCTTGTATATCGCTTTTTCATCCTCTGTCGCTGCTTGTTCCATTCACGCTGCAACTCACATCAACACAAAGACCGTTCTGATACCACTTGATCCAGGTCCGGGTGTGACAAAGGACCCTTCCAAGACCTTTTACTTTCGTGATGTGTTAAATTGCATTTTTGAAATAACATAAATGAATACATATGCATGATGTGAAGAATAGGAACATGGTAATCATTAGCACATGAAAACATAAGACGTTGATAATGGAGTTCGTCCAGTAGGGACTATGTCTTCGGGCCCTAGTGTCAAGATGGTGTATGCCACTGCATTAAGTGTTGTCAATAGTGATGATGTACACAAGAGATGATGTCGCAATCATACAAGGAAAATTCCCTCACGCAGGAGTGGCTCTAATAGATGTTCCACTACAGGGACTCTCAGTCAAAATACTCCTATCAGTATGACACAAAACTCATGCACGATGAGCATCTTGCCAACATGGCATAAAAGGGATCGTAATTCAAACATGCATGATGACAACATGAGTATCCCATCAACATAAAACAAATGGATCTCAAAACATAACTTGATGAATCATGACAACAGTACATCACATATATGATTTCGCGTCACATCAAGCAAGAATCATGAGAACAAGTAATAAACAAGATCTTACATCAAGCATCAACAGGGATCTGTGCAGCACAATGCATGGAAAAATAAGTACATGTACACACTGCATATACCTCACAACCAAGGGCCATCTGAAGAAGCTGATGTCAACTGCTGAAGCTGCTCGTGCCATCAATCTCACGACATCAATCGCATGGAAATGGTTGCTCACTCATGAATGTTGACACCTACATTCCACTTAGATAAGTGGCTGAAGAATAGAATGAGTAAATGAAAAATATGAATGCACCATTAGATTTCTGGCGTCGAATAGTGCAAAATCGACTATCCAAAATCTAAATTCTGAGAAGTTGAGAATCTGGGGCTTAAGGAATCTTTTAGATTCCCCCTAGATTCCTCAAAGATTCTGCTCCATGGGTGGACTGGAAATCCAAAACTCCAAAGGCAAATCTGACTTTTCCATTGCGATCCCTGCAGAAAACCATGAAAAATGACTGTAAACTTGACTATATTCCGACATGGAGAAAAATTACCTCCTCTGGAAAATTGCAAGGATCATGGTTTTGCTCCCTGTTTTTGCAACAATCATGGTTCCATCCTCATACTGAAAATGGCCGAAAAATTCTAGAATATGATGGAGACACGAACAGTGCCATTGTGTTCGTGGCGTCGAGAAGTGTTGAAACCATATAAAATTTGTCAAAATCTGACAAAGTGAATTTTCACCCCTCTTGCAAAATGCTACCTCGAACTACGTGCCAATATTCTGCCTCCTCTGTCTCGAAATTCATGCCTGATCCTAGTTCTTCCATTTTTCCCCCTTGCATACTGAGCAATTGTTGGGTTTATGTAAATTCTTGAGCGATTTTTCCAAGAAATTTGTTTGGTGCAGTGGTAAGTTTAGCAAATTGGTTGAGGAGGGGTCAAGTGGTTGAACCCGGCCCCTCCTATTTGTTCCCATATTATAGTTTCAAACCCAAAAAATATATATGAATGGGGCGTTAGGGTCCACATTTGGCGACCCACCCCCACATCCATGTAATATGCGTTGTATTAGAGGCGCATTAAATTTCGGTGGTTATGTATTAATGGGGAGTTGTTTAGTTTTTGGGGCCGCCTGCTTGGGGACCGGCCACATGGGTCGGGCGGGTTCGACCCCCACCAGTTCCATATCACATGTTATAAGGCATGTTGATGGATTTTTGGGTGTGGGCCGGGTCGACCGGAGGTGGCCCATTCACACGCCATAATACATTCGGTTAACATTTATGTGGGGTGCGGTTGGAGGGTCCGGCGGGGTCATGGAAGCGGCCCATTTAAATATTGATTTGGTTTTATAGTTGGGGTTAGGCCGGCGAGGTTCTTGGCCCATCGGCATTTTAATTAAAAAAAAATTGTTATGTAGTTTTGGGGTGGTGGGGGTGGTGGCCCGCCACCTCATTTATAATTTTTTTGACTTTTTATTAAAATATAGGTGCTTCTAAAATCTTTATAAAATAAGGGTTATTGGGCAAATTAACGAGGCCACAATTTCGACCGATTTCGGGAGCTAGGTTTCATGCCTCGGGGTCGGTCAAATTGTAGGACACTTAAACCTAGCCCACAGCCCAACTTTGACCAAAACTTTGACTGGCTCTTTCTCCTTTATACGAGCTCGGATTGACAAACCGTTCACACCTCCACAATCAGGGCGAAAAGATCTATGCTCTGGTCCTGGGTCGAAGTCATTATGAGCACTTTGATTTCAAGCGTTCATAAGCCTTCTTTGTCTTATGTTCCTCTGGAGCCACCTGGATCACTTGAATGCTGCAACGACCATGCGCGAAAAGACTGTAGGCACATTCTTCAATCCAAATGGCATTACAGTGTACTGAAAAGAACCCCACTCAATTGTGAAGGTTGTCTTGCTCCTATCCTCCGGCGAAATTTCAATTTGGTGGTACCCAGAGAACCCATCAACGAAGGAATATGCTTCCTGGCCACCTACATTATCTAATACTTCATCTGTGAATAGAGTCAAGAAAGGATCATGCACACAAGCGTCATTCAGTTTTCTAAGATCCACGCATATCCTTATCTCATCCTTCTGCTTCTTCTCTTGCACCACCATTGGGCTTACCCAATCAGATTCTTCCACAGGCTCAATGATGCCTACCACGAGCATCTTATTGAGCTCTAAGCGGACCTTCTCCTTATATTTCGGATTGAGACAATAAGGCCTTTGCTTAACTAGCTTGAGTCAGGCTTTAACGTGATCTTCATCATTCCTAGGTCCCCTATTATTCCTTTCATATTTGTAAACTTGGTAGGGAATAAGTCCTGGTATTCACGGAGAAATTCAGTAACCTTATCCATTGTCACGTCATCCCAGTAGTCTCAAATCTTCACGAATTTTGGTTCTGACTCCATACCAATGTTCAGTTATTTCGTTTTCAATGGCGCAGTTATATCAGGGTTCTCAATCTGCAGTCCTTGAACCTCGCAGTGGCCTTTTGTTTCTAGAATGTTAATCTTCCGCGGATCCTCATCCTCTTCTTAAGCAGTTACATTATAACATTCTAGTGCGCGACTCAGCTAAGTAGCCCATTCAGGCTAAATCAGGTCTAAATGATCCTGCGGTATCCTAAATATTGTTGCTTTTACTTCTGGTAGAGCTTCATCAATATTGTCAAACCTATCCTCAAAACTGAATGTCATCATGAATCCTTCGCACAGGACATCCCATTCGCCTGTCCCATGGCAGAGTTATGTTTATATATACCAATTCATAGGGATAACATCCAGGGTATGACAGAACAGGTGCACCCACTCAGGTTGGGGCTTTTCTCCATAAGCCTGGGTCCATTTGGCCAGATGCGCGCAGATCGTTCTATCAATCATACTTGTCTATCAGTCGCATCTTAGGCTTCCCAAATTGTGTTCCCATCATCCTCCTACATTCGCGCCAATCATCAAAGCTTCGCTTGTGCGTAGCCCACCATATTGCGAGCGTAGCGTGCAGTACCCAGTCCAAGGCTTGGAAGCATTGCTTTTCTGGTACCTCCCTTTCGAATGCATCCAAAAATATATCTACCTCATTCAGACCATCATAAATAGGTAGATTTCTTATCTCTGATGACACACAACGCAGCGACTGGGTCATCATGTTGTAGCTCAATGTAGTTACTTCATGTAACCGATTTTGCCATCGTTCTATTTCTTCATCGGAGTCTGAAGTGTAGGAAGTCTCGCGATCCCATGTAATCTGTCCATCCATGGTGGGATTTACCCAATCTTGGTCTCACATTGTTATCTTATAGATACAGTCCAGGTCATCATCATGGATAGGTTCAGTATAGCGTGATCCTTCAGCAGGATTGAGGGGTACTATTATGTGCAGCGATTTCTTCTCAAAGATCATCTTTCGCTTCTTCAGATTGATTACCTCATTCATATCAGTAGCCTAGTCAATTCCTAGGAGCATGAGATATGGATTTCTGTCATCCACTATCTATATTACTTCAAAATAAGCCAGTGCGCTCGCTCCCTCAATATCCACGGTGTTATAGACATTTTTGTGCCCTACAACCTCAAGCATGAATTGTCCATAAACCAAGGGCTCCTAAGTCCCTAAAAGTGTTTTTCTAACCCCTAAAGGAACAAGGTCAACAGATTACAGCTTCTCCCAGAAGTTCTCCATGAAAAACTACTCAAAATTGGTCAAAACAGGATCATTGCAGCTGCTCCACTGGCTAGGTGCGTTGCATCTCACCCAAATGCACTGTGAGGGTGCGTTGCATTTCAAAACTCCCTTCTGTGGGGTGCGATGGGCGAGAAATGACAAATGGCAGTGTCATTCCGCGAGGTGGAGAGGCAATGGAAGCTTCCAAAATCTTCTCCTGTGACACTTGCCTCACTGAATTCGACCAAGGATGAGTAAGAGGCCCTCAGTCTCCAAGTGGAAGCAAGAACTGACAGAGAGAAGACACTAATCAAATCACAAGCTGACTCATCCCCCTTACAAATATCTATATATGGATCCCTCATCCCAGAGATCCAGAGGCTGGAATTTTGCATATTGTAAGGAATTGTTGTTGGTTTCTAGAGACAAACATCAGATTTTTGGGTGATCTAAGCTTTGTTTGAGGTGAAGAGGGGCTTCTTTGCTGGGAGGTTGATGCTGGGTCGGAACAACCGGTTGCAACTCCTCCTGGATCTTTTCTTGTTTATCAATAAAAGCTATTTGATTTTTCCTCCATGCTTTTGTATCATTGATGCTTGTTACATTTGTATGGTCAATTTAAATCTGATCCTAAGTTGTTTATGAATATAGATCCATGTCTTTGTATAGTGCTATGCTTCTGTGATCTTACAGGTACTTTGTGAAGTTGGGCGTGCAAGGGAGCAGGTAGCTGGGGACTATCAAAGAAGAGAGGGATCGAATCAAAGGATTAGCGCAAGACAGAGGTTAGTCTTTCTATTCCTCTCTATCTATAATTCATAAAGGAAAAACATAAGTAGCTTTTCTCTGTTTGTTTCTAAGGCAGCTGTCACACCTTAGTGGGATAGAGTAGTTCTAAATAGACACTTTTCCCTGTAACAAAATGGCGACTCCGCTGGGGAGCTAATTAGTTTGTTTGTGTATCATTCTTTGTTGTTTGTTTCATAAACTTACAAGTAGCATTCGAACTGTATTTGCCATAACAAATGCAAGGTAGATAACTGCTGCTTCAATCCACCCACTGGATCTGTTTATGATTTAAACAACTGATTCAAAAACTATCTGATTGCCCTTGTGATAGCTCTTAGATCCTCCTTAGATCTACCCCTGATTGTTGCATTACTGATTGCTTTTTACTCGGCCAAAAACCAAGAACTGAACTGCAAACTGTGACCCAGAACCCGAACAGAGTCTCGTTTCTGGCCCAGCGCAGGTACTGTTCAGAGATTTTGAATTTCAGCGCACTTCCCGAAGGGACAACCTGCGCTGCATTTCAGATTCCCTGTGTTACAGGTGCGCTGATCAGACTAGCTCTGTGCAGTTGTGTCTTCTGTGGATCACCCTTTCCAGTTTTATTCCTGAATTTTGCTACTTGTGATCAGTATATGTCTGTTTGAAACTCCTTTTCCTTGCTGTTATTCCGCCTCCTTTGTACAAAAGAACTGTAGATGTTTTTGTGTGTTTGTTGAGTCATTTACAGTTTTCCTTTGCAAAAGTAGCATAGTCGTACTGTCGTCCTTTGATTTGAATCTGTTGCAAGTGTCGATTTTGATCATAGGAGAAAGTTTGATTGTTGTTGATGGTCGATTATCCTGTTACTATTGCTTTTGGTCTGAATTTGTAATTTTCTAGTGTCAAAAACAAGTATTCATTTCAAAATCGTAAGGTGTCGTAATCATCTCTATTTTTTATTTCGAAAAGAAGCTTGTTTATGTTTGTCGCTTGAAAAGAAATTCATATTGTACATCAACTTTCTTTTTAGCATCTATATACTAAGAAAGTCAAAAAACAAATACATGCATGTGCATTTGCATATAGACAGTCTGTTTGGCTTGATTTAGGAAACTGCATTTACAGTGTGCTCTTTTCTCTTTGTGAAAAGATTTTGTCTTTCTTTTCCCTAGTAGCTAGGATTTTCATTGCACAAAAGAGATAAAAGTTTGTTTATCATCTTTAGATTGCATTTTAGGAATTACATCTACATCTCGTGGTGAATGATCCAGGTGGATATTGGTGGCCACCCGCTAATTCCACTTGGATCCCCTCTAGTGCTTCTTACAATTTTTTCAGTTTCCTTAATTATAGCATAGTTTACTATTTTTAGCAGTTTTTCGGGTCCTAAACTTCTGGAGCAGTTTTGAGGCCCTAAATGACATTTTTTGGGAAGTCTACCGCCAGTGATTTTTCTGTCTAAAAATCATCTTTTCTGTCGTAGTCCTCGGAGAGATCTTTCCAACGGGCTATCATGCACGTCAAACGGAGATAGTACGACCAATTCGCGACCCCGAGAAGTTGATGTACCAACTTACCCAAAAACGGGGCCCACAATTTCGCGTTTCATCTTCTAGGGTTATTTTTCTATTCATGATTTTTCCAGTCGGGAAAAGATTATTTTCGCTCTTCTCAAAGCAGCCCCCCATGTCAAGGATTGGTGGGAAACCTACTGCGAGCAGAAGGATGAAAGTACAAGCAGCGACATGATCAACATCGGGTGCCACACAAGTTTCAAGTGGGCGACAAAGTCTAGTTGCATTTACAAAAGGAACGCCTTACCGGAGCCTATCGGAAACTCAGACCACTCCGATATGGCCCTTACACCATTACCAAGGCTGTGGGAGACAATGCATTTGAGCTCAGCATTCCCCCATTCCTTGGCCTGCACCCGGTGTTCAAATGTCGACTGCCTTCAGCCATACTTTCCACCATTACTAGACACATCCGACATTGCAGAAGAACTCACACCCATAGAGTTAAATCCAGCTTGCATGGAACAAGCTGCAACTGATCGGATCATGGACACACAGATAAAGCACACTCGCCAGCTGAATATCCAACTGTATCGAGTTGTCAAAGTAGGACAACTCCTTCACCAGGGACCAAGTGCAGCAGAAGTTCCCTCATCTCATGGGGGAACTCAACGCAATGGGACCATTGCTTCCTAAGGGGGGAGGAATGATCCAGGTGGATATTGGTGGCCACCCGCTAATTCCACCTGGATCCCCTCTAGTGCTTCTTACAGTTTTTTCAGTTTCCTTAATTATAGCATAGTTTACTATTTTTAGCAGTTTTTCGGGTCCTAAACTTCCGGAGCCGTTTTGAGGCCCTAAACGACGTTTTTTGGGAAATCTACCGCTAGCGATTTTTCTGACTAAAAATTGTCTTTTTTGTCGTAGTCCTCGGAGAGATGTTTCCAACGTGCTATCATGCACGTCAAACGGAGATAGTACGACCAATTCGCGACCCCGGGAAGTTGATGTACCAACTTATCCAAAATCGGGGCCCACAATTTGGCGTTTCATCTTCTAGGGTTAGGTTTTGGAATGTGAAGGGTTTTCCATTGTTTCTCAACAATAAATAGGCCTTCGAGCCTCATTGTAAGACAGTTCAGAGGCATGTAGCCACCACATCTCTTCTCAGAGATAAGCTACCATCGCCCTAGCTGGTTTATTTCCATTTCCGTTTGTAAGCATATTTCAGTATTTTATAGTAATGAAATGAGGTATTATTTCCACTGCATATCTGTCTTTATGGTTATCTTTGTATTTTATTGCGTTCCTGTTTAAATCCGGATCAGTGAACTCGAAAGGCAAACTTCATAAGCAAGATCAACTTAAAATAAATTCAATGAATCTAACAACGCTTTGGAACTTAACGCACAACATTTAGAGGTCTAGGCTAGAGACGTATTCCGACGTCGTAAAGCCTGGTAACTGTTGTTCTTACTGATGGTTGGGTGATTCCTCCACTTTGAGACGATAAGTGACAGTACGGACTTGTGCTCCCACGTACCGTCGAGTATATTTTGGGAGACCCCTATAGGCTTAAATCCCTTATCCATAGGAAGCCGTGTCTGCCGCCCTATCGATCGCAATGCACTGAACACAGCATTCGGGAAGATTGACTGTCGTACCGTAAAAAGTATTCTGCAATTTTGCGATTGGTTTGGTACTCCCTCTACCTAGACTTCCAGAGTAGTCCCTTTCGTTCCTTTTCAGACTCCTTAACGGAAAAGTTCCATCTGAGCACTTGTCACTTCAGGCTCATTAAAAATCGAAGGCAACTAGAGTCATCTTTTGTTTTTTCTCGACTCTTAAAAACTGAAAAAACAAGTTGTGTCAAAGCGTCTAAAAATTTATTTTAAACGGAATATTCATTACCCCTTTCCTACATTGATCTTGGGTTGAGAAAATGGAATCCACCAACCAAGGAATTCCCCTTGGAGGAAATCCTAGTCCTTTCTCCTCTTGGGGAGATGTTGGTGCACCCCATATGGCCACATTGTCGCTTCCAGGACTAACAATTGGTTTGCCTGTATGGCTCTTCTCAACCTCTGTCGTTCAGAACACCGCAATTCCTGAACAATAGAATCAGCAATTACACGAGTCCAGAGTTACCCACCAACCTTCTACTTCCTCTAATTCTTCCTCTCCTCCTTCCTCTTCGCTTGATGGGGCTGGTAAAGCCAAAAGTCAAGTACCTAAGGAGAAGAAGGAAAAGAAGAAGAAAGAGAAGAAGAAGAAGGAGCCAAAAGCGAATGGGGGCAAACGAGTGTCGTCTAACGAAAATCCACACACTGCACCGACCAGGCCTAAATCGCCATGTGTCATTTGCAAAGGAGACCACTTTCACAGAGATTGTCCTTGCATCCCTCGGATCTTAAGGGACTGGTCTCCTCGCTTGCACAACCCGGTGTCATCAACCTCTGATAATCATGTTGAAAACACACCGTCAACTAGTGAAAGTGAAGCCCCAGGACAAAAAGGAAAATATAGATTTCCTTGCAAACTGTGTGAAGGCGATCATGTCATCCACCATTGTCCCTTCTTAGACGAAGCT
Source organism: Pinus tabuliformis (assembly GCA_031772625.1). NCBI lineage: Eukaryota > Viridiplantae > Streptophyta > Pinopsida > Pinales > Pinaceae > Pinus > Pinus tabuliformis. Next base: position 2,041,833,215 of record CM062816.1, read on the forward strand.
AAAAGAGTTTTGGATGATCGTTCGGTTTCACCATTACAACTTCCTCCTGGATATAGAAAACTCTTGCCGAGTCCGTCATTAGTTGAAAATCCGGCTGACCCGCTCAGGTGGTCGGCCGAAGCATCTGTCATTGAAGATGAACCATCTGAATCCATACCAGACGAAAGTCAAAAGGTCGAGGCGGCAGTTGACCCGGTCTTGCCTTCAGAGGTTCCATCTTCAGATGATACAGTCACTGAAGAGAACAAGGATGACACCGTCCAAATTCTTTTCATAAGCACAGACTCCAACGAACATGGGGTCAGTCTACCCATTCTTTTACCGCAGGAAGGAAGTTCGTCAGAGTCGTACCCGACCGTCTATTCGGTCCCACCTCCAAGCAACCTAGTTGTCTCCTTCGACTGGAATCAACTAGGCAGACCCCGTTTACCGGCCAGTATACCATTCCGGATTATTGTTCAAATATATAGAATGGTTATGGCTGGTACCATCATAGATGAGGGGGCTTCTGTGAGTATCCTTTCCTCAACTGCTTGGAAAGCGCTTGGTTCGCCATCGCTTTTGCCTGAGATGAGAAATCTAACAGGCTTTGATAAAGGAACCAGTCGACCGTTAGGGATCCTTCCCAATGTGCCCATAACATTGAGAGGGAAAACCGTTCACATGAACGTAATGGTAGTTCAAGGACCCCTAGATTACAATCTACTCCTTGGACGAGACTATATTTATTGCATGAGAGCCATTGTCTCATCACTCTTTAGAGTGATGTGTTTTCCGCACGAAGGAAGAGTGGTCAAGCTCGTGGACTAGCTTTCATTTCCCAGATCACGCATAGCAAATAGTCATATACCTTCCCTAAATGGTCTTTACACGCAAGAAATGTCTCAATCTCCAGTCCGTCCTCCCGATGAGCGTGAGTGATTCGGAGGGATATGACTGAAACCCAGGGGGCATGCACCCTGGTCTGCTTCGGCAGGAAAACTTCGGGTGTAGGGTAGGTTTCCGTGGGAGAATATGACTAGTCTGTACCCCCCGTCCGTGATTGGAAGATGGGGTTATTCTAGAACAAGATTCTCTTGTCAAAGTTATGTGAGTTCACGGGCATCACCGCTCACCTTTGTTTATTTCGGTAGACATCGCCAGAGAAGTGTTTTGTTTACACCGTAAATAGAACTATCTTTGGTAACCTGTAAGAGGTAGGCCTCTCTCGGTAAAAAAAATGTTTTAACGGACTAAAGAAGGGGTAACCTTGAAACTCTGTTTTATACCTGGGGGCATGCAAACCTTTTGGAGTGCAAGCGAAGAGCGACTATTTATTTTTTAAATTTTTAGGACCTCTAACCCTTTAAACTCGTAGGATTGGTCGTTTCCTAACTTGCATAAAGAAAGGATGTGGGGCAAAACTCCAAAAGTTGCCGTTTTATATGAGACATTCTTATCACAAGACTGGATTAATCAAGCAGTGTTACCGCAAGGTTCAAGCTCGTTAAAAAATAAACCCGCATCGAGCAGTTTTAGCACATAGTTCAAGCTCGTTAAAAAATAAACATAAGACAAGAGCAAATGTTTCCACCCGCGTTTAAGCTCATTAAAAAATGAACTATTCCCCGGTAAATAACCATCGTGAATGCAGTACTTCAGCCGTTAAAGCCTTGGTTGTGTTTGCACCGTCACCTCCACTTTTTCATTGGCCGATCATTCACCTCCATTTGATTGTTTACCCATTTTGAGGAACAGCTGCGAAGAGTGATTTCACTAGCCATCCTTGTGACACTGCCGTGATTGGAAAATTCCAAACCTTACCTGGAGTCAGCTGCTACCCGTCTTATCACTCGTTCCTCAAAAGATGAGTCTCCTTTAAGCTCTTTTCAATTGACTCGTAAAATATGAAAAGATTGCCGAGCCATTGGCCTCTCCAACTCGTTAAAGGGACAGGAAGTGCTATCTCTCCTCTAGATTTTAATCTTTTTGGACCTGAGGGATTATTACACAAAAAGATCGAGCGCTTGTTTTGTTCGGCTCGTTAAAACTATCGAAAATTCATCCCTTCTGTATTGTTTTATACTTTTTCGGAATTAAGGGATTAGATGATGAAAAAGGAATTTTGGAGTTAACTTTACGTTCCTTTTCAGACTCTCTAAAATTTAAAAGGACCGAGTTATCTTTGTCGTTAAACTCGTTAAAAAGATTAATAGCGACAAACTTGTCTTTAGACGAGAACGAGTTTCACTATCGCTAGGCTCGTTAAAACATAGCGATGGGTTTGCTCGAAGGGAAAATTATAGAACAAGCATATGTTATCCTCCTCAAGCTTGACAAAAATAAAGAGGTACTGGTCAGCAATGACTGGGGAAAAATTGGGAAGAAAACTCAAAGAAACTTTGTTGGTAGCAAGTCGCTCTTGAACATGACACTTCCACTCTGTGTCCAAGTCGGGTTGGGTTGTTTCATTCACCGGTCACATCACCATGGTCATGCCATACCATCCACATTTGGGGTTAATGCTACCAATCCATCACATCAGTGTCGCCGATATGTTCAAGAGAAGTCATCCAGAGAAGTCACCTGTGTCTCACCCACTACCATACATTATACTCCATTCTTTCATGACCACCACCCTGAAACTTATATCACCAGATCGTTTTCACCTCCATCAAAATCATTTGCTCCGTTCCGTGTCATTGATGTGGGATTCAATAAGGCCCTCCTGTGACGGATCACTTCTTGTCGACATCAGCTCATTATCCAAGAAATTGATCTAGGAACACCCCATTCAGTACTTTGAAGCTTGCATGCCTCAATGGCAAGTTTCTCACTTCCGGCGACAGGTATACATCAATGGCCTTCGACCGAAAGATTTTGCGTGGTGTTCGACGCCAAGTCCTTTATTCACACCACATGAATTGTACTACAGTACCATGAGGGTCATTATCATTATCGGTGATTCCTCTCGCGCTTGTTAACAGTTTACATCATTGACTGGTAATCAAGCGATGTCTTTCCATGTTCGACTTCAGAACATTTCTCACATGGATCGACTTGTACTTCGAGTGAAGACCGGACGAGATTGAAGACCCCGGATCTAGTTTCATCCATCCGGGCTGCGATATATATTCAGGGAAATAAAGACATTAAATGTACAGCATTGCAGCACAGATAATCATCCTACCAAAAGGATGATGGCTCTATCAGAATCATTAGTCTACACTCAGACGGTTGTCTGTCCTATGTACATGAAAATGAATTTATAAAGCTGAGCATGGGAATGCCCGCCTCAGCTAGATCATGAAAATATTATGAAGATAATGTATTGTATTGTATCTTATTACAGGTCTCCTCCCAGCATTGAAAGAACTTCGGATCCTCATAATAAAGCATTTCACCCGACACCAAAAGGTTAACGGCCTCATACTTTAGGGGGCAACTGTTATAGACATTTTTGTGCCCTACAACCTCAAGCATGAAATGTCCATAAACCAAGGGCTCCTAAGTCTTTAAAAGTGTTGTTCTAACCCCTAAAGGAACAAGGTCAACAGATTACAGCTTCTCCCAGAAGTTCTCCATGAAAAACTACTCAAAATTGGTCAAAACAGGATCATTGCAGCTGCTCCACTAGCTAGGTGCATTGCATCTCACCCAAATGCACTGTGAGGGTGCGTTGCATTTCAAAACTCCCTTCTGTGGGGTGCGATGGGCAAGAAATGACAAATGGCAGTGTCATTCCGCGAGGTGGAGAGGCAATGGAAGCTTCCAGAATCTTCTCCTATGACACTTGCCTCACTGAATTCGACCAAGGATGAGTAAGAGGCCCTCAGTCTCCAAGTGGAAGCAAGAACTGATAGAGATAAGACACTAATCAAATCACAAGCTGACTCATCCTCCTTACAAATATCTATATATGGATCCCTCATCCCAGAGATCTAGAGGCTGGAATTTTGCATATTGTAAGGAATTGTTGTTGGTTTCTAGAGACAAACATCAGATTGTTGGGTGATCTAAGCTTTGTTTGAGGTGAAGAGGGGCTTCTTTGCTGGGAGGTTGATGCTGGGTTGGAACAACTGGTTGTAACTCCTCCTGGATATTTTCTTGTTTATCAATAAAAGCTATTTGAGTTTTCCTCCATGCTTTTGTATCATTGATACTTGTTACATTTGTAAGGTCAATTTAAATCTGATCCTAAGTTGTTTATGAATATAGATCCATGTCTTTGTATAGTGCTATGCTTCTGTGATCTTACAGGTACTTTTTGAAGCTGGGCGTGCAAGGGAGCAGGTAGCTGGGGACTATCAAAGAAGAGAGGGATCGAATCAAAGCATTAGCGCAAGACAGAGGTTAGTCTTTCTATTCCTCTCTATCTATAATTCATAAAGGAAAAACATAAGTAGCTTTTCTCTGTTTGTTTCTAAGGCAGCTGTCACACCTTAGTGGGATAGAGCAGTTCTAAATAGACACTTTTCCCTGTAACACACGGTCACCCCCTTTAGTTGCCCCATGGGGATGATTTTATGTTGATTCACCATCCTTAGCTAAATCGGAGACCATTGCAGCACAAGTCTCCTTATTCGCTCCCAAGTCTATTTTGGTAGGACATTCGCATCTAACCCCAGATACAAAATGACCTGATCCATTTCATAGTCTCCTATCTGTGTGCGGTTAGCCTCATCTCACATCCCGTCCTTGTTTTATGTTTGCCAATCTTTTGTACTACGCTCGACTCACCTGGCATGGTTCCAGCACATCTATTGATGAGTTCTTGTAACCATTTCATGGCCTTAATGTCGCATAGTAACTTCATACAGGTTTCCAGGAAAATCGTGAGCATAGAGGGGTCCATCTCCTACTTAGGCTTATCCTTACTTCCTGAAGTGGAGGCCTCAGCGAAGCTCTTCTTAGCTTCCATGAAGGTTTCACGTGCACACTCCAAATTGAACTCATCCTCCTTTGTCGGCATTTTGCGAACCCATGTACTATCTTCTGGTTGTTTCCCCTTGTCATCTCCTGTCACGATTCCACTTCTGAGCATTATATTTATGTTTGGATCTTCCTCGTGCAGCTCAAACCTCATCATCTACAGGTTTTGAGTTGGCGGAGGTAGTAGCACCCCTTTGTCACGTATCCTAGCTATCAACGTAGGACAATCTTCCATTTCAGGATCAAACAGTGTGCAATACTTGCATGACGGACACGTTGGATTAGTGCAATCATGAGCATAGTGTCCTGGTCATCTGCAATTGTAGAAAATCAACTATCCTCGACCTCTACCAGGTCCTCCTCTGCCTCGGCTTCGTTCGCGACCCTAAAATCCTATCCGTACCATTCCTGCACTCTAGTCAAGGGGCCGTGTTTTGGCCTGAACCCTATAGGCAGGAGTTCTATCCATCCTCAATTCATAGCTCCTACAAGTATGCTCATCATGTCCTACCGACCTACAAAAGTTGCAGAACAGTTGTTGTGGTGCTTGTACATACTTTTGTAGCAAGTGATTGTTATATGTGGCATGTTTTCCAGCTACTTGATAGATAGCGCACCATAACGCAGGCCCTGCTCTAGGTTCTACTTGAGCTTCTAGCCTTAAAGGCATTGGTCCTCCTCCTGTAATGTAGTTTGAAAATATCGGGCAATGGTCTTTGTCATGACCCTGACTCTCACATTTCAAGCACCATACCTCCTCGCATACCTCTAGTCGAATCATCCTGTCTTGCTTCATAATTTGCATCTCAAGGAAAAAATTCTTCAGCTGCGCATGGATCTATTGAACTCCTATATTAGGATCTTGCATCGGAGTTTCATGTAGTCTCATGGCAATCTCCAAGGCCTCTGCCTGAGCTGTTATCTTCTGCTGCAATAGGGCACTCCATAAGTGTGGTAGTAGTGAAGCCACAAACCACTCATGATGTTGTCCATCTGTCAAATTCATGTTGGCTTCACGGATTGTAAATTTCAGCCTCTGATCTAGTTCCCAAGGTGTCTCGCCTGGTTTCATCGCGATATCTTTGAATCCCACAATCGACTGCGCCTCAGATTTAGGCCTACTAAATTCCCTATTTAATGTTGCCTGGATGTCTGCTACTCCAGCATTCAAGTTATCATCATAGTACTTAATATACCAGGTTAGTGCATGATCTTGTAGAGCACTAACTAGTGTCACCTTCTTTATATGATCATCTGTAACACCTTGAGCTTCCCATACAGCCCTCACAACGAACCAGAATTGGTTCGGGTCCTCATTTCCCAAGCCTTTGAACAAAGGAAAATTCACTATATTTTCCATACTGAACCGTGGTGGAGATGGAGGTGGTAAGGGAGAAGTTGGAGGTGAGGGTGGTGAATTGGGAGGTGGTGTGGGTAGAAGTGGTATTCACAGGAATCCTTGTCTTATTAACTGAATAGAACTTTGCGGAGAAACCTTTTCTATCCCTTCTTCGTCACTTCGTGGAGATGAAATCAAAGGGCTATACTCTGAACCCTTTTTTCCTTCATTCTTGTAATTTTTTCCACTTCACGTAGTCCCAAACATCAAGGTAGCTACATAACCCATTTTTCGCACAAGAGCATTTTAATCCAAGTATTCAAAGATTTTACGTACTTACCTCGCGATACTTTGAAAAAGCGTCACGCCGCCTCGCTATAGCTGATTGAGGTGTTGATCGTGAATTCAGTCACAAATCCTCCTATGATGCAATCGAGCCAATGATCGACAGTGCGAGCAATCTTATCCTCCGATGCTTCCAACCTTTGCACTAGCTCCAGGGTCCACACAATAGGACTGTCAAGTTTCCACCTTCCTTGGCTATCTGCTAGCTTCACGATCCACTCGTATAGCTCGATAGGGAAGGAGCAGAAAAAGATCTCGTGGATCTCTGTATATAGGTATCTATCCAACCACTATTCTTTTGTCAGTCACAGGTTTTTTTTCTCTTGTGCCGCGAATTCGTGGATTTTTCTATCCAACCAATCTCCAATCTCCTTCTTAGTTGGATTCCAGTGATACGACATCACACATCTCTTATGCAGATTCCGGTCCTGGCAATGGAACCATTTGTTGGCTTGAGGGGGCCTGACCCAGGTTCAGCGTTAATTAGCCAAACAAATCCCTACACTACTAGCCCTTTTGGCATCAGCCCGCGGAGCGTGGACTGAAGTCTCACCCGAAGCAGTATGGGGGGATGTTGGAACCAAGTTTCCACACCCTGAGATGGTTGTGATGTCATTTGATTTCTTCTATCCCTGCCTTCACGCAGGTGATCTCACTCTAGGGCTTGTAAGACAAACCCTCTATTCTGGCTTTCAATACCTTCACAAAAGTATACGATCGACCTTCGCGCAGCCCTAACCTGGGGCTCAGGTACTTTCACGCTATTATGGTAGCGTGTCGTGCAGATTCCTCAATTACCCTAAGTGATTTGCTTATTTTTCCGAATACTTAAAGTTATCACCGTGTAATCAGATATTCGTAATTGTGTTTATTTATTCAATGTAATTGCATTCATTCGTGCATCATAGAAGCATAATAAAGGAAATTCATACACAACATATTCAAACCCATCAATAGAACAAATACACAGAAATTGCAGAATAACTCCTTTTATTAATATCTTCCAAGTGTTACAGACTCTGTTCACCTTGCATGCTATCACTCTAAAATTTCCCTAGGGTTGTCATGTTGTGTTTAAAGAAATGATAGAGGTAACCACAAACCTACTTTGGAGATTAGGATCTAGCCTTCCTAATGCTCAGAGAGGGCTCTCTCTTAGTGATTTAACTTTGTTGTTTTAATTGACTTTAGGCTAGTTATGTAAGCTTGATTTGGTTTTGATTTGAATTGTTGGTGGAATTACTGATCTAGATGGATAGATGACTGTCTATTTTCCATTGGGCTATGGAGTCAATATATCAAGAAAATAGAACATAAACAAATTATAAAAGCAGTGTTACAGGGCAAGTAGCTGAGCAATCTCAGATCTCAAGGCTGGAATGGTGAAATGATTTTCAATCGATATCAAGGAGCAATTAAGGATTCCTTAAACCAGATAATTATGGAAGTGAAAGAGGTCAACTGGGATGGGAGAGAAATTAAGGATTCTCAGATCCGGATATCAGAAGAAAACATAGAAATTTATAATAGTAAGAGCAGAGTGTACTTAAACAATTTCTACAATAACATTCCTGTTATACCATACAAATTTAGAAAACATTCAAGTTTATGGAATACTTTAGAGAAGAACATGAACAATTGAAATATACTTCACTGAAGTGGCTCAACACATGAATCCTATAAAGAAATGCTTCTATTATTTTCCCTATGTGTCAACTGAAAAATTACAGTAAACCCTCAGGTTGTAGATGAGTTCACCTATAGAAATGTTCGGAAATCCACCTGTAATACTTCAAGAGCAGAAGTATTTATACAAAATTTACAAATTGTTTACAATAAATGTTGTCTCTAACAGACAAAACATTTTTAGACTATAGATGAACTAAAAAGCTCTAATTGTTGCAGATTAATAGTTCTGGTGGAATGTGTTGTGCAAATTTTGTTGCTGTGGAAGCGGGAGCAGGTAGGATGTGGACCCAAATTTGTGGTTGAGCTGGAAAATGAACTAGCAGATGCAGATGTATCTCTCTTTTTCTTAGTAATTCACTCAACTACTTGTTGATCCTCTGACTTGATAATCTGAGAGTTCCCTTATCGATGGTTGACCTTGTGACTGCCCTGTTGTTTTATCATCCATTAGGGTCACAAAATATTTTGGAAAATATATAATAATATATATATTTGAATAATATTTCCAAAATATTTTGTGACACTAATGGATGATAAATAGAAGGGCAGTCACAGGATCAGCCATGAGTGAGGGAACTCTCATATTATCAAGTCATAGGATCAGCAAGCAGTTGAGTGAATTACTAAGAAAAAGAGAGGTGCATATGCATCTGCTAGTTCATCTACCAGCACAGCCACAAATTTGGGTCCACATCCAACCTGCTCCCACTTCCACAGCAACAACATTTGCACAACACATTCCACCAGAACTATTAATCCGCAGCAGTTAGAACTTTTGTTCATCTAAAGTTTAAAAATGTTATGTCTGTTAGAGACAACATTTATTGTAAACAGTTTGTAAATTTTGTATAAATACTTCTACCTTTGAAGTATTACAAGTGGATTTACGAACATTTCTATAGGTGAACTCATCTACAACCTAAGGGTTTACTGTACTTTTTCAGTTGACAAACAAGGAAAATAATAGAAGCATTTCTTTACAGGATTCATGTGTTGAGCCACTTCAGTGAAGTATATTTCAACTGTTCATGTTCTTCTCTAAAGTATTCATTAAACTTGAATGTTTTCTAAATTTGAATGGTATAACAGAAATGTTATTGCAGAAATTGTTTAAGTACACTCTACTATTATTGTTATACATTTATTTGTTTTCTTCTGATATCCGGATCTAAGAATCCTTAATTTCTCTCCCATCCCATTTGACCTCTTTCACTTCCTTCATTATCCGGTTTAAGGATTCCTTAATTGCTCCTTGATCCCGATTGAAAATCATTTCACCATTCCAGCCTTGAGATCTGAGATTGCTCAGCTACCTTGCCCTGTAACACTGCTTTTATAATTTGTGTATGTTCTGTTTGCTTGATATATTGACTCCATAGCCCAATTGATCCAAGTGGACTTGGCGGGTGGCCACCAATATCCACCTGGATCATCAAGCCCTTCACGAATGAGGTATTGTGTGACGTTTCTCCCCTTGATGTTTGTGATGTATTATTAGGACAACCATACTTGTGGAAGCGACATGTTGTGTATGAATCAAGGCCCCATGTTGTTATTGTTACTTTGGGAAATAAGTTGTACAGGATACCGGAGGTAGCACCGCCTACCACAATCTCTTTGGTTACTGCAAAACAATGCAATAAGCTCATTTCCAAAACCGGAAATTTGTTTTCCTAATGATACGCCCTCAAGGAAAGAAGAAGACGATGGCAACGACCTCCAGACGGGACCTCTCCGCACGAAAACTGCAGATGGACAAGGTCGTGGAGGAGTACGAGGACATCTTTACCTCCCCCATAGGGGTTCCTCTGCACTGTCAGGGTAAGCACTCCATCGATCTGACCCAAGGTGCGTCGTTGCTCAATGGACCAATCTATCGGTGCTTCGTTCTGGAGAACGATGAAATCAAGAGGCAGATTCAGGAGATGTTGCAGAAAGGTCACATCCATCCAAGTTCATCACCCTGTGGGAGCCCAATCATGTTGGTACAAAAGAAGGATGGGACTTGGAGACTTTGTATTGACTATCGGGCATTGAACAAGATCATTGTCCGTAATAGGTACCTGATCCCATAGATTGATGACCTATTGGACCAACTGAAGGGGGAAAAATATTTCAACAAGATCGATTTGAAGTCCGGATATCACCAGGTACCAATCGAACCCTCTGATGTGTGGAAGATTGCCTTCAAAGCCAAGAAGGGCCTTTTCGAATGGTTGGTTATGCCTTTCAGATTGATGAATGCTCCTACAACCTTCATGAGGCTAATGGATGACATCTTGTGGCCATTCACCAACTCATTTGTAGTGGTATACTTGGATGACATCCTGATCTTTAGCCAGAGTTGGGAAGAACACCTCCACCACATCCGACAGGTTCTCCAAACACTGCAGCAACACAAGTTATGTGCCAATTTGGAGAAATGCAATTTTGGCATGACCCAGGTTCAGTATCTCGGATATATTATTGATGAATAGGTGGTGCATGTGGATCTAGCCAAGATCCAATTCATTCGGGATTGGCCAACTCCAACCACTCTAACAGAGCTCCGCAGATTTCTAGGTCTTGCCAACTTCCACCACAGGTTTGTGTTGGGATTTTCTCATATCACTCGGCCCTTGAGTCAAGTCACCAAGGGAGGAGCGAAAGCAAAATTCTTTTGGTCTAAATCTCAACAGAAGCCATTCATAGAGTTGAAAGATCGTCTCTGCTCAGCACCAATGCTCGCATTACCAGACTTGCAATAACCATTTGACGTCGAGAAAGATGCCTCTGACTATGCTATTGGGGAAGTCCTTACTCAACACAGGCATCCAGTGGCATATCACAATGAGACACTTTCAAACATAGTCCGGAAGTATCCCACTTATGATAAAGAGATGTATTCCTTTGTGCAGGTCTACCGACAATGGAAGCATTACATTTTGGGGAAGGAAACGATCATCCACACAGACCACCGACCCCTGCAGTTCATACAGACCCAAGGGAAGTTGCAGAATGATCACCATCAGAAGTGGTCCACATACCTGCAAAAGTTCCATTTGAATATCAAGTATAAGAAGGGCAGCACCAATAATGTTTCAGATTGCCTCAGTCGACCACCGATCATGGCGTTAACCACCATGCTCAACTCTTATGGGCATAAGACTTCTGATTGGCCACTTCTCTACAAAAGCGGCCCAAAATTTGGCCATACATACCAGACACTCTTGGAGGGTCATCATGTTCTATATTTTCACCTCCAGGATGCCCTGTTATGCCACCTAGGTCACCTTTGTGTTCCTTCAAGTAAGCATGCCAAGATGATTCGGGAAGAACACTACAATTGGGTTGCTGGGTCTTTCGGGGTCGAGAAAATGGTGGTGTTAGTGTTGGTATCTTCATCCCTCCATCAGTGATCAAATTTCTCTTTTTGCATGCATATTAGGTGTCTCATCCGATCAGTTGCATTCCATTAGATCATGGATCAACTGATGATAGTGGTTCTTTGTCAATTTCTCTCATGCCATTCATCTGCTGGCCTATTTTCACATGTACAAGTCATTTGTTGTCATTTTTATTTCATTCCATTTGCAAAAATCATTTTAGGGTTTTTAGGTCTCACTAGGTCTAGGGTTTTCCACCATGGTCTTCAAAAACTCAATAAGAGGTCACCAGGGACATGAGGATGTCTAATAAGTTCATAAAATCAAAAATTTCACTGATGATTTGCTTCATAAAGGGTTTTTACCTCAAAACTCTGTTTTGAGGTGAAAACATGGTTTTTTCTATTTCATGTACAAATTTTATGTAATTTCAATGTTTTCATATGTAATAAGCTTCAGCTACAACCCTTGGTCACCTTGCCAACTCCAGCCACTGTAAGAAACAAAAACATCCAAAGCATCAGTTCATCAAATGATAAAAAGAGTCGGACTGCAAAAAACTGAGTTTTTTTTAAAGCAAAGTGAAAAGAACTTTAGGAAAGTAGGTTTGTAAAGGAAAAATTAAAGTCAAGATGGATATAAAGTTCTCCTTGTGTTTGAAGACTTCATTTTGTGCAAGAGAGAGAGAGCAAAAGGGAGAAAATCGCATTTTGAGGAGAAAGAAGTGAAATTTGCAGCAAAAATTCAAACTGTCATCGGCGCTACACACGTGGGCACTAGCACAATGCACCTGCCTGGCACTATGCACTGGGCATAGGTTTTGAACTAGGATTTGAACGTGCGCTACGCACAGAAAGTGCGCTACACACAGAAAGTGCGCTACACACAGAAAGTGCGCTACGCACAGAAAGTGTGCTACGCACAGAAAGTGCGCTACGCACCTGTGTGTTGGCACGGCGCATCTGCTGGATGAGTTCCAAAACACATTACATCAATTTCATAAGCCTCCAATTTTGCTAATAACCTCTCAACAAGTAAGTACATCCTCTCATTTGGTCTAGCAATGAATTCTTTCATCTATGGTGGTGATTTGAGTGCTTAAAAATGAAACCCTAGCTCCTCCAAATTGTCTTGCCAAATTGTCTAGGGTTTTTGTTGTTTTTGCTGTTTTAACTCCCTGGTCATTATTTTCCTATATCCCATGCCCCTACACTAAATTTCCCTAAATCCCTTCCTCTTTCCCTCTCCCATTGGCACTTACCTTACCCCCTATTACCAAACCCTAAGCCTTATACATAATTCCTACCATTCTCTAAACCCTAATTCTCGTTTCCTAAACCCTATACATTCCCTAAAACTTCTCTTCCACCATAAAAACCCTCACTTATAGTTCTACTATCAGTCAATCCCTTTATTCCCAAAAGGAAAAACAACAGTCACCCTATACTTTAGAAAATATCTTCATACTCATCATTCTTCACTCCACATTTGCAAGTATCGAAACAGATTCAGCATATGAGAGGGATGATGAAACTGTCAGTGATTCTTCTCAAGAGGCTCATGCACCAAGAAAACCACATAAAGGAGGAAAACATATCCAAGAGGAGCCCACCACTCTCACAAAGTTACTAGCTTGCCTCTTGCAGTAACATGTTTTAAACATCGGTCTTGTTATCAGTTTTGTGAAATGGTGGAGAGGGTGAAATATCACCATGAACTTGCTAGGTTATTTGCTTTTCATCTTCATAATGGCCAGGTGAACCTAGCTGGTGTCTCTTTCACATTGACACCTGAAACTATTGAAGCAACAACATGCATTCCTAATGTGGATGAACAGTGGAATAAGGGATAGCATGTGGGCAAAGAGCATTATGAGCCTTACATCAAGGCTAGTTATCAAAGGAAAATCAGAAGGGTCTTTCCTTTCAAATACCTACAAGATAATTCTGCTCCACTCATGAAACTCATTATCAAATATTTCACCTGTGAAGGGAGATTTTCTCGTTTGTATACTTACCATGTTAGGTTGCTGATGCATTTCACAAGAGTGAGGATGATGAATATCCCATATTTCATATGCAGAAATATTGAGAAGATGGCTACATATGTGCAAAGGAAACCTCTTCCTCAACAGTTCAGTAGCATTTACCATCTTTCATTGATTAAGATTGTTGTTTTGCAACAGCTAAGCTTGCTGAATATTTCATGGGATACCTTCATTTCACACGAGGTTTTCAAAGGCCCTCAGGTGACCCCATCACTGCTAAAAGAGGAAGGAGGGCCTTCAAATCAGCCAGATGTTCATGAGACTAAAACAACAGGTGTGCCAGTGTTTGTCACTTATGAAAAAGGCACAATGAGACTATTTGCAGCTGCCAAACGAGTATTATCTCCACCAAGGGTGGAAAGGGTCTCGTTTCCTTCACCAGACCACAGACAAATGCTATCTTCACCTGGGGTGAAAGGGGCTTTGCCTTCTTCTTCAGCAGTATAGGTACAGGATAAAGGAAAGAAACCTTTTCATGATGAAGGCCTTTTGAAGGTCAAGAGAGAGATTTTGTTTTGATTCAGGAAGAGGACATTGATTTGGGCTCCCAAAGCTCAAGACTCAAGGAGGTCATCAAAGAGAAAGAAGCTAACATCCATGCCTTATCACTTGACCTTGAGAGGGCTAAGTGGATTATCAACTTCCTTGAGCAAGAAAACAAGCAGCTTACCAACAAACAAGAACTCCTGGAGCTGCAGATCATCAAAGAAAACTAGCAAAAGTCCAAGAGGGAAAAGGGCAAGTTGACATCCATTGAACAAAAAGAAAATGACCAGGAATATTTGTTAGAGAAAGTGAATATGCACTTGGAGAAGCTGCTCGAGAAAGCTAACAAGGAGAAGAAAATGTTGTGCCACATGGCTTATCACTATTTGGCCCGAAACAAAATTTGTAAGACAAGGATAAGAAGCCTAAAAGCCAAGTTAAAGAGAGCTTTGAAGAGCAAAAAGCAGAAAGATAAACTCAAGATCTTGGGTGAAGCATCATTGGCCCAGCATAGCGCCTAACAAAAATCACTCATGCCAAATTTCAAGAAATTTGGTGAAGTTTTTAATTTTTTGAAATTTTCAGGCAAAAAACAGGTTTTTTCCAGCAGGTGCGTAGCGCCACCGGCGCTACGCTTTTGATGGGGACCTCCATTTGCCAAATGGCTTACATATTTGGAATCATCACAAAAAATTATGCTTGCTTAGAAATGGCTATGAACTTTTGACAAGTTTTGGACCTCCAAAAGGGCTAAAAACACCCAAAAAATGCCCTCTCTGCCACTTTTTGACCACACAGGAAGTAGTCTTGGGAGATTGCATTTTTGGAGGGGCAAATGGACTCCAAATAAAAACATTTAAGTTGACTCAAGAAGTAGACTCACCAAGCTTTCAAATGCACTATCTTGCACCTGATTTGGACTTCGGGAACCCTTCCAAAAGTGGCTTGGAAAAACTGTTACGCACAGAAAAAATGGTGCTATGCATAGGATGAAAATTTGCCAATTTTGCCTGTTTGCTCAGAATTTCGCCTAGTTTTCTACCAGTTTGACTTTTTCTCTCTCATGGTAAAATTCATGATGTAATATGATGTAAATTGATGTACTATTATGTAAAAATTATGAAATTTGACTTAAGGAGGTAGATACATCAGTTGTAGGTGGTTTTGAGCTGCAATGAATTGGTTTCCTAAGTTTTAGGGGCAAGCTGTTTCACTGCCTACTTTTGTGTTCCTAGTTTAGATATGGTTGAAACCACCCCTTTTCTCATGGATTCGACCCCTGATGGATAGCACAGGTGGTTTGGATGTCTATATCATGTGTTTTTTCAATCATTTGTAAAGGTTGGACTCTTGTGGATGCTTTGAGCACTATTGTATATCACTTCTATAGTTTGGCAAGGAAATAGACCAGGGTTTTGTAACATTTTGTGGGATTCTTTTGGCAAGGTGAATTAGTATTGTTTTCTCCTCTTTGATTTAGTTTATCATATGTTTATGTGTGCCATAATCTCTCTTTTTCTCTGCATAACTAAATGGATCAAGTGTAAAGGTAGAATTCATTAATGTTTCAGTGCTCTACCTTGGGGTTTATTTAGTTTTACATGTTTTCTACTATTTGAAGAGGAATCATGACACTTGCATGCCCTCTCCAACTCCTCACCAGTCTTTAGACTCACCATTACACCTAATTTGAAGTACTAAAACACTTTCATACCTAGCCCCACAGAAACCTCTGCAAATCTGAGTTCATTCCCCAGACCCAAAAATACCTTCTTCATCTGATCCAACAAACCAACTTTAAACTCAATCAAACTCCTTTGAGCATATACCTAGCCTAAAATTAGTATTTACATCAGTCATCTCTAGCATTATTTGCCATATTTTCCTGAGATTGACAAGGAGAGAGCCCTCTCCCGACCTGGTAGGGCTAGCTATCAAGTTAAACGCGGTTTGATGTTACCCTAGACCTGCCTTTCTCAACCTGAGTTAGATTTATGTCATAACATAGTGGTGACCGTACTAGGGAAGAACTGAAAACTACTACACCAGTATCTTAAAACAATTCTAGACTTTGGATGATGAGTTTAGAATTTGATAGGCTGACAAAATTTGTAATGTCTATTTGATTTTTGGGAATAATTCAACACACTAGCTTCCAGACGATACACCAGGTCCAATCCTAATCCTCATCCTCCCCCGTGTATGAAAACCCAAATCTCATTCCAAGAATTCTCTAACAAGAAAGTTCTGTGATACCATTTTTCATATCTCATTCATGTCCAGTTGTTTTTGAATACCTTGAAGATCTTGAGTTTGATGAACATTTTGATCTATCATTGTTTGAAACTAAATCTGAAAGTGCAGTTGGTGCTACTGTTCTAAATCTGGAGTTTGTCAAAGATCTTGAAACTGAAAGGGCTAATAGATCAATTGATGATTATATTTTGAATCTTCAAACTTCCATTGTGGCTACAAATATTCCCGAGTTCTTAGAATCTACATCCGCTACTCTTGGTTCATCTGTTGTTGTATCTAGTTCAAAAATTCCTACTGAAACTCATTTTATCCCCACCATTCCTGTGCAGTCCACCATATCTGATCAGAGACCTGCTGTCTCTTCTCCCCCATCAACCCCTTCAACACCTCAAACATCTAACATTTCTTCCCCTCCTTCTACACCTCATACACCCATTACATCGACTGTTATTGTTGTTCCAACTCCTCCTACATCCCCAAGGCCAGTTTCAAATCCACCTAGAGCAATGGTTGCCCAATATGCACCTCTCGTTTTGCCACAGAACTTGGATGTTATGCCTGCTGATTACCAAAGTAAAATTCCATTGTTTTATGCTACCCAAGGTATCACAGCGCAGCAGCATGTTGATAGGATGAACGATTTCTTTGACCTTCATGAGATAGATGAAGAAAATGTGACTATGAGATTATTTGTGCAAAATTTTGGAGGCGAAGTGCGAAAGTGGTTCAGAGCATTTCCCACTGGGACTATCAATACCAGGGAAAATTTTAAGAACCCCCCCTAAATTTACATGTATAATAAATGGGCGAATGTCCATGGTATATAGGAAAAATGGAAGGCGATTTTATCAATAATATGATATGTATATATAATTTTTTGGCGAATCTCTCACCAGGCATGGCGAATATTTTACTCAATTATAAAATCTTTTGTTTATTGAATACACAAATGAAATCATTTCATTTCTTTAAAATATCTTTTGAAATCAAAATTACTGAAATTACATATCGATAACCTAGTGGGTGTAGGATAAAATTCACCCGTGCCATTCACAGAAAGCATGAGAAAAAACCTAATACTATATATAAAACCAAGAAAAATTCAAATTCATCACTTCTAGGGACCTCGTAACCACCCTGCCAATACACAAGTATGTTCCTGTTTGCAATTAGAAAAATTACCCAAATTACAATCTGTTTACTCCAGCATATGTTGGAAAGTTATAGAAGGATGACTAGTGCAATCAATCCATTCCTTTTAGCCCTGGATTTGTTTCAGTTTAAAACAGAAGTATACAAATATACTTGTCCAATGTATATGCTTTAACCATTCACCTTAAGATGTTTTTACAATATAATTTCCTAAGTCTATTTAATATCTTCATTATCATAAAAACCAACCTATATCCATCTTAACTCCACATCTACCACTCTTAGGGGGATGAAATCTATTTATCCCTCTGAGCACTTGGTAGAACCAGAATTAAGATGGATCTAAGATGATAGAATTTTCCCTTTAAATAGTCTATGCTCACATGAATACCATGGTATTACGATGGGTCAATACCATGGGTTATCATAAACCTGGAGCTTAAAAATTACTATTAGTAATTTATAAAAATTAATAAAATTAATAGTTGATTTTTATTTTATTTTTTATTTTAACCAAGCTAAAATGTTTAACATACATTAAATTACAACATCCATTTTTACTCTTGATCGGATCAAATATTTTTTCACTCTATGCTAGTTTGCATATCACGATATTTGATACCTCTTGGGGGTTAGTAGATCCAGAGTAAAGATGGATCTATGCTGGTTTAATTCCCCCATTTAAATAGGCTACATTCCAGGTGAATACCATGGGTCAATACCATGTGCCATTTTGGTGAATACCATGTGCCATTTTTATTTTTATTAATACTAATATTAGGGTTAATAATGTTTTTTTGCATGGTATTAATAACAATCTAGTCCATGGTATTTGTCCCATAGTATTTTGCCCATAGGTTTCACCTAAATATAACGCATTTTTTGAGTGTTCGTAAATATAAGGTGACTTATGGAGTAAATATAAAAAAATGTTTTATTTGTTTACCATACCTCTCGTTTATTTATATTTTTATTAATTTACCATACCTCTTTTACAAATATGGTATTTGGCCCATAGGATTCACTTAAATAAAACCTCTTTTTTGAGCCTTCATAAATAGAACAAGGGTTATGGACTAAATATAAAAAGAGGTTTTATTTATTTACCATACGTCTAGTTTATTTATATTTTTATTTATTTACCATACCTTTTGAGTAAGTATAAAAAGACGTTTTATTTATTTACCATACCTCCACTTTACTTATATTTTTATTTGTTTACACCCTTGCATGTATATAAGGTGACTTATGGAGTAAATATAAAAAATGTTTTATTTATTTACCATACCTCTCATTTATTTATATTTTTATTAATTTACCATACCTCTTTTATAAATATGGTATTTGGGCCTTTGGCCCATAGGATTCACTTAAATAAAACCTATTCTTGAAACTGGGCGAATGGATTCACTTAAATAAAACCTATTCTTGAAAATGGACGAATGGAAGGTTGTAACTCCTAATTTCAAGGGCTAAATTTACCTTTTTTACCCTCTCCCTTAAAATAAGGTGGGCTATTTGAGGTGATTTGTAAAAATGTACTATGATACAAAATATTCGCCCACTAAAAATTTAAAACCCCTTAATTTCGCCAAAGGGCGAACATTCGCCCCTAAAATTTTCTATGATCAATACATTAGCAATTCTTCATAGACAATTTCTGGATCGTTGGGAGGTAAAGAAAAATCCACTCCAAATTCTTTCCAAGTATGAAAACATAAAGAGGAATGTTGGTGGGAGTGTCTAGGATTACTGTGTTAGATTCAATACTGTTTATAATGCTATTCTAGCTGATATAAAGCCACCAATGGGGTTGGCTTTGATAAAATTTCCCGATGGCTTTGATCTCGACATGGCATATCAATTGAGAGAAAGAGACCCGGCTACATTGGAGGATATGCAGAAAATTGCAGTGAGTGTGGAGGCAAATCTGCTAGCTAAGAGAGCTAGAGCGAAGACCGAGAAGAAGGTGACCATAAAGGAAGAAGCTTCTTCCTCAGATCATTTGCTTCGCAAGATTGAAAAGATGTTTGATAGATTAACTATTGCAGATAAGCCCGAGACACAGATCAGAAATCCAAATTTCCGTGGTCAACAGCAACCACAGTTCAGGATTAAACAACGGGAGCAAAGAGCACAAGACCAAGCAGCACAGGAGCAAGTTAAAACACCATTATAGTAGAATTT
Source organism: Pinus tabuliformis (assembly GCA_031772625.1). NCBI lineage: Eukaryota > Viridiplantae > Streptophyta > Pinopsida > Pinales > Pinaceae > Pinus > Pinus tabuliformis. Next base: position 2,041,852,992 of record CM062816.1, read on the forward strand.
TGTACATGGCCCAGAATTAGATGATGATGAGAATCTAATAGGAGATGAGAATCAATTTTTTACACCAGATGGTTTGCCAATTTATATCACGGAGGATGAGGAGTATTCAGAAAGCCCAGCTGTACAGAAAGATGAAGATTTTATATTGGCAAATGAAATAGTCTTAGAAGAAGAATCTGATGAATATCAGAGGGGATATATGAATGCATTGACAGCACAGCAAAGACAGTATTCACTCAGGAGCACAGCTGTACCAATCAATCCAATCCAAAAGCGGAAGGAAGCAACACCATCAAATAATGATTCTCCAAATGTTCAAAAAAAAGGAAAGGAGGCAGCAGATCCTACTTCCAGCAAAGCACAATCAACAAATGACAAGTCAAATCAGCCAAGTGCAGCAAAGGAGAAGACTGAAAAGAAGGATGCTCCGCTCAAAGAGGTAGAGAAAACTACAACCTTTAGCTTAGAGAATGAGATTCCTAAGTTAAAAGTGTCGATACCTTTGACAAAATTAATGAAGAATAGCAGCTATAAAGGTCAAGTGTCAAAGATTTTGAATATAGATCCCTTGTCTGATATGGTTAATGTGGAAGATGACCAACCTGAGCTTATTTTTGGTCTGGCATTAGAAGGCCAATTTGAGGATAGTGATGTAGCCCCTTTTTACATCAGCCTTAGATTGCATGATTATGTCTTGCACAACGCCATGTTTGATTCAGGAGCATCTCACAACCTGATGCCAAAGGCAATTATGGAAAAATTGGGTTTAGACATCACTTGCAAGTATCATGATCTTTATTCCTTTGGTTCTGGTAGGGTCAGATGCATTGGTCTCATTAAGGATTTGGTTGTGACTTTAGATCAGATTCCAGCAAAGAATGTTCTCATGGATGTGGTTGTGGTCGACATTCCCCCTAGATTTGGCATGCTTTTATCTAGTCGTGGGGTGAAAAACTCAAAGGGACATTGCAATTAGATTTCTCCTATGCCACTATTCTCGTGTTTGGTCAGTTGAGGAAATTATATAGGGAGAAAAAGATGAAATATATGATCACAAGTAAGAAGAAACCTTTGAATCATCCAATTAATTATGTACATATAGATTTAGAATCTTGTGTTCTTTATTCTGACAGTGGTTTTAATGATGTGAATAGTCAATTAGTTGAAGTGGAAGATATTCTGGAGATAGCAGAAAATTTCAGAGTAGTACTTGATCAAGAGAGACAAAGGCTTGAAAGTATCGTTGAATAGTCAACATTTCGCCAGCAGCAAAAAATTGATAGACAATAGCCAAAGGTAGAAGAGCAAGCAGAATTTCAACACTTGGACGAAGAAGTCGGCTTGTAGAGTATGGATTTTGATGGAGCAGTAGGTAAGGATGGTGCAGGAATTGGTATTTGGATACGCAGCCCTATTTTCCTACCAAATAAAGTCTTGAGTAATGTAAGAGTCTGTTCATATAAATTGGCTTTTGATTGTTCCAATAATGAAGCCGAATATGAGGCACTGATTGCTGGCTTGAAAATCCTCAAGAAGTTGAATGCAAAGAGAATTTCAGTTTATGACGACTCCGAATTAGTAATCAAACAAGTCAAGGTTGAATACCAAGCCAAACATCCTCGAATGAGGGCTTACTGTAATGTGGTTTTAGATATTTTGAAGTTGTTTCTAGATCATACTTTGACATGTGTTCCTCGTACACAAAATGTTATTGCAGATTCCCTTGCTACAGCTGCAAGTAACTTAAAGATCCCAATGAATTCAAACAATAAGTTTGAAATTCATGTGAAGCATCACCCGGCTGTCCTCGATAATCAAAGATATTGGCAAGTGTTTTAGGATGACAAAGAGATTGAAGAATTTCTACAAAATGAAGGCAAATATAAAGACACTTCTATAGATGGTGAGCAAGTGATGGCGAACCAGACATAAAAGTAAATCAGATGGAAGTCTTACAGCTAAAGGACAATGTCATCCCTAAAGGCCTAATACCTTTAGAGGAATTATTTGATCATGATGAGGTAGCCCAGAAACCAAGCTTGGTGCCGACTAAGAAGGGAGTTGAGGATGTGAATATCGGAATAGCAGAAAATCCAAAGATGGTGAAGTTGTCAAAAGCATTACCTCCTCAGGTAAAAGAAAAATACATTAGTTTATTGTCTTCATTTTCTGATGTATTTGCATGGGACTATACAGATTTGAAGGAGTGCTAGCGTTCGAATTTTCCTCAGGCTGAGGAAGGAAAAACTCGAGGCCACATCAAACCACGCTCAGCCTCGTAGCTAGCCCTACGAGGACAGGAGAGGGCTCTCTCCGATCAATCTCAGCAAAAGGTAATCAAAGAGGCTCGAGATGACTAAATTGATGACTAATTTTAGGCTAGGTATGAAGTACAAGGATTATGGAATTTATTTTTTGAAGCTTTGTTGAATTCAAGGGAAAGGCAATTTTGGGTGCGGGGATGAGGCATAGCTTTTGCAGAGATCTACTTGGGGCAAGATAGGCGATTGTTTTGATGCCTTTAAAGTGAGTGAATGAATAGTCCTGACAGGTGAGGAGCTAAGGAGAGCAAGGAAGTCTCAAGGATTCTCCTTAAACTGAAGAAAACATGGAAAATTAAACAAACTTAAAGGCAGAGCATAGCAAATTTATGGATTCTACCTTAACACTTCATTTGTTTAATTGTAGAAGATTAAATAAGGAAAGTGGTACACATACACAACTTACAAGTACTGAGAGAAACACACCATCAACACATAAGGCCACATGAATCCCAAATAGTGCTACAAAACCCTGGTCTATCCTTTGCCAAAATTGCAGAGAAAATATGTACAATAGTGTATCAAGCTATTCCCAAGAGTCCAACCCTGAAAATGACTAAGAAAATACATAATATGGGCAAGCTAACACATTCCCTTGCCTCTAGGGGTCGAGCTCATCATCCTAGGAGCTGTTTCAACCAATTCTAAACAAAGCACTACAATCTAGGGAGTCAAAACAACTTGCCTCTATAAGCTAGGAAACCAATTCATTCATTAAATTTTTGCTATTTTATGAATGAATCATCTAGAATAGGTAAATAAGTGTCAAGTCATCATAAAGTTCCATTAATTACATCAAGGAGGGTGAAAAATCCCATCACAAGTCAAAACTGGTCAAACTGGCTTCGTTTCCTGAGCTGAAGATGAAATTTTGCAAAAAATCCTGATGCATAGCGCGCCTGAGCCCTATGCGTAGCGCGCCTTTCCACCTGCTTTTGGGGCACTTATCGGCATCCAAATTGAGCTCAGGTTGGCTTGTTGGAAATCCCTAGATGTCGACTTTCCAACCCAAGTGGAATTTTCCAATTTGATGTCCATTTGCCCCTCCAAAAGTGCATTCTCCCAAGGCTGCTACCTGTGTGTCCAAAAAGGGGCAGTGAGGTCATTTTTTGCATGTTTTTTGACCTTTTGGGGACCCAAAACTTGATGAAATGCCTTGGCAGTGGCTGAGCAGGTGTATTTCATCATGAAAAATCCAAAAATGCAAACCTTTCGTGATTTGGACCTCCCAATTTTAAGGGTAGCGCGCGGCGCGCTACGCGTTGAGCCCAAAAACCTGTTTTTTACACAAAAATTTCAAAATTGACAAAATCTTCCCCAAATTTGTTGAAATTTGGGCTGGGGGTCCCCAATCAAGTACTATGCTCAGCCAAAGAGGCTTCGGCCAAAATCCGAAGACGATCAAGCTCCTTTTGCCGTTTTTGCCTCTTGACCATTTTCCTCAATTTTGCCTTAAGACTCCTAATTCGCGCCTTGCAAACCAGGTTCCGGACCTTGTAATGCATAACCATGTGTTTCAATAATGCATGATCTCTATCAGCCCTTTTCAGTCGTTCCTCCAAGTAGATGTTGACCCTCTCGAGATTAGCCTCTCGATCCTCATTTACCTGTTGCTCTAGAGAGATGAACTCAATTTGCCTATGTTGGGCAACTTGGCGATTCTCACGGATGTTCTATAGCTCTATGATCCTGTGCTGGTCCTCAAGCTATTTATTCCGCTACTCTAGATACCTGATATATTGGGTCTTCTCTAATTCTGAAGCTGTCTCATCATGAATAGTAACAAACCCGGATGGCTCACCAAAAGGTCCCTCCTCATGCTTGGGCTTCTTGCCCTTATCCTGTACCTGCGGTGCTGCTGTCGAAAGTGAGGCCCCTTCCACACGAGGTGGAGATAACACTCGCTGTGCCGATGAAGTCAACGAGACCCCTTCCACCCCGGGTGGAGATAGTACTCGTCGTGTAGATGCAAACAATGTCCTGTGACCTCGCTGATATGTCACATATGGAGGAGCACTTATATGCTCAGTCTCGGGAATGTCTGGCTGGTGTGAAGTTCCTCCCTCATCCTGAACTATCTCAGGAGGTGGTTGTAATGGTGCAAAGTAATCACGGGAAATGAAATCTTCCCAAGTAATGCCCTGCTGTGCCAACTGATGCATCACTACAATTTTGATCAATGCATAATGATAGATGCTCTTATACTGATGTGCTGGGCTTAGGGGTGATTTTAGGGGCAAATGTTCGCCCTTTGGCGAAATTAAGGGGTTTTAAATTTTTAGTGGGCGATTATTTTGTATCATAGTACACTTTTACAAATCACCTCAAATAGCCCACCTTCTTTTAAGGGAGAGGGTAAAAGAGGTAAATTTAGCCCTTGAAATTAGGAGTTACAACCTTCCATTCGCCCATTTTCAAGAATAGGTTTTATTTAAGTGAATCCATTCGCCCATTTTCAAGAATAGGTTTTATTTAAGTGAATCGTATGGGCCAAAGGCCCAAATACCATATTTATAAAAGAGGTATGGTAAATTAATAAAAATATAAATAAATGAGAAGTATGGTAAATAAATAAATAAAAATTTATATTTACTCCATAAGTCACCTTATATACATGCAAGGGTGTAAACAAATAAAAATATAAGTAAAGTGGAGGTATGGTAAATAAATAAAAAGTTTTTTTATACTTACTCAAAAGGTATGGTAAATAAATAAAAATATAAATAAACTAGACGCATGGTAAATAAATAAAACCTCTTTTTATATTTAGTCCATAACCCTCGTTCTATTTATGAAGGCTCAAGAAAGAGGTTTTATTTAAGTGAATCCTATGGGCCAAATACCATATTTGTAAAAGAGGTATGGTAAATTAATAAAAAGATAAATAAACGAGAGGTATGGTAAACAAATAAAACATTTTTTTATATTTACTCCATAAGTCACCTTATATTTACGAACACTCAAAAAATGCGTTATATTTAGGTGAAACCTATGGGAAAAATTCTATGGGACAAATACCATGGACTAGATTGTTATTAATACCATGCAAAAAAACATTATTAACCCTAATATTAGTATTAATAAAAATAAAAGTGGCACATGGTATTGACCCATGGTATTCACCAAATGGCACATGGTATTGACCCATGGTATTCACCTGGAATGTAGCCTATTTAAATGGGGGAATTAAACCAGCATAGATCCATCTTTACTCTGGATCTACTAACCCCCGAAAGGTATCAAATATCGGTAATTTTGATTTCAAAAGATATTTTAAAGAAATGCAATGATTTCATTTGTGTATTCAATAAACACAAGATTTTATAATTGAGTAAAATATTCGCCATGCCTGGTGAGAGATTCGCCAAAAAATTATATATACATATCATATTATTGATAAAATCACCATCCATTTTTCCTATATACCATGGAGATTCGCCCATTTATTATACATGTAAATTTAGGGGGGCTTCTTAAAATTTTCCCTGGCTGGGCTCTTCCTTTGTACTAAAGGCACCATCCTCTCTATGTTGCGACACATAAAATATGGAATGTTCATCATACGTACTTTGGTAAAATGCATCAACAAACGAACATGGTACGCATAGAGACGTGAGAATCTGCCCTCGCAACTGAAATATCGAATGATAAGTTTCATCAATGGTGCATACTCATCCCTTAGGAATCTGAAAGGAAAAACTGCAGTCAAGTGTCTCACACATCCGGGCTTAATATATGGCTCATAGTGAAATCTGTCTAACTACTGGCGTTTACTCCATTCCTCCCCTACATTTGGTATCCCAGTGGCCTGAGCAATAATCTCGGGTGACAAAGTGAAATCCACTCCGGCAAGGTTTACATGACCATCCTGCAAATGTAGGACAAATAAACGGACTAGTTCCCGATGATGTTGGATTTGTGAGATCCGCTCACAGTATTCAAAACATGATTGATACCGAAAACAGTCCATTGCAAGTGGACAAGCTTGCAATTGAGCCAAAGAAGTAGGCTCCTCCCTGACATGCCGACCACCTTTGCCACCTTTGTGATACCTCCTTGGCACACTTACCTCTGGTGTAGAATCACTATCATAATCCTGCTCATAATCTGACTCGGTCTCTGACATGTTCTTTAAAAACAAGGTGGCTCGAATATATATATGCTGATATACAACTGTGTGCAAAATTGACTGTAGGCTTTTTCTTTTTCTCAAAATGCTGTGACCAAGGGGACACAAATATACAAGGGAACTGTTAGGAAAGGGGAAACATTAGGGAAATGGGGACAATGGAAATAAAACAAGGAATTTAGGGAAGGGAAGGGACATGAAAATTTTCAAATTTTAGGGTTTAGGATGAGGTAGGGTAGGAAAAATATGTTTGTAGTAGAAGGGAGGGGTTAGGATTGGAGGGAGAATAATATAGGGTTTTATGAGGAATTATTGGGGAAAATATTAGTGAGTATAGGGGGTGGGAAACACAAGAAATGAGAAAACCTTGGCAACATTTATGTTTGAAAACCCTACAGCAATCTTGGCATTTGAATCCTCACAGCAAACTAATGGAAAATGAGGGTTTATACATTTGGTTTTTCATGGCAAATATAGCATAATTTCTTTACATAAATCCTTCAAAACCAAGAACGAGCCGTGGATAAAAGCCTACCTGTGATTTGATGCATGAGAAGAAATGTTTGAATGTGTTTCAGGCAAAGTTCTGGGCATAAACTCCAACGCGTAGCGCGCCTCACCCAACGCGCCGCGCGCTCCTGATGCGCCTCACCCGTGCAAAATAACACTGCAAATTGTGGCCTGATGCGTAGCGCGCCCACCCTGATGCGTAGCGCGCCCTGGAAACGGCCCGATTTGCCCTCAAACTCACAAAATCGCCTTAGAAGAATACTCTTTGCTCTTGGAATGTGGAATGGGTTGCAAATGAGGAGAAATATCTTCATATGGACTCCTTGTTGATTTTTGCTTAACCCAAAACCCATTTTCTTATGTTTGGTTGTTGACACTTTTTGAAAATTAATAGGCTTTGACCTTTTTGGTTTCCCCTTTAAAATTGGTTGAAATAATGATTTTCACTGATAATTTTTTGCAGGGATAGCTCTGATATGCTCTGGCAAAGGAGACCAAGGCTGCACTTGAACGATTGAAGAACTGAAAATTTTGACAATTTTTACAAAAATGAGATGGCGACTTATCTTCAAAACAGAGTTTTGAAGAGAAGTCCTAATTCAGCTGTACAATGATGAAAATTATTGAAGTGATGATCTATCAAAGACATCCCTCTGGCTTGCTGGTCTTCTAAGACTTTTCAAAACAAAATTGACTCAACCCTAGACCTAAGACCTCAAAATTTAAAACATGATGGTAAATGACCTTTGAAGACTTATTTTAATAAACAGACCTGAACCAGCAGTACCAAGCACGAGGGGAATGAATGACACAAACCGCTCCATCAGAGTTATGGCATGCCTAACGAAATGCAACTGATCAAAACTGATGGGACACCTAATCATGAAATGCAAAAGAGATTTGATCTCTGATGGAGGGATAACTAGACCGACTCTAACAAGGAGTACGACAAAAGTATAATTCATCATATCATTCCAATTAAGCCAAACCAAAAGCCATTTCGCCAGAAATTGAGAAGGATAAATCCGAAGTTGCTGCCATCAATAGAAAAAGAGGTGAATCGATTGTACAAGGCTAGTATAATCATTTCGATAAGATTTTTAGATTGGATCTCCAATTTGGTGCTCGTGCGGAAGAATACAGGTGAGATTAGATTGTGCATTGATTTCAGAAATTTGAATAAGGTGTCCTTGAAAGATAATTATCCATTGCCGAAAATGGACCACATACTCCAAAGAGTAGTTGGGGCATCTCGTATGTCGCTGCTCAATGGGTATTCTGGCTATAATCAAATTTTGGTCCATGAGGATGATAGGGACAAACCAACATTCACCACTCCATGGGGGACATTCCACTATGCCAAGATGCCATTCGGATTAAAGAACGCTGGTGCAACATTCCAGCGCGCCATGGACATCGCCTTCGCAAATGAAAAAGATGTGTTTCTAGTAGTATATCTTGATGATTTGATTGTCTTTTCAAATTCATATGAGGAGCATCTTTACCATTTGAAAATTGTTTTTCAGCATTGCAGAAAATATGGAATATCACTCAATCCCAAGAAGAGCTTGTTTGCCATGGACGAGAGAAAGCTTCTTGGTCACATAATATCCAAAGAAGGCATCCGCATTGATCCTGATCAAGTGGAAGCTATTCAGAAAATTGATTTTCCTCGTAGTAAGAAAGAGATCCAAGCATTTAACGGTAAGATGAACTTCTTACGTTTTTTGTGCCAAATCTAGCTGAACACTTGAGGGAGATTACAAATATGTTGAAGAAGAATAGTGTGGTTAAGTGGACCGAAGAAGCCATGAAGTCTTTCAACCTGGTAAAGCTGGCTCTTTCTTCAGCTCCGATTTCAATCAACCCAGAGTATTCTCAAGACTTTATATTATTTTGATTCGCTTCTGAGCATACTATGGCAGCAGTTCTAATGCAGAAAAAAGACCAGCTTGAAAAGCCAATTGCCTTTTTCAGCAGGAAAATAAGAGATGCATCCCTAAAATATAACATTATTGAGAAGCAAGATCTTGCCTTGGTGAAAGCTTTGAAATATTTCCGGGTATATATTTTGCACTCTCATATTCTTGCTTATGTCCCTAACGCAACAGTCAAATATTTTTTGGTACAAACAAATCCAGAAGGGAGGAGAGATAAATGGATCGCAGCGTTGCTAGAATATGACTTGGAGATAAAGCCAACAAAGCTAATCAAGGGGCAGGGTCTAGCAAAGTTGATGGCCGAGTCTAATTTGCATGCCTTGGACATAAACCTGATTGTTGCTATGTCCGAAGAAGATGAAGATTGTTCACTTGGTCAGGTATCTGAAATTTTTCTCCATTCGTATTCAGATATTGTATATGTGCTCCAACACCTTTCACTACCACCAGGGATGGCTAAAAATAAAGGTAGAACTCTGAAATTGAAGGCTGCTAAATTTTGTATTATGAACAATGCACTTTATTGGAAAGATCCCAGAGGCATTTTGTTGAATTGTTTGGTTGAGGAGGAAGCAAAACAGGTCATGGATGATTTTCACAAAGGAGACTGTGGAGGTCACCTATTTTGGAAGACGACAGCTAATAAAATTTTGAGAGTGGGGTATTATTGGCCTACCCTTTTTGCTGATGTTTATAAAACTGTCACAAGCTGTCATGAATGCCAGATTTTTCAGGGAAGGAGAAAGTTGCAGCCTTTACCTCTCAAGCCAGTCAAAGTTAGTGCTCCATTTCAGTAGTGGGGCCTTAATTTTATTGGTGAGATTCATCTCACATCCTTAGCTCAGTGCAAGTGGATCTTAACAGCGACAGATTATTTCAAAAAATGGATTGAGGCGATTCCCACTCAGCAGGCCACCAACTTGGTAATAATTCAGTTTCTTGAAAATAATATTTTGTCACATTTTGGCTGTCCTAACAAATTGATTACAAATAACGCAGTAGCTTTCAAGTCCAAAAGGATGATTGACTTTTGTAGCAAATAAAAAATTTTCATGGGACATTCTACTGCATACTATCCATAAGGTAACAGATTGGCGGAATCCTCAAACAAATCATTGGTCAACATCATTAAAAAGTTGTTGGAAACAAACAAAAAGAGTTGGCATAAGAAACTGGTTAATGCACTATGGGTGGATAGAGTAAGTCAAAAGAATTCAATAGGCATGTCTCCTTTGGAGATTGTATATGGTGTTGACACGATGTTCCCGACATCTCTCATAGTTCCAGTTGTTAAAATTCTACAGGAAGGTGGCAGCGAGGATGATCATTTACAGCGAAGAATAAGTCAAATGATCCATTTACAACGGACGAGAGAGGAAGTTTTTCAGAATACCTTCAAGCTGCAATAGAGAATTAAGAAGATTTAAGATCGGAAGGCAAAGGCAGAAAAATTTAAGATTGAAGACATAGTGCTAAAATGGGATGCTAAAAACGAGGATAAAGGCAAGCATGGCAAGTTCGAGAATCTATGGAAGGGACCATACAGAATTGCTGCATATCGAGGTCAAAATGCTTTTCTACTGAAAGAAATAAACGGGGAAGATTGTCCAGGAGGGTCGGTCAATGGTCGGCTCCCAAAATAGTATTATCTTTGAGATATTTTCTGCTGTCACATATGTCATTGTACATACCATTTTATTTCTCTCATTGCAAAGTGTGTATTGTTATCATTCATTCAGTTTGGGGCCCGAAGTGAAGGCTATAAAACTGAATGTATGGCTTCAATTGTTGGGTTATTTAATGTCAGTTGTTTGGTTCTGTTTTCAGTCAGTTTTCAGTCTATATAATTGAGTTAGTTTTTAGTCAACATATTGGTTTTAGTTTGCTAAAGTTATTGACTCCAATTTTTTGCCCAATGGAAGAAGGCACTGGTCTGCTTTCCAGAGATCTATAGTTCTTGGCACCTCCCATGAGCTACCATCCCCATTAGAGCCAATGTTAGTGTCGGTATCTTCATCCCTCCATCAGTGATCAAATTTCTCTTTTTGCATGCATATTAGGTGTCTCATCTGATCAACTACATTCCATTAGATCATAGATCAACTGATGGTAGTGGTTCTTTGTCAATTTCTCTCATGCCATTCATCTACTGGCGTATTTTCACATGTACAAGTCATTTGTTGTCATTTTTTGTTATATACCTAGGGGGGATAATATGGGGTACCGAGGGAGGTACCCAAGGTAATAATGTAATAATGGGATGGGCCATAGTAATAAATAAGGTGGTTAACCCATGTCATGTAAGGGACCACAAGTAGTTAATAATAATGTAATGGGCCCATGGTATTAGTTGTTGGTATGAGGGAACCATGGTAATGACCCATGGTATTGTATGTATGAGACCTATATAGAGGCTAGAGACTCCACATGGGAGATAGTCAAGGATTATTGTATGAACAGGCATATGGCTTGTGGAGTGTTCTCCTTCCTTAAGGAGTGCATGTATGGTGTTGCCCTACCTTAAGGGTTTGATATCAATACAGAATCATTTCTATCTATTTCTCTCTTATTGTTTATGGGTTTATTGCTATTATCTTATATTTTTGGGTTAGATCTATAACAAGTGGTATCAGAGCACTTTCTTGGGCGCAAAAGTGGAGAATCTTTTTTAAAAATTTTGTAGGATTTCGGGGGCGGCGAGTTTGCAGATCAGATCTGTACATTTTGGTGCAAGATCTGCAAAATCTAATTGCAGATCTAGATTCTATGTGAAAAAATACCCGTTTTCAAAAAAAAAAATCGGGTGAATCGGAGTCCGGATGAAGGAGATATCGCTGATTTAAAAATCAGTGGGGTTGCAGACAATTTTTCGGGGCAGCGAATTTGTGGCGCAGATCTGGACGTCTTGGCAAAAGATCTGTAAAATCTAATTGCAGATCTGGATTCTTTGTGAAAAAACACCCAATTTCAAAAAAAAATCAGTCGAATCGGAGTCCGGATGAGGGAGATATCGCTGATTTAAAATCAGCTCTTTTTTGTAGAAATTTTGGTGACGGCGGGAGAGTAGCAGCACAGATCTGAAATTCTAGTGCCTGGATCAGGATTTCCATCACATGGGCAGATGCAGAATGATTGTTCCATTTCTGAAAACAGGTCATAATAAGGATTCTGAGCAATATTGACGAAATTGTGACAATTTCAAATTTTCGCCAAGTAAGTGAATTTTTCTCAAACCCTCTTCATGGAGGCTCTATGTTTTACAGGAAAAGAAAATGGTCCTACTATTGAAGAATGCATAAAAACACACAAGTTATTATGGACACCTCATTGGAGAACTTTTATAGTGTTTAATTTTAAAGATGAGGCAGCCACATGGTGGGGATTACTTAACCAAAAGAAGTGTTCCGACCTGCCCGATGAAGAATTTGAAAAATTACTTTTAGACAGATGGTCTCATGCCAGAAAACAAGATAAAGAGAAACATGTGGGGCTATTTCCTACTGGTATATCCTTATTGCAGGTTCATGGATTGATTCAGAAAGAGAAGGTCATTGTTTCTGTAAATCCTAGTTGCAAGCATAATTTTCTCAATGTTAATTTGGAAAAAAAATTGCAAGTCCCAGCAAAACATATTGAAAATACACAAGTTGATGATAAGGATGTTCAAATTTATAAGGATTTGAAACTTTCATGGATAAGTATGTGTTTCATGGTGATTTTTATGCTTCAGATATGAATAACATGGATGTTATTTTGGGATACCCTTGGATGGAATCAGTAGGTACTATAAATATTAATGTGCAGAAGAAATTCCTGAAGCTCTGGTATAAAAAGAAGAAAATTACATTACAGGATATTTCCATTAATAAGCAGGTAGAGTCCAAGGAGGCTGAAGCAGAAGGTGTTCCAGAGTTTGACATATTAGATGATGAGCTAGTAATGATAGATAATCAAACACAAACAGAGGCTGAAGCAGAAAAGGTTACAGGTGCTGATACATCAGAGGACGGCTCAGTGGTTGAAGTCATATTGGAAAAGAAGACACCACAACAGGCACCACAGCAGGGTGAATTAAAGAAAAAGACATCGTGGGTTAAAACTTCAACATATCATCACCCACATCACCCCGCAAGACAACCATCAAGATGGAAACCAAGTAGTCACATGACGGATAGCGAGGAGAGAAGATCCACCCACTACACATCAACACAGAAGAGCTGCCACGGTCAACTTCCATCTCAAGTGAGCGAGGCACCAGCGAAATCGAGGGTTCACCTTTCTCTTGGATGGCTATATGCACGTGCATGGTATCAGTGGACGACTCTTTTGAGTAGATCTTATTATTTATGTTCTTCCCATGTTTCGGGGACGAAACATGCTTAGGGGGGTGGAATGTTATATACCTAGGGGGATAATATGGGGTACCAAGGGAGGTACCCAAGGTAATAATGTAATAATGGGATGGGCCATAGTAATAAATAAGGTGGTTAACCCATGTCATGTAAGGGACCACAAGTAGTTAATAATAATGTAATGGGCCCATGGTATTAGTTGATGGTATTAGGGAACCATGGTATTGTATGTATGAGGCCTATATAGAGGCTAGAGACTCCACATGGAAGATAGTGAAGGATTATTGTATGAACAGGCCTATGGCTTGTGGAGTGTTCTCCTTCTTTAAGGAGTGAATGTATGGTGTTGCCCTACCTTAAGGGTTTGATATCAATAATACCACTTGTTGTAGCTCTGACCCAGAAATAGTATAGATCTGATAAGAAAATATAAGACAATTCAAATATACCCAGAAACAATAAGAGAGAAATAGATAGAAATGATTCTTTATTTATATCAAACCCTTAAGGTAGGGCAACACCATACATTCACTCCTTAAGGAAGGAGAACACTCCACAAGCCATATGCCTGTTCATACAATAATCCTTGACTATCTCCCATGTGGAGTCTCTAGCCTCTATATAGGCCTCATACATACAATACCATGGATCATTACCATGGTTCCCTCATACCATCCAACTAATACCATGGGCCCATTACATTATTATTAACTACTTGTGGTCCCTTACATGACATGGGTTAACTACCTTATTTATTACTATGGCCCATCCCATTATTACATTATTACCTTGGGTACCTCCCTCGGTACCCCATATTATCCCCCCTAGGTATATAACATTTTTATTTCATTCCATTTTTAAAAATCATTTTAGGGTTTTTAGGTCTCACTAGGTCTAGGGTTTGCCACCATGGTCTTCAAAAAACTCAATAAGAGGTCAGCAGGCACATGAGAATGTTTAATAAGTTCATAAAATCACAAATTTCACTGATGATTTGCTTCATAAAGGGCTTTTGCCTCAAAACTCTGTTTTGAGGTGAAAACAAGGTTTTTTTCTATTTCTGAAGGAATTTATAGGGTAAGTTCCTCGGACAGAACACCAAAGGACACCGCTCACAACCAGATCGCAGATCAATACACCAGTATTTTTGACGTGGTTAAAACCCTCAAAGAGGGAAACAGTCCACGGCCTGAGCCAACGCGGCCACTTCAGGCAATTTATTAATAAAAGAATGAAAATTTACATATGCTTCTCTCATAGACGGATTACCCTACAAATGACCCTCCATGCGCTTTAAATAGAAATCATGGACCAATCGGGTGTCAAGACACGGATCAAGTGTCGATAATACCAAGGAGAGAATGAACCGTCGGATCACTACATATCGTGACCGTCGGATTGTAAGTTACAAAATGTACAAGGTAAAGAAACACACTTTACCTAACTCTATACCTAACTCTATACTAGACCAAGTTGTACTTAACTATTTCCTATGTGTCGGAATATCCTAACATCCCCCCTTAAGAACAACTTGGGATAGGATTGAAGGATTTACAAATATGACACAATAGGAGAAGGAAGGAGGCACTAGAGCCTATCCCCCCTTAGTGACAACTTCCTGAACTCCAACCATAAATCGAAGTTTAGTGAACTTCGCCTCTGTGAGAGCCTTTGTGAAGATGTCTGCAACTTGATCATCTGTTGAACAATATTGCACTTCAAGAACATGGTCGTGAATGAGCTTTCTGATGAAGTGCATGTGCAGTTCAATGTGTTTGCTGCGCTGATGTTGGACTGGATCTTTGCATAGTTCAATGGCACTTTGATTATCACACCAAAGTGTAGTCGGATGCTGCTGCTGAAAGCCAAACTCTGACAGGATCTGACGAAGCCACAAGGCTTCCTTAATAGCTTCTACGGCACCACGATACTCTGCTTCTGCTGATGAAAGAGAAATGACACCTTGTTTCTTGCAAGCCCATGTAATAGGTCCTGAACCAAGAGTGAACACATAATCGGCAGTAGACTTCCGATCATCAGGGTCACCAACCCAATCAGAATCAGTGAAACCAACCAATAGAGGAGCTGCTTTGGCATTGTAATGAATCCCAAATTGAACTGTACCTCGAACATAACGAAGTATTCTTTTAGCTACTTTCCAATGACTTTCATGTGGGTTTTGCATAAACCGAGCAACAAGGCCAACAGCAAAGGAAAGGTCAGGACGAGTATGGGTTAGATACAAAAGTTTTCCTACAAGTTGACGGTATAAGGTAGCATCAACTTCAGGAGAAGTACAAGTGACTGAAAATTTGACTCCAGACTGAAAGGGACAAGGGGCTGGCTTACAGTATTCCATGTGAAAGTGGCGTAGAATATCACAGGCATACTTGGACTGAGAAAGGGAAATACCTTCCTCAGATTGCAAGACTTGAAGACCGAGAAAATAATGTAAGTGTCCTAAGTCTGACATTTCAAACTTCCTTTTAAGGCTAGACTTCACATGGTTTATAAGGTTGGGATCACTACCAGTCAGGATAAGATCATCAACATAAAGAACAAGAATGATAAGAGACTTGCCCACTTTCTTGGTGTAGACAGTATTGTCGGAATGACACCTAAAAAAGCAAGATTCTAAAAGAAAGATATCCATTTTGGCATACCAAGCTCGAGGAGATTGCTTGAGACCATAAAGGGATTTCTTAAGCCGACATACAAGGCTGGAGTCTGTTTTTATGAAGCCAATGGGTTGTTCCATGTAGATTTCTTCATGCAATTCCCCATGCAAGAAGGCAGATTTAACATCCATCTGATGGACTTCCCATTTGAACGAGGCAGCAAGGGAAAGAACAAGGCGGATAGAGTTCATTTTGGCAACAGGGGAGAAGGTTTCAGTGTAGTCAATGCCTTCAACCTGTGAAAAACCTTTAGCAACAAGACGAGCTTTATGTTTATCAACTTTCCCATCTGGTCCATACTTGGTTCTGTAAACCCATTTGCATCTAACAAGTTTTCGTCCCTTTGGTAGAGGAACAAGATCCCATGTATCATTTGCCAATAATGAATGATATTCTTCATTCATAGCTGCTTCCCAATCTGGATGGCCTGAAGCTTCTGCAAAGGTGTCAGGATCATAATTGACTGGATCTTGAGCCAGTAAAGAAGAGGCTCTGTCAAACTGAGAACGTGTGCGTCACTAATCTATAGGATCACCGGCAAGATCACCTGCTGCATCTCGAGTAGCACGAACCCATTTTGGAAGCTTAGGAGCTGAAGGAGGATCCTGAGATGGTGGGGGAGGATTTTCATCCTCACTTTCATCATCTGAAGAAGAAATGTTTTCAAAAGTAGAAGAGATAGGGAGAGGTGGCACATCCGACGGACTAGGCTCGCAGGCCGATATATTTTCATCAAATTTTACATCTCTTCTAATGATAACATTTTTGGACTTAAATGGAATAAGTCTATAGCCTTTGACATCTTCAGAATATCCAACAAAAGTACATTTTTCACTCTTAGGTTCTAAAGCTTTATGATTTTAATCTGGAATATGGGCCCACTCTTCACTTCCAAAAACACGAAAGTGACTTACATCTGGTTTGATTGAGCTCCATGCTTCTTCTGGAGTGATATTCTTTAAAGCCTTAGTAGGAGTGCAATTTATTATGTAATTTGCACAGTTAATTTCTTCTGCCCAAAAACTAAGACCAATTCCTTTAGATTGTAGCATACAATTAGCCATTTCCTTTAAGGTGCGATTCTTCCTTTCAGCTACACCATTTTGTTGTGGAGTATATGGAACAGTATGTTGCATTTGAATTCCATTCTCAGTGCAAAAGTTGATGAATGTGTTTTTAACATATTCTCCGCCATGATCAGATCTTAGCTTAAGAATTTGATGTCCAGATTGTTTTTCAACAAAGGCCTTGAAGGCCAAAAATGTGTTAAATACTTCACTCTTGAGTTTTAAGAAGTATACCCAAGTGCGTCTGGAGAAATCATCAATGAAAGTTAAGAAATACTTGCAGCCAGAGAATGAAACAACTGGAAGTGGACCACATAAATCACTATGCACAAGCTGTAAAGGGGCTGAGGCGTGCCAAGAGGCACGTTTTTCAAAACTGTCCCGATGATGTTTTCCGAGTACACATCCGGAACAAACACCATCTCTGCAAGATACCATAGGAAGACCTATCACCATATTTTCTTTACATAGATGCTGAAGGGAGCAATAGTTTAAGTGACCAAATCGCTCATGCCAAAGTTTGCTCACTTCATCGTTATGAGCAACAAATACTGAGGGAAGATTTGATGACCCAAAGTTGTGAAACTTATACAACCTTGTAGAATCATCAGCAATGCCAGTAGTTAAAATCTGTTTAGGATCTCTTAGGTCCTTGATTACAACATCATGAGGTGAAAATTCAACGATTTTACCTTCACCTGAATGAGTTATCTGATATACAGATAGAAGGTTGCAGGATAAGGTTGGAACACATAATACATCATTAAACTGACCATTGTCTAGATGAACAGTTCCAGTCCCTACAACACTAAGAGATCTATCATCACCAACATATATATTTTTGGTGTTACAATCATTTAAAGAAGAAAACATGGCTTTGTTTTTGGCCATATGATAAGAAGCTCCAGAATCAATGAGCCACTCATGAGAATGAGAAGAAGAAGATACATTTAGTGCATAGCCAGACCGAGATGCTTGACAACCACATGCAGAAAGTGCCATTCCTGAAGATGAAGTTGAAGTTGGAGATTGCTCCAAATGGATGTTATGCTTCTTCATTGTTGCTTCCAAGGCTTCCATCTTCTTAAAGCATTTGGATTCTAAGTGGCCATCTCGATTACAAAAGTTGCAATGTCTATCAGTCTTCTTCCCTTTGTTTTTATTTGTCTTATCATTTTGTTGAAATGATTTTTCATTTTGAGGCTGAAATTTCTTAGGACCCTTGTTTGGTTTAGGACCATTCTTTTTAGGATATGACTTCTTAGGATTCTTTGAATTTTATTGTTGCTGGGCAGCTAACGCTTTCTTGGAAGAGTTTCCAAGATTAAGAAGACCAAGGTGTAAGAGTTTTTCTTGTTCTCTTATTAAAGAATCACAAAAAGAGTCAAAGGAAGGGGACTTGTAGTATGTTCCTTGAGAAATGAAGGCTTCTCTTGTAGAATGGAAGGTGGAAACAAACACAGAGTAGGCTGGTCCCAACTTAGTAAGAATGGAATAGATAAGGTTACTATCTTCTTTCTCAACCTTAACACCTTCCAAGAGATATCTAAGGGTCTTGAACTTGGACAAGAAATCTTCAATGCAAGAAAAATTATTAGGGTCCAATGTAAGCAACTCATTTTCAAGTTGATGGGCTCTAAGTTCATTTTTAATCCCAAAGACTTTATTGATTTGTTTCATTGCTTCATTAGGAGTATCAAGTTCTGCAATATGGAATCTAAGATCTGGAGAAATAGACATCCCTATCAATCCACGTGCTTGATCTTGCCTATTTTCCCATTTAGCAGCCTTATCTTCATCCTTCGGTTTCTTTTCTTGGCCTGAGGCTATTCTGTAGAGACCTTTACTTCTAAGTAAATCCTCAATGTAGGACAACCATTGGAAGTAGTTGGTGCTGTCAAGGGTAACTTGGTATTGACTTTCCATTTCAACGAAAACTGAAGCTAAAGATGCTGAAACTAAGTGTTCCAATGGATAGATCTCAAAAAATTACGCTGGTTTAAAAAAAACGGCTCTGAAAACGGCTTCTAGATGAAGAAGTTATGGCTTTTTGAAAAAAAGTTGATGAAGTCGCCGACGAAGTGCGGGAATGTGTGGAAATGAAAAATCCGCCCCAAAAAATGGAGATTTGAACCCAAGACCTCTACTCTCTTAAAATAGCTTTGAACCAATTGAGCTATACAAAAAATTTGAGAGAGAGAGAGAGAGAGAAAGAAACGGGGGGGGGTTGATGCTTTGGGTTGCGTGCTTGCTTTGAGAAAGCTCTTTTTCCCTACAAAACAAAAAACACAAAACCCAACACGGACATGCAAAGAAAACGAACCTTACGGCTCGAAGTTAGCTTTAGCCGAAAAACTAAATATTTTCAAAAATGAACCTTGCGGCTCAAAGTTAGCTTTAGCCAGAAACTAAATATTTTCCTCAATGTTTCTGATTTTCCGAGATCACTCTAAGGCGCAGGGAAAAGAGCATACGCATGAGAAAAATCCTTCCTTTCTGTTTTTGATTTGCCCAGATCGCACAGAGTCGCAGGGCAAAGAGCATACGCAGAAATGAAAGGTATAGATCCGGTAATAAAAAAAGCTAAATAAACCGAAACCGAAATAAACAGAGAGAAAATAACTGTAAACTGCAAATAAACACTGTATACCTCCAGATCTTAAAAATGACGCAGCTAGGGCTACCGAAAACCTTTTCGCGTGAAACGAAAGGGGTTCCTCATTGGAACAGATGCTCCCAACACAACAGAGCAGTCCTCTCGGCCCGAAAGCAGTCAGAAACAGTAGATCTAGGAAACGGCAGTCGGATGCAGTTCTACCGGCTTCAGATTTGGATCACCAATGGACGCGGCCCTCAAATAGCTCTGATACCATGAAGGAATTTATAGGGTAAGTTCCTCAGAAAGAACACCAAAGGACACCACTCACAACCAGATCGCAGATCAATACACCAGTATTTTTGACGTGGTTAAAACCCTCAAAGAGGGAAACAGTCCACGGCCTGAGCCAACGCGGCCACTTCAGGCAATTTATTAATAAAAGAATGAAAATTTACATATGCTTCTCTCATAGACGAATTACCCTACAAATGACCCTCCATGAGCTTTAAATAGAAATCATGGACCAATCGGGTGTCAAGCCACGAATCAAGTGTCGGTAATACCGAGGAGAGAATGAACTGTCGGATCACTACATATCGTGACCGTCGGATTGTAAGTTACAAAATGTACAAGGTAAAGAAACACACTTTACCTAACTCTATACCTAACTCTATACTAGACCAAGTTGTACTTAACTATTTCCTATGTGTCAAAATATCCTAGCAATTTCATGTACAAATTTTATGTAATTTCAATGTTTTCATATGTAATAAGCTTCAGCTACAGCCCTTGGTCACCTTGCCAACTCCAACCACTGCAAGAAACAAAAACATCCAAAGCATCAGTTCACCAAATGATAAAAAGAGCCATATTGCAAAAAACAGAGTTTTTTTTAAAGAAAAGTGAAAATAACTTTAGGAAATTGGATTTGTAAAGGAAAAATTAAAGTCAAGATGGATATAAAGTTCTCCTTGTGTTTGAAGACTTCATTTTATGCAAGAGAGAGAGAAATAAAAAGGGAGAAAATCACATTTTGAGGAGAAAGAAGTGAAATTTTCAGCAAAAATTCAAACTGTCACCGGTGCTACGCACCTGGGCACTGGCGCTACGCACTGGGCGCAGATTTTGAACTAGGATTTGAACGTGCGCTACGCACAGAAAGTGCACTACGCAACTGGGTGTTGGCGCGGCGCATCTACTGGATGAGTTCCAAAACACATTGCATCAATTTCACAAGCCTCCAATTTTGCTAATAACCTCTCAACAAGTAAGTACATCCTCTCATTTGGTCTAGCAATGAATTCTTTCATCCATGGTGGTGATTTGAGTGCTTAAAAATGAAACCCTAGCTGCCTCCAAATTGTCTTGCCAAAATTGTATATGGTTTTGGTTTTTTTTGTTGTTTTAACTCCCTGGTCATTATTTTCCTATATCCCATGCCCTTTCACTAAATTTCCCTAAATTCCTTCCTCTTTCCCTCTCCCATTGGCACTTACCTTACCCCCTATTACCAAACCCTAAGCCCTATACATAATTCCTACCATTCTCTAAACCCTAATTCCCATTTCCTAAACCCTATACATTCCCTAAAACTTCTCTTCCATCATCAAAACCCTCATTTACATTTCTACTATTAGTCAATCCCTTTATTCCCAAAAAGAAAAATAGCAGTCACCCTATACTTTAGAAAATCTCTTAATACTCATCATTCTTCACTCCACATTTGCAAGTATAGAAACAGATTCAGCATATGAGAGGGATGATGAAACTGTCAGTGATTATTCTCAAGAGGCTCATGCACCAAGAAAACCACATAAAGGAGGAAAACATATCCAAGAGGAGCCCACCACTCTCACAAAGTTACTAGCTTGCCCTCTTGCAGTAACATGTTTTAAACATCAGTCTTGTTATCAGTTTTGTGAAATGGTGGAGAAGGTGAAATATCACCATGAACTTGCTAGGTTATTTTTTTTTCATCTTCATAATGGCCAGGTGAACCTAGCTGGTGTCTCTTTCACTTTGAAACTTGAAACTATTGCAGCAGCAACATGCATTCCTAATGTGGGAGAACAGTGGAATAAGGGACAGCATGTGGGCAGAGAGCATTATGAGCCTTACATCAAGGCTAGTTATCAAAGGCAAATCAGTAGGGTCTTTCCTTTCAGATACCTACAAGATACTTATGCTCCACTCATGAAACTCATTATCAAATATTTCACCGGTGAAGGGAGATTTTCTTGTTTGTATACTTACCATGTTAGATTGTTGATGCATTTCACAAGAGTGAGGATGATGAATCTCCCATATTTCATATGCAGAAATATTGAGAATATGGCTACATATGTGCAAAGGAAACCTCTTCCTTAGCAGTTCAGTAGCATTTACCATTTTTCATTGATTAATATTTTTGTTTTGCATCAGCTAAGCTTGCTGAATATTTCATGGGATACCTTCATTTCACACGAGGTTTTCAAAGGCCCTCAGGTGACCCCATCACTGCTACAAGAGGAAGGAGGGCCTTCAAATCAGCCAGATGGTCATGAGACTAAAACAACATGTGTGCCAGTGTTTGTCACTTATGAAAAGGCACAATGAGACTATTTGCAGCTGCCAAACGAGTATTATCTCCACCAGGGTTGGAAAGGGTCTCGTTTCCTTCACCAGACCACAGGCAAATGCTATCTTCACCTGGGGTGAAAGGGGATTTGCCTTCTTCTTTAGCAGTATAGGTACAGGATAAAGGAAAGAAACCTTTGCATGATGAAGGGCCTTCTGAAGGTCAAGAGAGAGATTTTTTTTTGATTCAGGAAGAGGACATTGATTTGGGCTCCCAAAGCTCAAGACTCAAGGAGGTCATCAAAGAGAAAGAAGCTGAAATCCATGCCTTATCACTTGACCTTGAGAGGGCTAAGTGGATTATCAACTTCCTTGAGCAAGAAAACAAGCAGCTTACCAACAAACAAGAACTCCTGGAGCTGCAGATCATCAACGAAAACTGGCAAAAGTCCAAGAGGGCAAAAGGCCAAGTTGACATCCATTGAACAAAAAGACAATGACCGAGAATATTTATTGGAGAAGGTGAATATGCACTTGGATAAGCTGCTCAAGAAAGCTAACAAGGAGAAGAAGATGTTGTGCCACATGGCTTATCACTATTTGGCCCGAAACAAAATTTGTAAGACAAGGATAAGAAGCCTAAAAGCCAAGTTAAAGAGAGATTTGAGGAGAAAAAAAGAGCAAGATAAGCTCAAGATCTTGGCTGAAGCATCATTGGCCCAGCATAGCACCTAACAAAGATCACTCATGCCAAATTTCAATAAATTTGGTGAAGTTTTTGATATTTTTGAATTTTTCAGGCAAAAAACAAGTTTGTCCGGCAGGTGTGTACCGCCACCGGCGCTACGCTTTTGATGGGGGCCTCCATTTGCAAAATGGCTTACATATTTGGAATCAGCACAAAAAAATATGCTTGCTCAGAAATGGCTGTGAATTTTTGACAAGTTTTGGACCTCCAAAAGGGCTAAAAACAACCAAAAAATGCCCTCTCTACCACTTTTTGGCCACACAAGAAGCAGTCTTGGGAGATTGCATTTTTGGAGAGGCACATGGACTCCAAATCAAAAAATTGAAGTTGACCCAGAAAGTAGACTCACCAACCTTTCCAATGAGCTATCCTAAACCTGATTTGGACTTCAGGAAGCCTTCCAAAAGTGGCTTGGAAAATGTGCTACGCACAGAAAAAATGGCGCAATGCATAGGATGAAAATTTGCCAATTTTGCCTGTTTGCTCAGAATTTCACCTAATTTTCCAGCAGTTTGACTTTTTCTCCCTCATGGTCAAATTCATGATGTAAATTGATGTACTATGATGTAAAAATGATGAAAATTTATTTAAGGAGTTAGATACATCAGTTGTAGGTGGTTTTGAGTTGCAATGAATTGGTTTCCTAAGTTTTAGGGGCAAGTTGTTCCACTGCCTACTTTTGTGTTCCTAGTTTAGATATGGTTGAAACCACCCCTTTTCTCATGGATTCGACCCCTGATAGATAGCACAGGTGGTCTGGATGTCTATATCATTTGTTTTTTCAGTCAGTTGTAAAGGTTGGACTCTTGTAGATACTTTGAGCACTATTGTACATCATTTCTATAGTTTGGCAAGGAAATAGACCAGAGTTTTACAGCATTTTGTGGGATTCTTGTGGCAAGGTGAATTAGTATTGTTTTCTCCTCTGTGATTTAGTTTATCATATGTTTATGTGTGCCATAATCTCTCTTTTTCTCTAAATAACTAAATGGATCAAGTGTAAAGGTAGAATTCATTGATGTTTCAGTGCTCTTCCTTGGGGTTTATTTAGTTTTACATGTTTTCTAATATTTGAAGAGGACTCATGACACTTGCATGCCCTCTCCAACTCCTCACCAGTATTTAGACTCACCCATACACTTAATGTGAAGTACTAAAACACTTGCCTACCTCACCCCACAGAAACCTCTGCAAATTTGTGTTCATTCCCCAGACCCAAAACTACCTTCCTCATCTGATCCAACAAACCAACTTTAAACTCAATCAAACTCCTATGAGCATATACCTAGCCTAAAATTAGTATTTATATCAGTCATCTCTAGCATTATTTGCCATATTTTCTTGAGATTGACAAGGAGCGAGCCCTCTCCCAACCTGGTAGGGCTAGCTACTAGGTTAAGCGTGATTTGATGTTACCCTAGACCTGCCTTTCTCAGCCTGAGGTAGATTTAGGTCATAACAGGTGGCAGTATTGTAGAAGTATTTCTATTGGCCGAATCTTCGACAAGATGTCAGGAAGTACATCAGATCATGCACTGCCTGCGCCATTGCCAAACCAACCATCAAGAAGCAAGGCCTCTATACCCCACTGCCTACCCCTAGTCGACCTTGGGAATCCATCTCCATGGATTACATGTCAGGCCTTCCTTCTACTAAGCATGGAAACGACTGTGTTTTTGTGGTCGTCGACAAGTTCTCAAACATGACCAGTATGGCGGCCTGCAAGAAGAATATCACAGCAAAAGCCATTGCTAAACTCTTCTTTGAACGAGTGTGGGTACACTTTGGGATCCCACAGTCTATCATCTCAGATCAAGATAGCAGGTTCCTCAGTACATTTTGGTCCAGTCTCTGGTCAATGCTGGACACCAAACTCACTAAGTCCACAGCCTTCCATCCTCAAACTGATGGCGAGACAGAGGTTGTGAACAGAATGATCGTACACATTTTGTGCATGTACAACTCAAAGCATCCACGCACATGGGATGAGAGCCTCCCCTATGTTCAGCACAACTACAACTGGGCTCTCCACAGCTCGACTAGCAATAGCCCTTTTGAGGTGGGCTTGGGATTCCAGCCACTATGTCCCATTGATGTGGCCATGCCATTTGCAGCTACTCACGTAGATTTGGATCATGTCCAGTCTGAAACAGATAAGGAAAATAGCTTCATTGAGCACACCCAAAATATTTGCCAGCAGGTCCACGGCATTCTAGAGAAATCAAATGCCAAGTACAAGTAGCGACATGATAAACATCGGGAGCCACACAAGTGTCAGGTGGGTGAAAAAATTTGGTTGCATTTGCAAAAGGAACGCCTTACCAGAGCCTATCGAAAACTTAGACCACTCTAATATGGTCCTTACACCATTACCAAGGCTGCAGGAGACAATGCATTTGAGCTCAGCATTCCCCCATTCATTGGCCTGCACCCAGTGTTCAATGTGGACCACCTTCAACCATACTTTCCACAGATCAAGCACACTTGCCAGTAGAATATCCAACTATATCAAATAGTCAAAGCAGGCCAACTCCTTCACCAGGGCAAGTGGCTCACCAGGGACCAAGTGCAGCAGAAGTTTCCTCATCTCATGAAGGAACTCAACGCAATGGGGACCATTACTTCCTAAGGGGGGAGGAATGATCCAGTTGGATATTGGTGGCCACCTACCAAGTCCACTTGGACCCCCACCATTGTTTCTTTCAGCTTTTCAGTTTCTGTAATTGTAGCATAGTTTACTACTTTTAGCATTTTTCGGGTCCTGAACTTCCAGATCCATTTTGAGGCCCTAAATGATGTTTTTTGGGAAAACTGGGAGCAACATGGGTCCATAGACTGATGTTGTTCTTTGCAAAGTTGTAGTTCTCGGATAGATCTTTCTAATGAGATATTGTGCGCGTCAAACGGAGATCATATGCCAAAGTTACAACCCCAGGAAGTTGATGTACCAATTTACCCAAACGGGGCCCACAATTTGGTGTTTCATCTTCTAAGGTTAGGTTTTTGGATGTTTAGGGTTTTCCATTGTTTCTCAACAATAAATATGCCTTCGAGCCTCATTGTAACATAGTTCAGAGGAATGTAGCCACCACATCTCTTCTCAGAGATAAGCTACCATCGCCCTAGCTAGTTTATTTCTGTTTCTGTTTGTAAGCATATTTCAGTATTTTACAGTAATGAAATGAAGTATTATTTCTGTTGCATCTCTATATGTATGGTTATATCTATAATTTGTTGCGTTCCTATTTAAATCCAGATCACCATTGGAAAATAGACAATCATCTATCCATCTAAATCAGTAATTCCACCAACAATTCAAATCAAAACCAAATCAAGCTTACATAACTAGCCTAAAAGAAATTAAAACAACAAAGTTAAATCATTAAGAGAGAGCCCTCTCTGAGCATTAGGAAGGCTAGATCCTAATCTCCAAATTAGGTTTGTTGTTACCTCTATCATTTCTTTAAACACAACATGACAACCCTAGGGAAATTTTAGAGTGATAACATAGTGGCGACCATACTAGGGAAGAGAACATTTTCTTCAGAAAGATTATATAAAGACCAGATCTAATCTATGATGGTGGACAGTAAAATCATCCACCTGGTGACTCCAGCTCCAAATTAATTTCACAATCAAGACTCCACTGGAGGAATGAACCTGAAATAACAATATTGGAAGATCGGGCTTCTAACTTGGATTGTTATCCAAGACATCATGTTCTTTCTCATCAAGAAGGTTTTTCAATGCATATTGTATTTTAGAGAAGATCTAAGATTAATTTTTTATTATTTTCCTTTGAAGATTGTAAATATAAATTCTCCTTATCCATTTGAGCATCTTTCTTCTAAATCTTATGATGATCATTTTCCAATGAGAAGCCTCAAGCAATCAAGACTAATCTTACAATCCATGTACATATTCTTGTACCCTGTAAAGTTCCTGATAGATATAAGCCCCTCATGTTACCTCCTATACTCCATGATTTTCCTGATAATTATTACAAATATATCCCCAATTTTGATGGAGAGGATGGTATCATTGCTCAAAAACATATTCAAGGTTTTGAGAATTATCGGGACCTATTTGAGATTGATGAAGATGATGTTATTATCAGGCTTTTTGCTCTTTATTTGCAAATTAAAGTAAAGAGTTGGTTCAAGAATATGCCTATTGCAAGCATCTCAAATTTCCAACAGTTTGTCAAATTTTTCCTTGATAGATGGATAATCAAAGTCAATCTTTTTGTGATCATAGAATAATATAATTAGTTGAAAAGACAGCCAAATGAAACAATACAACAATTTTCTGACAGATTTAATCAAGTTTATTATTCAATGCCAACAAATATAATACCTCCTCTTGATTCAGCACTCTTGCATTATCCAAAAGCATTTGATCCAAAAATAGAATTTCAGCTAAGAGAAAGAAACCTAGCAACTCTTGAAAAGATGTAGAACATTGCAGTAGACGTAGAAGTTCGTCTATTGATTAAAAAGCAAAAGTTGAAAGCAGAAGTAGAGAAGAACAACATTGTAGAGGTAAAACTCAACATTTTGGGAAGAAAAATAGAGAAAATGATACAGAAGATCACCATGCAAGATAAAATTTTTGTGTAAGATCACCATGACCTATTTATTTCAGAAAAAGAACAAGTTGATATCCATGAAAAAATTCCTGCTAATTCCAACTGCCATAGATCAGAAAATGGATTTACAGATCAATATGTGGAAGAGGAATCTACTTATCTATTGTGTATGTTTGATGACATTCTTTCTTTTAATGATTTGCCTAAGTATGATCAGTATGATGATAATTATGTTCTTCAAACTCAAGCTAACTCAATAGAGCAATCAGAAGCTAGTTTGGTAAATAAGGAAATTCAGTTTCGGCAGCTTGAAAACAGTGATCAGCTTATTCATTTGAGCTATGAAAATGAGGAAGAAAGTGCAGAAAATTTGGAAATAAGTGAAGGTTCTTTGCCTCTTTGTTTTGCTTCATTTCAGTTCATCAAAGAAAACTTTAAAGTAATCAAAAATCAACAGTCTTTAGGTATTTTCATTAACAACAAAGAAGACAATGGAACTCTTGATCAAGATTATTCATTTTCATAATTACAATTGTCAAATTCCATTAAAACACCTAATCAAGAAATACAGGAAAATTCTATACCACTATGTTTTAAATCATTTCGGTTTTTAAAGGAAATGTGGTATTATATATCTAAAGAAAAGGGCAAGCAGCTTGTTGAAGCCTATGAAGTCCCATGGAATCCTATATGCAATAGCTTGCAGCAATCCTGCCAATTTTTTTATGATCCAATAGCTGATATATTAGATGATGGATGAAATCAAAAAATTTCTCCATTAACTAACTATGAGATTCAGGATCAAGATGATAAAGGTTTCATCAGTCAAACATTTCAATCAGTAGAAATATCATCACAAATCTTATCTGAAAATCTACAGGGTGCTAAAGATGAAAATAACATTACAGTTTCATGGCATGGAGGCCATCCAGAACAATTGTACAGTTGCTTGAACCAGTTGAAAAATATTGTATATATTTTGGAAGATCCTTTTAAAAAGTTCCTAGATTCAACAAAGGAAATCAAGTATTTCCTTATCTTTTCATTTGTTGACAAATTTCTATTTGGTTTTAGAATCTCAATTTTGATCACAAACAAGTACATGCAACAAAATACATCAATTTTTATCATGCTTGAATGGTTGCATTGGTTGTTTGATTTTACCCAATCAGCAGTTGGACAGGTGATTAGAGTAAGTAGGTAGGATTTCAGTTTGATTAAATTCATTTTTTCAGCAGCAAGTTTATTTTAGATCAGATTTCAGTGCAGCATGTGTCAGATTT
Organism: Pinus tabuliformis; assembly: GCA_031772625.1. Taxonomy (NCBI): domain Eukaryota; kingdom Viridiplantae; phylum Streptophyta; class Pinopsida; order Pinales; family Pinaceae; genus Pinus; species Pinus tabuliformis. The sequence continues at coordinate 2,041,881,763 of CM062816.1, forward strand.
CACTTTGCAGAAAAGGTTAAGATTTCAGTTCAAGATTTTCAGTCACAAATATTATATAACAAAGCATGTGCAAGCTTGGGATCAACCCAATCGATCAGGCCACTAGTCGGCGGTGTTCTTGACATCTCACAAGGAGATGCCATCCCCAAGTGGAGCCACTGTTAGGTTCCTATAATAATAGGGATCATATTTTTTAATTGACTATGTTAAGTCTTATAATATTGTACATACCTTTGCTTTTCTGCAAATTTTTTCCCATATTAACAAATGTAAAGAGGGTATGTCCTAAAAGAACAATCAAAGGACTAAAAGAAAAGGATCAAAGAAGAAGATAAAATATGAACCCCACCAAAAACAAATAAAAATAGATTTTGAAAGTGATGCAAATTCAAATGCCACTACCTTTTAGTTTACTTTATGCAAATCAAATTGTGTGCAGCTTGTCAAAACACCACAATTCATGATGGTCAAACAGCTTAATCTTGATTTATTCATGCTCTAAATTTCATGTTGATAGATAGAGAATAAAGATCTAGCCAAACTGTTTAATCTTGGCAAATCAGTAGTTAGGTAGAGAATAATAATGAGCTCATCAGTTTAATCTGAGCCATTGGACATTATAAGATTAGAATTAGATAGTTTTCTTATCAAAGAAAAATAAGAGGGTTAGCAAGCTCAAATGCACCCAATAAATGAAGAAAAAATGTTAGGGTAAATGATGGGTAGGTAGAAGCAGTATGCACAAGGTATGGAAAGCAGCAGTTGGTTTGTTTCTTATCACTAATATCTTACTAATTTCTGCTTCCTAATTCCAAAAATCCCTTCCCTCATCATTTTCCCTTATTCTAACATATTTCCCTTGTAAAAAACCTTTTCCCCTTTACTAATTCCCCTTTTCATTTTAACCCACTAAAACCCCCTTATCCTAAGTTTATATAATTAACATGTATCGGGCCCCATTGAAAAATCCTCCCCGATATTAGTTTGAACACTAGTTCTTAGTGTATTTTATCATCCCGCTATCCCTAACATCCCGCTATCTCATTTACCCCATACCCCTTTCATATTAATAGTTTTAAATTAAATTCAATCACCCGATGTCACATATACATCTAACCCCTCCGTATTAAAAATCCTCTGGTCCCACCTATCAAAACCCCTGAACTCCATTCACCGTCTGATCTGCCCATTTAGATTCGATGATCAACAATCCATATCGTGTTCTCCACTGCCCGATGTTTAACACTTAAAAATCACGCAATATGGGCAGTTTTCCCCACCCGCCTTTTCGCTACGTGGCACCCCCACATCATATCGTGCCCCTCGGAAAAAAAACCATTTACCTCTTTTGATCCACGTGATAATCCACCATACCACTCTTCCTTCAACTTCTCTTCCCATTCGAAACCACCTCCCGTTCCACAGAAGCCCCCTCAGAAGACCAACCTCCAGTTGTCACCTCTTACCTGAAAGTCTCCTCCGACTGCTACACTGTGTATCCCCGGAATCCCTATCATCCGTTGTTGTGTGGTAAATTGCTAATCTACCCCTGCACAATGTAAAAAATTACAGAGTTTCCACAAAAAGAGATTCCGCCATTCCCTTACCTCTGTTTGAAATACATAAACCTGGAATACCATTGCCAATGCAGAATCAAAACCTCCAGAGTTCAGACTCAATCCACAGATTTCCCAGTTCCCTAAAGTCCATTTTTACATCCTGTGGAAACTGCGTTTTCATTAACTACTGGTTTATTTTTGCAGGTGATCATATAAGACCTGGACAAATAGTTTTTATACTAGTTAAAAACTTGTTTGTTCCAGATTCTCAGGAAATGTATTCGAATGGTTTTCCTCAACAGAAGATTCCATACAGCAGCAGAGCAGAAGAAATCATTTACACAAAGGCAGTAATTGTTAAAACAGAGATAAATCAACTTTTGTCGAAACACAATGTAACTATGGGCTTATATAAACCATCATGAAGAATGTTCCCTTGTGAATGTGGGATAAATCCCATAAAGTAAATATATATATATATATATATATATATATATATATATATATATATATATATATATATATATATATATCCCTCCTTTTACCCCTTACTTCGCAAAACCCTATTAATATAAAGTTTTGGACTTTATATTAATTTCTCCCCACAAGCCTATACTACCTCTCCCCCTGCAAAGTCAACCAATGGCCCACCTCGCAGTAAGAATTAACCCCCCTTCATTTTTATTTACCTCGAGATTCGTAAAAATAAATGAATAGTTAAAATTCCATTTCGCGCACTCAACTCATCCAACACTTAACACTCAAAAAGCATGCGAGATTAGTGGTTTTCCCAGCCCACCTTTTTTCTATGTGGCAACCCCGCGTTATATCTCGTCCTCTAAAAAAATACCACCTACCACTCAAAAGCGGTGCGATAAACCATTAACTATTTTGGTTTTGAATCTTATAAATGTGACAGGAATATAGGGTGGATTAATTTCAAGTGAAATACAGAGATATGAGAATGCGATAATATTTCAGAGCTACGAGTGAAACCATACTTGAGGTAAAATTATATGCAATATCAGACTAAGGTTGTGGAATGAGATTCAAATGTAAAATGGTTTTACAGTGACACATGAAATAAAATTCACCGATGCCATGAATTTATCAGAGGAAATAAAAGGGAAATTTTCACATGAAATTAGTGTACAGGAGAGAAAAGATAGAATTCATGCAGAGCTACGGGTGAAACCATACTTGAGGTAAATTATATATCTACAGGCAATATGAGACTAAGGTTGTTGAATGAGATTCAAAGGTAAAATTGTTTTACAGCGACACGTGAAATAAAATTCATCGATGACATGAATTTATCAAAGGAAATAAAAGGGAAAATTTCACATGAAATTAATGTACAAGAGAGCAAAGATAGAATTCATGTAAATATGTACAGGAGAGCAAAGATAGAATTCATGTAAATGCATTTCATGATAGAAGATTAAGGTGAAATCAATTTACAGGCATGGTGAAATCACTTTACAAGTGTTAAAACATGTTGCAGGTAAAAGTAAAAGAGTAAAGTGAGAATACTCTTCCAACCATACAAATCAACACATGGGTTTGCAAAACCATCCAGGTATTCTGTTAGCGCTTGAAATTTCACCTCAGGCTGAGAAAGGTAAACTCCAAGGCAACATCAAACCACTTAGCCTCGTAGCTAGCCCTACGGGGCAGGAGAGGGCTCTCTCCGGTCTATCTCAGTAAAGATCTTCAATGGGCGAGATGACCAATAGGGAAACACTGATTTTAGGCTAGTAAACTGATCAAGAGGTTTAGTTTTGGGATTTTTAAAGTTTTGGTGGAAAATTGGGGAATGGCAATTTCGGGTGCGGGGATTGGACACAGTTTCTGCAGGGGGTTCTTTGGGGTGAGGTAGGAGACAGTATTGATGCCTTTGATTGAGGTGGATGATTAAGAATGACAGATGAGGAGTTAAGGAGAGCAAATAATAACTTTGAATTCTCCTTAAATAGTAGAAAACATTGAAATTAAGCAAACTTAAAAGCAGAGCATGACAGTCATGAGTTCTACTTTAACACTTCATTTGCTTAATGTGCAGAAGGAAAAGAAAGGAAATGATTCACATAACACACTTACAAGTACATAGAGAAACACACCATCAATACATGTAACCACAGGAATCCCAAAAAAGGACTGCAAAACCCTGGTCTTCCTTTGCCAAAAATTGCAGAGATACAGTGAGTAATACAATAAGAGCTTCTCCCTCAAGAGTCCAACCATGAAAATGAGCAATAAAGTACATAATATAGATCATCTAACATCTTTCCCTGCCTCTAGGGGTCGAGCTCACTATCCTAGGAGTTGTTTCAACCACTTCTAAACTAAGCACTAAAAACTAGGCAGTCAAAACAACTTGCCTCTATAAGCTAGGAAACCAATTCATTCATTTAATTTTCACCTATTTCATGAATGAATCTTCTAGAAGAGATACATAAGTGTAAAAGTGTCATAAAATTACATTATTTACATCAAGGAGGATGACAATCCACTCCAAAAAGTCAAATATGGTCAAAACTGCGTTTTGCTGCGCTGTACACTGAAATTTTGAGAAATTTGCCTGATGGGTCGCGCGCCATTCCGTGACGGGTCGCGCGCCTTTGAGGGCACTTTTGGGGCACTTCCCGGTGTCCAAATGGGGCAAGAGTAGGCTTGTTGGAAAGGTCTGGATGTCTACTGTCCAACCCAACTAGAATTTCTGAATTTGGTGGTCATTTGCCCCTCCAAAATTGCAATCTCCCAAGACTGCTTTCTGTGTGTCAAAAATGTGGCAGAAAGTCATTTTTTGCTTGTTTTTTTGACTTTCTAGAGGCCCAAAACTTCATAAAATCTCTTGGAAATGGATGAGCATGTGTAACTTTTCATGAAAAATCCAGAAATGCTGAGTTTTCCCGGAACGGAGTAGCCAAATGAAAGGGTCGCGCGGGGGGTGAGACCCGTTGAGGGGACAAAACCTGTTTTTGGCACAAAAAATTCACAATTGACAAAATTTTCTCCAAATTTCTTGAAATTTGGGCTGGGAGTCCCCAATAAAGTACCATGCTCATTCAAAGAGGCTTTGGCCAAAATTTGGAGTGGATCGGGCCTTTTCCGTCGTTTTAGTGCCTTGGCCAACCTCCTTGGATCTGGCGATTGCAATTTTGACATTTCTCTAAAACCATGACACATGTGAAAAAAGTGAAGGAGGTTTTTCTTCTTTGGCATGTTATGGACAAAAACCTCTCTCAGTTTTCCAAAATTCCTCTTTTATTGTTCTGGAACATCATTTGAGTGCGACTTGTCCCGATGTGTGAAACAAGGAATCTCGTCGAAATGGAGCGAAATGAAGGGGATAGGGGGCTTCTAAATTCTTGGGGAAATTTTTGGGAGTGAGGAGGGTTGTTAGGAAGCAGGGGAAAGTGGAATCTCAGAGATTGAGCGAGGGGAAGGGGTCCAAAAGGGCAAAACACAGGCCAAACCTAGAAAATTGCCAGGTTGTAGCTAGAAACTAGGGTTTGTGCAAAAATGAGGATTTTTGGGGATCTCAGTGATGGAAAGTGTTTAATAAGGTACTTTAAGGATAGGGGAAGGTGTATGAACATCAGGAAACAAGTTTTTCCGATGATTTGACCATCCAAGAGAAATTAGCTTCAAAACCCTAGGAGAGGGAAATGACCTTACCTAGGCGCAACTGAAGCATGAACAAAGTGTAAAATGACTCATTAGACACTGAGATGATAATGAAAACCCTATGAATGATGATAGACTCAGCTGAATAGTGACATAGATGGGCATTTGGGCAACTTTGAAAAGAGTGGGAGCAAACCCTAGACCTAATGCCTAGTGACCAAATTTTGCTTGAAAACTCTTTGAAATGACAAAATTTGACTTGGAAACTCTGAGACCACTTTGTAAGAGCATATTTGATCACTGGAGGAAGGATGGAAAGACTGACACTAACATATTCTACAAAGGTAAAAGGAATTTACATACAGATAAAATGAATTTACAGAGGAAGGAGTAATAAGAACAAAACTACACATGGTTTTGTGAATTCATGGAAAGAGAAAACAAAATCACGGATTGGAAACAACACATGGTTTTGTAGAAATTTAATTCTAAATTTGATTTAAAATATTTTGCGAATATTATTCAAATATATATATATATATATGATTACTATATATTTTCCAAAATATTTTGTGACACTAATGGATGATAAAATAGCACGGCAGTCACAAGATCAGCCATCAGTGAGGGAGCTCTCACATTATCAAGTCAGAGGATCAACAAGCAGTTGAGTGAATTACTACATTATCAAGTCAGAGGATCAACAAGCAGTTGAGTGAATTACTAAGAAAAAGAGAGATATATATGCATCTGCTAGTTCATTTGCCAGCACAGCCACAAATTTGGGTCCACATCTTACCTACTCCCACTTCCATAGCAACAACATTTGCACAGCACATTCCACTAGAACTATTAATCTGCAGTAGTTAGGGCTTTTTAGTTCATCTATAGTCTAAAAATGTCCTGTCTCTTAGAGAAAACATTTATTGTAAACAATTTGTAAATTTTGTATAAATACTTCTGCTTTTGAAGTATTACAAGTGGATTTCCGAACATTTCTATAGGTGAACTCATCTACAACCTGAGGGTTTACTGTACTTTTTCAGTTGACAGACAGGGCAAATAATAGAAGCATTTATTTACAGGATTCATGTGTTGAGCCACTTCAGTGAAGTATATTTCAATTGTTCATGTTCTTCTCTAAAGTATTCCATAAACTTGAATGTTTTCTAAATTTGAATGGTATAACAGGAATGTTATTGCAGAAATTGTTTAAGTACACTCTGCTCTTACTATTATACATTTCTATGTTTTCTTCTGATATCCGGATCTAAGAATCCTTAATTGCTCTCCCATCCTGGTTGACCTCTTTCACTTCCTTCATTATCTGGTTTAAGGAATTCTTAATTTCTCCTTGATCCCGATTGAAAATCATTTCACCATTCCAGCCTTGAGTTCTAAGATTGCTCAGCTACCTTGCCCAATAACATTGCTTTTATAATTTGGTTATGTTCTGTTTTCTTGATATATTGACTCCATAGCCCAATGGAAAACAAACAATCATCTATCCATCTAAATCAGTAATTTCACCAACAATTCAAATCAAAACCAAATCAAGCTTACATAACTAATATAAAATCAATTAAAACAACAAAGTTAAATCATTAAGAGAGAGCCCTCTCTGAGCATTAGGAAGGCTAGATCCTGATCTCCAAAGTAGGTTTGTGGTTACCTCTATAATTTCTTTAAAAAAAACATGACAACCCTAGGGAAATTTTAGAGTGATAACACTCCGTACACAGCTGCAGGGGTCCACGCACTCAGCTACAGACTTCTACCCTAGGCCTCTGCGCACTCAGCTACAGAGCCTCTACCTACACGACAACCCAAGACTTAGATTCTTTGCTTTAAGGCTATGAATCTCTTACATGTTGTCTCTTAAACTACTTAGAGCTTAGCTCTTTTTTAAACAATCCCATGGTCCACAGACCATGGGTAGATCTCATACAGCCGACTTTACTTTACAAAACTAAGGGCGAACTACCCTTTATGTTACATAACACCTTTGCGCTCCGTGACCACAAAATGCAGAGTCTTTACAATAATATTACAAAAATTGACTTAAACATGGGCTTTTAGCCCCAAAAATACCCTTGGGGGATCCCTCTCCCATCACCAATGCATTCATGGTGTTGTATTTAGATGATATATGGATCTTCATCTAGAGTTGGGAAGAGAACCTCCACCATATTCAACAGGTCCTTCAAACACTGTGACAACACAAGTTGTGTGCTACCATGGAGAAATGCACCTTTGACCTGACCCAGGTTCAATATCTAGGATACATCATTGATGAGCAGGGTGTACATGTGTACCCATCTAGGATACAAGTCATTCGGGATTGGCCAGCCCCAACCACTCTAACAGATCTCCGCAGCTTTTTGGGTCTTGCCGATTTCTACTGGATGTTCATGTTGGGGTTCTCTCACATCACTTGTCCTTTAAGTCAAGTCACCAAGGGCGGACTGAAAGCAAAGTTTTTTTGGTTGGAAACCCAACAAAAATCATTCTCCAAGTTGAAGAATCGCCTCTATCTACACTAGTGCTCACATTACCAGATCTGCAACAACCATTGGAGATTGAGACAGATGCCTCCAACTATGTTATTGGTGCGGCTCTTACTCAACATGGGCATCCAATGACTTACCATAGTGAGACACTTTCAGACACAGTCCAAAAGTACCCCACTTATGACAAAGAAATGTATTCCATTATGCAGGCATGTCGTCAATGGAAGAATTACATTATGGGAAAGGAAACAGTCATCCACACAGACTACTGACCTCTACAGTTCATACAGACACAAGGGAAGTTGTACAACAATCGCCATCAAAAATGGTCCACCTATCTACAACAGTTCCATTTGAACATTAAGTATAAGAATGGCAGCACCAATAACATCGTTGATTGCCTTAGTCGACCACGAGTCATGGTATTGATCACTGTGCTCGACTCTTGTGGGCACGATACATTGGGGGCGCCGCATCTTTACAAGAGCGATCTAGAATTTGGCAGCATACAGACACTCTTGGAAGGGAAGCAAGTTCCAAATTTTCACCTTGAGGATGCACTGTTATGCAACCTGTGACACATTTGTGTTCCTTCAAGTGAGCATGCCAAGATGATTTGGGAGGTGCACTATAGTCAAGTTGCTAACCATTTCAGAGTAGACAAAACAGTGGCGGTATTTCAAAAGTATTTTTATTGGCTGAAACTTCGTCGGGATGTTGGTAAGTACATTAGAACCTGCACCGCCTGCACCATTGTCAGGAGCTCCTCTACCTACTCTTAGTGGGCCTTGGGAATCTATCCCCAAGGATTACATGTCAGTCCTTTCTTCTACTAAGAACGTCAATGATTGTGTTTTCATCGTTGTCAACAAATTCTCTAAGATGGCCATCTGGCAGCCTGTAAGAAGAGTATCACAGTAGAGGCCACTTCTAAGCTCTTCTTTGAGTGAGTGTGGGTACACTTTGGGATCCCACGATCCATTGTCTCAGATCAGGACAACAGATTCCTAGGTGCATGTTCGTCAAGTCTCTTGTCGATGTTGGATACACAAATTACTAAGTCCACGCTTTCCATCCCCAAACGGATGGCCAAACAGAGGTTGTCAACATGATGATCATAGACATTCTACACATGTACAACTTGAAGCATCCACGCACGTGGGATGAAAGTCTCCCCTATGTCCAACACATCTACAACAGATCTCTCCACAACTCAACAGGCCATATCCCCTTTCAGGTAGGGCTGGGATTCTATCCATTGTGCCCCATTGATGTGGCCATACCATTTGCAGCCACTCAGGTAGATTCAGCTCAAATTTAGTTTGAAGCTTAAAGGGATAACAGCTTCATTAAGTGCAGTCAACACATCCGCCAATAGGTCCATAATATATTGGACATAGCCAATGCTAAGTACAAGCAGCACCATGATCAACATTGAGTGTTGCACAAGTTCCAAGTGGGCGAGAAAGTTTGGCTACATTTGCAGAAGGAGTGCCTTGCTGGACCCCACCTCAAACTTTACCCGCTCTGATATGGACCATACACCATAACCAAATCCATCTGTGGCAATGCCTTTGAGCTCAGCATCCCACCATTCCTTGGTCTACACCCAGTGTTCAATGTAGATTGCCTTCCACCATAATTTCCACCGTTGTTGGACACATCTGACATTGCAGAACATCTCACACCAACAGAGCTCAACCCGGACTGCATGAAATAGGCCACAACTGATCAGATCATGGACACCCAAATCAAGAACCCTCGCCAATAGAGGATACAATTATATCGAGTTGTCAAAGTAGGCCAACTCCTTCACCAGGGAAAATGGGTCACCAGGGACCAAGTTCAACAGAAATTTCCTCACCTCATGGAGGCTTTGCATGCATGGGGACCATTACTTCTTAAGGGGGGAGGAATGATCCAGGTAGATATTGGTGGCCACCCACCTATTCCACCTATACCACCTAGTCAGTTTCATCTATTTCTATGTTCATTTCATCATTTACTATTTTTAGCAATTTTTCGTGTCCTGAACTTCTAGAGTAGTTTTGACCCCCTAAATGGTGTTTTTTTGGGGTCCACAGCAGGCCCGTAGCCATAGGCACGAGCCTACTACGAAATCTCTAGTACTCCACAAGACCTTTCCAACAAGGTATCGTACACGCCAAACAAAGATAATATGACCAAGTTACAACCTTGGGAAGTTGGCTGCCCAACTAACCCCAACAGGGCCCACAAAATCTTGGTGTTACATCTCCTTGGGTTATGGTTTTGGTTGTTTAATGTTTTCTCATGTTTTCCAATAATAAATAGGCCCTTGAGCCTCATTGTAACACAAATCAGAGGCATGTAGCCACCACATCTCTTCTTAGAGATAAGCTATCATTGCCTAAGCTATCTTATTTCCATTCTGTTTGTAAGCATAGTTCAGTATATTGATATTAATGAAATGAAGTGTTTTCCTGCTGCATCTCTGTGTTTATGATTATATATGTAATTTTTTGTGTTCCTGTTTAAGTTCGGATTAGTGTGGCATCAGAGCGGTCTGCTCTTTCTTTGTTTTTCTTTGCATGTCCCCAACAAGGTCAGGTTACAAGGAGTTAGGGCTTGATTTGGTTGAACCATTGTGATATCAGCCTCGCAAAACCCAAAGACCTCCCATGGCAAAAGAAAAGAAACACGAGGAAGCAGGAGATCCTTTCAAAATGTTGCTCAAAGAGGCCCTCGAGCGATAGAGGGACACAATAATGGATAACTTTTCACAAATCATTCGATGGTTACCCACATTCAATGCATCTTCATCCAACAGCCACTCTGGAGGTGCCACTCCTTTTAAGGTACAAGTTAACTTCGATATTCCCATATTCAAGGGCTTGATAGATGCAAACGTTGTAGATAAATGGTTAAATCTGTTCGAAGGATATTTTTCAGTTCATGACTTTTCCAATCGGGAAAATATGACTATTGCACTTCTCAAAGCCACCCCACACATCAAGGACTGGTGGGAAACCTACTGTGAACAAAAGAACGAGAGTGAACCCTCATTGTTTTCAATCATACCCTCTTGGAATTCTTTTTGAGACACCATCAAGGAACAATATTACCATGTCGGAAGCTGTGAAGAAAAATACATAAAGTGGACCACACTACGATAGGGAAGGGACCAAGATGTGCCAGAGTTCAAAAATATTGTCCATACCCTTCACATGAAGCTGGGTATCAAGGATACTAAGCGGAATTTGGTGCTCAAGTACCACGGCTGTCTAGACTAGTACATCCAGGATGAGATGGAGTTCCTAGAAATTTCCTCGCTCGGCACGGTGTATCGATACACTATCAATATTGAGCAGAAGTTTAAACAGAAGAAGCAAGACTTTGGATCTACAAATCCAAAGCAAGGAAAAGGTTCCCCCAAACCACAGAAAAAAGGACCAAGCCAAGGCGGGGCTACCCAAGACAACTCGCTAAAGTTGCAAGAAAAGAAAAACACCATGAAGACGAAGAAGGACATGGGAAAATGGTATGAGTTCCATAAGAGCTCCACTCACAATACAAGTGAGTGCCGGGCCAAGCAATCACTGGTGGCCGAGTTGAAGGCTTCCGAATCAGACATAGGTTACGACTCTGAATTATAACCTGATAAGGGAACTGACAAAGGGAAGCATATCATTGATGTGGAGCCCATGCAACCTTGGCCACCACCAAGATCCAGAAGATTGAGCCTGAAGATCCAGAGGATGGGGAACGCCTCTTCCACTCACACATGTGGGTGAAGGGTTCTTCATTGCAGTTCATTGTCAACAGCGGGAGCTAAAAGAACCTCATTTCAACAAAGTTCGTGAAGCAGTTGGGCCTAAAGACTACAGGATATCCACAGCCGTACACCATCGGTTGGCTTCATCAAGGATGAGATCTTCACATTAGCCATCAGTGTTGCCTTCCCTATAACATCAAGCCCTTCACGGATGAGGTATTGTGTGACATTGCTCCTCTTGAAGTTTGTGATGTATTGTTAGGACAACCATACTTGTGGATCTGACATGATGTATATGAGTCTAGATCTCGATTTGTGATTATTACTTTGGCTAATAAGTTGTACAGGATACCAGAGGTAGCCCCACCTACCACCATCTCTTTGATCACTGGAAAGCAATGGAGTAAGATCATTTCTCAGACTAGGAAATTTGTTTCCCTTACTATTTGCCCCCAGGGAAAGAAGAAGGTTGTGGCCACGGCTTCCACACAGGGCTCCTCTGCACAGCAACAACATATGTACAAGGTCGTGGAGGAGTACAGGGATATTTTTGCAGAAAGGGCACATCAGGCCAAGCTCATCACCTTGTGGGAGCCCGATTATGTTGGTACAAAAGAAGGATGCACCACGGAGGCTCTGTATTGACTATCAAGCACTGGACAAGATCAATGTTTGTAATAGGTACCCAATCCTATGGATTGATGACCTTCTGGACCAGCTCAAAGGGGTAAAATATTTCAGCAAGATTGACTTGAGTTCAAGTTATCACCAAGTGCCTATTGAACCCTCTAATGTGTGGAAGGTTGCCTTAAATTTCAAGGAGGGCCTTTTTGAATGGTTGGTCATGTCGTTCGGATTTACGAATGCCCCTACAACATTCATGAGACTGATGGATGAAATATTGCGACCCTTCACCAATGCATTCGGGGGCATCTGTTACACAGCAATTTGTCACTGTCATCCTGTCAGTATCCCTACTGTGTCATGAAATCAAATTCATCATGCTCATGCTCTCTAAACTGGCCAAATAACCCACTTTGCCAAAGTTTTTGCTATCAGCGCGACTTTTGTCCAAATAACCGCGCTGATGGGCGCTCCATAACAGACCAAATGCGCTGCCAGCGCGGAAGTACACCTGTTTTCCGCACTGATCAAATTTCATGAGCCAGCGCGTCTTGCCTTTGTATGGAGTCGCGCTGACATGGCCTTCTCAGTTATTGAGGTGCGATGTCAGCGTGCCAGTCCTGTTATAATCCGCGCTGATCCTGTTTGGGCGAATTTGTTCTAACAGCCAACCTTCCAGATGACTCCAGACCTGGTTGTTGGCCTTGTGAGTATCGCCCTCCCTTCTATGGCATGTCTGTTCGTCATATGGACCACCTTTCTTGGGGATAAGCTTATCCTTCCACCCTTCATGGAGACTCCTTCTCCTATATAATCCTCTACCATTGCCATGAGCAGCTAGTTTTTGACAACAAGGAATTCATAGTGTTTTTGTGTGCTGCTGCTAGTAGGTAGTTGGTGTGATAAAGTGTGGATTGCTAGAGAGCTAGAGAAAGGTTGTGAAGTCTTAGAGTTTTGTGTGAGAGAGAGAGTTGCTTGACTTGGGAGATCTACTTCTTGGGTGAATGCTTATGAGACTTGCTGGCTGGACCCTCTTGAGAAGGACTCAGCGTCAGAACAATGGTTGTATCTTTCTCTGATTATTGATTAATAATAGATGACTACTGTTATGGCTCCATTCTCATTTGTCTATGCAATGGTTAAATGTGAATTACATCCTTTCTGACTGATGTATAGTTGCTTTTATTAGATTTCACGCTTGTGTTTGTCTGTCTCTTTGTGTGTGCAGGTATCTATTCACGGAGATCGTGATAGATCGTGACCGGCTGGAGCGAAGGAGCGAGGGCGGCATCTCTTCTTCAAACAATAGCGTTGGAATCCAAGTAGGTGTTCTTTGCCTCTTGTTTAATTGCAATTAGGAACTTGCACAGTAGCATTGATTGATTGTTGCTAGACCCGTTCTGGGCTAGTAGGGATCGCCTCTATCCATAGAGGGGATTTACCTCGCCAACAGTGGTGTATTTATATGACATCTTGATCTTCACCCAGAGTTGGGAAGAGCACCTCCACCATATTCGACCTTGCGACAACACAAGTTGTGTGCTAACTTGGAGAAATGCACCTTTTGCCTAACCCAGGTTCAATATCTAGGATACATCATTGATGAGAAGGGTGTAAATGTGGACCCATCCAAGATACAAGTCATTCGGGATTGTCCAGCCCCAACCTCTCTAAAAGAGCTCTGCAACTTTTTGGGTTTTGCTAATTTCTACCATAGGTTCGTTTTGGGTTCCTCTCATATCACTTGGCCTTTAAGTCAAGTCACCAAGGGTAGAGAGAAATAAAAGTGTTTTTGGTCGGAAACCCAACAAAAAACATTCTTTGAGTTGAAGAATTGCCTCTGTTCTACACCAGTGCTCACATTACCAAACCTACAAAAACCATTTGAGATTGAGATAGATTCCTATGACTATGCTATTGGTGTAGTTCTTACTCAGCATGGGCATCTAGTGGCTTACCATAGTTAGGCACTTTCCGACACAGTCTGAAAGTACCCCACTTATGACAAAGAAATGTATTCCATTGTGCAGGTTTGTCATCAATGGAAGCATTACATTCTATGGAAGGAAACGGTCATCCACACAAACCACCAACCTCTACAGCTCATACAGAAACAAGGGAAGTTATAGAACGATCGCCATCAGTAATGGTCCACTTATCTGCAACTGTTCCATTTGAACATTAAATATAAGAAGGACAGCATTAATAACGTCATTGATTGCCTCAGCTGACCACCAGTCATGGCGTTGATCATTGTGCTCGACTCGTGTGGGCACGAGACATCGAGGTGGATGCATATTTACAAGAGCGATCCAAAATTCGGTAGCATATACTAGACACTACTGGAAGGGAAGGAAGTTCCAAATTTTCACCTTGAGGATGCATTGTTATGCCACCTGGGACACATATGTGTTCCTTCAAGTGAGCATGCCAAGATGATTTTGGAGGCGCACTACAGTCGGGTTAGTGGACATTTCGAAGTAGAGAAAACAGTGGCGGTATTGCAGAAGTATTTTTATTGTCCGAAACTTCGTCAGGATGTTGGAAAGTACATTAGATCCTGCACTGCCTGTGCCACTGCCAAACCAACCATCAAGAAGCAAGGCCTATATACTCCTATACCTACTCCTAACCGACCTTTCGAATCTATCTCCCTGGAATACATGTCAGACCTTCCTTCTACTAAGCACAACAACGATTGCATTTTCATGGTCATCAATAGATTCTCTAAGATGACTATCATGGCGACCTACAAGAAGAGTATAACAACAAAGGCCACAACTAAGATCTTCTTTAAGCGAGTGTGGTTACACTTTGGGATCCCACAGTCCATTGTCTCAGATCGGGATAGTATATTCCTGAGTTCATTTTGGTCAAGTCTCTAGTCGATGATGGACACAAAACTTAGTAAGTCAATGCCTTTCCATCCCCAAACTGATGGCCAAATAGAGGTTGTCAATAGGATGATCATACACATTATGTGCATGTACAACTCGAAGAATCCATGCACATGAGATGAAATTATCCCTATTTCCAACACAACTACAACAGAGCTCTCCACAGCTCAACAGACCACAAACCCTTTCAGGTAGGGCTAGGATTTCAGCCATTATGCCCCATTGATGTGGCCATACCATTTGCAACCACTCAGGTAGATTCGGCTCATGTTCAGTTCGAATTTGAAAGAGCTAATAGCTTCATTGAGTCATTCAACACATCCGCCAATAGGTCCATGATATATTGAATAGAGCCAATGCTAATTACAAGTAGCGCTATGATCAACATCGAGTGTTGCACAAGTTCCAGGTGGGCGACAAAGTTTGGCTACATTTGCAAATGAAGTGCCTTGCTTGATCCCACCGTAAGCTTCGTTTGATCTGATATGGGTCATACACCATCACCAAGGCCATCAGTGACAATGTCTTCGAGCTCAGCATCCCACCATTCCTTGGTCTACACCCAGTGTTAAATGTAGTTCGCCTTCAGCCATACTTTCCACCATTGTTGGACACATCTAACATTGCAGAGAATATCACACCAACGAATATCAACCCGGACTGCATGGAACAGGCCACAATTGATCAGATCATGGACACCCAGATAAAGAATGCTCGCCAACAGAGGATACAATTATATCGAGTTGCCAAAGCAGGTCAACTCCTTCATCAAGGAAAGTGGTTCACCAGAGACCAAGTTCAACATAAATTTCCTCACCTCATGGAGGCTCTGCATGCATTGGGGACCATTGCTTCCTAAGGGGGGAGGAATGATCCAAGGGGATATTGGTGGCCACCCACCTATTCCACCTAGACCCCTAGTAGTTTTTTGGGTCCTAAACTTTTGGAGCAATTTTGATCCCCTAAACACCGTTTTTTTGGGGTCTGTAGTAGGCCCATCCATAGGTATGGGCCTTAGGCGGAACCCGCAGTACTCGGCGAGACCTTCCAACAAGGTATCGTACGCACCAAACGAAGATAATATGACCAAGTTACGACCTAGGGAAGTTGGCGGCCCAACTAACCCCAACGGGACCCACAAACTCTTGGTGTTTCATCTCCTTGGGTTAGGGTTTTGGTTGTTTAGGGTTTTCTCATGTCGTCCAATAATAAACAGGCCCTTGATCCTTATTGTAACACATTTCATAGGCATGTAGCCGCCACATCTCTTCTCATAGATAAGCTACCATCGCTCGAGCTATCTTATTTCCATTTTTTTGTAAGCATAGTTGATTATTTTTCTATTAATGAAATGAAGTGTTTTTCTGCTGCATCTCTGTGTTTATGATTATATATGTAAGTTTTTTCGTTCCTGTTTAATTTCAGATCACTGTGGCATGTCAGTTTGTTTGTGATCGTGTTTTAGACATAGACCGGATTATGAAATTCCAAGGAAAAATAAAAAAAAATGGGCCTAAAAAATGTTCTAACAAAATAAAATTTAAAAGAACCAATAAGATTCAAGAATATGATTTCATCTCCATGGATAAATATTTTTGGAGGGAGGGAAACTACCTTTTTGAATCATATTTTTTACTTATCTCCTTATAAATGTACTCAAATGTTAATTGTAGAAACTAATTGGATGCATAATTACATTCTACACCTCTTTACATACTTTTGAATATACCCATGCTAAAAAAAATGAAAAAACATGTTTCTTGAAAGAAACATGTTTTTTAAATGCATTTTCAATTTTTTTGGGTGTGTGTCTAGTGAAAAGTATGTTGAGTGGGGATCTATGTTAGGAGTTTAGGAAATTTTTATTGTTTGGGGTATAGGCTTTAATTCATCCTTTATTCTCCTATTACATTAACTTTGTATCTATTTCAATCAAATCCCAAGTTTTTCTTAAGGGAGGTGATAGAATATTTAGACACTTAGGATTTAATTAGGAACAACTTGGTCTAATGTGTCTTTAGGTAATTATGTTTATTTAGTGTGTTTCTTTTGCGTGCATTTGTATGCATTTCTAGTTATTTAATCCAATGGTCATAATATGTTATATACAAAAAGTGATCCAATGGTTCATGTTCTCCTTGATAAGAATGTATGTATTGATAGGTGGCTTAACACCAAATTAGTATATGATCTCTATTTAGAGAACATATAGGCTAATGATTGGTTATGAGAAACTCACATATAATCTTTTCCTTTTGTATTAATATATTTCCTGAACTAACCATGTTCATTAGGGTCGTAGATTGTTTCTCTCTTTGAGAGATTTAACCATGTAATACAATAGTGTATTTATCTTTGATCTATTTGTGTGTGAAAATTTTTAAGGTGTTTGACCTATGTGGAAATACCATGTTTATCAAATAACTTGGTTGCTTGCTTGTTGCCAAACTTAGGGTGTTGAGTACCACTGATCATGCACCCTAGAATGTTATTCTACAATGAGTTGATGAAGATGACCTCCTTATTAAATTTTAGGTAGGTCTACTTGACGTTGAAAGGGTTTGCAACTCCAACCCTTGTACAATTCAATGATTTAGTTTGAATAACTTATCCTTCTTCAAATTTTACAATTCAATGATTCAATCAACTATTCATTCAAAGAGAATTTTCCACAACTATTAGCCTTTTAATGAATTGATTTCATATTTTGTTAAATGATCAAGTTCTTAAACGTTTTTACTCCATGTGAGTATAGTTTTATGAAAAATTACATGTATGTTTTCAACATGTCTATACTAGACACACAAACACCAAATCTACAATAGACCCCCTTATTCCAAAAGTTGGGACGCGTTTAGGACACTAATACTACCTAAGAAGAAAAAAACTCGATATTGATTTTGCATGATTACAATTTCCTTTTGCATAAGGAAATGGTCCTCTTTGGCTCTCACCAGAAGCCTCTCTTATTTCTTCTTTTAATTTATAGGAAAAACAAATATAGCCAACCTTTAGATTTAACTTTTACATTTTTCGCAAAATAAGTTAACCAACCTCTTTTTCACTATTTGCAAATAGAAACTCGTATGCTTCTTCTCTTGAGGGTTTATTTATGAAAATAATAAATATAGCCCTTGGTGACATTGATTAAAAAAATTATTTGTATTCACAAACATTATAACCCTGGGTCAACAACTCATATACAAACATTATTTTCTCATCTCCAAAATAATGTTAACCACCATTTGCGTTTCCATGATATTGGCCCTCATACAGCTAATAAACACTATCTACCAACCACACAAGTTCCATGTCATTTGTTATGAGTCTTAGTGAACATGTTTTAACACGAGTAGAGATTTATCAAAGGACTATTGCATGCGGGATAAAAACATCAAAAATTTATATACACACTTTTCAGTTTGTAACTTGATACTTGAAATGGGTGGAATTTAATGAGGTCACTCAGACCAATTATGGATTGGTAGGAAATTTGAAAATTTGTCGAAGGAATTTTTCGCATAGTAAAGTGAATTGGTTGAAAAGTTTCGTGAGACAGTATCCACACACGAGAGAAGAATGTGAACTTACAAGGAATCCATTCATCCTTGTAAGAAATTTATTAAGGGTGCTTCACCACAACATATTACATTGTAGATCTCAAATATGAGAACTTTCTTTTACTATTATTCGTTGTCATGGTTGTTGTTTTTTGCCTTATTACAATGATCAAAATTTCATTGTGGTCCAAACTCAATAACAAATTTGAACATATTGTATTTTCCTTTTGGATTTGTATTTGGAACAGTATCTATAGCCATGGCTCAGGATGAGGTTGAGCACATTCCTCTCAACCATTTTTTTATAAAATCAACCAAAACTTTAAATGTCTACAAGTTGGTATTAGATCTTTATGTTGCATAATATGAAGATTACGTTTCATGGTAAAGCATTTGCAAGCAATTTTGTATTGAATAAGAACCAAGTTTATGTTAAAATAAATTTTAGAATGCACAAGCAATAATCCATGTTAAGCACTAGAGTTACAAGTGCCCATCAATAATTTTTCTTCACTTGGCCAATTGCAGGTCCTTGATCTTTAGGGGAATCGAATCAATGATGGCCTATGTTTTCCAAGGTTGTGGGCTCTCTCTCTCTACCTAGATTAAACATTAAGAATCATGTAGTAACAACAACATATTTTTAGTAGATAATTGACAAATTATATTGTTGTTGCAACTTTTTGGTGAAGGCATGCTCGAATTAGGCAAGTAAATGAAGTGTTCCATCAAAATGATGTATATTATTGCATAGGTCTTTGACACTGATGTGACAACCAAAAACATTCTTATCTATGCATTTTCTCGGGTGGATTTTCCATGCCAGAAAATAAAATAGACCTAAACTAGATCCCATGATCATAACAAATCAATTCACTCTTTTGACCTTGAGATCTCATCTTGCAACATTAAATAGATTTAAACCAAATATACTTAACCTTTACATGTAATTCTACCATGGATTCTTGTTCAACTTAAAATCAAACCCTCAAGACCCAAGGAGTCATGATATCATGTTAAATTGTGCAATGAGACATGTATAAGAACTAGTGGAAATTGCTTTAACACATATTTACATTATATTCATCCAATGATATCAACATATAATACAATGATTTAATCACATCATGAATTGAAGAGTGCCAACACACTAACAACTCATAAATAGGTTATTGCATACTTTTTGATTGTCTAAGGACTCACACTCTAATATATTTGTTTTATGGTTGACATGTAACTAGAAATACTACCACAAAGGTATTAGAGGCGTAGCTCATTACATAAAGAACAATATTTTTTCCTCATATTAGGCTTCACAAGAAAGGCCCTTTCAATCAATGTGAATGGATATTTCTTATATTAATGCTAAGAAGTATGAATGGATATTTCTTATATGTCTTATATTAATGTTATTTTGTGCATATTAATTCTTCCTTTTATAAGAAAAATGATCTAGATAATTAATGTCCTTGTAATAGATTATAGCAAGATATTTATAGTCTGAGAAATTAAACTAGTATATTATTGCTAGGAGACTTTAATGATAGAAAAATAACTAACCAAACTATCATTTGAAGAAATGATTCCAACGCTAACCCTTTATGACTAGAGGAGGACTTTGTTTTGACTAATAGATACAAAATAAATTCTAAAGGCGGTTGAGAATTTATTTGGGTTTGAGATGATCAAGCTTCATAAATTTCAAGATCTAATAATTTAAATTTCAATGGTTTAATGAAGCGACCAAAATACAACTAGATGGATTTTATTTATAGTCTTGGCACCAATTTCATAGATTATGTGATATTTGATATCCCCATACACAATCAAGTAGTAAATTTTAAGAACATAAATGGTCGTGATCCTAACTCAAATCATATATCTTTAACCCTGTAGAAGAGAACTATGATAACCAAAGGCACTTGATCTTCAACAAAAATAAAATTGATCTTTTTCTAGACAATTTAAATATTGAATTAAATCTCCTATTAATTAAAGGACAATATTGAAGACCTCTATCATAATTTAACAACTACCCTCGAGTCTACTTTCATTGATAAGTTCTTTATCAACATATTAGATAATAATAAAAAATGGTCAACCCTTGGTATGATAAGAAGTGTGATATTGTTAGAAAATCAATTAGGGATTCTAGTAATTGGTCTCTAAAATTTGACTAGAGAAATATGTACAAAAAGTTCTAGAGAAAAAAGAAAAAACAAAAAAAAAACTAATTTATAAGTAGAAAACCAAGAGAAATTTGTACACCTCTCCAAGCTAGATCCTAAGAAATTATGGAGGAAAAATCTAACACATAAAACTAAGAAAAAAAAATATGATTCCTTTGAGGAATTGGAATTCCTACCTAAAAACGCTAAATGAATCCTCTAATGTCCTCGACAACATAAAACCCTTTCTACAAAAGAAGTTTTATCCTTAGAAGACACAAATTTTGGGGTTATGAAGCTCTCAAATGGGATTTATAAGGACATAAAAGGATACCAAGTAGAAGTTATAAAAATTTAAGGGCTTATCCTCACCCCTTACTTTCACAAACTCTTAGATATAATAGTTAAGCAATGTTTCCCTAAACACTGCACTCAAAGCCTCATTGTTCCTATTTTTAAAATCATGGCTAGAAGGAATCCCTATAATTATAGAACCATTGTAATTAAGCTTTAACCAAGTTATATGAAATTATTTTGGAAAAGAAGATCAACATGTGGTTAGAAATCCAAAAAAATGAGCTAAAGGCTAGACTATTAAAATCATTGTTGCTATCATGGTACTTACGTCACCATCCTTTCGACTTGGCACATCTAATTCTCTCTTCACTTGCCACACCTATGCAAAATGATCACGTGGACTAATTTCCACTATGGGAACATGGGAGTAATTGCCCACTCAAGGTATTGTTAAGGGTTTGTCAATTCTTGTCAGTTTTGGTGTAATGGAAAACCTCAACACTTGCCAAATTTGGGAACTGTCATTCAATTATGGACCACCTTGTTTACACTTATAGAATTTTATAGGAGTGTCATTATAATAAAACCAATATCCTATGTTGTTTCCTTAAATTTAGGAAAACATTTGACATAGTGCCCATAACTAACTTTTGAAATAGATTAGAAGAGTTAAAAGTTCATTTCAAGTCAAAAACTATTGTCATAAGGCTATATGAGAATATTATTGTCAAGTTTAGGTACATTGACGGTTGGTCAATAGAAATTAATTGTAATATAGGAGTTAAGCAAGGTTTCCCATATCTCATGCCTTTTTTGGTATACATAAAGACAAGTTAGAGGGTTGTTTAGAAGAAGTCAAATGTGTGGAAAGCATCTAGCTAGAATAGTCATTATCCTTCTTCTTTATGTTGATGATATTGTTCATGGCAAGGAGTGCCTATGATCTCAACAAACAACTAAAAATATTGTGGGATATTTTCTCTAGTGTGGTATGATCATTAACACTAACAAAATGTTTGAAGAATAAAATCCATAAATATCACTTACACTAATTTCATGTATAACAATACAACTTGGGGGGAGTGACTTCAAGAAAAATCTCGGAACTGATCTTCTCACAAGCTTATCTAGAACTATAGCATTGAGAAAAGGATATATGGAGGGTAGAAAAGTTATTATGGAATTGAAAATATGTGTAAATCAATGGACCTTTGGCTTTGGGATAGGAAGGATAAACACCTCTTTGAGACTATTGTTACTCATGTTATCTTATATAGTTGTGAAGTTTGGTAGTGAAGCATCTTTGGAGAATTGTGGAGAAATATAGACCAAATACAAAATTGTTTTATAACCTATAATCCTAAAATTAAGGGAAATACACCCTATCCTATCTTTCTTTCCTCCATTGAGAGGATGGCAATGAATAGGTACTTAGCATACAAGAACGAGATAAACAACATGGGAATGAATAGGTCCTTAGCTTATAAGAACGAGATAAACAACATGGGATAAGTGCTTCCAAATGTTGCTTCAAACTCTAGCTAATATTTTTTATGGCTCAAGAAAGATTGGAAAAAAGATGTCAAGTCTTGGTTGAATCATTGGGTATTGAGGAAGAGATCATGTTGTAAAATGACAATAATATTAAAAATATTATTAGATCTAAATTTAGGTAGAAATTGTTGTGTGATAAAGAAATTATAGGATAAGAGAAAATTAAGATACTACAAGGAGGTGATCAACCCTCCTCTAGAAGATCAAATAAATTTATTTATTTTAACTAGCATAAAGAAGAAAATCAACATTGCTAAATGAGGACAAACCTTCACTACCTCCATAGTTAAATAGGGTGTTGGATAATTCCTAAAATGACATGGGTTAAAAGAATTTGTTATCTTTGTGACATTGAGAGGGTTGAATATGAAACACTTTTTCATAGAATTCCTTGTGTACACTCATACTAAATCTAAATCTAAAAATAATTGTTACAATAACAACCTTCTTAACATTTTAGCTCATCAAAATTATGGTGATTCAAGAATGCTTCTCTTAAAACTTTTCAAGCACATAAATAATATTCAAAATCAAACCAATTTCTCACCATTTTTAAATGTTCGATAAACCAATACCAATACAACAATTTTAAACATTAATAACCATCTTCATTATTATTATCCCCAAATAATTATTATTGTTTTTGAAATGTTAACTCCCTTCAAATCTATATATTTCAAGGGCTCATTCTCGTCTATTTCATAAAAACTTAATTTCAAAGCATTGAGATGTTTTTAACTCACACAATGTTTAAAAAAATTATATTGCAATTATAATTAACTATGATTTTTTTAGGCATAGTCTAATTAAGAGACGTTTTGACCTATTTTATTGGAATCTGGTGATACAATTTTGAGTGATTGTAATTCTCATTGTTTAAAATGCATCTCTGAATATATAAATAGATTCAAGACCTTGAAGTACCCTTGTAACACTCAAATTTTATAAATTACATAACTCAAATATACGATTATAAAAAATCATTACCAAATTTTAAAAATCAACCAAAAAAAACCTAAAAACCAAAAAAACATTTATTAATTAGATTAATACTAAAGTATTGCCATCTTTAACATGTGTAGTTAGTTGATGAACTTAAGTACTAATCATACCTAATCAATTTGAAATATATATATATGCGGCTAGCTTGTATTGATTACATGTTCTCCTTCGGTGGGCCTTTGAACAAATTGATATATTCTACTTATATGTGGTAGCATCACTCGTGGACCTTTAAACAAATTGGTATGTTCTATTTGGTATGATGTGACTAAAGACATTTCACTATGATACTACTCTTGCACTATCATCACATTTAATTAACTCAATCCATCAAGATTCGTAATAGATATTCCCCACTACAATAAAATACTCCTATACATTGAAGTTTATTGAAGAGATTGTCCACATTGGCTTTTTAGAATGGAAACCAATTGGATAACTATCATTTGAATTCTTTAATATTAATGTAGGTTTATTTTATAAATTTATTAAACATAATTAAAAAAAATGATGTAAGAATATGTTATTAAAAAAAAAAAAAATCCGTATATATTTAAAAATGCTAAATATATGGATTATTAAAATTTCTAATATTTTTATTATATTTTAACAACAATTTGTTTATATTAAATGATTTTTAGTTTTTATAAGGATGTATGTTACTTTAATAGTTATTACAAAGTTGAAACATGTGATAGGAAACTATGTTGTATGCCTTTATAAATTGTTTATCATTATTTTTTGTACAACCTACTTTTATAATCCTGGATCTTACATCATGGATGTCACTTATACACTTAAATTTCATGTGACACCACTATTCTTGCAAGACACTCACTAGTAGTACAAGTCCATGTCGTATTTTCTATACCCCATTCCGAATTGAGAATTTTTTTCAATTTTGTAATTCTCCTAATTTCCTCCTAAAAGTCACCATTGAATCTTTAACTCACTGACTTAACCAAATTCTATCTCTTTTAGTGCTAAATTCGATATCATTATAACCATGTTATGAAACCAGCTCACAAAAAGATAGATCAACGACTTAAAAATCGGCCTCTTCGAGGGGACAACCTCCTTTACATTACACAAATGAACAATTCTTGGATGATACAAATGACAAGACCTCCTTTCTATATATAGGATTCTAAGGGGTCCTAATACAATCAAAGCCTACATAACAATAATATTTTAGGGGCACAACAATAACAATAGTGGGATTCTATGGGGCATAATAATAACAACATGGGGACTATATGGGCACAATAATACGATAAGGGGGTTGCACTAATAACAATAAGAGGTTACACTAGTAGTATAGGGACCTAACATGCCCCTCTCCTTCAAAAAGTGTTGTCCTCAACGCTTGAGTAGTTATGTATGCTTCTATATAAAATTCTCATCCTCCCATGTGGAACCTTCAGTGGCTAAATTCTTCCACTTGATGAGATACTCTAAAATTGATCGATTCCGTAGCTGTCGATTTCTTGTTTTTGTGACTGCTTTTGGTTCTAATATGATTTTTCCTTCCTCAACAAGTTTTGGTAATATTGTTTGAACTGGGATCTTCTCACCTATAACCTTCTTTAAGCATGGAACATGGAAAACTAGGTGCACTCGAGAAGATGCAGGAAGCTCCAATTTGTATGCCATAGTACCAATATTTTGTAACACCTTGTACGCACCATAGAACTTTAGTGGTAATTTATTATCCTTCTTAGCTTGCTTGAGGGAAATTTGTTTGTATGGTTGTAGTCGTAGAAATACCCAGTCACCTACATCAAAACTTCTTTCGCTACAATGTTGATCTACCTGTTGTTTCATTCTATTCTGCACCAAAGTGAGGTTATCCTTTAAGAGTTTGAGAACTTCTTATTGATGCTCGATGTGATCTTCCACTACTTGAACCTTAAAATTTTCTTTTAAAGATGATGTGATGGACAGTGGATGATATCCATAAAGTTCCATAAATGGGTCATTTTTGCTGCAGTATGGAAGGAAGTGTTATACCACCATTCATCCAGAGGCAACCACTTGACCCATTGTGTATGTTTATCAGATACAAAGCAATGAAGATATCCTTCCAAAAAAAATTCACTACCTCAGTTTTCCTATCAGATTGAGGATGATAAGACGAGCTATGAGCTAACTAAGTACCCAAATATTCCACCTCTTGTACTAAAGAAACATATGGAGCTTTTTACATATAATTATTTCTCCTCCAATAGTTTGAGCACCCTGTCAACATGTTGAACATGATCCTTCCAAGACTTGTTGTATATTAGTATATCATCAAGAAGGGTTTGAAAATGGAATTCATCAAACCTTGAAATGTAGAAGGTGCATTGGTAAGGCCAAAATGCATGACCAAAAATTCATAATTACCCTCATGAGTTCTAAATGTTGTTTTTGGAATGTCTTCAGTCTTCACTCTGATTTGATGGTATCCTGAACGAAGATCCAACTTGGTGAAGTAAATTGCTCCATTTAATTCATCCAATAATTCATTAATGACAGGAATGGGAAATTTATCTTTAATAGTAAGCTTGTTGAGCTTCCTATAATCTAGACACAAGTGCCATGATCCATCCTTCTTGTGTACCAATACCACTAGAGTAGAGAAAGAACTTTGACTAGGTTGAATTATACTAACCTTTAGCATTTTTGCAACCATATGTTCAATTTCAGTCTTTTGGTTATATGGATATATGTAAGGCCTTATGTTTTGGGGAACACTTCCTAGAATCAAATGAATAGCATGATCATGATCACGAATAGGTGGTAGGCATTTGGGAGTCTCAAATACCTTGGAATGATTTTCCAAAATGTTTTGGAGATCTGGAGAAATAGATGATTTCGATGTGGGAACCTCTAGTGAACATAATTGTGCAATTACGACTCGTTGTTCTTTCTTTAGAAGCTTTGTCATGTTGTTAGAGTTGATTATCTTTCCCGATTTCCTATGATACCCCTTGATTCAACTTTATTTCCTTCCCAAAACAAATTCAAGAAAAGTTCTTGAAAATTAAAAGCTATCATACCCAAAGATTGTAGCCATTGTACTCCTAGTACAACATCTACACCACCCATTAGAAGGGAAAGCATTGGATTATTCAATACATATTCTCCCATGGATAGCTTGATATTATGGTACTTTCCAGGGCAATTTATGGTTCCTCCATTTGCAACCATTACTTGGCACTCTGGAGCTGGATATAGGAAGCAATTCAATTCTTTGGTTATCTTACAATGAATAAAATTACGGGTACTACCCGAATCAATCAACACTATTACCTTTTTCTTCTTGATATGCCCTTCTATCTTGAGAGTTTGAGGAGTGGTAATTCCTATCAATGCATTACAAGATATGGTCAAATTCATTTCTTCTTTCTCTGAGATTGGTTCCTAGTGTATATCCTCTTCTTTTGACGTTTCTTGTTCCTTTTCTTGCTCCTCTTCCCCATCTATGTAAATTAATTTCTTCTCAGCACACTTATGACCTTTAGTGTATTTTCTATCACAATTGTAGAAAAGCACTTTTGCTCCTTTTTCTTCCAATTGTTGTGGTGTCAACCTTGTAGGTGGTGAAAGGCTAGGAGCAACAACACTTCCATCTTTATAGTTGTGAGTGGTAGGCTTCCTTGTTGCCATAATTTTGCTTTCCATTTTTCTTGCCAACTTGAATGCCTTCTCCAATGAATCAGGTTCCCAAAGGTGAACCTCATGTTGGATGTTATCCTTTAAAGTCCCTATGAACACATCAATCTTATGCTCCTCTGGAATATCTTTTACCCTTATATTCAATTTTTGGAAGTCCTCAATATGCTCCATCATTGAACCCTTTTGTTTGAGATTTATCAATTGGCTAAAAAAGGTGTTGCTTTTTGTATCCTCATAATGTGCTATCATTTCTTCCATAAAAATTTCCCAAGTGACAATTTGTTTACGAGAGAAAAGCCATTGATACCATACAAACTGATTTGGTTCCAAATATAAAGTTGCAATGCATACCTTTTGTGTGTTTTGCACATTATGGAGATCGAAATATTGCTTCATTTGTAGTATCCATGTTATGGGATCATTGCCATCAAACGTCCTCATATCGATCTTCGGAACATGGTGGGCCTTCAATCCAATGTAGAGTCTATGAAATCATGATTAAAATTTCTTTTGTTCTCATCATGAGTTTCCTTTACTACCCTTTTGCCATTAGTAAGCATTTCTTGTAGCAGCTTTGTCAAATCAGTCTTCAAATCTTCCATGTTGCCTTTAAGTTTTTCTTCTATTCCATTCATCTTAGCTTCCACGTATTTCTTTAAACCATCCATCTTAGCTTCCAGGTGATCCATCTTAGCTTCCACGCCTTTCTTTAAACCATCCATCTTAGCTTCTGTTACTTTTTGTGAGAGTGAATTTTGTTGCACTTGGTCTCGTACTTTTGATATATCATGTTGCATTTCTTCCTCTTCTTCATGAGTTATGCTAGAGCTTTCAGGTTTCTTACTAAGTGTTTTCATTTTCTTTCTTCAAGGCATTAATTAATGATAATAATGTTTCACTATGCCCTTTTAATTCCTTCAAACTAATTTTTCAACCAACTTATGGAAAATTTTAAAAAAACTACACACCTTTTTTCACTTTGTAGGAGCTCGATACTGAATCTATTGTATCTTTGTAATTTAGGATCTCCAAGGTCTGATATTGCGTCATGTGGTAGCCCTCTAAGTCTTCTTTCCAAAACCATAATTTTGATCAAGATTGGATTCTCCAAAGAATAGTTATGTCAAATCTCCCATGATAACCTGATTATAGACCGGTTCAGTAGATCAAACTTGTATGAAGTTCCATCCGTCATTGTTTCTACCTTAAAACTTGAAACCGATACACAAAAAACTACATGTCATCTTATTCCTCTAACGTTTTACGAAATGTCAATCTGATACTCAGAGAGAAAGTTATGACGATTTTCCCCAGGTCACCTGTTTGGGATGTAATTCAGGAGCCTGCAAAAACCCTAAATGTCTTGGACCATATCTCTGAATATATAGTGGAAAAATATCTGAAATTCGAGCCCAAGCTTCATCCAGATTTCGAATCAAATGGATTTTACTTTCAAAGTCTGAACCTTCGTAGAAAAAAATTTATAGCGAAAATTCCACGATGACCTGTTTGCGATGGAATTCTAGAGCTTGCAAAAACCCTAAATTCCTCATATCATATCTCTGAAAATATAGCAAGACAAGATCTGAAATTTGGACCCGAGGTTTAGAACAAGTTCGGCTCAAATGGGTTTTTTTTAGCTTCTGAAATTTCATAGAGAAAACGTTATAGCAAAAATTCCACGATGACTTGTTTGGAGCAGTGAAACCCTAGAATCCAAAGCTCTAATACCAAATGTTATGAAACCAGCTCACAAAAAGATAGAAAAGATAGATCAACGACTTAAAAATCAGCCTCTTCAAGGGGCAACCTCCTTTACATTACACAAATGAACAATTCTTGGATGATACAAATGACAATACCTCATTTCTATATATAGGAATCTAAGGGGTCCCAATACAATTAGAGCCTACATAACAATAATATTGTAGGGGCACAACAATAACAATAGTGGGCTTCTATGGGGCATAATAATAACAACATGGGGATTGTATGGGCATAATAACACAATAAGGGGGTTGCACTAATAACAATAACGTGTTACACTAGTAGTATAGGGACCTAACACCTTTAGATTTTATTTGAAATTGGGGATTTTCTCTAATTTTCATTTTCTTCCAAAATTTAATGGTAGATCAAGATGAAATTTTGTCAATTATCCTTTGTAGAAATTTCCATACTAACATATAACTTTCTCAACATACCACTTGAACAAATTCATACACATGAATTTATAAATTACAACCTTTACACCAATTTTCCTTAAATTTTATCCTTGAAAAATTATGTTAAATATTTGTTGAATACAATCCATATGCAATTTAATATACCACTATATAATATACCCATCCATCTAATTACAATAAAATCAAAAATCTATAGTTAGCATATCTTATATAATCTACTCAACCATTTAATTAAATTGAAATCAATACTTTGTCATCTTTATAATATTAAAAAATAAAAATAAAAACACTTTATTTTAAAATATCTTTTATATACTTATTTTAAAAATCAATTTCAAAATATTTATGATAATATCTATTCATCAAAATTATTAAAAAAAAATTCTATTTTTTATAATATAAAAATAAAATTATAAACCAAACCAATTAATTTATCTACTATTAAAAATATTCTAAAATATTATATGAAGGTTAAATCTCTACCATCTACTTAATAATTATTGATAATTAAATTAATTTTTTGAAAACTCTATTCGAAAATAAACGTATCTATTTATATAATTATATATTAAATTAAATATCAATTTTAATATTATAATATTTACCTAACATCACAGCCAAACTAACTTTTGAAATATAATAATCCTAAACTTCATTCTTTTTATAAAATTTATGCTAAACGAAAACTTTTGGCATATAATAATCCTAAACTTCATTCCATTTTTCTAAAATTATGTTAAACGAATATAAACACAATATCTAAGTACAAACGTTAGGTTGATTGGAGTTAAATAATTGTATTAAAAAAGGTTTGTGGATTTTTTTTTGAAATAAAAAAGGCTGTATTATCATGATGGTGATGATTATGTAATGAATATTTTTAATAGTAGATAAAAGAAAAAGGTTTAGATTTATTTCCTAATTAGTTATGTTTTTTTTGCCTTTTAAATTAAATCGATTAATTAATATATATATATATATGAACAAGTGTTATATGAAGTCACTTATGGTTTTTTGGGCATGTGGTATTGATAAGTCATGTTATTGTAACAAAGCCTTAATCTCCATGGTAAACTAAGTAAAGAATGAAGTTTAGGATTATTATATTTCAAAAGTTATCACAACATTGGCTGTGATGTTATGTAAATATTATAATATTAAAATTGATATTTAATTTAATATATAATTATATAAATAGGTGTATTTATTTTAGAATAGAGTTTTCAAAAAATTAATTTAATTATCAATAATTATTAAGTAGATGATAGAGATTTAACCTCCATATACTATTCTAGAATATTTTTAACAGTAGATAAAAGAGAAAGGTTGAGATTTATCTCCTAATTAGTTATGTTCTTTTTGCCTTTTAAATTAAATCAATTAATTAAAAATATATATATTTGAACAAGTGTTATATGAAGTCACTTATGGTTTTTTGGGCATGTGGTATTGATAAGTCATGTTATTGTAACAAAGCCTAAATCTCCATGGTAAACTTGGAGTAAATCCCCATAAATAAGAATCATGTCCCATGTTTTCCAAATGTGTATATGTTTAATTTAACAATAGTAAGTATTTTGATGTTTGTTATGGATTGATGCTTATGGACATTTACGAGACATTTAATATATATAACTCAATTACATGAAAACATCTCTATCATAGTGAACTATACATACACTTAAATATTCTTGATATAATTAATATATTAAAGAATAAGATTAATACTTTTACATAAAAAGAAAAAAATAAAATAGGTTTATATATTTGAACAATTACATTTAAAATATTAAATATACTTATAAATTTATACACATATTTTAGCAATGAATGAGATTTTTTAATTTGTATCAATATTGAAATTAAAAGTCGAAGATTTTTTGAGTAAGATAGAACAAATCTAAAAGAATTGTATAACCTATAATTTTAATATAAAAAGCAATATATGGCCATATCCTATCTTCCTCATAGAAGGGAGTCTCTTCTCATTTAGTGCATGGCCATGGTCCAGTGTTTGATGTACGAGAACAAAATAAACAATAGGATAACAAGTAGCTCCCAAAATTTGCTTCCAACTCTAGCCATAACCACTAGTGGGTCAAGTGAGGATGAGATCACGAAATTAAGTCTTGGCTAAATCAGTAGGGATACATGAAGATGCCATCTTGTAGGATATTTGATAATATTAAAAGTATTATCACATCTAAATTTAAAAATAATTTGTGGTGCAATAAAGAGCTAGAAAATAAAAGGAAGCTAACATACTACAAGGAGGTGGTCAGCCCTAATTTAGAGGTAATCTAGAGGATCAAATGTATGTTTTAGTGCTCTCTAGAACAAAGAATAAATTCAACATTGAATACATATCATGTTCCACTAAGTTTTTAAGATGGGGAAGCACATGAACATATACATACACAAGGGAGGTATGTGGGAACACTCCCAAATTTTAGGAAAATTCATAGGGTTTGGGGTACCTAACATCGGGTTCCTTGTCTCTGAAACTATAAATTTAAAAATAATAATGATAAAATCCAAACAATAACAATTTATCACATGCAAATTTATCATAGTTCAATCTTAGTGGAAATGATGTAATCTCGCCATCCTGAAATCTCTTAAGCCTACTAAATTTTGAATGGGGTAGAAATTTTACTTTCTCCAAATAAACTTTGACCAAGTTGGAATCACTTTCAAACATCTTGAAACAATTAATCATAATGTTAAAATCTAAGTAAAGGAATAGAAAAGGCAAGATAAAAAAGCAACTTTAAGAATTCAATATTACCATTAGTTACCAAGGTCCTAGACTCCTCAAAGCTCCATCCTTTTTTTTTTTATCTTCATGGGTTGTTAGAAAAAATAAAAATCTTGGGGGTGGGCACCTAGGTGTCCCCCTTCTAGAGGAGTGGGGGGCGCTTAGATGTCCCCTTTTGGGGAATTGTGTTCCCCACACTAAGAAATTGTTTCCCCATGTGTTTCCATTGATTCCCCCTAAAGGAGGACATGGGAAATTGTTTCCCTAGGCTCATCCTTGTCCCTATAGAGGGTAAACATGGGGGGCATGCTCCTCGCCTTAGGCGACAGGTCCCCATGGAACATTGCTAAAACACAAAACTAGGCATTGGAAAATTCCTAAAGCATTGTGGGATGAACGAATTTGTCATCTTTGACACTGAGAAGGTTGAAGATGAAAAACACTTTCTCTTAGAGTATCCTACTTACATCCATATTTAAACTTAATTTCAAATACCTATTACAACATTGACCTTCCTAACTATGATAATCATCGAAGACATCTCTCAATACCTTTCGAATACAAAAGTACAATTTTAAAGAAATCAAAATAATCTCTTACCTTTTTTAAAATCCAATAAATCCAATATAATATCAATCTAAATCATTATAATCATATATATAAAAAAATTCATTGAAATTATAAATTTTAATTACTATAATTACAACCTAAAATATTCTAATGAAAATAATAATTTACAAATCTGTGTAAAATTATAAACTTTTATTATTAAAATTCTACCTTTTCCACAATTAACTTTCAAAAAATAACGCCCCTCACACATCAAAACTAATTAACTATATAAAAGTATGGAAAATTTAAAAAATATAAAACTATCTTTTATAGCAAAAAAAAATTAACTCTTATAAATAATAATTTTTAAAATTATATAATATATATATATATTTTATTTTCAATTATATATATATATATATATATATATTATTTTATTTTCAATTATATAGATAGATAGATAATATTGGAAAATTATTTATATTATATAACTTTGTGTCTAATTTTTAATATAAAGTTAATTTAACAAAATAAATTCAATTGTTTTTTTTCCAATAAGGAGAATATATTGGAGTAACAACAAAACACAAAATTATAAAACATAACACTATTAAGAAATTTTGTTAATAAACTTCATTCACCAATAGGGAATTATAGCATGTCTGATTTGACCATTAATATTTAATTCACCATCTTCAATTTACACCTATAGTTAGCATACATGTTTACTTCTCTGTTGAAGTCTCTTAGGACATGAAAATATGCTTTGGGGGCGATATCTTTTGCAATTTTCCCTTTTCATGATGTTTTCCGTAATTTTTTGCTTTGGGAGGGAGCCTTTGATTAGATGGCGCGGGATTAGGAGAAATTATCCTATAATTGTAAGTGTGTGCACTTGATATTCTTTGGCTAACAAAAGTCCTTGGTGGAGACCATATATCTATGCTTGATCATTTGTCATATGACCAAGACCCCATGATGATCTAAACACTTTTTTCTATCTGAGGGCCATAGAGTACCTCTCTCCCTCCTGCCACCCCTAATTAAAAGCTACCTCTAACTAATAAACAAAATGATTTTTTTGGGCATTTTTCTTATAAATTTTGCCAAAATTTAATAGAGAACTTTAAGAATTATCTGTTTAAGTTGTTTACCTTATAAAGTTCAAGTGCCCTGGAACTTTTTCAGGGCATTAAATCCATTTATGCATTTAAAAATACATTTTAAACAAGAATCCATGGTGAAAATGCCATTTTGTCATTTTTTTATTAGTTAGACCATACAAACAACATTAATATGCATGGTGTAAAAGAGATAACATGATCATTATTTATTGATTATGTTATTAATATAATTGGATTTTAAGTGAGCTTCCATGGGATGTTGTTCCTTGCTAGTCTGGGACGTCGTTAAATCTTGTTAGTGCGTTGGCTTGCCTAGCGCAATGGCTCTCTTATGATATCACATAATCTCCCTCAATTTCATAGAATAGAAATGCTGATTTGTTGCTTGACAGGTTATTGGATTCAACCAAAGCATTGTTGGAAGCTAGGAAACAGTAGGATGATATGTCATGAAAGCAAAGATAGCCATTTTAGCTTCTCTTAGAAACCAAGTTGTTTGGACATTTAAGCAATATGGAGCATTGTCTGAATGATTTGAGTGAGGTCAATTCTCTGGGTGCCTGGGTCTTGGCTTTGTAGAACATCATGTTTGGTGGTGCTCAACTCGGCTTGGGGGACATTAGATCTAGCGTTGTTCGTGAAAGGAAAAAATATCGTTCCCTGTGGGGGCTGAAAATTTTGACCATGGTCATTGTTGATGCTTGGGTCCATGTTGGTGTCTATTAGTTCTTAGTTTCCCTTGAAGTTTTATGTTGTTTGTAAATATTGTCTAATACTTGGGTCCTTTTGTAGAATTATTAGTAGAAATGCTTTTAATGTAGAAAGAAATGCAACTCTAAAACTGACATCTATTTTATGCAGATAAATAAATACTTCTATTATAAAAAATTAAAAAATATTATTAGAATTCTGGCCCATAAACTAGTTACTATTAATATCAAAACCAGACTCTGACCTCTAAACTAGTTATTATTAATATCAAAACCAGACTCTGACCTCTAAACTAGTTATTATTAATATGAAACCCTTGTATATTTTTATATATATAATTGGATTCTAAAAATCAAAGTGGTTAAGATTTGAAATTTATCATAATTAGGAAAAAACATCATAATTACTCAGGTGCCTTGGATTTTTGTTTCTTATACCAGTCCCGTAAATTATAAATATACTAATGAAAAAAATATATTTAATATAAAAATAGAAAAATGAAAAATATAAAACAGCCCTGCTTATATATATATATGGAAAAATAAAAAGGGAAAAACGAAAGAGTGCTGTTAAAGGAATGAAATAACAAATTGTTATTAATGGAAAAAAAACAAAACAGTCCTCTTTAAGCAATGGAATAAAAAAATGTTATTTCTGGAAAGAAAGGAGAGGGTTAACAACCGTATCCTCTCATGATTTGATATATAAACTATCCAAAATCACAACCTTGGATAAAGAGTTGCAGAAAAAAATCAGCAGATCAGGTTACAGATCTTCCATATTAAAAGTGTTCTGAAAGTTTTTTTTAATAATAAAAAAATTAAAACTTAAAAGTTTAAAATACAAGAGAAGGAAATTGCCCATTATCAAATTTAGAACAGAACAAAATTTTCATGATCTTTACACAGCTGCTTGATCTTCTTCTCATTCCATAGATTCTTTCAGGTTTTGCGCGATCAAAATTCATCACTTATTTCATAAAATACTAAATAAATTTGAAAGTTGATGACTTCAATTTTGTAAAGAAATTTCTGATTTAATTGCAGGCTCCATAAGGAAAGGATTTATACACTTGCAAATGATCAGATCAGTTTAATTGAACATAACTCCATTTACTCAGACAAAACTCAATATTATATCCAAAAAATTTCCTGAAGAATAGAAGCCACCCTAGACTGTGAGCAGGGGCTAAATGAAAGCCACCATAAACTGTGAGCAGGGGCTGAATGAGTGACTGGAACCTGATAAAAGAATAAGCAGAATAGTGATTAAATACACACAGATCCCAGATCCTTGACCAGATATACCCAAGTTATTTAACAAACAATGAATCAGAAGATACAAATGTTGTTTTATTCCATCTCCTCTGTACACAGTAATTTGGCCGTGGCTGAGATTGGATTAAATACTGAGCCTTTGCATGGGTATGGTGAGTGTCTGGGGGGAGCTGGAGTGGATAAAGGGGTGAGTCAAGAGCTGAGCAGCAGTCCATCTGTTGCGAGCATCCTTGTGCAGACAGCAATTGATGAAGTTCCGGAAATTGGCAGACGCCCTGGGAGGAGGAGACGGGGGATCCTCGTAACAAATTGCGCACATCAGGGCTGGCCAGTCTGGCTTCTGGCCGGGTGCCAGAAACGGGAAATGCCCTATATAGCACTCCAGCAGACTCAACCCCAAGCTCCATATATCGCCCGCGTATCCGTCATACCGTCCACCGTAGGTATCGGGGTCGAATCTCTCGGGGCTCATGTAAGCACAGGTACCGACATAAGTATTGCAGGGATCCAGTGTCTGAGACAGAATTCTGCTAACCCCAAAGTCTGCAATTTTCACTTCTTGCTTCTTGTTTATGAGCAGATTTGAGGGCTTTATGTCTCTGTGCACGATCTTGTGCCGGTGCAGATATTTCAAGCCCTCCAAGACCTGCCTCGCGACCTGCGCCAAGAATCTCTCCGACATCATGTCGGATCTCCTCTGCTCCAGCGAGCCTCCATCCATGTACTCCAATACGAAGTGGATCTCTTCGCCCTTTTCAAAGATCCCGTGGCATTTCACGATATAAGGAGACTCTGTCTTCTTCAGAATCTCCATCTCTCGGATTATTTGCCGCCTCACAGTCTCATCGGGATTGCCATGAATGACCTTCAGGGCGTAAAGTGCCGAGGTCTTTCTGTGTTTGACCTTGTACACGTTGCCCCCGCTGCCATGGCCGAGCATCTGAATTCGCTCCAAGTCCGAGAGATCCGCCACATCTTTAGAGACAGCTGTACTCTGCACCTGCGGAGGCAGAGGGAGTCGATACAGCTGAGTCTGTTGGCGAGCAGGGATTGGGATATTGAGCCGAGGATTTTTCCGACCCGACATTTTCTTCAATCAAAGAATTGAATGCTGATGCCTAAAAAGATCAAATTGATCAAACTCCCAAACACCTGAGGCTCTGAAAAGCAAAACAAGCAGCAGTTACAGGAGACCTGGTACAGTACTCCAAAGATAACTCACTCGCAGCAAATGGGGTTGCAGGGTGGGGGCTGAAATATAGAAGAAATCCGTTGCCAAGGGGCATCGACAAGAAGAATCGCAGAATACGCAGGTGATGTTGAGATAAATGAGTGCATGGGTCCATCACGTGAAATGGGTGTGACGTGGCAGGGTCATGGGCTCCTAAAGTCTACAATCACCCCGCACGTGCTTGAAAAACAAGAAGCGCCCACCAACAAGTGAACAACTTCCTCACTCCCTCAATTTAATATGTTTCGTGAGCGCGGTCAAGACGTCAGGTCAGGCCTACTTCCCGGGAACGGGCCGTGAAATTTCTACTCATTTCTTTGGAATTTAATGGAAACTCTCTGGAAACTGTATTTTTGACACGTGGATGTGGATGGTTAACCAAACAGGTCTACATCCTCACCTATCACTCGTGATGCCTTTTCACCTCACAGCAGCGACAATGACAGAATTTACCACTAATTTGATAATGAACCATGGTTAAAAGTTTTGGATTTATTTAATAAGGAAATATATTTGTTTTTAAATGTAATATAAAAACTTTGTTTTTTTTTTTAATATTTTAAATATGCAAAAAAAACCATTAAAATAATAAAAAAAAAAAAAATAATAATTAATCAATTTTTAAAAAATAATATATTTTTATTAAATTTGATAAAAAATAATTTAGGAAGGGTTTATTTATTTATTAATATGATTTAAAATTTTGAAGTACAACTCAACTTATTAGTATTGGAATAAATTAATAATAAGTAGACAGACATAACTGTTTTTCTTGAAAGTTCTTTTTTGATTTATTAGTTTTTAAAATGGAAAGAGTATAGATTTGTTTTAAAATGGGTCATGACCCTTCTAGAGGAAATTAATTTCCATTACTTAAATTGAATTATATGTTTTTTTTTTAATTCCTACTAAATTTTTAAAAACAAAAATGAATGTGTTCACACATTAAAACATAGTTCTTTTTGATAAAACAATATATATAATAGGAGTAAGATAATATGTGGACTTTTCTATTAAATTTATATTTTTACATAATATGAGTAAATAAGTGGACTAACCCACTATTTTTTTTATGTCACAATTAAACTAATAAGTTTACAAGTTATTTATTTTTGGTAAATTCATTTTTTTACTAAAGTATTTCTCCTTACATTATTATTTTTTAATTTTAATTATTTAAATATTTTTTAAATGAGTAGTTTAACTAATAGATTCCAAGTATTTTTTATGATCCATTTTAACTAAAATCTAGTAGAGTTTTTTTATTTTTTTGTAAATTAAGGTTCTATTCATTTTTAAAAAAGAAAGTATATAGATATCAAAATGCAGGTAATCTTATTCCGATCGAGTTTGTTGATTAAAAGTAACAGTATATGACAAATACACAGTAGTAAAACTAAAGGAACAACCCACAATTTGACAGGCCAGAAGCACCAAAAGAAAAACATAACTAGAAGAACACATGTGACCATGCTCAATCGTCATAAGTGATAGACGCGCGGTTGTTTGGCCCGGTCCCTAGAGCGGGAGGGGGACGATAGGTGCACTGAAATTCTGCTCGAAGTGAGTCATCCACATTTCCAGCTTTTCCACCTTTTCAGATAGCAGATTTTGTCCACGCCAAACCACCACAATCCTCTCTCTTACATGGCATTGAAAGTAATGCAGTTGGTTGAGCGTGGCAATAATAACCTCGAGCTCTTCCCTCCGGACCTTATTGCAAGCTTCCAAGCGATCCAAAACGGACTGAAACAGGTCACGACAAGCCTTAGTGCACCACTGTCGACCATCAACCCCTACACGCCACACCTCCAATTTGAGCCTTGGACACCTACTCCTCCCCCACGCACTGCACCACCCTTCTTTCCCTTCTCAACTGCACGACCGCCCTGAATTTCTCTCGCACCACCCCTGCCACCATGGGCCCCCAATGTTGCTCGGACCATACCTCCAACAATTTGACCATCCCTCAGTGGACTCTCAGAAACTCGGCCTGCCAACACCATCTTCGAGTCAAAGTTGCACCCACCCTGGATGGAAGAAGCTCCCATCCGCTAGGGCTAGGAGCGGGAATTATGCGACATAGGTTGCATAGTGAGGGCCCAAGGATACACCTTTGAAACAGAAAAAACAATAAACAACAACCCCTCTCAATGCATCGTGAACCGTAGCGGAGCAACATACAACTCCTAATTATCTAGCAAACTCCTACTTTTCAAAACTTCCAGCCTTCTCTCCCCAGCTTAAGGAGTTGCAATTGGGAACCATAGAAAGGCAATAGACAAACCAAACTGAGACCTTGTCATGGCCTCTACCAGAGGAAGCGCCAAGGAACAAAGTCATGGACATAAAGACTTAACACCCAGGCACAAACACAATAGGTATGAACCCAATGTGATAACCAGTCTCCGCATACACATTCAGATCGTATTTCCACCACTGAACCCCAATTATGCTCACCCAACAATGGATCTCATGAATCCACAAAGAACCCACAAAGACAAGAGGACCCAAAATATAACCAGCTAACAAAAGACTCAAACACCCTCATGAGCACAGAAGACAACCAGGAAGAGAGCTAACAAACAACACAAGAGTGGGTTCTAAGGTCGTCCCAAATACCATGTAGAAGTCACTTAAGCCTCTAAAAAAAGGATGAAATCACGCGAAGGGAGAGGAACTTCGCATTTTGGAGAGTCGTACATGATGGAGGAGACGACGACGATGGAATCTCCACTAATCCCAGGCTAAACAATTGCTAGAGAAACCCGTCTGACTACCAGTGCGCGGACCACAAGAAGCTAGCCACCAAACAATTGCAACATAATAACAATCTTGAAATATGACAGGCACCATAAACCCACTACCCTCTTCCGCTCTCAATCCTGAAGAGAAGGAATGATACATTGCACACAACACCTTAATCTTGACCGTACACCATATGTGATGGGAGGACAGGGTAACTGTCCTCCATATTGTCCGCCAAATGTTCTCCTTCATAGAACACGCATCTGACTAACCCCGGTATTCGTCATCCCGATCGGGGAACCCTCTTCAGAAGCCACGATCCAATAAAACTCCTTAAGATGGGCATTTTGAGAGATGAAAAGCTAATCTTGAATAAGTTCCTAGCTTTGGTTATCACTGTGCCAATTGGCTAACTTGTCGGCTACCTGATTCCCCTGTCTTCTCAGATGTTCCATGACTGCATAGTCAAAGGAAGAAAGACGAGAATGTATATGCTCGCCAATGAACTCCAACCTCCAGCTTTTGATCACCTTGTCTGGAGGAGACCCATTAATAAGTTTTTGCATCATAGAAATTCCTATTTGGGAGTCCCTAGGGACCTGCACAGTAGAGATTTTTAAGAATTATAAG
This sequence comes from Pinus tabuliformis, assembly GCA_031772625.1. Taxonomy (NCBI): domain Eukaryota; kingdom Viridiplantae; phylum Streptophyta; class Pinopsida; order Pinales; family Pinaceae; genus Pinus; species Pinus tabuliformis. Next base: position 2,041,922,195 of record CM062816.1, read on the forward strand.
TTTAAGTTGTTTAATCTGTAAAGTTCAAGTTTCTCAAGGATCTTTTAGAATATTGAATCTATTTATGTATTAAAAAGTATAATTTTTTTTGTGGGGATTGAAAAGTGAATTTTAAACAATAAGAAATCACAATATTGCTCAAAATTGCATTGTCGGATTCCACTAAAAAAAGCCATTTAGCTTATTAATTAGACTGTGCTTTTTTCTATATGTTTTTCAATTTATTTTGCAGTCTAATTTGTCTATAATCCTACAGAGATTCATTGAAATCACAAGTTTTGATTGGTGAACTCTTCGCAATCAAAGTGCCTTAGGAGTTCTTGAGGGTGTTGAATCCATATATGCAATAAAAAAAACTAGTTTAAACAACACAAATCAAGATTTCACCACAATTTTTTCGTAGGCCAAAATTCTGTCGGAAACACAAAAAGTTTCACATATAGACAACTCCTTTTAAAATTGATCTAAATCTCTAAGGGAAAGCTGTTTAATCAAAATCTTATTAAAATTATATATTTCCTCAAAATTCTTATCTAATTTGGAAAAATAAATAAATTTATCCACTTATTAAGTTACTAGATATATAACATAATCAAATACATATAATTAAATAATAAAAGCATTTAAAATGATTGTCCCTTGTCCCACACGCAAGGGGGATTCATACACCAATTTGGTTAAAATTATATTATTATAATTATTATATTAAAAAAAAACAAATTTTAATAATTGGTTATTCTATTTGCTATTAAATATATATATATATATATATATATATATATGTCCACTTAATAAAAAATTTAATTGTTATTTATTCTTCAACATATCTTCTATTAACTCATTAATGGGGTTTTGTATTCTTTTCCCTTGTTTTTAAAAAGGTCATGACTTGTAAATCCATTGATTTAAATTTAACATTTAAGTAAAGGCTTATACGTTTTAGATGACATTTTTTCAAAATTATGTTAACTTTTTTCTATGTGGTTCATGGTCCTCAGAGATCAATGACCGCTATGTCCACAGAATATTTGCACGAGGAAGGTCCACCAGAAGAGATCAATTCATGTTAGCTCAACCATGGAGTCTAATGCTGAAATTGTCGAGATAATTGAACCCACGACCTCTCAATGATAGAGGTGTTTTAACAATGGGGATTTGACCAATTTAACTAACCCTCAAGACTCAAAATTATGTTAACCTACATTTATATTATTAGATATAAGTGATTAAATAAATGGTGCCCCAATTGAAAATTTGATTATCAAATGCATTTGAAATTAGAGAGCTATACATATGTGTTGTTTACTTAGAAGTAATTTGATTTCTGTTGTTTATTCATCCCCAATATAGAATATGATATTATATATAAAATGTTTACAAAACCAAATAACACATGAGATAAAAATCACATCACTATATTCTTGAGTTTTTGAAATAAAATGTCTATCTACAAATGAGAAAAGTTACATATAAGTAAAACAATAAGTAATACGAAAATAAATGTGTGTGGACTAGCTTTTAAGTTTTTTTTTGGCCTGTTCAATTATGGCATATATGATTCCATTATGAGAGAGGTCCTCACCATGGAGGAGGAAGAGACTTGCAGAGGTTGTCTGATGCTTTGGGCCATCCGGAACCTCCTATCTCGCCAACTCAAGGAGAGATCTCAAGCGAAATTGAAAGCCTTAGGCTAGATTGGTGAGCTCTCTGCCCCACTAAATTCACTCCTTCTCCTCCCTCAAGAACTTGTCCAAATACATCAAAATTGAATTTTCACCCAACATCATGTCCTCCTCTTCTCCTATTCCCTCTCTCTCGCGCTCCCCTCCTGTCGGCTCCTCATCTCCGCTTGTCACTAGCACTCCTATGGCCGCTCCCACGCCGACCCACGCTCTCATACTTCCAGTAGATGACGCTCCCCTCCCCTCCGTTCACCATCCCAATCCCTATGGATGTTACATCTTGGAGGAACTTCCTGCAGACTCCAACAACGTGCAGGCCCACAACAACGCTCAAGTTCAGTGTGGCTCCAACGTGGTGACTGTGTAGTTCTACTGTGACAAATTCTAATCTTCTAGCTCCACGATGGCTCTTAGGTTGGTAATCTTCAGTCTATTTTGGCTCAGTGGTGATCACCCTATAATGGCTATTTTGGTTTAGTTTGTGAATATACGACACAGAGCCACGAGGCTTGCTGATGTTTTTTTGGCACCCCATTAGTTTTGGTTAATAAATCCAAGTTATAAACATGCTAGGTATTATGTTGTTCATTTTGATAACTGTCATTTTATTTGTAAGCTTCTTGAGCTTTGGTTTCCCCTTCCTGGGGCAGAGACTTCTAGCTCTTATCTCTGGTTTCCTCATACATAGGTAGAGAATTCTCTCATGGATGTAAACTGTGTACATTTTTTCTTGTTAATATAATGTAAATATGTTTTCTTACAAAAAAAATGCCTACTTAAGAGGTAGAAATATGTGCATCCCTGTTGGAGATTCTAGGTAATCCTAGAAGTTTTCTCTCAAGGTTCATCATCCTAGTGGCCCCTCATTTAATGTCTTCCCATTGTTTTCGTTGAAATAGTTATATGCAACTAAAATCCCCTAGAATCAACCCTCCCTTGATAAGGTTGTAACTTTCGCATATGATGAAGAAATATTGCTCCACATCTTCCTCCACTAATGTGCATTCTTGAAACGTCATATGTTTCCAATCTTCCTTAGTTCCTACTACATCCTTGCCTTCCACCTCAATCTATGGGAACTTGTTCTTCTTTGAATGAAAGTCTATTTGTCTTTCTATGAAATGTTAGTTGCCATGTATTCTTGTATTTGTGTTTCATATATAAGATTGAACAATTCAATCTAATAACATTGTTTCTTTTTTTCTATCTTTTTCCACTTTCCCTCCTATAATTGTTGTGTAGCTCTCTTATTAGTGTTTTTCTATATTTAGGGCATTCTTTTTCTACTATGTCCCATTCTTCTAGCCATTTTTCACATTGCAAGTCCCATGTTCATTTCCTTCTTGTGAATATATCCTTACTAACTTAAGCAAGATGCATTCCCTCTTTTATTTATGTTTTTATATAGTAGCATGGAAGGAGCCTTTTTTATGCTTCCATTTCTAGTGGGTAGAACATATGTATAGTAAAGTAATCTTGTAAGGGGTAGATGTATTTATTTTTAGATAATATATTCATATATGCTTATTACTCTTTCTAATTGCACCCAACTCATTGTGGTGATCATTTTCAATGCTCTAAGTTTAATTGTTTTACTTCCTTTTTGGAGACCCACATGTCTTCAATGTATAAGCTTTATTTATCTTTATTGAATGACTTTGGGCTTTGGATATGCATCCTTTATATAACTTGTCTCTAAACTAACTTTCCAATTGCACGCAACTCATTGTGGTGACCATTTTCAATGCTCTAAGAAAAAATAATGTTCTACATCCTTTTTGGAATAATCCCTTAAGGTTAGTCCCACATGTCTTCAATGTATAAGCTTGTTTATCATTTTTGAATGACTTTGGGCTTTTGATATGCATCCTTTATATAACTTGTCTCTAAGCTAACTCTATAGTTGAAAGTTGTATTCTAATAATCTAATTCTTAAGTATAATAATAATAATCATAACACTTTATTCCAATAGATCTTCTAGAAATCAAGCTTTAATTTACTTTAATATAGATAATGATTTCCTTTATTCAATTAAATTGTGTTAATTTAAAAAAAATCCTAATTTTTTAATATCTTCTAAAATTCCTATAATCTACATGTGAATGGAGAGATTATAAACTCTCACTCAAGTTATTATTATTATTATTATCCAAATTTAAGGTCACGACCAAGTCAGACACCAAATTGGTGTATGATACCCCCTTGTTTATGGGAGAAGGGACCCACCTCCGCGCAATGATTTGACTGCTAAGTCTACGAAGGCATACATACTCTACCCCTCTGGTTTTGAACCTGTTGCATTTTAGGAGGAAACACATGCTCTTAACCATTAGTCTTAAATGAAAATTGTTAAGATATATGTGATACATAAAATTACATATAAATAGAGAGATCATACACTCTCACTCAAATAAAAATTCACACCCTCACCCTCCATCCTCAAATAAAAGTGAAATCATTTTTACATAATATTATAATAAAAATTCAAATAAAAGTGAGATCATTTTTACATAATATTATAATAAAAATTAAAAAAAAATCATGTTTCAGTTGAATATAAACTAAATATAAAAAGAGTAACTTCATAAGTAATGAAACATTTTTTAATATATATTTTAATTTAATTAAAATTTTATAAAAAAATAATTTTATTTGATTTATGAATTAGTTTATATATATATTACTCACTCCCACCAAATGTTATGTAACATTTCCTAAACCTCTAAATTTAACCACTATGTCCTCATACATTGCATATAGATTATCTTAAAAATAAGTGGTCTAGATTCTTTCATGTCATCGTAAGCGTATTTAGTCTTCTCTAATCTTTGGATTATATATAATTATTGCAAGTGGAGGCCATTATCCTTTCATATAAGGAAAGGGACAACCATAAATTTTCAGTATAGTAAATCACATTATTTAAACCACGTGCGTATTCACAACTTGAGATGCATACATGAATTATATTTTGAGAATTGTGATTGATACTCTGCACTTACACTCAACAGAATATGGAATGCGATAAAATTAAGTATATTTACATATTTTTCCGCTAAATTTTAAAATGTATTGATGGTATGATATGGATTGATCTAAAATTTAATATATAATATTTATATATGACAATTATTATTGGAGAATGACGAAGATTGCAATAACTCTTATTACATTTATGTTTTGATTTTTATTGCTTTAGTGGAATTTATCTTTTATTTTTATTTTTTCCTTTAAACAACTATATTACATTATTAAATATACATTTATGGTTATAAATCAAGGTAATTATTATAATAATAATAATTTATTTATTTATATGTTATTGTTTTATTTTTAATTGATAAAGTAAAACTAAAATATATGTTTGGAATAGTTTATGGGTTTTGGGTAGACAGTGATCAGGTATTTTGTTAAAGCACTTTTGATGTGAAGTCACCGGTTCAATTTTCTCATAATTTAGGTGATATATTCGACATGATAAAGATGTAGTCTCATCTAACTTAATGTTTGGAATAAGCAAAATGGTTTTGAATTGTATAATTAGAATAGTCATGATTTTTTTTATTTTTTTTTTAAGTTTTTAATATTGTCTTTATGGTAAATTATTTATTTGATTTTAATAAATTATTTATTTTTTTAACATGGATATAATGTTATTGTCAAGCTTAAGACCACTGAGGGTATATCATAAAAAAATAAATACAATATTGGAGTTAAGTAAGGGTGTTCCTTGTCCTCTATTCTTTTTGGCATTTACATTGATAAGTTAGAAGACTGTTTGGAAGCTGCAGGATGTGATGGTCCTAGGCTCATTGGTATCATCATTACTCCTCTTTTATGCTGATAATATTGTTCTTCTAGCTAGAAGCCATGATGATCTCAACAATCAACTTAGAATCTTCTAAGATTACTATTCCAAGATGGGTATGACTCTTAATACCGACAAGACTAAAGTCATATCAACTATGATAATTTCATTTATGGTAATAACTACTTGGAGAAGGTTTCTTCATACAAATATCTAGGAATTGACATTCACATCAACTCAACTACAATTATCGCATTGAAAAAAGCATAATTAGAGGTTGGAAAGCATATTATGGGCTTGAAAACAATTGTAGGTCAATAGATCTTTAGGTATGGAGTAAAAAAAAAGTTTATCTTTGAGACTCTCTTCACCCTTGTTATTTTATATGGATGTGAGGTTTGGGGTTGCAGTATATCTAGAGAATCGTGGAGAAGTTGAACTAATCCAAAATCAATTTATAACTTACAACCTCAAGATTAAAGGAAATACTCCCAACCATATCTTTTTTATTGAAGCTAGCCTTTCCCCCATTGAAAATATGGTTATGATTAGGTATCTCATGTATAAGAAGAAGTTATTCAACATGGAAGCCAAGATGTTCCCTAAAATTGCTTCTAACTCTAGCAAAAAACCCCCACCTCTAGTTCAAGCAAGACTGACATAAGGATGCCCCGTCTTGGCTAGACCATTGAGGGGTAAAGGAGGAGATCATCGTGGAGAATAAGGATAATGTTAAAAATATCATTACTTCCAAATTTAAGGATAAGTTGTGGGATGATAAGGAGTTAGGAGGGGAAATGAAGCTAAGATATTATAAGGAGGTGATTAACCCCAATTTTGATAACCAAAATTATCTTTATGTCTTGACCAGTTCTAAGAAGAAAATGAACATTTCCAAGATAAGAACTAATTGTCGTGAGCTTCAAAGTGAAACCGAGCATTGGTCCCAAAACTCCTTGGGATGAAAGAGTTTGTCACCTTTGTGATATTAAAAGGGTTGAACATGAACACACCTTCTCTTGGATTTCTCGACTGTTACTCACATCTATTCTAATTTTCAAAATCTTTCCCACACTACCAACCTTCTTGACTTGTTAAGTCAACAAAAGCTATATTGATCTAGGAACGTTTTTCTTCATTCTTTTCAATCATAGAAATAAAAAAATGATTAAAGAATCTGAACCAATCCCTTACTTTCTTAAGGTCCAATATGCCATATTGTTCTTAGTGGACATTAATCATCATCATCATTATTATCATATAATTAGAATATTTATTATTATTATTTTTAAATTAATAATAATGTTTTATGGTGAATTATTTTTTCAATTCTAATAGTAATTAGATTTTTCCTTAAAAAAGTATTCGATAGAGGTAATGATACTGAATACTAACAAAATAAAATTTATAATAATAAAATCTAATAAGAATATTTATACTAATTTATGTAGGACAAAAATAATTTAGAAGAAGTTCTTTTACACATAAATCTTGGAGTTGAAAAAAATCAACATTGTTAAAATAAAAACAACTTTCATGAAGTTTACAAGGGAAGTTCCATTGAGGATCGTGTTAAGAAGTCCCTGATGGGGGTGATATTTGGCGACATTACACAACTTCCTACTGACTTTAGTGACAAGAACTAATGACAGGCCTCCATCCAGCTTCTACAACTAGCCCCGACGACGTATTTTTCCAGACAGAGAAGTAATTACGAGCATGTGCAATCCCTTGATGGCTAATAAGGTGGCGGACCTCGCAAGTGATGCACCGTATTACACTTGGAGGAAGAGGACGAAAGAGTGGCAAGACAACAACCTACTTAGAGGTTTCTTTAAACTCGTCCTCATGTGCTTTAAATGCACACCCCACGACGTATCTGTCCCTGCGTTTCGTATCATTCTGATTTACTCCATCTCCTTTTCCAGTTCGATCATGGGCATTCCTACACAGGTTGGATTGGAGGATTTTGTGTTTATATCTAACAAGATTAGAGTGCTCATTAATGAGAAAATAATGGCTCTTGGACTCCCAATGAAACTAGGATGTTATATAGGGAACATCTAGATACCAAGGGACTCGTCCCTCATGTCTAAGATACAATGTAATTGCATGGTAAAGGATGTAGGGTGGCGGAGAGTTGGGCACCCTAAAACTCTCACAAAAACAATTATATAGTATTATAGCAAGGAAAACATCCCACAAAGTTGGTTAAGGGTCATACCTCCTACAAATCGACAACAACACGCTGGAGGTAGTGTTCCTTATTAGGTTTATTTTTATTTTCAATTCAGGTCTTGGGTATGCTTTACTCTGGTCTAGAATTCTGGTTGGTTTGGAAAATCAGTTGGTCCCAATTTTATCCATGGTGTCTTCATAGCTCCAGTACGGTTGTTTCTTGGTGCCTTAGTTATTACATTTGGTATCTTCGGTCATTTCTGTTAGGGTTAGTTATTACACTTCTGCTTGTCAGTTGGACTAACATTCTCACTATACAATTAGGCCAACATCTGCAGTGTAAGTTGGCGAAGTTCCTATTATTTATTAATTCTCTAAGCTAGAAAGGGTCTCATATTAAGGTCGCTATCCTTTTGTTAGGTCAATGTTTTTCGTACTCTTTATCCACGACTCTGAGTTTGGTCCCTCATTCGAACTCATCATAGTCCTTCCTTCAGCAACTACTAAGAATTTGGACCTAACAAGGATTTTTTTCCATTGTCCTGTCTTGGTTGGGGGGGTTTGGTACATAGGTACCTTTTCAATATGGTTTTAAATGGGTGATTCACAATCATAGAACCACACAATGCGTAGTCCATCTTAGTGTTTCTCGTCTTACATGTCACCATTGTTTCTCGTCATACTATTACACCTGTACCTACTCTGTAGAGAGTTGTCTAGTCACAAGTAGTATGATCTTGTATTGCAGGAATTGTATTTCAATGGCACCAAGGTTATGTGCCTCAATTCATGGGGGAAGTTCCTCGAGGCCCTCCTCCACACGTCACAGAAGGCTATTTGGTTGGGAATCTATTGCTAGCTTTTTTGATGTAGTGCCTTTGGAAGTTCATAAAGAAATTCTTCAGTTAGAGGCAAAGGAATTTGGTGATAGAGCCTATTTTTCGAACATGGACATTAGAGGTAGCAGTCTCAAATGGATCCCATATTAGGGGAAGTTTCGTAGGCAAAGGATCCACTTACTACACAGTTCCATTACTCACCACTATCAAATGGAAACTCTGCTTAGTATGGTTATAAGAGGTAAGCAAATAGACAATTAGAAACTCTTTGCAGGTCAAGAAGACATCAAGCAAATCCTCAAAGACATTAGAAATAACTTGGATGACATAATACTCGATTGTCCAGCATCGAGTGCTATATAGTCTCAAATTTTGACACCAAGTCAAATGAGCACCAAGATGTACCTAGGGTTATCAATGCACCAACACAAGCAACTCCTCAAGCCAACTCATCTACATCCTCTCCAGTGTTAATTCTGGACTAAGAAGTCCAACAAAAGTTTAAAGACAATCTCCCTTTGTCAAAATCGTCTCCTTTAGTTTTGGAAAATTTTGTCTCCTATATGGTATTGGATAATATCACATTGTGTTTGTTTTGTTTTGATATCATCCTTATGGTTAAAGTTTTTTTATAATGATGGTATAAGTATATAAGTGATGTAATAGATCGAATTGGCTACTCTTCAAGAGTCAGCTCTCTAGTGTTATATATTCTGTGGTCCGTAGGTACAGTGAAGTTATTTAAGGATTGGACTTATAGTCAGCATGTTGCTTATCTGGAAATGTAAATTTTTATCAACTGCAAACTGCTTTTTGATATCAATAAACATCCAATGACAACTTCACAAAAAAAAAGATTATGTTAAAAATTATTATATAAACATGAAATTCAAAATTCAAATCTCCGATGAATCAAGCCATTTTTTCTTCATAAAATTCATAATAAAATAAAATACTAAACTATTTCTAAAACACTATACCCTAAATAAAATAAAGCAATAGAAAATCCATAAAATAAAGCAATGGAAAATTCCTAAAATATGGTGTGATATAAAGTGTAACTTTTATGATATTAAAAATACAGATGATAACAACAATTTCTCTTAAATATATATCCATATTAAATTTCAGTTTATTAATATTAACTTTTTAAACCTTTTAATCTATATAACTATAGAAATTTAATAATATTACAATGAATATGGAAATCTTATCTTAATTAATAGTATTATTTTTATCAATGGATAATAATATAAAAAAAATATTTTATATATTGTATCGTTATCCCTCATCCCGACTACAGTCGGAAAATGACGTGGTTGATGTCAGGAAAAAGGTAAACCTTTTTGGATGAGAAGGAAATATATATTATAATTGGGGCATATTATCATTGCATTGATATGGAAGTTCACCATACACATGACTAAAATTTAATGGAAGAAATATGGAGACTTTGTTAATATTGACTCGTGTAACTTTGAAGAATTATAATAATATATTATAATATTATTAATTAACATATTTATAATTATCAAAGAGATTTAGAATAGTTGGTGGAGTGCGCTGTTAAGGCGCTCCGTAAGCAAAGGTCACCGGTTCTAGTCTCGCCGATATCAAAAAATCTAGCATGGTTTCCGCTGGTGCGGCTCAGGCCGGGTGCGATCCCCGGGTGATTTTGATGGCTTAGATGCCCCTGAGTCGTGGCCTCTCAGCCACAAAGTAAAAGTGATTTTCAGGATTCACCCACTTATCAACAAAAAAAAATTAACATATTTATAATTATAAATATTTTATTATTTATAATTTAATTTTAATATTATATTTAAGTTTGAAATTTTATTATTTTATGTATGAAGTGATGTCATCCATGAGACATCAATTTATATATTTTTATTTTAAATTTAAATATATAAATGTTTTTAACCCTGAAATCTATTTAAATTATATAATATTAAAAAAAAACCAATAAACTTGCATAAAATATATAATATATAAATATATAAATGTTAAAATTATATAATTTTAAATTGTATACGTGTAATTTCAAATAAATATTATAAATTATAAAGGATTATTATAAATGATAATTTTTTATTTTCATATTTATATTATGTTTTATAATTATATATGTTTTTGTAATTTTAATTATATTATTATAATTTTCACATTTAAAAATAATTATTATAACATTTATAATTAATTTATTCATGAATTATTGTTGATTTCCTAATATCATAGATATTTTTATTATGAAGTGAAGTATTTAGTGTGACATGTTATAAGTTTTTTTTAATGTACTTGAGAACATGAATCATTAAGGGAGAAAATGTGCACCCAACAACCACTATAAAGTTCTTGCTATTTCATGTGCTAAATTTTGTATCTTGGACAAAAGGCCATAAATATTTATGGAGAGAATTTTATATGACCTTGGTGTTTCCGTAATAACCAAACAATGTTGACATTGAAATTGTGCTTTAAGATGATTTTTTTTTTTAGCATATGAGATTTTATTCTAGGAATCCTATCACATCCTTAAGCTACTTTTAGAAAACGATTTGTTGGTTGTTACAAAGAATTTCATCATTATAACATTTGCTTATTCAATAGATATAGAGAAGGGTTTGAAAAAGAGCTTGATTTTTTTTTGGATTTTATCATCTCCTCATATGTCCATTTCAATGACTCCATTATCAAATACTTCAATACCTATTTTTTCACATGCTTCTATTGTCTTATAAAGAATTGTATTATTGTTGACACTTGCACGATTACCACTTTCATTGCTTTGTAGTTAACGAGTTCTAATCATCTTTTTAATGCACCCTTCTATCATGGGATCATTGATGATTAGTTAAATATACTTAATCTTTAAGAATATATATTTTGGCTTACTAGAATAATTAATGAGGAATTGATTATTTTGTTATTTTATGAGAGCATTGATTGATTGAATTTCCACCCAACATCCTGCCCCCCTCTTCTCCCACTCCCTCTCTCTTGCACTCCCCTCATGTCGGCTCCTCATCTCTGCCTGTCATTAGCACTCCTGTGGCCCCTCCCACACCCACCCACGCTCCCATACCTCCAGTAGTTGACGCTCCCCTCCCCATCCCAGTCCCTATGGATGTTACATCTTGGAGAAACTTTTTGTGGACTCTAACAACGTGCAAGCCCACAATAGCACCGAGGTTCAGTGTGGCTCCAACATGGCGACTATGTATTTCCACTACAGAAAGTTCTAATCTTCCCGCTCCATGATAACTCTCAGGTTGATAATCTTCAGTCTGGTTTGGCTCAGTGGTGATCACCCTACAATGACTATTTTGGTTTGGTTTGTGAATATACGACACAAAGCTACAAGGCTCATGGATGTTTTTTTGGCACCCCATCAGTTTTAGTTAATAAATGCAAGTTACAAACATGCTAGGTATTATGCTTGTCATTTTAATAATTATCAGTTTATTTGTAAGTTTCTTGACCTTTGGTTCCCCTTCCTAGGGTAGAGACTTCTTGCTCTTATCTTTGGTTTCCTCATACAGAGGCAGAGAATGCTCTCATGGATGTAAACTATGTACATTTTTTCCTGTTAATATAATATAAATATGTTTGCTTACAAAAAAAACTATTCCTACTTAAGAGGTCGTAATATGTTGATGCAGGAGCATCCAGCTCAGGCACCATGACCGGGTGTCGGTCTCTGCCAGGTCAAAGAGTTGAGTTTACTTTTATTTGTCTTTATGTTAGTTGACAGAATAGTAGGTAGGATTTTTATTTTTATCTTAATTTCTAAATTATTTTTATCATTTTTATTTGGAAAATGATTTGTTGGTTGGTACAAAGAATTTGATCATTATTACATTTGCTTATTCAATAGATATAGAGAAGGCTTTGAAAAAGAGCTTGATTTTTTTTTTTGGATTTTATCATCTCCTCAAATGTCCATTTCAATCACTCCATTATCAAATACTTCAATACCTATTTTTTCACATGCTTCTATTGTCTTATAATGAATTGTATTATTGTTGACACTTGCATGATTACCACTTTCATTGCTTTGTAGTTAACAAGTTCTAATCATCTTTTTAATGCACCCTTCTATCATGGGATCATTGATGATTAGTTAAATATACTTAATCTTTAAGAATATATATTTTAGCTTACTAGAATAATTAATGAGGAATTGACTATTTTGTTATTTTATGAGAGAATTGATTGATTGAATTTCCACCCAACATCCCGCCCCCCTCTTCTCCCACTCCCTCTCCCTTGCACTGCCCTCATGTCGGCTCCTCATCTCTACTTGTCATTAGCACTCCTGTGGCCCCTTCCACACCCACCCACACTCCCATACCTCCAGTAGTTGGCGCTCCCCTCCCCCTCCACAATAGAACCGAGGTTCAGAGTGGCTCCAACATGGCGACTATGTATTTCCATTGTAGAAAATTCTAATCTTCCCGCTCCATGATGACTCTTAGGTTGATAATCTTTAGTCTGGTTTGGCTTAGTGGTGATCACCCTACAATGACTATTTTGGTTTGGTTTGTGAATATATGGCATAGAGCCACGAGGCTCATTGATGTTTTTTTGGCACCCCATCAGTTTTGGTTAATAAATGCAAGTTACAATCATGCTAGGTATTATGCTCGTCATTTTGATAATTGTCAGTTTATTTGTAAGTTTTTTGAGCTTTGGTTCCCCTTCGTGGGGCATAGAATTCTAGCTCTTATCTCTGGTTTCCTCATACAGAGGCGGAGAATGCTCTCATGGATGTAAATTATGTACATTTTTTTCTTGTTAAAATAATATAAATATGTTTTCTTACAAAAAAAAATTGCCTACTTAAGAGGTAGTAATATGTGTATCCCTCTTGGAGATGCTAGGTAATCCTAGAACTTTTCTCTTATGGTTTATCATCCTAGTGGCTCCTCATTTAATGTCTTCCTATTGTTTTCATTGAAATAGTTATATGCAACTAACATCCCTTGGAACCAACCCTCCCTTGATATGGTTGTAACTTTCACACATGATGAAGAAATATTGCTCCACATCTTCCTCCACTAATGTGCATACTTGACACATCATATGTTGCCAATCTTCCTTAGTTCCTCTACCTCATTGCCTTCCACCTCAATCTATGGGAACTTGTTCTTCTTTGAACGAAAGTCTATTTATCTTTCTATGGCATGTTAGTCGCAATGTATTCTTGTATTTGTGTTTCATATATGAGATTGCATTACTCAATCTAATAATATTGTTTCTTTTTTTCTATCTTTTTCCACCTTCCCTCCTATAATTGTTGTGTAGCTCTCTTATTAGTGTTTTTCTATCTTTAGGGCATTCTTTTCCTACTATGTCCCATTCTTCTAACCATTTTTTGCATTGCAAGTCCCATGTTCATTTCCTTCTTGTGAATATATCCTTACTAACTTCAGCAAGATGCATTCCCTCTTTTATTTATGTTTTTCTACACTAGTATGGAAGGAGCCCTTTTTATGCTTCCATATCTAGTGGGTAGAACATGTGTCTATTAAAGTAATCTCATAAGGAGTAAATGTATTTATTTTTAGAAATTATATTCATATATGTTTATTACTCTTTGCAATTGCACCCAACTCATTGTGGTGACCATTTTCAATGCTCTAAGTTTATTTTTTCTACATCATTTTATTTTTTCTACATCATTTTTGGAATAATCTTTTAGGGTTAATCCCACATGTATTTAATGTATAAAGTTTTTTTTGAATGACCTTGAGATTTGGATATGCATCCTTTATATAATTTGTCTTTAAACTAACTCTACACTTGAAAGTTGTATTCTAATAATTAATTCTTAAGGCTAATAATAATAATCATAATACTTTATTCCAATAGATCTTCTAGAAATCAAACTTTAATTTTCTTTAATTTAAATAATAATTTCTTTAATTTTTAAAAAATTCCTAAATTTTTTTTAGTATCTTCTAAAATTTCTATAATCTCTACATGTGAATAGAGAGATTATACAGCTCACTCAAATAAAAATTGGTAAAATATACATGGTACATAAAATCACATGTGAATAGAAAAAAATAACTTGATAGGTAATGAAACAAACAAAAACATAAACATAAACATAAACATAAACATAAATATATATATATATATATATATATATATATATATTAATTTAATTAAAAATTTATAAAATAAATAAATATATTTGATTTATGAAATTGTTTTATTATTAAATTATATATATACACATGCTCACTCCCACCAAATGTTATGTAACATCCTAAACCTCTAAATTTAACAACTATGTCCTCATACATTGCATCTAGATTATCTTAAAACTAAGTGATCTAGATTCTTTCATGTCATCGTAAGAGTATTTAGTCTTCTCTAATCTCTGGATTATATATAATTATTGCAAGTGGAGGCCATTATCCTTTCATACAAGGAAAGGGACAACCACAAATTTCAGTATAGTAAATCACATTATTTAAACCACGTGTGTATTCACAACTTGAGATCCATACAATGAATTCTATTTTGAGAACTGTGATTGATACTCTGTACTTACACTCAACAGAATATGGAATGCCATAAAATTAAGTATATATCATATTTACATATTTTTCCGCTAAATTTTAAAATGTATTGATTTCCTTATATTACATTGATGGTATGACATGGATTGTTCTAAAATTTAATATATAATATTTATATATGACAATTATTATTGCAGAAGGGCGAAGATTGCAACCAACTCTTATTACATTTATGTTTTTATTTTTATGGTTTTAGTGATAGGAATTTAATTTTAATTTTAATTTTTTTCCTTTAAATAATTATATTACAATATTAAATATATAGTTATGGATGTTGTAGAGATTCTTTATAGACACTAGTATATGAAGGAGATGTTTTAATGTAATGTAACGTTACATTAAAAAATATTAAAAAAAAAGGAGGGAGATGTTGTCATGTAATATAACGCTACATTAAAAAAAAATATTTAAAAAATATAAGGGAGATGTTGTCATGTAACATAACTCTACATTAAAAAAAAATATTTAAAAAATGTAAGGGAGATGTTGTCACGTAACATAAAAAATATTTAAAAAATGTAAGGGAGATGTTGTCACGTAACGTTACATTAAAAAAAATATATGTGTTGGCTAATATATATAACGTTACTATATATGTGTCGGCTAATAAGTAGCTAAAAACTTAATATTTACAATATGACAAGATTTTTAATCATGAATATTTACCATGGATATTATTAACTTCTAAGTAGGAATTTTACAATACCATGGGACAATACCCACAAGGGAAAGATAGAAAGGGAGTGGAGGGAAGAGAATTATAATACCATGGGCTACTACCATGGTTTATCAATACCATGGGCCATCTAGACTTTTGATTATTATGTTATGTATCTAGGCTTTTAATTGTTACAATACCATGGGCCAATATGATGACTTATCAATACCACATGCCCAAAAACAATAACTTATTTCAAAATAAAAATATTTTACAAATATTTTATTTTAATTTTATTTTATAACATTTTTTTGAGGTATATCTAAACCCTCGATCCTTGCGACTACTAACAATGTTTTCATAGAGATTAAATGGAGGTTTTAATAAATTAAAAAATGAGAATACTTTTATATATACATATGTGAAATTTATATATTATAAATAATATTATAAAGAACTAGGATAGATGCATCCTAACCAAGGATCCAAGTGAAATGAGAAAACAAAGTGATCTATGATTCTCACCCCAAAACATACACACAGCACATAAAAATTATTCAACCATAAATACAATACTTGAATTTTCATCCTAAATAAAATGTTTGCTTACCCCAAATGTTTGCTTCTTGAAACTATAAACAATTTATATTTGGGTACATTCTTATTATTCTCATTTTCCATCATTCAACATTGTTAATTACTTCGTATTCAAATTCCGTAATAGAAAATAACTACCATTGGAAATTATTTGGGGTTTGAATGGTCTATGATTCCAAATAGTTTCAGATTGATTGCAATGAATATTGTTTGTAATCAACTATATTCTTAGTATTCACATTTTTGTTACATTGACACTTTGCACTCAAAATTTGTATTTTATCATTTTTCATCATTCAAGTTACTAACATAGTCTCTCATCTCAACAAACTGAGCCAACTAAGCAATTTTTAAATTAAATTGACCAAATTAATCTTAGACATACTTAGCATATTTAAAATGATCAAAATAATTAGATGTTCAACAAATTTTGTGTAATCCCACATAACTGAAACTAGCCTAGATCCATCTTAACATCTGATCTATCAAGGGCGGAGAGGGATCAAATCTCTCGAGGTGCAAACCTTTCCTCAAGTTTTGCACTCAAAAAATTTCCTCGAGTTTTGCACTCAAAAAATAGGTTTGCACTTCGAGAGATTTGGTCCCTCTCCCTTGATAGATCTGGTATTAAGAAGAATCTAGACTGACAATTATAAATTTTTTATTATTTATAATTTAATTTTAAGATTATATTTAAATTTAAAATTTTATTAATTTGTGTATGAAGTGATGTCATCCATGAGACATCAATGTATATATTTTATTTTAAATTTAAATATATAAATATTTTTAACCATTAAATCTATTTAAATTATATAATATTAAAAAACAAATATTTTCAACCAATAAACTTACTTAAAATATATAATATATAAAATTAATTTAATAAATATAATTTTAGTTATAATTTTTTTTCATATTATATAAAATAATATTATAATAATATATTATAATATTATTAATTAATATATTTATAATTACAAATTTTTTACTATTTATAATTTAGTTTTAAGACTATATTTAAGTTTGAAATTTTATTATTTTGTGTATGAAGTGATGTCATCCGTGAGAAATTAATGTATATATTTTGTTTTAAATTTAAATATATAAATGTTTTTAACCATTACATTTATTTAAATTATATAATATAAAAATAAAAATAAAAAAATTAACCAATAAACCTATTTAAAATATAAATATATAAAATGTTAAAATTAATTTAATAAATACAATTTTAGTTTTAAATTTTTTTTATGTTATATAAAATAAATTTGGTAGTTAAATTAAAATGATTTGTGAATACGGATTGGACCCTTTGCAAATTGATTCTAAACACCAAAACTTCAAAGTTCGGAGTTGGTGATGAGACTTGCATTTTTATTGCGTGTATCTTCCTACACTACGGGCTTATGGGCTTATGGGTGACGCCTCCAGAGATTTGAACACGGGTGTTGATTCCAAACACCAAAATTCGAGAGGCCGGAGTTGCTTCCAAACACCAAAACTCCAGACATGAGAGATATTTTAAATTAAAATTATGTGAGAAAGATTTGTAAATTTAAAACGTCAAATTTTTATTTATATAATTTTAAATTGTAATTATATAAATTGTATATGTAATTTCAAATAAATATTTTATATTATATAAATTATAAATGATACATTTTAACTCCGTAATTTTTTATTTCTATATTTATATTATTTTTTATAATTATATATATTTTTATATTTTTATTTATATTATTATATTTTTCACATTTAAAAATAATTATTATATTTATAATTAATTTATTCATGAATTATTGTTGATTTCATAATATTATAGATAAATTAATTATGGTTGATTTCATAATATCATAGATATTTCCATTATGAAATGAAGTATTTAGTGTGACATGTTACAAGTTTTTTTTAATGTATTTGAGAACATGAATCATTAATGTGGAAAATGTGCACCTAACAACCACTATAAAGCTCTTGTTATCTCATGTGCTAAACTTCGTATCTTGGACAAAAGGCCAAAATATTTATGGAGAGAATTTTATATGACCCTAGTGCTTCCATAATAACCAAACAATATTGACATTGAAATTGTGATTTTAAGATGAATTTTTTAGCACATGAGATTTGATTTTAAGAATTCTATCACATCGTGAAGCTATCTTTGGAAAATGATTTGTTGGTTGTTACAGATAATTTGATCATTATTATTGCTTATTCAATAGATATAGAGAAGGGTTTGAAAAAGAGCTTGAATTTTTTTTGGATTTTATCACCTCCTCATATGTCCATTTCAATGACTTCATTATCAAATACTTCAATACCTATTTTTTCACATGCTTTTATTGTCTTATAATGAATTATATTATTGTTGACACTTGCACGATTACCACTTTCATTCCTTTGTAGTTAACAAGTTCTAACCATCTTTTTAATGCACCCTTCTATCATGAGACCATTGATGATAAATTAAATATACTTAACCTTTAAGAATATACTTTTAGCTTACTAGAGTAATTACTAAGGAATTGAATATTTTGTTATTTTATGAGAACATTGATTGACTGTACATTTAAATGAATCATGATGTGCAAGAAACAACCTATGACACTAATATATGAGAAGGTGAAGTAAAATTCCTTACTAATTTAGCAAAGAGGACAACCAACTATGAGGATTTCATCCTTGATCAATATTATATGTGTAGTGACCCACTCTATTTGAACTTTGATAGACGTTATTTTAACTTTGAGACTGCATTATGACATATACATTATTCTTAAGGACATTAAAGATTGATGATCTGATTAATGTTATTTAATGTGATGATGGCTAGTGATGTACTTATTTCAACGAAGTTCTATCATGTTTATATATTTTGATGAATATTTTCTGATTGGATGTTATTGATAGTTGTTTGAGTGTGGCGGGAGACCACCTTGGAACACATACGTGTTGTAGTGCATGCTCTGGTGGACTGACCATGATATTAAATTTTCCTAGATATAGCCTCTGGGATCATACATTATTCTTGAAGCTCCTCAGGTCGAGGATCCAGATACTTATTATTAGTGGATGTGTTTGTTTCCTAGTCGATGTTGTGATGGATATGTATGTTTCTAGTTGATGTTTTGATCATAATATCTATGATGGATGTGTTTTATGGGTATGTCTAATCATGTAATGGATTCATTATATTGGCTATTTACATTAGTTTTGGCTCACAGTGAACAATGATGTTGATAACTATGTCATGTTAACGATTGAACATATGCTATTATGTCAATGACTAACATTGTTAAATATTATTACTGATGATTATCGAGAGTGGCAGGAGACCACCAGATGCACTTGTATGTGATGAGTTGGTGATGTCTGGTTTGATGGAATTGAATACTTTTTCTTTGAAATTTAAAGTTCAGTTTAAATTTTTTCTATAAATTATAATGGCATGTTAGTGGTTGCAAGCACATGTTAGTTTCTTGGCTAAACGACTCACACATCAGTGATGGGGTTGTACAGATAGATGGAACTTCACGGGAGGGGTGGGACGGTGTCCCTGATTTCACCCACTAGCACTCTCGTTGCGAGTTGGGATGGAACAATTGGGATACCTTCACCTTGAAGATCATAGTGTCCTGGGGGCAAGCCCAAATTGGGTCGCTCATGAAGATTTTACTAGTGGGAGCACATCAAGGTGGATTCCTTGATCCCCAACACCATTAGTCTCTCTATAGAGGGCGACATAGGAGAGGGTAGCAATCCCCATAGTCACACCTAGTTTTTCCCCTCGTAGACACTGGATGCTTGAAGGGCATGACCAACTTGGAACCCTTGGAATAAAGAAGAAACTAATTGGCGTGGAACCCTTGGAACTTCGAAGGGAAGTTATTAAAGGGAATTACTGACTTGGCACACCAGGCATCATGAAGAAACTATTGAATCTAATTAATATATGATGATCATATTAATTCACATAATATGGTAAATGAAGTTTTAAAACCAAGTTATCAAATCAAGAACAAAACATGGGGTAAAGGGAGAACAAGAAGAAACAAAAAAAATATACCATTTGAAAACCCTACCCTTCCCACATTTGGAAAATATTAGGTAGACAATGTGCATAAGTGTCAAAAGGGGGAAGAGGGACATTGATCAGGTGCTCAAAAATAAAAGTGTCATAATCTTGATAAACTTAGCTTCATATCGAAGAGCTCATCATTCTGATTCCAACAGTGTGAACGAAACTCAAAACCCAGTTCATATGTAGAAGTTAGAGCAAGTCAAAGTTTAGGTTTGACTTTATAAATGGCAGGATTGATTGATGTGGAAAGATCCTTTAACAAATGAGGAGGCGCCAAGTGGAAAGCTGCCATTCGCCCCCACATCTCGCAAATTGCAATCGCAAGTAGGTCGGTGTTAAAAATCGACCCCATAATAGTCAAGGTGCGATGCGATAAAGCAGAAGGGAAGGCTTTCAAGATTCGGTTGGAGGCGCGATGCGATGGATCGCAATTGCACATCGGCAAAGGGAGGTGTTACAGAATCGGCCCCAGAAGGTTCGGGTTGTGATATCACAATCACACACCGCAAGAAAACAGAGTCCCGCATTATGATTACTTGTCGATTCACCACCGAACTATGATTTGCGATAAGTTCCCGGATGTGAGATGTTTATCGGTTCCAACTTATAGTGTTGTTGGGTCTGCCACATTGCAATTTGCACAATCACCCACCGCGTACATAAACCTTAAGCCCATCAGCCCTTGGTGATTGTGATTTGCGATGGACAGTGGGTGTCGATGGATTATGGCCGTCGCGCTACAAAATTCTCAATCGGTTAACGAATTTTTGAAGCGAAATTGTGGGTTCCTCTCAGATGTGGAGAAATTTGTGGAGTGAATAATGGGGAAACAAGAGGAAGTCATAACTTCTTTAGTTTTTCACCAAATTAGAGGAAAAAAGATGTTAGATAACCATTTTTGGACATTTCTGAACTGATTGGAGCAGTTTTTTAGAAGCATTGGAGCATTGTAAACACGGATTTTTACAATTTTGAGCACAATAGAGAGGCCCAAGCAATTGGAAGTTGGACCAAGGAGACTTAACCCAGGAGGTGTGAACTCATTTATCATTTGCTTGTTGTAATGTGTTTTTGATGATGTTCTTTATATGTTTATGTTGTTGTTCAGCTTCTGATTTATGTTAAATTGCTCATAAAATTAACATAAAAACTCTTCATTTCACTTGCAAAAATTGATGAATCCTTAAACAAAATGAAAGCATTTTGTTTATAATCTGAGGAAGATCTTAGCACTGCAAACTAATATTCTAAATCAAATCAAATTTGGTATCAGAGCACTAGGTTTTGTTTTGTTAAAGAAGGATTTAATTGTTTGCAAGTTTATGTCATGCTTACAAGGTTAAAACTCAAAAGAGGTGAAGGAAAGATGGTTAGAAGCCCTAAAGTTGGGTCAAGGGGAAGAAGAGCAAGGTTGCCATAATCTCCAACAACAGTTCAGCCTTAATTTTCAGTTGAGAATCCTGAGATCTTGTCTCATGAAGGAGAATCTCCAAACATGACTGAAGATGAGAAGACCTTCGAAAAGGCTTTTTTTGATATGAAAAAGATGGTGAAGGTCCTCTATGAAGAGAGGAATACCAGGTTGCAAGGGGAAAGTTCCAAACCTCCCAAAGGAGAAGGCTCTTCAGGAGGAGGTAATGGAAATGGAGACAAACCTCCACCCTCTCCACCATCTTCTTCATCTTCTTCTTTATGAGCATCTTCACCCTCTTCCACTAACACAACCCTTACTCATACTCATCATCATACTTCAAAAGGAACTGGTAAATCATATTTTTTAAAACTTGATGTTAAATTCGAGTTGCCCATGTATAATGGTGAAGTGAATGCAGAGAAGCTTGATAATTGGATTCATCAGTTGGAGGTCTATTGCAGGATTCAAAACCTTCAAAAGGATGACATAAAGATTCAGTTAGCTTCCTTGAGAATGGAGGGTGCATCACTTGTATGGTGGGAATCAAAGACTCGATAGGAGATTAAAAAACATGGCAAGATCTCAATTTCTTGGAATGATTTCATTACTGCAATCAAAAGACAATTCTACCCTCTAGGTTATATGCAGAAAACCATCATGAATTGGCAAAACTTTAGATAGCTTAAAGGTTAAAATGTGCAAGATTACACCCAAGAATTTAGAAAAAGGTCTTTGATGTTAGGTGTAGATTTGCAATCACAGGACACATTCCTAAAGTACATAGGAGGTTTACACATTTACCTTAGGCATACTATCTTAATGTTTAATCCCAATAATCTAGATGATGTGTGTGTGCAAGCCACTCATCTTGAGGCAAGAGGAAAAAACACCCAAAAAGAAGGTAGTAAAAAACCATTTATATTTTTATTAAATTTGATAAAAAATAAATTAAAAAAAAGTTTATTTATTTATTTATGAATATGATTTTAAATTTTGAAATACAACTCAATTTATTATTATTAGAATAAATTAATAATAGAGATAATTGTTTTCTTAAAAGTTCATTTTTGATTTATTAGTTTTTAAAATGGAAAGAGTATAAATTGTTTTAAAATAGGTCATGACCCTTAGAGGAAATTAATTTCCATTACTTAAATTGAATTATATGTTTTTTTTTCTTTTTTAATTCCTAGTGAATTTTTAAAAACAAAAATGAATTTGTACCTGCATTAACATAGTTCTTTTTGATAAAACAACAAATATAATAGTTCTTTTTGTAAAACAATATTATTTTCTATTAAATTTATATTTTTACATAATATGAGTAAATAAGTGGACTAACCCACTATTTTTTTTTTTTAATTATGTCAGACACGTAAACTAATAAGTTGACCTTATTTGTTGTAAATTCATTTTTTAAGTAAATAAGTGGACTAACCCACTTTTTTTTTTTTTTTTAAATGATGTTAGACACGTAAACTAATAAGTTGACTAGTTATATTATTGGTTGTAAATTCATTTTTTTATTAAAGTATTTCTCCTTAATTTATTATTTTTTAATTTTAATTTTTTAAATGTTTTTAAATAAGTAATTTAACTAAGTTTTTGTAAGATCTGTAGTGGTTTTTTTTTTAATCAAGGTTCTATTTATTCTTAAAAAAAGAGAGTACATAGATATCAAAATGCAGGTAGTCTTATTCCGACCAGGTTTGTTGACTAAAACTAGCAGCATATCACAAATACACAGTGGTAAAATTAAAGGAACAATCCACAGTGTGACATGCCAAAAGCACCAAAAGGCAAACATAACTAGAAGAATACATGTGACCATGCTCAATCGTTAGAAGTGATAGACACAAGGTTGTCTAGGCTAGTCCCTAGAGGGGGAGGGGGATGATAGGTGCACTGAACGTGCTGCTCGAAGTGAGTCATCCACATTTCCACGTTTTCCACCTTTTCAAATAGTAGATTTTGTCCACGCCAAACCACCACAATCCTCTCTCTTACATGGAATTGAAAGTAATGCAGTTGGTTGAGCGTGGCAATAATAACCTCAAGTTCTTCCTTCTGGACCTTATTGTAAGCTTCAAAGCGATCCAGAACGGACTGAAATAGGTCACGACACGCTTCAGAGCACCACTATCGGCCAACAACCCCTACACACCATGACCTCCGATTCAGAGCACGAACACCTACTCCTCCCCCACGTGTTGCACCACCCTTTTTTCTCTTCTCAGTTGCACGACCACTCTGAATTTCTCTCACACCACCCCTGTCACCATGGGCCCCCAATGCCGCCCGGACCATACCTCCAACAGTTCGACCACCCCTCAAGGACGCTTAGAAACTTACCCCGCCAACGCCATCTTCGAGTCATTACTGCACCCGCCCTGAGTGGAAGAAGCCCCCCTCTACTGGGGCTGGGAGCGAGAATTATATGACATAGGTTGCATAGTGAGGGCCCAGGGATACACCTCTGAAATAGAAATAAAAATGAACAACAACCCCTCCCAACACACGATGAACCGCAGCGGAGCAACAGACAGCTCCTAATTGTCCAACAAACTCCTACTTCTCAGAACTTCCAGCCTTCTCACCCTAGTCCGAGGAGTTGCAATTGGAACCACATAAAGGAAACATACAAACCAAACTGAGACCTTGTCATGGCCTCTACCAGAGGAAGCACCAAGGAACAAAGTCACTGACATAAAGACTTAACACCCAGGCACAAACACAAAAGGTATGAACCCAGTCTGATAACCAGTCTCTGCATGCACCTTCAGACCGTATTTCCACCACCGAACCCCAATTATGCTCACCCAACAATGGATCTCATGAATCCATAGAGAACCCACAAAGACAAGAGGACCCAAAAGATAATTGGCTAACAAAAGACTCAAACACCCAAGCACAAAAAAAACCAGGAAGAGAGATAAAAACTAATGCAAGAGTGGGATCTAAGGCCATCCAAAATACCATGCAGAAGTCACTCAGGCCTATGAGAAAAACATGAAACCATGTGAAGGGAGAGGAACTTAGCATTTTGGAGAGCCAAACACGATGGAGGAGACGACGACAGTGGAATCGCTACCAATCCCAGACTAACCAAAGGCCAGAGAAACCTGTCCGACTACGAGAGCTCAGACCACGAGCAACTAGCCACCAAACGACCATAACATAATAACAATCTTGAAACTCGACAGGCGCCATAAATCCACTGCCCTCTCCCACTCTCAATCCCAAAGAGAAGGAATGATACATTGCACACAACACCTTAATCTTCATCGTACAACATATATGATGGGAGGACAGGGTAACTGTCCTCCTTATTGTCCGCCAAATGTTCTCCTTCATGGCACATGCGTATGACTAACCCCTGTGTTCGTCATCCCCATCGGGGAACCCTCTTCAGAAGCCACGATCTGACAGAACTCCTTAAGATGGCCATTTTGAGGATGAAAGGCTAATCTTGAATAAGTTTATGGCTTTGGTTATCATTGCTCCGTGACTACATAGTCAAAGGAAGAAATATGGGAATGTATACGCTCGCCAATGAACTCCAACCTCCAGCTTTTGATCACCTTGCCTAGAGGGGATCCGTTAATAAGCTTCTGTAGCATAGAAATTCCTATTTGGGAGTCCCCAGAGACCTGCACAGTAGAGATTTTTAAGAATTATAAGTTTAAGTTGTTTAATTTGTAAAGTTCAAGTGTCTCAAGAATCTTTTAGGATATTGAATCTTTTATGTATTAAAAAGTGTAATTTTTTTTGTGGGGATTGAAAAGTGAATTTTAAACAATAAGAAATCACAATATTGCTCAAAATTTCATTGTCAGATTCCACTAAAAAAATCCATTTAGTTTATTAATTAGACTGCATCTTTTTCCATATGTTTTTTGGTTTATTTTCCAGTCTAATTTGTTTAGAATCCCGCCGAGATTCATTGAAATCACAAGTTTTTATTGGTGAACTCTTCACAATTGAAGTGCCTTGGGGATTTTTGAGGGTGTTGAATCCATATATGCAATAAAAAAAACTAGTTTAAACAACACAAATCAAGATTTCACCACAAAAGTTTTCATCAGCCAAAATTCCGTCGGAAACTCAAAAAGTCTCACATATAGACAACTCCTTTTAAAATTGATCTAAATCTCTAAGGGAAATTTGTTTAATCAAAATCTTATTAAAATTATATATTTCCTCAAAATTCTTATCTAATTTGGAAAAATAAATAAATTTATCCACTTATTAAGTTACTACATATATAACATAATCAAATACATATAATTAAATAATAAAAACATTTAAAATAATTGTCCCTTCTCCCACAAGCAAGGGGGATTCATACACCAATTTGGCTAAAATTAGATTATTATAATTATTATATAAACACAAATTCAAATTTTAATAATTGGTTATTCTATTTGCTATTAAAAAAAAAGAAAATAAATCTATCCACTTAATAAATTTTTTCATTGTTATTTATTCTTCAACATATCTTCTATTAACTTATTATTGGGATTTTGTATTTTTCCCTAGTTTTTTACAAAACTTGTGACTTGTAAATCCATTGATTTAAATTTGACATTTAAGTAAAGGCTTATACGTTTTAGATGACATTTTTTCAAAATTATGTTAACTTTTTTCTATGTGGTTCACAGTCCTTAGATATCAATGATTGCTACGTCCATGGAATATTTGTATGAGGAAGTTCCACTAGAAGAGATCACTTCTTGTCAGCTCAACAATGTAGTATGTTCCCGAGAGTGTCGAGATAATTGAACCCGTGGCCTCTGAATGATAGAGGTGCTTTAACGATGGGGATTCGACCAATTTAACTAACCCTCAAGGCTCAAAATTATGTTAACTTAATTTGCAACAACCTATATTTATATTATTAAATATAAGTGATTAAATAACCAATTCCCTAGTTGAAAAATTGATTATCAAATGCATTTGACATTAGAGAGCTATACATATGTGTTGTTTCCTTAGAAGTAATTTGATTTCTGTTGTTTATTCATCCCCAATATAGAATATGATATTATATATAAAATGTTTACAAAACCAAATAACACATGCGATAAAAACCACATCACCATATTCTTGAGTTTTTGAAAGAAAATGTCTAGATACAAATGAGGGAAGTTACATATAAGTAAAACAATATGCAATACGAAAATAAATGTGTGTGGACTAGCTTTTAATTTATTTTTTTTGGCATGTTCAATTATGGCATATTTGATTCCATTAGGAGAGAATTCCTCGCAATGGAGGAGGAAGACACTTGCAGAGGTTGTCTGATACTTTAGGCCCTTCAAAACCTCCTAGCTCGCCAACTCAAGGAGAGAGATCAAGAGAAACTAAAAGCCCCAGGCTAGATTGTTGAGCTCTCTGCCCCACCAAAGTCACTCCTTCTCCTCCCTCAAGCGCTTGGCCAAAGACATAAAAATTGAATTTCCACCCAACATCTCGTCCCCCTCTTCTCCTACTCCCTCTCTCTCACGCTCCCCTCATGTCGGCTCCTCATCTCCGCTTGTCACTAGCAATCCTATGGGCCCTCCCACGCCCACCCACTTGCTCATACTTCCAGTAGATGACGCTCCCCTCCCCTCCCCATCCCAGTCCCTATGGATGTTACAACTTGGAGGAACTTCCTGCAGACTTTGACAACGCACAGGCCCACAAAAATGCTCAGGTTCAATGTGGCTCCAGCGTGGTGACTATGTAGTTCCACTGCGAAAAATTCTAATCTTCTAGCTCCATGATGCCTCTCAAGTTGGTAATCTTCATTCTGGTTTAGCTTAGTGGTGATCACCCTACAATGGCTATTTTGGTTTGGTTTGTGAATATACGGAACAAAGCCACAAGGCTCGCTGATGTTCTTTTGGCACCCCATCAGTTTTGGTTAATAAAATCCAAGTTAAAAACATGCTAGGTATTATGCTCTTCATTTTGATAACTGTCAATTTATTTGTAATCTTCTTAAGCTATGGTTTCCCCTTCCTGGGGCAGAGACTTCTATCTCTTATCTTTGGTTTCCTCATACAGAGGTTGAGAATGCTCTCATGGATGTAAACTATGTACATTTTTTCCAGTTAATATAATGTAAATATGTTTTCTTACCAAAAAAATTTCCTACTTAGGAGGTAGCAATATGTGCATCTCTCTTGGAGATGCTAGGTAAACCTAGAAGTTTTCTCTCAAGGTTCATCATCCTGGTGGCCCCTCATTCAATGTCTTCCCATTGTTTTCGTTGAAATAGTTATATTCAACTAACATCCCCCGGAACCACCCCTTCGTTGATAAGGTTGTAACTTTCACATATGATGAAGAAATATAGCTCCACATGTTCCTCCACTAATGTGCATACTTGACACATCATATGTTGCCAATCTTCCTTAGTTCCTACTACATCCTTTTCTTCCACCTCAATCTATGGGAACTTTTTCTTCTTTGAATGAAAGTCTATTTATCTTTCTATGCCATGTTAGTTGCCATGTATTCTTGTATTTGTGTTTCATATATAAGATTGAACTACTCAATCTAATAATATTGTTTTTTTTTTTCATCTTTTTCCACTTTCCCTCCTATAATTGTTATGTAGCTCTCTTATTAATGTTTTTCTATCTTTAGGGCATTCTTTGTCTACTATGTCCCATTCTTCTATCCATTTTTTACATTGCAAGTCCCATGTTCATTTCCTTCTTGTGAATATATCCTTACTAACTTAAGCAAGATGCATTCCCTCTTTTATTTATGTTTTTCTACACTAGTATGGAAGGAACCTTTTTTATGCTTCCATTTCTAGTGGGTAGAACAAATGTATAGTAAAGTAATCTCATAAGGGGTAGATGTATTTATTTTTAGAAAATATATTCATATATGCTTATTACTCTTTCCAATTGCACCCAACTCATTGTGGTGATCATTTTCAATGCTTTAAGTTTAATGGTTCTACATCCTTTTTGGAATAATCCCTTAGAGTTAGTCCTACATGTCTTCAATGTATAAGCTTATTTATCTTTATTGGATGACTTTAGGCTTTGGATATGCATTCTTTATATAACTTGTCTCTAAACTAACTTTCCAATTGCACCCAACTCATTGTAGTGACCATTTTTAATGCTCTAAAAAAAAATTGTTCTACATCCTTTTTGGAATAATCCCTTAGAATTACTCCCACATGTCTTCAATGTATAAGCTTATTTATCTTTTTTGAATGACTTAGAACTTTGAATATGCATCTTTTATATAACTTGTCTCTAACCTAACTCTACACTTGAAAATTGTATTCTAATAATCTAATTCTTAAGTATGATAATAATAATCATAGTGCTTTATTCTAATAAATCTTATAGAAAGCCAGTTTTAATTTACTTTAATATGGATAATGGTTTCCATATTTAATTAAATTGTATTAATTATTTTTTAATATCTTCTAAAATTCTATATGTGAATAAAGAAATTATACACTCTCACTCAAATGAAAGTTGTTAAGATATACATGGTACATAAAATTACGTGTTACACTATCACTCAAATGAAAGTTGTTAAGATTACATAGTATATAAAATTAACTTTAAAGAATGCCAAATTCACACTTTACCCTCCATCCCTCAAATAAAAGTAAGGTCCTTTTTACATAACTTTTTATAATATAATTAAAAAAAAAATTGTCAGTAGAATATGAACTAATTATACAAAAGAATAACTTACGTAATGAAACGTATTTTTAATATATATATATATATAGATATAATTTTATTTGATTTTTTTTGTTTTTTATAAACATTGTAGAGTTCTATGTATTAACTATTTTCAAAAGTTTTTTACATCCATATTCTCCGGGTAGTCACCTGCCCGAAGGAAACCAGGTGACCACCGGTCAGCGTTAAAACCATTCCAAAATTTGAATAAGTTCATGATAATCCATCCACTGTTTCTATGTTGACTGTCTCTACTATTATCGCTAAAGATCAAAACAGACATGCTTATTTCCTTCATCAAATTCAAAAGTCAGAAAACAAAACTATCTGGATCTCTAGATTAATCCTCATCAGAGGATGCTATCGGAATTGATGCCTTTGCACTGGGCCTGGCAGCTCGCGTCTCTGTTCCAGTTTCCACTTGATCGTTGTCAGGGTCTGTTCAATCCTTCCCAGGGTGAGATATTTTCAGTAAGTCTGTATCTGTATAGTCGCTATTTCCTTGAGAAGTTCCACATGGACCGGGTCCTTCTCCTTGCTATTTTCCCGTTTGTCAAATACTTCTCCTTCCATATGTTCATGGTGGAGAGTCATGGCCCCAGCCATGACGTGTTTCATGATCCAGTTGTTATGCTCTTAACCTGCAAAATAATACCCAGATACAGAATATGCGAAGAAAAGATACCCAGAACACAGAATATGCAAAGAAAAGATACCCAGAACACATAATAGCAATGATTTTATTATTCAAAGAGCAATGTTCACATGCCTTTTCGAGGGGGCAACCTCCACTAGAGCAGAGCTCGATTACAAAATAAGACCCGATGCTCCTCGCAGGGAGTCTCTATCCTTTATATATGACTCATACATGCAATACCACGGGCCAATACCGTGGGTTTTATTAATACCATCTATCTAATACTACGACCCATTGGCAACTAACTGCAGTCCCGTCATTAATTGCAGGTTAACCACTTACAAATATTAATATGGGCTTTATTGACTCTTGACTATGACGTGATCCCATGACATAAATAAGGGGGTTAGGGTATGACCCTAACATGCCCTCCCCCTTAAGACTAGCCTTGTCCTCAAGGCTGAAGTTGCGGAAACTGTTGAAGAATAGTGGCTGGTTCCCAAGTTGCATCTTCCGGAGAGGTGTCTTTCCATTTGACAAGGACTTCCTTAATCATGCGGCCGCGCAGGTGCTTGTCTCGTGTGTCTAGAACCTGTTCAGGTTGAAGCTAGATTGACCCTTCTTCGTCCAATTCAGGTAGACTGGTTTGAACTCGGCAATTGTTCCCAATCAATTTCTTGAGGCACGATACATGGAAAACTGGATGGATTTTTGCCGTAGGTTGCATCTTTTGAACCTTAAGTGTCTGAGTCGTGTTGGGAGCCTGTGGGGGACGACCTTTAGCGGGGAAGTTGGGGTGGCTGGATTGGGCTGTTAATGCACGTTCCACCTTACGAGCTACCTGGCAAGCCTCTGTCCACGTGGGAGGGTGGTGGAGTAGAACTTGAGCTTTGATGGCTTCTTTAAGACCGCTGATAAAACATTCCATGTAGAACTCATCTGTGAGACCCTTAGTGCGGAAGGCTAAGGCTTCAAAAGCGGTAATATATTCATCCACTGTACCCGTCTGTCGGAACTTAGTGAGACGCCCCAAAAAAGAGTCTTCCTGTTCAAAGCGATTTCGAAGAGCTTTGGTAAATTGGGCCCAATTGTGAAAAGGTCCATTGCAACGCTGATGCCATTCCCCCCATTGCCATCGTTCATTGTCCAAGTACATGGTCCCCACCATAAGCTTAGTCCCCTTCCCCTCATCTAGGATATGATTCAATTTGAAATACTGCTCCATTTGTGCTAGCCATGTGGACGTGTGAGAACTGTCAAATTTATGCATATCCAACTTGGGAGGTCGCTGACTGGGTGGTGGATGGGTGTGCCAGACGCGAGGAGAGTGGCTAGACTCACCCTCATGGTATTCATGGCCCTTATACGCCTCCTCGTGGGCTGGCTCCTTGCCCTTCGAGAGTACTCGCTGTACCTGGAGACTTAGTCCGCGAATCTCAGTTTGGATGTTGTCCATCACAGTTTGGATGGAGGTCACAGTGTCTTCAATTGTTTTTTTTTTGGAAAACTCCTAACGGAGTTTTACTCCTTCTTGATCAATACTGCAGTCGCCAAATCCTCAAAATGTCAATGCTGCCAAAAGTCCTGCGAAAAGTATTCCCCTATATAGGAACCCTGCACAACAACTCCGATCTGGTGGATCTGAGAGATCTGAATGGTGGAACAACTGCTGCTGCGGATCTGATGGAGCTGCGGGACTGATGTCTGCTGCTGCAGCACGTCTTTGCACACGCGGATCTGATGTGTGATCCCCCATAGAAAAAGGAACTATGGTCTAGAGGAGTGTCAGGTGCTACAGATCGCAATATACATAAGGGTCTGACAGTAGTACTCGACCCAATGTTTCAAGGCTCTAACTAAGGAGGATCGACCGTACCCTTAGTCGTACAACCCGACTACCCTATCGTACGGGCGAGTGATCTCTTCGAGTGCTGTTCTCGGTGTACTGTAGCCACAAGACGGCCGAAGGTTTATCTATGGCGAGGTTTCAAGGGAGCCTAGGGGGCTTCCTATATACCCAGAGGGTACGTGGAAGACAGTCCGTGCGCAGTTCTGTCTAATGCGCTACTACTCGAAGGGGTACCCACAGGGGTTACAAGGGAGTCCAATAGACGTGACCACCTCTTGTATTTTCTGCGTGCATGCCTCCCCAAATCCGCAGGTTTATGCGCTCAACGACAGATCTCGTGGTTTAAAGACGCCGAACACGTCTCTAGCCAAAATTTTTTTTTGCTAAAAATTGGAGATCCCACCGAGCCCTGGAAAGTGCTCTGATACCACTTGTTATGCTCTTAACCTGCAAAATAATACCCAGATACAGAATATGCGAAGAAAAGATACCTAGAACACAGAATATGCGAAGAAGAGATACCCAAAACACAGAATAGCAATGATTTTATTATTCAAAGAGCAATGTTCACATGCCTCTTCGAGGGGGCAACCTCCAATAGAGCAAAGCTCGATTACAAAATAAGACCCGATGCTCCTCGCAGGGAGTCTCTATCCTTTATATATGACTCATACATGCAATACCACGGGCCAATACCGTGGGTTTTATTAATACCATCTATGTAATACTACGGCCCATTTGCAACTAACTGTGGTCCCGTCATTAATTGCGGGTTAACCACTTACAAATATTAATATGGGCTTTATTGACTCTTGACTATGACGTGATCCCATGACATAAATAAGGGGGTTAGGGTGGGACCCTAACACCAGTACTGCTATAGGGTCTTTTTGAACAACGATTGTCTTCCATTCGTTGTCCCAGGGTCCTGTAACATTCCTTCCCATTCTTCCATGGGTATGTCTCTGCATCTAAGGTTGTCTCTTAGATCTCACTCCCAGCTCCAAATCTGGTCCCTAACTTCCTTCAGATTTCCTTCCATGTATGAGTCAATAATCGGCTTCATGTGATCTCCATCGGGCTTCCTGCCCCTTTTCTTTCCCTGGCTGCTGGTTCCTTCTTCTTTCTTGACTGTCCTCTTGCTTCTCCTGGGAGCCATTCTTCTTTCAGCTTGGCCTTTAACGCCTTTTCCCTGTTTCTCTTTGTCCTGTTTCACGGTCTTGCCCTGTTCTGTTGCGAGACCTATCACAGAATCAACACATATGTCAGCCGTATCATTTAAGTTTACATTATTTTTCGTGGGTCCCCCTCCCCGCCCCCCCCCACCCCAACCACCTTTGGTTTCCCACCCTTTGGGTTTCTGGCCTCTGGCTTCCCACCCTACTAAGTTTGGCTTTGGCTTTGATAATTCTTTGGGTCATGGGGTAACAGTGGTTACTTTTCTTTTCCCAGCCCATGCAGGGATCCCACTTCTGCTTGTTTTGCCTCTTCTCACCCGAGGGCTCGCCCATGGTGCAAATTAGGCTACTGAGGCCTCCCCTTAGCTTGGTTTTCTCAGGTTTGTCAACAGGGTTTCTTCTGGCTGAGTTTTCTACCCTCCCCCTAGGGTGCAACTCCATCCCCCAGGGGTTCTGGTATTTCCTTTCCCAGCTACCCTCATCCAGGGCTACAGGCATTCTTCCTTTCCCTAGTATGAAGTATGCTAGGACCTCTATTCTAAGGTGGGGGTCAGTAGAATTTGGTTCAGACAGGCCCTTGTTCTCATACTGCTCGCCATCTCTCCTAACTATCTCTCCATCCCGAGCAACCGGGAACTCTTCAGAATGTTTTCCTTTCAAACCTCTGAGATTGCTATTACAATTGAAGTGATAATACCAGGTATGCTTACCATACTACATTCCTAACCTACTTCTCAAACAATTTACACTATCAGAGTTTAAGGCTAGAGATATCACATACCCTCTTACCGTGCTTCGCCTTGCTTCCTCCTT
The DNA here is from genome assembly GCA_031772625.1 of Pinus tabuliformis. NCBI lineage: Eukaryota > Viridiplantae > Streptophyta > Pinopsida > Pinales > Pinaceae > Pinus > Pinus tabuliformis. Next base: position 2,041,956,235 of record CM062816.1, read on the forward strand.
CTGCTTCTTCTCGCTGCCTGCTCTTCCTTTCTCGTCACCTTTCTTCGTTCTCGTCTGCATGCATATTACCTCTTTCCCCTTTTCCTTAGACTTTATTCCTTTTTCATTCCCTCCTCTTGTCTTTACCGCCAGCTGTCCTGATTTTTTCCTTGGCATGCCTCCCTTCCCTCCTGCCTTGGGATGCTGCCCTCTTGTCCTGTCCACCATCCTGCATTAACTTCTTTCCTCTCCTGGCTGCTCTTGCCGTCAGGTCACTAACTCTGCCCTGCCACTTGTCGTTATTTCACTGCCCGTCCTCGATTTTGCTGTCCTGCCCTCTCCTCTTCCATTCCTTTCCATCATTGTCCTCGTACTCTCGGGATTGTCCTTCCTCTACCCTCCTCTGTCATCCTACTGAATTCCGATCTTACCCTGCCCTGCTCCACCTCTATCCTATACTGTTCCTCCTGCTGTGGAGCGATAAAAAGGTGTCTTTTGAACTCCTAATTACCTTCACATTAATTATCAACCCAGGGATGAATTTTTATTTCAAGACTGTACTCAGTCTGAGGCGGCTATTTACTCAAGAGTAATGTTTAGTAGTACAACGTTCAGAGAACACAAGAGTAGACGGATGCTAAACTATGACTAAATTACTTCAAAAGGGTAAAATCACACAAGACACCTTATCAGTCAAGGGTGCAGAAGCGATAACCCATCCCTCTAGAAACTGATGGAAAGGAAATTAGAGCATGGACCATAGGTCTGGGAGCTAGGCAGCGACTGCTGAGGCTCACTACAGCCTTAGACCTTCTCTCACACCAAAGCAGCAAATGCAAGTAAATGGAACGACAGAAAGTAAAATAGAACAGCAAATAGGAAATGGAAGAGCAAGTCTAAAATGGAACGACCGTAAATGGAAAAGCAAACTGGAATTAAAGGAACCGAACAGCAAAACTAAGTAATTGGAAAGACACAACAAACTATAAATGTAATTGAATCAGCAACCTTAATCCAGCAGCATGAACATTAATCGCAGTTATTGAAGCAATTACAATCACAGTTATATTTGAGTAGTAACTTAATTGAACAACCATGGCAATTATAAATGAGCAGCAGTTAAATGGACCACGGTTATTAATTAGACAGCGCAGTATTAGATCGAAGTTATCAGCAATACATTTCAAGTTATAATTAATAATTCTATCACTCATGCAATCCAATTATGATTTCAATATAACAAAGTAATTTCTGCGAAATGTTCATAAACAAAGATCGCTGAACAAAACAATTTAAAGAAATGAAAAGGAAAACAAACCGTCACACAACAGCAATTTTAAATATATGATACACAGCAGCAGCGTACTCCACCAGAGGCTGGGCCCTTAACCGCCAGCGGACGCTGCTGGGTTACTTCAGAAGGAAAAGAGTGAACAGCAACGCCCAAATTATGTATTAATAATTAAATAGTGAAATCATTACAATAGTTGAAGCTTTGAGACTTACAACATAAAACAATCCTTCCTTCCTCCTATCCTATCATGAATCCTTGCTTCTAAATCTCTAATTCAAATCATCAATTCGCCATCATTCGAATCCCCAAAGTCATCCTGAAGTCTCTTCAAAAAATCCCCATCTCTGATCTCTGTTTTCATTTAAATAGAGAGAGATCAGAGAGAAGTTACAATAAGGATAAGTACAACATGATTCCTATTACAAAATTGGTTTGCTTCTAACCATTTGATCAACAAGAACAAGTTGAATTTGGCTTTGCAGCTGAGATTTGGAGGACGGCCGCAACTGCAAATCTGAGAAAATCGTGCTCAAAGAACCCTGCGTTTCTCTCTGTACAAGCCGAATTTGGGCAAACCGTTCTTTGCAAAAGTTAATTGGGCCCGTTCTGGACAAAACCCATGTTCCGGATTTCTCAAATTCATCTTCATTTGCTCAGAATCTCAACCGCAAAACTGTCACTCCTTAAACCAGCGAATTTCTGAGTTGGTCATGCTCAAAGAACCCTACGTTTCTCTCTGTACAAGCTACATTTGGGCAAACCGTTCTTCACTAAAGTTAATTGGGCCCGTTCTGGACAAAACCCATGTTCCGGATTTCTCAAATTCGTCTTCATTTTCTCAGAATCTCAACCGCAAAACTGTCACTCCTTAAACCACCGAATTTCTGAGTTGGCAGATTTAAAAATCAAATCTTCAATCTGGAAGTTACCTTGGAGGCTAAAAATGGTGAATAATGTTATAACCAACTTATTAGAACTATCATTGATAAAATAATGCATAATCATCAATTTATTAGAAATAAAAGAGAATAAATAATATTCATCCATGAGAGCATAAATCATTTATAAAATGGATTTAAATGATAAATTATAATAGATGATATAATAGAGAAGAGTAAAAATGGATGAAATAAGTGTTACAAAGTGGTCGTATTCATGGCCCAACATACCCCCACACTCAATATGTTGCATGTCCTCATGCAACGAAAACTGAATATATTGCATGTCTTCATGCAACCTAAAGACAAAAACCCATGTGTTAACCAAGCGATAAAAAAATATGTTCATCTCAGCGCATGAAATGGATAGAACAAATGAATTCTTCCTCAATTAATGAATATTCAATTTTAGGAATCTTGATGAAGGCATAACAATTAAGTTGCAGCAAAATATAATATAAATAACAACAACCTTTATTAACCATTTTCCCAAAAACTACAACCCAACTTTTGTTGAAATTTGACAAATAAATTTATAATATATGAATGCCTTTATGATCCAAAAATCAGATTGTTTTGATGCATGGATCATGAGATATAAACAAAATGGTTGTAGGTGAGAGTGCATGATTTCCAAAATTTTATGAACCAATATCTCTTGAAATTGTGTGGGTTTGTATTAATGATACGTATGTGTTTTCCAAAAATTACAAGAATTGAGTTCATAGTTTTAAAAATATGTGGAAATCAATTTCTGCACTGTGTAAAAATGAAATTGTATGCCTTAAATAAGGAAGAAAGTAGAAAACATTCATCATGCATAGCAATTCCTCCCCCTCTCTGAAAAATTAGCATGTCCTCATGCGATGCTAGAGAACAAATAGAGGTGGTTGCTACCAGCTGTTGAATTCGATGCTTGGTGTAAAACAACATGGAATAACGGAGGTGTTGAGAGTGAATAAGAATAGCAATGGATGATGAATATGAATGGCGTGGTCATAAGAAAGAAATGAATGAAAGGAACACTCCCCCACACTCGAAAATGACATGCTGCTGAAAAAGGGGAAGTGGTAAAGATGTGGAATGAAGGATGACAAATAATGCTCAAAATGGATTTTCATTAGATTCTCCTAAATTTATAATAAATTAGAAAACTATGCAATTTTACCTCCAAAAATGTGGAATGACATATAAATACTGGCAGTTGTTGAAACTGATGTAGGCAGAGTTGGCGCTAAAAGTGATGCAAAAGGTGGAATCCAGGGAAGCACAGCATGTCTGAAGAATTGTTCACGTTCGCGAGCCTCTACTGTGAAGTGCAATAGTGTGGTCATGCTACGAATAGAATTCTGCCCATACTTTTTGTTCGCCTGTAAACAAAGCACTATTTTGCATACAATGTTCTTGAATCCATAGTGTTAGTTTTGATTAGAAATAGATAAGATGCATGCAAAGCTTTCAGTCAGAAAAACTTTTGTCAAATCAACAAGTTATGGTAGAGTCTAGTAATCATATCGCATGCAATTCCATAATGCAGACATTCCCCCCCTCTAATATAACCATAAAGCATATGAAAGGGGTGGTGTTGATGACAAGGCAAGGGAGTGAACAATACAATAGTAAATGAAGCAGAGTACACATATCAATGATAGGACGGTGAAAGTTATGGTTATATTGAGAGCAAAGTGTGTAAAGATAGTTATGAATAAGAGATAGGATGCTTTGGATTGATGATAGTTTATGCAAAACAAAAAAGGACAACAATATGCTAAAAAGATGCTTTGCTGATGGTATTCTAGCTGAAAATGATGTGATTGATCATAAAACAATTTCTCATGCATAAAGGTTCAAAACAGGGAAAAAGTTAAGGAAATAACTTCTCTGATAAAAAGAAAAAATAAGAAAAGGGTATTATAATAATAATTGACGATAAGATATAACTTCAATACCATAAGCAGAGCCGCTACTGCCAGCAGACGTCCATAGCCTCGGCAGGGTTGTTTTTTAACCCATATGAGCCAGGATCCTCAATTTATAAATGGAGAGTTACAGTGCTGTTCTACAGAAGAGATCAGTGTGCTGGCGTGGTAACCAGATAATCACACTGCCATTCACTGGGATGTAGCAAAAAGTGATCAGGCCGGCTCGTGATGAGACCTCCTGTTCCAAGGATAATTTGGCTATCCAATGGATCATAACCCTGGTGTGGTGGCCATAACGGGAATGTCACTCTGTTACATCCTTATGAACATGGTAGGCTGGCTCGTAATGAGACCCCCTATCCTCCATCTGGGAACAAAATTTTGTTATATTTACACATTTTTATGATAAAAAGAGGGAGGCTCAGTACTCCTTAAGAGCAGGGATGGCGGAAGAAGTTGAAGATGTCAATAGAAAAAATATACCCATAATCTCATTTATTACAGACAGAGAAGATTATAACCAGGGATGATGGAACCAACATGGTATTAAGATGATCAATCAATATCATGTTCAATAGAAAACAATGCAGTAAAGTAGTATATAAATAATTGTGTCCCTTTTGAAAAAAAATCTATCATCAAGGAGCTGTCCTGTTAAAGATCATAACGTGAATGATATTAACTTTGCTTCAAAAGAACCCATAGTTCTTGTCCTGATAAAAGTAGTGTACTTCATGCCATAAAAGGGAATCGGTAAAATGTGGTTGAGATGAATTAGGAATAATCCCACAAGAGGAAGAAAATGGTTGCTCTCAAAAATACTCCCAAAGTGTTGCTTTTTTGAATGAACAGCAAAAACACTCAAAAAAGTGTTATTCCTTGTAGGGAACAACAAAGGAAATGCACACCAAAAAGCAAAAATACACACAAAAAAAAAAAAAATGTGAGAATGCGAATGTCGTTCCTTTGGAAAAAGGAACAACAAAAATCAAAAGTACCGTTCCTTTGAAAAAGGAACATCAAAAATGAAAAGTGTCGAAGTGCTGTCCCTTTCGAAAAGGAACAGCAAAACGTGAAAGTACAGAAGTGCTGTTCTATTCGAAAAGGAACAGCAAAACGTGAAAGTGCAGAAGTGCTGTTCCATTTCAAAAAGGAACAACAAAACGTGAAAGTGAAGAAGTGCTGTTCCATTTCGAAAAGGAACAACAAAAAGTGAAAGTGCAGAAGTGTTGTTCCATTTCGAAAAGGAACAGCAGCTGTTCCATTTCGAAAAGGAACAGCAAAATGTGAAAGTGAAAAAGTGTTGTTCCATTTCGAAAAGGAACAGCAGCTGTTCCATTTCGAAAAGGAACAACAAAATGTGAAAGTGAAAAAGTGTTGTTCCATTTCGAAAAGGAACAGCAAAATGCGAAAGTGAAAAAGTGCTGTTCCATTTCGAAAAGGAACAGCAGCTGTTCCATTTCGAAAAGGAACAGCAAAATGCGAAAGTGAAAAAGCGTTGTTCCATTTCGAAAAGGAACAACAGCTGTTCCATTTTGAAAAGGAACAGCAAAATGTGAAAGTGAAAAAGTGCTGTTCCATTTCGAAAAGGAACAACAAAACGTGAAAGTGCAAAAGTGCTGTTCCATTTCGAAAAGGAACAGCAAAACGTGAAAGTGCAGAAGTGCTGTTCCATTTCGAAAAGGAACATCAAAACGTGAAAGTGCAAAAGTGTTGTTCCATTTCGAAAAGGAACAACAGCTGTTCCATTTCGAAAAGGAACAGCAGCTGTTCCATTTCGAAAAGGAACAACAAAATGAACTGTGAAAAATGAACAACAAAATGAATGGCTGAACCAAAAAGTGCTATTTCTTTAGAAAATAAATAGCAAAACGAAAATGATGTCCCTTTGAAAAAGGAACAACAGGAACGACAAAAATGCACACAAATGCCGTCCCTGCAGAAAAGGAACAGCAAAATACACAACCATAAAATGCAAACACGCAAAGAATGAATTAGTTGTTCACTGCATTGATGCTGAGGATGAGTTGCACTTTGAATGAAGCAACACGTGAAACACAAAATATAAGAGAAATTAGAAAAAAAAAAACAAAAAGCAGTATGTAAATAAATAAATTGAGTTACAACAGCTATGATGTTATGTCAAAAAAATGATCTATTTGAAAAATGTTTTGGCAGCAATGACAAGACATGAATCTTCAAATCGAAATCAATTCTTCATTTCTTCTATTATGAATCCATTGGGTAATGAGTTGGATGAAATTCTTTTGTTTTATTAAAATTTGTTTCAAGAATCACTTGTCCATAAATTGACGTTCTTTTTCTCCTAGGACCTGCAAAAAATGAGTGTCTACTTGCAATAAAACATTAAATCATGGAGAAAGAGAGGTGCACGGCTCCCCTAATCCAAGAATTATGCAAAAAACTAACAAGTAGTTACTCTATAGAACAAATCCAAAGAGAAAATAACAAAGTAAAATTTATTTGTTACCTGCGGGAGAGCAGTGGCCAATCATACTAACCTGCAGTGTTTTAATCACAACTTCTTTATTTTTCGTCGAAATTGAGTGATTCCAAAGCCAAATGAGAGATAATTAAAAGGTTTATCTCCATTAGAAACATGTTTTAAATATTCAATGATATGATATGTCAATTTTAGTTAGAACAACCTGCATAATAGAGTCATTGTCGATTACCCGGCTTAGACCAACAGTTGATATTTCAAGCGTAACTTTTTCGTTTGATGTAGGATTCGAATGATTCAAATTGGAAATGAAAATAGATTCATTTATTGATCTCCAATAGAAACAGGTTTTGAAGACAAGAAGAATTGATAGGTCAAATATTGTAAGGAACAACCGGAAAGACAGAGTTTTAAGAGTGCTGATTTACGATAGACAAGTAGTATTTTGATCATAACTTCCCCATACGATATCGAAAATGAGTGATTCAAATTAAATTGTAAACCAGATTCATAGGGGAATCTACCATAGAAACAGGTTTTAAAAATATGGTCATTTAGGCCTCCAAAAACTGACTGTCCCAACTCTGTTCCTGAGCTGCCCGCTAGACACCCTGCCAATGTTTTGGTTCTAACATTTTCGTTTCAAATCCAAATTGAGTGATTCAAATTGGGTTAGAAAGTAGACATTAAGGGCTACTTGGGGTAGAAACAGGTTTTAAAAATATGGTCATTTAGGCCTCCAAAAACTGACTGTCCCAACTCTGTTCCTGAGCTGCCTGCTAGACACCCTGTCAATGTTTCGGTTCTAACTTTTTCGTTTCAAATCCAAATTGAGTGATTCAAATTGGATTGGAAAGTAGACACCAAGGGCTACCTATGGTAGAAACAGGTTTTAAAAATATTCACTTTTGGGCCCTCAAAACATGACTGTCCCGACTGTTTTTTCAGAAATCTCATCAAACCCGCAAGCCAAAAAAATGAAATTCAAACATTTTTTCAAATTGGTGATAAAAATGAAAATGAGTGTTTGTAGAACTTATTATTTCCATTATGATTCATCTACATACACAAATTAATTGGAACATTTATCATCGATATTGATTTCGATAGCATGTTGCAACAAAAAAAAAACTAGTTTTACAAAAATAAATAAAAAAAATGTGTTTGTTTTATTTCTTTATTTATTTTATTTTCTTCACTATCCTACTCTTCTTTGAGAATTGATTATGTTTATGTATAAGAGTATTTCCAATGGAACCATGTTAGAAATAAGGCCTCATGTATGCACATACCCAAATTCGAAAAATGCATGTTGATAAAAATTAGGGTATGAGAAGCCAACTTCCCTTGAAAAGATGGTTTCAAAAATTGTTGAAGCATAGAGTGATGTTGCAAACAAGTGATGGAGTGAAACCAATCTTCAATATATCCTTTACTTTCTTGATTTCCCATAGCCATCATACCATGATGTTCTTGGTCTTTTAAAATAACTTGTTGATGCATCCTACAAGAAACCTCATTTTCTTCCATAGCTTCTACAATTTTAGAATTTAAAACATTCTGAATCTCATTGTAAATTTTTTTTAATGGCGCATGTGAGATAGAATGGGTGGGAAGGGTGAGTAAATTTGGCAGTTCAACATTGTAAGCATGTTGTACTGGTTTATTGTTGTGAGGGTGTGGAATTAGTTGAGCAGGAAAATGTGTAAAGAATGGAGCATTGTGATGATGTGGTTGGTTGGGTTGAGTGAATGAATTTGGTATGCAAGCAGGATGTTGTGGAAGAGCTGGTGAAAAATATGGAGAATATGTTTGTGCTACAAGATGAGGGAGAGTAGTCATGCCATCATAATATGAACCATGCCCAACTTGTGAACAAGATAGGTGGTTATATTGAAATTGACATGGCTGCCCCAACACATTAACATTCCATAATGGATTATGCAAGTAAGAAAGTGGAGAGGGAGTGTTTTGAACCATACCTGTAGGCCATGATTTCCGTGATTTTGACCTTGTTGCAGCTTCCTTACCTCTTTGATATGCTACTTCCATCCTAGATAAGGAAGAGTGAGTATCTATGAGATGCTCCTTTCGGTCCTGAGGGTAAAACACTTCATCCAATTCTTGATTTTTATGAACCTGCAAAACATCCAATTTTTCATTTCGAGAGCTAATAAAATCAACTTTAAAATTTTCAAATAACACATTGATTTCAGCTCTTATGTCTCCTATTCTTGTAGCAGATTTGGAAAAGAAAGAACAAACATCTCTAGAATTCTTACCAGCCTTGGAGATTCCTCTTGAATACCTTATGCACAATTCACAAACATCATCATATAACAACTGAAAAACATCGTCTTTTCCTATCAGATTTAAAAGTTCTAAAAATTCATCTTTGATTCCTTTAAGAAGGAGTGTTTTTAAGATCTCTTTTTCCAAATGCTTATATTTTGATTTTTGAAGGTTGTAATGAAATCGATTTACATAGTCCTCCAAACTTTCATCTTCCCCTTGTATCATATCAAAAATATCTTCATTGGCTTTGCAATAGTCTTGGTACTTCTTCAAGAATATGTTCTTCATGTCCTCCCATGATTGGATGCAATTCCCACCTAGGCTCATGAACCATCGGAGAGCTGCTCCTTTTAGAGTAAGAGGAAACACTTTCAATCTTTGATCATTAGTACAATAATCATATCCTCTACAAAGTATTTCGAACTCAAATAAAAATGTATCTGGATCTTCATTTGCTAAACCATGAAAATTTGGTAAAGATGGGGGAATTATGTGCATTTGTGTCACTCTTCCTAGATCTTTGATAGGAAATTCAAAAGTAGAAACGTGAGCCATTCCTTACCATAGCTTAAGATGTTCTTCATGTGTTTCTTCGAGGCTCATTCTTCAAATGTTCCTGTCAATCAGTTAGTGAAATGGGTGGTGCTTACATCACCACTTGCGTGAGATCATGTAATTCATTTTTTTAAAATTTCTATCTTTTTCCTAATCATTCACACAAAAATTCAAACATCTATCTCTACCCTAGGTTCTTTAACAGTCCTGCTGGAAAGCGGACGGGGGAGCAGGGCTTTTACATGCTCCGTACGCAGGTTCTTACCTTCCGTTTTTAAGATCCAACTCTTCCCTAGCAGGCACTCATCAGATTCACACTACTCTTTAGAAATGGCTACACTCTCCCCGGCAACGGCGCCAAAATGTGGAGCGATAAAAAGGTGTCTTTTGAACTCCTAATTACCTTCACATTAATTATCAACCCAGGAACGACTTTTTATTTCAAGAGTGTACTCAGTCTGAGGCGGCTATTTACTCAAGAGTAATGTTTAGTAGTACAGCGTTCAGAGAACACAAGAGTAGATGGATGCTAAACTATGACTAAATTACTTCAAAAGGGTAAAATCACACAAGACACCTTATCAGTCAAGGGTGCAGAAGCGATAACCCATCCCTCTAGAAACTGATGGAAAGGAAATTAGAGCATGGACCATAGGTCTGGGAGCTAGGCAGCGACTGCTGAGGCTCACTACAGCCTTAGACCTTCTCTCACACCAAAGCAGCAAATGCAAGTAAATGGAACGGCAGAAAGTAAAATAGAACAACAAATAGGAAATGGAAGAGCAAGTCTAAAATGGGACGGCCTTAAATGGAACAGCAAACTGGAATTAAAGGAACCGAAAAACAAAACTAAGTAATTGGAAAGACACAACAAACTATAAATGTAGTTGAATCAGCAACCTTAATCCAGCAGCATGAACATTAATCGCAGTTATTGAAGCAATTACAATCGCAGTTATATTTGAGTAGTAACTTAATTGAACAACCATGGCAATTATAAATGAGCAGCAGTTAAATGGACCACGGTTCTTAATTAGACAGCGCAGTATTAGATCGAAATTATCAGCAGTACATTTCAAGTTATAATTAATAATTCTATCACTCACGCAATCCAATTATGATTTCAATATAACAAAGTAATTTATGCGAAATGTTCATAAACAAAAGATCGCTGAACAAAACAATTTAAAGAAATGAAAAGGAAAACAAACCGTCACACAGCAGCAATTTTAAATATATGATACACAGCAGCAGCGTACTCCACCAGAGGCTGGACCCTTAGCCGCCAGCGGACGCTGCTGGGTTACTTCAGAAGGAAAAGAGTGAACAGCAACGCCCGAATTATGTATTAATAATTAAATAGTGAAATCATTACAATAGTTGAAGCTTTGAGACTTACAGGATAAAACAATCCTTCCTTCCTCCTATCCTATCATGAATCCTTGCTTCTAAATCTCTAATTCAAATCATCAATTCGCCATCATTCGAATCCCCAAAGTCATCCTGAAGTCTCTTCAAAAAATCCTCATCTCTGATCTCTGTTTTCATTTAAATAGAGAGAGATCAGAGAGAAGTTACAATAAGGATAAGTACAACATGATTCCTATTACAAAATTGGTTTGCTTCTAACCATTTGATCAACAAGAACAAGGCGAATTTGGCTTTGCAGCTGAGATTTGGAGGACGGCCACAACTGCAAATATGAGAAAATCATGCTCAAAGAACCCTGCGTTTCTCTCTGTACAAGCCGAATTTGGGCAAACCGTTCTTTGCTAAAGTTAATTGGGCCCGCTCTGGACAAAACCCATGGTCCGGATTTCTCAAATTCGTCTTCATTTGCTCAGAATCTCAACCGCAAAACTGTCACTCCTTAAACCAGCGAATTTCTGAGTTGGTCGTGCTCAAAGAACCCTACGTTTCTCTCTATACAAGCCGAATTTGGGCAAACCGTTCTTTAATAAACTTAATTGGGCCCGTTCTGGACAAAACCCATGTTCCGGATTTCTCAAATTCGTCTTCATTTGCTTAGAATCTCAACCGCAAAACTGTCACTCCTTAAACCAACGAATTTCTGAGTTGGCAGATTTAAAAATCAAATCTTCAATCTGGAAGTTACCTTGGAGGCTAAAAATGGTGAATAATGTTATAACCAACTTATTAGAACTATCATTGATAAAATAATACATAATCATCAATTTATTAGAAATAAAGGAGAATAAATAATATTCATCTATGAGAGCATAAATCATTTATAAAATGGATTTAAATGATAAATTATAATAGATGATATAATAGAGAAGAGTAAAAATGGATGAAATAAGTGTTACAAAGTGGTCGTATTCATGGCCCAACACCTGCGTCTGTCCTTTTCCTTCTCCGCTCCAGTCTTTTCTGGGCGAATTCTCTAGATGCTCGCTCTTAATCCTGTCTTGTTCTATCATTTGGATCAATTGCTCCATATCCTCTTTTTGGTGGAGCTCTTCCACGCTTGCATCCAGTTGCTGATCTCCTTTCCGACATCCCCAGTTCGCAAGGCAATCTGCAGGAGCATTTCCTTTTCATCTCACATGGGAAGGTATTATGTAGGCTATCCTTCTCAATTGTTGGCTTATTTCTTTAATTATCCATGTGGTCTGCCAGCTTTGACTCAACTTCTCTGCTGGTGCTCCATGCTGTAATTGTTTGAGTGTGTCTATCACGAGCTTCGAATCTCCTTCTATCTAGAGTTTTTATACCCTTCTTGGATAGCTATTTCTATCCCCCTGTTCAGTGCATGGAATTCTACCTCATTATTTGATGCGTTTCCACAATCCATTGCATAAACCCATCAAGTTCTACCTTTGTCATCCCTGAATATTCCTCCTATACTCGCCTCCCCTGGATTCCCTTTTGCCACTCCGTAAAAGTTTAATTTTGTGAATCCCTATGGCGGGTTCGTGTAGTGGTCACCTTCTCTAGCTTTTCCAGCCTTATGTTTTCTTCCTGCCATGTTTGTGATACTTATTTTGATTTGAAAGTGGTTCAGAATACGTGTCTCCGTTTGGTATACCTTCCAGTCTTCATCATTCCACTTCTCAAGGAGTATAGTTTCTCTTATGTTCTGTACTGTTTGGCTCCATATTTCCTTCCTAGCTTTTCCATCTTCCTTGAATATCAACTGATTTCTTGCTTTCCATATGTTCCACAGGAAGAACCCTATGGATAGATTCTAGGCTCTATTCAAGATTGCATTACGGTACGATTTACTCCTCCATTTCTCTACAGTTGTAGTTATGCTACTTGTATCTCTGTCGCTAATCTCGAAGAGCTGTTGGTGGTTTTGCCACAGGGTATTGCTGACTCGACAGGAGTTGGTCAGGTGTTCCATTGTTTCTTCTTGTTCCTGGCATAGGACGCAACGCGATGGACCTTGCGTCCCCTTCCTTCTCAACTGGTCCCAGGTTAAGGCTCGCCCATGGGACATTATCCAGGTAAATAACGCTATCTTTGGCCAAGTTTTCATTTTCCAGATTCTATCCCATTTTTTTATTTCCGGGTTGCTGGTGCTACTAGCCTTTATGTAACATTCCTTTGATGCATTTTCCCCATCTTATAATATCCGTTCCTTCTTTGACTGAAATTTTCCTTGTCTCCATCTCCTTTTTGTAATTTGCCCACTGTTCTGTTTCTGGTGCTTCTTGCCAGTCCTTTTTCATTTTCCATTTTCTCCAGTATCCATCCCTTTCAGGCAACCAGTAGTTCCGGGCTGTGTCTTCCTCCATTTGGGTGGTGAACTGATGAATATCTTGGAGTTGAGGTTGCTGGTGGAGGGTTTCTCTCTGTTGCCATGCCTCATTCCAGAAGTTTTCTTTGTCGCCCTCCCTGATTTCCCAGAAACTATGTTCTCTTATCAGGTCTCTGTTTGACCTTGCTAGGTTCCAAATTATGGAGCCTTTCTTTTCTAATTGGCTTCTCAATTTTCCTTTAGGGGATCTGGCCATCTCATATTTCTTTTCCCACAATGTCTTCCATAGATCTTCTCCTCCTTGTATCCATCTCCACCATAGTTTTGCACCCATTACTTGGTTTAGGATATATGGATCTCGCAACCCTAATCCTCCTTCTGTTAGAGATTTGCTCAGCCATTTCCATGAAAGCAGCGCCCACTTTTTAGTTTTGTTTGTTCCTTGCCATAGAATTTTTTTGAAAATTTCCACCATTTTTTGGCATATTGTTTTTGGAATAGCTTGGCTGGTCATTTGGTATATTGGCATTGATTGGAGGACCGACTTAAGGAGAATGAGGCGACTCAGGGTGTTCAGAGTTCTGAACGTCCAGTTGTCCATTCTTTTTTGAATTTTCCCTATCAGACCTCCCCAGTTAGCAATTCTATTTTTCTTATCACTAAGCTGGACACCTAGATATTTGGTGGGGAACTTCCCTATTTAGAACCCCATTGTTCTAGCTAGGAATGATTGGGAAATCATTGGGGTATTGAAGAAGAAGATTTCTGTTTTATCTTTATTTATCTCTGTACCTGATGCTTTTGTAAAATCTTCAAGGATTTCCAATAATTGCTTTGCTTCCTTGAGATTGGCTTGTCCATACATCATGACGTCATCTACGAATTGTTGATGTGTAATGGGTAGTTCTTCTCCCCACAATCTAAGGCCTTTTAGCTTTCCACTATTCACTCTTGCTTTTATTAGTCTACCTAGACCATCAGTAGCTATTATGAACAAGAATGGGGAAAGAGGGTCCCCCTGTCTAAGCCCTCTGGACGGTTTAAAAGTTTCCATAGGGGTCCCATTTAGCATTATGGACATGCTTGGAGTGGTGATCATAGACATTATAGATTCTATCCATCTATCATCGAACCTGTAGGCCTTTAGGATTTTCTGGAGATATTCCCAACTTAGCTTGTCGTAAGCTATAGCCAGGTCGAGTTTGATCATCATTCCTTTGTGTCTTGAATTCTTCAGTGAATGGATCGCCTCTTGTGCAACTATGATTCCGTCCACTATCTGTCTCCCTTTCACAAACCCTGTTTGTTCCTCGGAAATCAATTCTGGAAGGATAGATTTTAATCTGTTCACCATTATGGTGGCTAGGATTTTGTAAATTACATTACATAATGCTATTGGTCTAAAGCCTTGAGGTTCATCAGTGTTTTCTAGCTTAGGAAGGTTGCATTCCAAGTTGGGTGCATTCTTTTCATACATCTTGATTCTTCCACGACATTTACAATGTCTTGCTTCATAAAGCTCCAGGTTGCTTGGAAGAATTCTGCTGTGTATCTGTCCGGTCCTGGGGATTTGTTCTTTGCCATTGTCTTCACTGTATCTTCTAACTCTTTTTCAGTGATCACCCTTAGGAGTGTCATGTTCTGTTCTCAATTCACCCTTCTAGGTATATATTGACTTATTTTTTCTATCTCCTCTTCTCTATTGCTTTGCGTCTCAGTCAGGATTCCTTTGAAGTGCTGTATCAACAACCTCTCCATCTCCTCTTTCTAAGTTAACCTGTTGCCTTGGTTATCTCTTAGAGAAAATATTCTATTCTGCTGTCTATGCTGTTGCATGGCTCTGTGGAAGAATTTTGTATTTCTTTCCCCCTCTTTCAGCCATTGTATTCTTGACTTCTGTCTCCATAAAATTTCCTCTTGTTTTCTTCTTTCCTCCAGCTTGTTTAATACCACTCCTTCTTCCTAAGCTAGTTCCTCTGTTCTCCCATCTTCTATTATTTTTTGTTGTGTTCTTGTCATGTCTGTCTGAAGATTTTCTTGGTCTTGTTGAATATTATTAAATTTGTCTCTGTTCCATTTCTTTATTTTGCCTTTTAGCTCCTTTAATCTTAATTGGAGGGTGTGCATCTTGTTCCTTCCTTTTATTTCAATCTCATTGTTCTGCCACCATTGCTCCATTTTTTCTATGAAGGTTGGTTCTCGCAACCAAAAAGCTTCAAACCTGAAGGGTCTGTTCTGATTTTGATTGTTCATGGCGATTTCTAGTTTTATGGGCCAATGGTCTGATCCTTGGCATGGAAGGATTGTCGCTTCATAGAAAATGTCTCTCCCTATAAAGTGTTCTGTTGTTAGAAACCTGTCAAGCCTAGAGGCTATCTGCTTACTTCCTCCTCTTCGGTTGTTCCAAGTGAATTTTCCATTAATGGTATATATATCAATCATTTTTAGAGTCGACTGTGTTTCTCTAAATATTTCCATGTCTGGTTCTTCCCATTGAAATCCCCCCTTCTTTTCCTCTTTTGAAGTTGTCATATTAAAATCACCTGCTATCAGCCACAATTTTTCTATGTACATGTTTCCTACCTGTTGCATTTGGAGGAGGAAGTTTCCTCTTTCCACTATTATGTGGGGTCCATTAACCACCGAGACTAAGAACCAGTCTCCGTGGCCTATAAGTCTGAATCTCCATGAAAGGATCCTTTTCATTCCTATCCAATAGTCTACTGTGACTTCTGCGGGGTTCCATAGGATTGCAATTCCCCCACACTACCATTTGCGTCAATTGTCATACATTCATATGTAGGTTTTATTTTTTTTAGAATCTCCTCCATTTTCCCCCGTGTTATTTTTATTTCTTGTAAGAACATAATTTGGGGTTTTTCTCTTTTGATCCTTTTTGCTAGGTATCTCTGCTTACCTTTGCTATTAAGACCCCGAATATTCCAGGATGTAATTATCATTGGTTGGTTGGGGTTGTTTGGTGGAACACTGCTGAGAGCGGTACTACTCTTCCTGTATTAACTAGCATTTCTCCCATAACCTGTATTGACTCCTGAAGATTCCTTCTACCTCTTTTTTTCCCTCCTTTCGCTTTACTTTGTTGATCTTGGTTATTTTCAGGTTGTATGCCTAGTTGCTCATTCATTCCTGTGTTTCCTTGATCTTGTTTCTCTTTATATTTTTGGAAGGTTTCCATGTATAATTTTTTATCCTCTTCTGCGATGAACCTTTCGTCCAAGTGTCTCCATTTATCTAGAAGTTTCGTCGGGATTTCTTCTTCTGTCATTGGATCTTCCCCTTTACTGGTATCTATTTCCATTACTTCATTTTCCCGTTGCTCCTCCTTTTCCTTTCCTACCTTTTCCGCTATTTCACTTTAGGTTTTTCGCTTTGTGATGTTTGTGTCTTGGCTTGGTCTACCTCCCTATTCTTTTTCCTCCTAATAATCCATTACTCGGATCTCTTGATCTTCTTCTTCTACCTGTAGGTTTTCAAACCTATTTTCCTTATTTGTTTCGGCTAGTTGTTATTTTCTTCCTTCCTCAGGGGATTCCTTTGTGGGTTTTTTCCTATATTTTATCTCCCGAAACCCGTCCTTATCTTCTTGATATTTCCTCTGTTGCTTGCTCTTTTGTTCTTCCTCTTATGCATTAAGGGGGAATTCCTTGTACAGGTGCCCATATTCATGGCATTTTCTGCATCGAAAGGGGATGTGTTCATAGTCCAGTGCCTGCTGCCACACCTCCTCATGGTATTCTAGCTCCACTGCCCCTGGAATAGGGTTCGCTATGTTCATATAGACACAGATTCTTGCATAAGAGGTATATATTCCATTCTTTGTTGATTCAGCTATTTTGACAAAGCTTCCTATGATATTACCTATTCCTTCCAGAATCTCAGGGTCCCAGAAATCCATTGGTAATCCAAACAGTCTTACCCACACTAGAGCTGCTAGGAATTTCTCTGTATTAAGGTTGTAACATTCCTCCCAATACCTCATGAATAAACCTGCATTATTATGAAAATATGGACCATTTTCAAACACTCTTTCTTTATCTTGCAGGTTTGAGAAGATTACCGTAAAGAAGCCTCATGCACCTAGCTTCAACTCTATGTGGCCTCGGGGTTGCCATTTTTGTTGTATCCATCTTGTTAGGTCTTTTTCTGACGGCCATACGCCGATGAACTTGCATATTAATGCGTGGTCCTTCATATAGCTTCTATAGCGCTCGAGTTTATTCATGGGAATAACAAATCTCGGTTTTTCCGCTGCACACGGTAAGCATTTGCCTTTGCTTCCTGCCTGCCATCTTGCTCCGAGGACAAGTCCTTGTGTCTTTATTTCCTCCTCCAGTTTGTTGTTACTCATTCCTTCTCCTGCCGCTGCATCTCTATAGAAGGGGATCTCTCCCCTCCTGTCTTCCTCTGTCATTACTGTACTCTCTTGGTTTTAGTGCCGCTTGTCTGCCTGTTTTCGAGGTTTTCCGCGCCGCCTACCTCATGGCCGCATGACCATTAGGGTTGCAGAGCTCCAAAAAACCTCATATTTTGTTCGATATGACAATAACTATATAATTTTATTTGATTTATGAATATTATATATATATATATATATATATATATATTCTTAATTACTCACTTCCACCAAATGTTATGTAACATTTCCTAAAGCTCTAATTCTAGCAACTATGTCCTCATACATTGCATATAGATTATCTAAAAAAAATAAGTGGTCTAGATTATTTCATGTCATCGTGAGAGTATTTAGTCTTCTCTAATCTCTGGATTATATATAATTATTGCAAGTGGAAGCCATTATCCTTTCTCCAATCTGTGGATTATATATAATTATTGCAAGTGGAGGACATTATCCTTTCATATAAGGGAAGGGACAACCATAAATTTTAGTATAGTAAATCACATTATTTAAACCACGTGTGTATTCACAACTTGAGATCCATACAATGAATTATATTTTGAGAACCGTGATTGTGATAGTGTTATGCTTCATACTCTGTACTTACACTCAACAGAACATGGAATGGCATAAAATTGAGTATATATATCATATTTACATATTTTTCCGCTAAATTTTAAAATGTATTGATTTCATTATATTACATTGATGATATTATATGGATTGATCTAAAATTTAATATATATAATATTTATATATGACAATTATTATTGTATAATACGGGTGGGATTATTTTAAATCGATTCCAAACACCAAAATTCCAGAGACAGAATGACTAAGATTGTAACTAATTCTTTTTATTACATTTATGTTTTTATTTTGATGGTTTTAATGATGGAATTTATCTTTTATTTTTATTTTTTCCTTTAAACAATTATATTAGAATATTAAATATATAGTGATGGTTATAAATCAATGCAATTATTAGGATAATAATTATTAATTTTTTTATATGTTATGGTTTTTTTTAATTGAGGGTTTATTATAAGAAAATAAATGTAATATTGGAGTTAAGTAAGGGTGTTGTTTTTTATTTTTTTGGTATTTACATTGATAAGTTAGAAGAGTGTTTGGAATATGTGATGATCCTTAGGTTCATTGGTATGATCAATACTCTTCTCGTTTATGTTGATGATATTGTTCTTCTAGCCAAGAGCCATGGTGATCTCAACAATCAACGTAGAATCCTCCAAGATTATTACTCTAAGATGGGTATGATTGTTAATACCGACAAAACTAAAGTCATATCAACTATGATAATAACTACTTGGAGAAAGTTTCTTCATACAAATATCTAGGAATTGACATTCATCGTCAACTCGACTAGAATTATAGCATTGAAAAATGATAATTAGAGGCTGGAAAGCTTATTATGAGCTTGAAAACAATTGTAGGTTGATAGATCTTTAGGTATGGAGTAGAAAAGAGTTCCTCTTTGATACTCTCTTCGCCCCTGTTATTTTATATGGATGTGAGGTTTCAGGTTGCAACATATCTAGAGTATTGTGGAGGAAGATTGAACTGATCCAAAAGCAATTTATAACCTACAATCTCAAGATTAAAGGAAATATTCCTTATCCTATCCTTTTGATTGAAGCTAGCATTTCCCCCAGATTAAAGGAAATACTCCTTATCCTATCCTTTTGATTGAAGCTAGAATTTCCCCCATTGAAAACATGGTTATGATTAGGCATCTCATGTATAATAATAAGATATTCAACATGGAAACCAAGATGTTCCACAAAATTGCTTCTAACTCTTGCCAAAACTGCCACCTTTGGTGAATCAAGCAAGGTTGACATAAGGATGCCTAGTCTTGGCTAGATCATTGGTGGCTAAAGGAGGAGATCATCTTGGAGAATAAGAATAATGTTAAAAATATTATTACTTCCAAATTTAAGGATAATTTGTGGGATGATATGCAGTTAGGGGGGAAATGAAGCTAATGTATTATAAGGAGGTATTAACCCCAATTTTGATAACCATAATTATCTTTATGTCTTGACCAATGCTAAGTAGAAAATGAGCATTGCTAAGATAAGAACTAATTCTCATGAGTTTCAAAGTGAAACCAAGCATTGGTTAGTTCCCAAAACTCCTTGGGACAAAAGAATTTGTCACCTTTACGATACTAAAAGGTTTGAAGAGAAAAATACCTTCTCTTGGATTGCCTGATTGTTACTCACATATATTCTAATTTTCAAAATCTTGGCCACACTACCAACCTTCTTGACATGTTAAGTTAACAAACCTATAATGATCTAGGAATGCTTCTCTCCCTTCTTTTCAATCATAGAAATAAAAAAAATGATTAACGAATCTCAACTAATCTATTAGTTTCTTAAGGTCCAATATACCATATTGGTCATAGTGGATGTCAATCATCATCATCATCATCATTATCATATAATCATAATATTTATTATTATTATTATTATTTTTAAATTAATGATAATGTTTTATGGTGAATTATTTTTTCAATTCTAATAGTAATTAGATTTTTCCTAAAAAAATTATTTGATATAGGTAATGATACTGAATACTAACAAAATAAAATTTATAATAATAAAATATAAGAATAATATTTATACTAATTTTGTATGACAAAATTAATTTAGAAGAAATTGTTTTATGCATAAATCTTGGAGTTGAAAAAAATCAACATTGTTAAAATAAAAACAACTTTCATGAAGTTTACAAGGGAAGTTCAATTGAGGATCATGTTAAGAAGTCCTTAATGGGGGTGATATCTGGCGACGTTACCCAACTTCCTACCGACTCCGGCAACAAGAACCGATGATAGGCCTCCATCTGGCTCTGGCAACTAGCCCCGACGACGTATTTTTCCGGGCAAAGAAGTAATTATGAGCATGTGCAATCCCTAGATGACTAATAAAGTGGCACACCTAGTAAATGATGCACCATATTACACTTGGAGGAAGAGGATGAAAGCATGGCAAGACAACAACCCACTTAGAGGTTTCTTTAAACTCATCCTCATGTGCTTTAAATGCACACCCCATGGCCTATCCGTCCCTACATGTGGTATCATTCTGATTTACTCCATCTCCTTTGCCAGTTCGATCATGGGGATTCCTACATAGGTTGAATTGGAGACTTCTGTATTTCGATCTGATAAAATTAGAGCACTCATTAATGAGAAAATAATAGCTCTTGGACTCCCAATGAAACGAGGATGTTACAGAGGGCACATCTGGCTACCAAGGGACTCATCCCTCACATCTCAGATACAATGTAATTGCACGGTAAAGAATGTAAAGTGGTGGAGAGTTGGGCACCCTAAAATGCTCGTAGAAACCACTATATAGTATTATAGCAAGGAAAATGTCTAGAGAAGTTGGTTAAGGGTCATACCTCCTACAGACCGAAAGGAGCACAGTGGAGGTAGTGTTACATGTTATGTTTATTTTTATTTTCAATTTAGTTCTTGGGTATGCTCTACTCTGGTTTGGAATTCTGGTTGTTTTGGAAAATTAGTTGGTCCCAATTTTATCCATGGTGTCTTCATAGCTTCGCTACGGTCATTTCTTGGTGGCTCAGTTCTTACATTTGGTATCTTGGTTCATTTTTGTTAGGCTCGGTTATTACGTTTATGATTTTCGGTTTGACTAACTTTCTCACTATACAGTTAGGCCGACATCTGCAATGTAAGTTGGCGGAGTTCCTATCAGCTATTAATTCTCTAAGCTAGAAAGGGTCTCATATTAAGGTCACTATGCTTTTTCCAGGTCAATGTTTTTCGTACTCTTTATCCACAACTCTGAGTTTGGTCCCTCCTTCGAACTCATCGCAGTCCTCCCTTCGACGACTCCTAAGAATTTGGACCCAATAGGGAATTCTTTTCATTCTCCAGTCTTGGCTGGGGGGGGTTTGGTACACAGGTACCTTTTCAATATGGTTTTAAATGGGTGATTCACAGTCACAAAACTGCACATCGTGTAGTCCATCTTAGAGTTTCTCGTCTTACATGTCACCATTGTTTCTCGTCATACTATTACACCTGTAGCTACTCTGTAGAAAGTTGTCCAGTCACAAGTAGTAAGATATTGTACTGCAAGAACTGTATTTCAATGGCACCAAGGTTACGTGCCTCAAGTCACAGGGAAGGTTCCTCTAGGCCCTCCTCCTCGCATCACAGAAGGCTATTTGGTTGGGAATCTATTGCTAACTTTTTTTATGTGGTGCATTTGGAAGTTCATAAGAAATTATTTAGTTAGAGGCAAAGTAATTTGGTAATAGAGCCTATTTTTCAGACACGAACATTGGAGGAAGCAATCTCGAATGGATCCCATATTTGGGGAAGTTTCGTAGGCAAAGGATCCACTTCCTACACTCCACTACTCACCACCGTCAAATGGAAATGTTGCTCAATATGGTTATAAGAGATAAGCAAATTGACAATTATAAAATCTTTACAGGTCAAGAAGACATCAAGAAAACCCTCAGAGACATTAGGTATAACTTGGATGACATAGTTGCTCGATTGTCCAACATCGAGCGCTATGTAGTCTCAAATTCCGACACCGAGTCAAATGAGCCAAGATGTACTTGGGGTTATCAATGCACCAACAGAAGAAACTCCTTAAGCCAAATCATCTGCATCCTCTCTAGTGATAATTTTGGACTAAGAAGTCCAACAGAAGTTTAAAGACAATCTGCTTTTGTCATAATCATCTCCTTTAGGTTTGGAAATTTTTGTCTCCTATATGGTATTGGACAATATCACAGTGTTTGTTTTGTTTTGATATCATCCTTATGGTTAAAGTTTTTTGATAATGATGGTATAAGTGATGTAGTAGATCAAACTAGGTACTCTTCATGAGTCATCTCTTTAGTGTTATCTATGTGGTCGATAGGTACAATCAAGTTATTTAAGGAATGGACTTATAGTTAGCATTATGCTTATCTGGAAATGTAACTTTTGATTAACTCTAAATTGTTTTTTGATATCAATAAAAATCCAACTACAAATTTACAAAAAAAAACCATATTAAAAAATATTATGTAAACAATGAGATTCAAAGTTCAAATCTACCATAAATCAAGCAAAAAAAAACAATTTTTATAAAATTCATAATAGAATAAAATACTAACCTATTTTTAAAAATAAAATAAAACAATAAAAAATTCGTAAAATATAATGTGATATAAACTTGTGTAATTTTTATAATATTAAAAATACAAATAATAATAACAATTTCTTTTAAATATATATCCATATTAAATTTCAATTTCGGTTTATTAATATTAACTATTTTAACCTTTTAATCTATAATTTTTTTATAAATTTAATAATATTCCATTAATTTTGAAATCTTATCTCAAATAATATTATTATTTTTATCTATAAATAATAATTAAAAATAAAATAAAACAATAAAAAATTCGTAAAATATAATGTGATATAAACTTGTGTAATTTTTATAATATTAAAAATACAAATAATAATAACAATTTCTTTTAAATATATATCCATATTAAATTTCAATTTCCGTTTATTAATATTAACTATTTTAACCTTTTAATCTATAATTTTTTTATAAATTTAATAATATTCCATTAATTTTGAAATCTTATCTCAAATAATATTATTATTTTTATCTATAAAATATTTTATATATTGTATCGTTATCCCTCTTCCAAACTACAGTCGAAAAATGACGTGGTTGATGTTACGAAAAGGTAATGATTATTGACGTTCCTTTTTCGATCGTGGTTGATGTTAGGAAAATGTAATGATTATTGACGTTTCTTTTTTGATAGATCACGATGAGGAGGAAAGATATTATAATTGGAGTATTTTATTATTGGATGTGTTTTTATTTATGATATTTTAAATGATTGTATTGAGAGGTGTTTTATAATTTAGTATAGGGTAGATCTCACATAAATATAAACATGTAAACATAAATTTAAATGTAAACGTAAATATTTAACATTTTTAATTTAATGTTGGTTTTATTTAGAAATCAATCTAATTATTATTATGTATAAACACAATATAAATTTAAAATATAAAGAGATTTATGAACACTCAAAAAATAGATATGGTAAATAAATAAAAATATAAATAAACTCGAAGTATGGTAAATAAATAAAGTCTTTTTTTATATTTACTTCAAAGGTATGGTAAGTAAATAAAATACAAATAAATTAATGATAATGATATGGTAAATAAACAAAACCTATTTTTATATTTACTCCATAAACTTCTTTATATTTAAGAAGACTCAAAAAAGAGGTTTTATTTAGGTGAAGCCCATGGGCCAAATACCATGGACCAAATACCATATTTATAATAATAATAATAATAATTGGGCCAAATACCATTTTAATACTATGGCCTAAATACCATGGACCAAATACCATATTTATAATAATAATAATAATAATATCCATTTTAAGGTCACAGCCAAGCCAGACACCAGCAGCTATTTGACTGCTAAGTCTACGAAGGCATACATACTCTACCCCCCTCTGGTTTTGAACTTGTGACCTCTTAGAAGGAAACACATGCTCTTAACCATTAGGCCCACTCAAGCTGTACACTATAAAAGAGGTATAGTAAATTAATAAAAATATAAATAAACGAGAGGTATGATAAATGAATAAAACATTTTTTTATATTTACTTCATAATTCACTTTATATTTACCAACACTCAAAAAGAGGTTTTATTTAGGTGAAGTCTACAGCGAAAGACCAGGTTTTATTTAGGTGAAGTCTACAGCGAAAGACCATGGGGCAAATTATTATTAATTCCATGAAAAAAAATATTATTAACCCTAATATTAATATTAATAAAAATAAAGATGGCACATGGTATTGAGAACCAATGGTGTTGACCCATGGTTTCAGGTGAATGTAGCCTATTTAAAAGGGGAAATTAAACCAGCATAGATCTATCTTTACTACAGAGGAATCAAATATATTAATATGCCAACTAGCATAAATTGAAAAATGATTTGATCCCTCTCCACACTTGGTAGATCTAGAATAAAAATGGATCTTTGATATAGAAACTCACAATATACATGACTAAAATTTAATGAAAAATATAAAAACACTGTGAATATTGAAAAATGTAATTTTGAAAAATTATAATAATATATTACAATATTATTAATTAATATATTTATAATCATAAATGTTTTATTAGTATAATTTGATTTTAAAACTATAGTTAAATTAAACATCAATTTGGTGTTTGAAATTTTATTATTTTGTGTATTAAGTGATTTTATCCATCTAACTGTTTAGATGTTAAATTTTAAATTTATTAAAATGCATATATTTTTTGAATTTAAATATATAAATCTTTTAACTATTATATCTATTTAAATTATACAATATATAAAGAAAACATATATTTTCAACCAATAAACTCATTTAAAATATATAATATATAAATATATAAAATATTAAGATTAATTTAATAAGTACAATTTTAGTTATGTGAGAGAGATATTTTAAATTAAAATTATGAGCGGGAGAAATTCATACTATGTGTGAGAGAGATTTGTAAATTTAAGATGTCTATTTTTTTATTTATATAAATTTGTAAATTTAAGAATTCTATTTTTTTATTTATATAAATTTGTAAATTTAAGAATTCTATTTTTTATTTATATTACTTTAAATGGTATAGGTATAATTTCAAATATATATTATATATTATATAAATGGTAAATGATACTTTTTACTTTATTTATATATATATATATATATATTACACTTAAAAATAATTATTATAACATTTATAATTAATTTATTCATGAAGTTTTATTCATTTCATAATATCATAGATATTTCCATTATGAAATGTTTAGTATGACATGTTATAAGGTTTTTTCTAATGTACTTGAGAACATGAATTTCATGAAGTTTTTTTCTAATGTACTTGAGAACATGAATCTCAATCATTAAGGTGGAAAATATGCACCCAACAACCACTCTTGTTATCTCATGTGCTAAACTTTGTATCTTGGACAAATGGTCAAAATATTTATGGAGGGAATTTTATATGATCCTAATGCTTCCATAATAACCAAACAATGTTTGACATTGAAATTGTGCTTTAAGATGATTTTTTTTTAGCACATGAGATTTGATTTTAGGAATCTGTCACATCCTTAAGCTACCTTTGGAAGATGATTTGTTGGTTGTTACAAAATATTTGATCATCATTACTTTTACTTATTCATTGGATATAGAGAAGGGTTTGAAAAAGAGCTTGAATTTTCTTGGATTTTATTTCCTCCTCATATGCCCATTTCAATGACCCTTTCATTATCAAATACTTCAATACTTGCACGATTACCACTTTCATTGCTATGTAGCTAACAAGTTCTAACCATATTTTTAATGCACCCTTCTATCATGGGATCATTGATGATAAATTAGATATACTTAACCTTTAAGAATATATTTTTAGCTTACCAAAGTCATTACCAAGGAATTGATAATTTTGTTATTTTATGAGAGCATTGATTGTTTGCACATTTAAATGAATCATGATGTGTAATAAAAAACATATGACACTAATATATGAGAAAGTGAAGTAAAAGTTCCTTACTAATTTAGCAAAGAGGACAACCAACTATGAGGATTTCATCCTTGATCAATATTATATGTGTAGTACCCCACTCTATTTGACCTTTGATAGACATTATTTTAACTCTGAGATTGGATTATGACATATACATTATTCTTGAGGACATTAAAGATTGATGAAGACTAGTTAATGTTATTTCATGTGATGATGGCCAGTGATGTACTTATTTAGAATTCAATTTGCATTGTGGCCAATGAATGTTTCAATGATGTTCTATCATGTTTATATATTTTGATGGCTATTTTTTTGATTAGATGTTATTAATAGTTATTTGAGTGTGGCAGGAGACACCCTGGAACACATGCACATTGTTGTGCCTGCTCTGGTGGACTGAACCTGATATTACATTTGCCTAGATATAATCTGTGGGATCGTACATTATTCTTGAAGGTCCTCAGGTCGAGGATCCAAATACTTGACTTTCACTATTAATGGATGATGGATGTGTTTTTTCCTAGTCGATGTTATGATGATGATAATTGTGATGGATACGTATGTTTCTGGTTGATGTTTTGATGATAGTAGTTGTGATGGATGTGTTTAATGAGTATGTCTAATCATGTAATGGATTCATTATGTTGGCTATTTACATTAGTTCTGGCTCACGGTGAACAACAATGTTGATAACTATGTCATGCTAATGATTGAACATATGATATTATGCCAATGAATAACATTGTGAAATATTATTACTGATGATTATCAAGAGTGGCAGGAGACCACCAGGTGCACTCGTATGTGATGATTCAATGATCTCTGGGTTGATGGAATTGAGTACTTTGTCTCTGAAATTTAAAGTTCAGTTTTAATTTTTGCTATAAATTATAATGACATGTTAGTGGTTACAGGCACATGTTAGTTGCTTGGCTGAACGAATCACACATGGGTGATGGGGCTATATAGATAGATGGAACTTCATGGGAGGGGTGGGATAGTGTCCTTGATTTCATCTGCTAGCACTCCCACTGTGAGTTGGCTTGGAACAATTGGGATACCTTCCCCTTGAAGATCACAATGTCATGAGGGCAGTTCCCAAATTGGGTTGCTCACGAGGATTTTGCTAGGGGGAGCATATCAAGGTGGATTCCTTGATCCCAAGCACCATTAGTCTATCTATAGAGGGCGACATAGGAGAGGGTATAAATCCCCATAGTCACACATAGTTTTCCCCCTCGTAGTCATTGGATGCTTGAAGGGAAAGCGACATGGAACCCTTGGAACTTCAAGGGAAGTTCTTGAAGGGCATGAACAACTTGGAACCCTTGGCATAAAGAAGAAACTGATTGTTGTGGCACCCTTGGAACTTCGAAGGGAAGTTCTTGAAGGGAATGAACGACTTGGCACACCATACATCATGAAGAAAATACTTAATATAATTAATATATGATGATCATATTAATTCACATAATATGGTAAAAGAATTTTTAAAACCAAGTTATCAAATCAAGAACAAAACTTCAAGTAAAGGGAGAATAAGAAGAAATAAAAAGTTTATACCATTTGAAAACTCTACCCTTCCACATTTGGAGAATGTTAGGTATACAACGTGCATATGGGTCAAAAGGGGGAAGAGGTACATAGAGTGAATTAGAAAGATTAAGACTAACATAGTTTAACCTCATTAAGAAAAGAAGGCGGTGAATGAAAATAAATATTAATAAATTAAATTAAATTTATTTTTGTAAGCTTGGGAGGACTACATCTTCATCATGTCCAACTTCTCAATTAATAAATTAAATTTGATCTGTAAACTGTTGTGGATATTCCATTGGATAGGTCATCACAACAGATATGATAATAATATATTAGAATTTTGAATTTTTACACTATTAAAATTTTATTAAACTTCTAGATCTGTAAATTAAATTGTAATTAGTGTATGCATGTGAATGGAAATTATGCAGAAAATTAGAGAAAAAAATAAGCTCACAAACACACATAAAACACAAGATATGCTTTGGGAGACCCTTTAGGAAGAAAACTCAGTTGGAAGGTGAGTCTGCTTTGCTCTTTGTTTGTCTCGAAATATGGATGCAAGTACAAAGAAGTAATGTTTGTGGCCTGTGGGCTGCTATAGTGCACAAATCCTCTCTATATTTTCTACATTCTATATCTCCTCACCATATTTTCTCAACTATGGAACAAAATGCTCTCGAAAGAATGGAATTCCTCTTCCTCCTAGTGGCCTGGTTATAACACAACCCTATAACCTACTAGTGGTTAAATTTGACTACATCAACTCTTAACTAGAGTTGCAATATAGACTCTTCTAGAGTATTTTACATCAAAAACACATGCCTAGCCCCTTTTCGATAAATAATGGGGGATGATGCGGCATCCTCCCAAACTATAGTTGTGAAAACAGGAAGGTCAACTTTTGAGTGACATAAATTTTACATACGGATTCTGATTGACGTGCTTCTTGCACTTTAAAATATCTATGTGTGCAGAACAACATAAGAAGATGTTATGCCAAAGAGAAAAAATTTTACCCCCAAAAAACGTCGTTTGATGCCTTAAAATGCTCCCAGAAGGTTTCAGACCTTGTTTCGCCAAACTGGGTCTTGCCGGTAAAAACAATCCCATGAGCTTATTCCTCCATTTCTTCCACTTCAAATGCATCGAGATGGATGAAAAACAATATAATGATCTAATATGGATCAAACCTCCCCATTTTGGGAGGATTTTGGTCCCCAAAAGTTTTTATTGAATAAGGTGAGGAAATGTTCCCTCCACCTTTTCTCTCGTTTACCATTTAGCTTTGCCTGGAAGTTGCCCCTTCAAGCCAATCTGCAAAAGGTCGTGCTACCCATGTCTTGTAGTTCTAGAACTCTTCTGTAAAACTGTATCTTTTGTCAACTTTGCCTAAGCACCGGGTGCCAAATCCTCCACTGAAGAAAGGACTTGTTCCTCTTCCTGACCTAGCATGGAAGGCTCGTAGAGTTTCAAATTATCCACACTCACAACTAAGTAAATGCACATATATGGTGGTAAACTGAGTCAATAGGCATTATCACCCACCTTTTCTAGTATCTCAAAGGGACCATATCTGAGAGCCTTGATTTTATTACCAGGCCCTTGTAGCCTCTCCTTATTCAATTGTAGCCATACTCTATCTACCACCTTGAACGATTTCTCTGTTTTGTGTTGATCATACCTGGCCTTATACTTATCCCGCGACTTCTGAAGTGTTTCATGTACCTGTAGATGGATCTTCCTGATCTTATCTATAAACTTTTCAACCCTCAAAGCATATACTCTAAGATCTTCCGTCACTCCTCTTTGCTGTCCATATGCAATATTGAAAGGTAAAGGTGGAAAATATCCAAGAAAAGTCTCAAGTGGGGAATTTCCTGTAAAAGTTTGGACTACTCTATTGTAAAATGTTGTATACATACCATATTTTCATCCCAAGTCTTCAAATGCTTCTGGTTGTATCTCCTTAGAAGTTGCACCAAATTCCTGTTGACTACTTCTATTTTCCCATTTGTCTGTGGTTGGAATGTTGTAGATCTCTTCAACTTTGTGTGCATCTTCTCCCACAATGTAGTCCAAAATGCACTAAGAAATCTTGCATCCCTGTCTGCAATGATGCTCCTTGGTATCCCAAAGTGCACCTAGACCTATCCAAAGAACAAGTTTCATGCTTCTTATCCATTGATGGTCTTTTTAAGGGGTATAAGAACACACATCTTTCTAAACCTGTCAACTACCATGAATAGGTAGTCATGTCCCTTCTTGGTTGTCAGTAAACCTCCCAAAAAGTCCATGGAAATTCTTCCCCAAGGACGATTAGGTACATACAAGGGATGATATAAACCTTGTTTCCTATTGCTAGGCTTGTCGGTACAACAAAGAATGCATCCTCTTATGAACCTAGCTACTCGCTCTTACATCGTGGGCCAATACACATACCTTTGCAATTTAGCCACGATCTTCCCTACACCAAAGTGCCATGTAACCTTGGAGATGCGAGCTTCTCTAATCAACTGCAGTCACTCACCTTTAGGAACACATAACTTATCCAAGCTATAGAGTAACCCATCCTGGAGATGGTAGTCAACAATGTTATCACCGTTGTGCACATGATTATGACTTTGCAACTACTGATACACCTCCTTGAAGTCCTCATCCTCTGAATATGCCTCTCTATATGCATCATGGGCGAATGGTTGCCAGTGCACAAGAGTCCCCAAAGCTGTGATCTTTGATGTGGGTGGCCTTGACAACATGTCGGCCAAATTGTTTGTGTTTCCCTTCTTATACTTGATCACCAAATGAAACTGCTATAAAAATCCCATCCACTTGTAATGCCTAGTATGTTATAGCTTACTCTGGGCTTGAAAGTACTATAATGGTCGGTGATTTGTGTGGATCACTATCTCCTTTCTCATCAAATAGTGATTCCACTTCTTCATAGCTTACACCATGGCATAGGGCTCCTTGCCATAGGTAGGGTAGTTAAGGACTACCCCATGAAATACTTCAAAATGGTAGCATACAAGCCTTTCTCCCTGCATCAAGATAGATCCCATAGCATACCCACTCACATCTATCTCCACTTAAAGTGTCATTGCAATTTTGGTAATGCCAGAACTGTTGCTTAACTAATTTTTCCTTTTAGCTCCTCAAAATATTTTACTGATCTTTTCCCCACTAGAAACTCTTACCACTTTTTGTTATAGCATGAAGTGGTGATGCTATTGCTGAAAATGAGACTATGAATTTCCTTAGGTACAATGCTTCCCCAATGAAACTCCTGACCTCAGAAACATTAGTAGGCACCAACTATTTCATGATGGCCTCCATATTGGAAGGATCTATCTCTAGTTCTCCTCCACTGATCACGTACCCCAAATACACCAAAGACTATTGCCCAAACTCACACTTCTTGAGATTTGCTAGTAGTTGGAGCTTCTTCAATGTTTCTAGCACCTACGCCAAATGTGAAATATGTTCCTCACAGGTAGTACTATATACCAGTATATCATCGAAATAGACAATAACAAATGAATCTCTAAAAGAGCATAGTACATCATTCATTAATGTCATAAATGTGGTTGGTGCATTACACAGGACAAATGGAATAACTGACCACTCATACAAACCTTACCTAGTTTTGAAGGTGGTCTTCCATGTATCTTCTTCTTTAACTCTAACCTGGTGATATCCAAACTTCAAGTCCAACTTGGTGAAGTACTTTTCTTGTTGCAACTAATCCAATAGATCATCTATCCTAGGTAGGGTGTATCTGCTCTTGAGCATGATTTTATTCAACGCCTTGTAATCTATACACATCTGCCAAGTCCCATCCTTCTTTGGAACAATGATGATGGGTGACCCACATGGTCATGTACTCGATCAAATAACACCCTGTTCCAACACTGCTACAAATGTTTCTTCACCTCACTTACTTCTATAACATACTACTTTTACAACCTAATATTTGGCAATGGGGAGTCTGGCAATAGCTGGATCTCGTGCTCCACTTCTCTCTTATGTGGTAACCCTTTAGGATCTCAGAACACATCCCTGTACGTATCTAACAACTCCTCCAATTGTTGTTGTTTTTTTTAAGTACACCCCTCCAAGAATTCCTTTCCTCTTATTGACTCCTCTTTAGACTGTCTTTCTCTTAAAAATACTAAAACATACTTCTTACTAGAACTAATCAGTTTCTTGCCTTGGTTGGTACTTATCAGTGAAAATTTTGACTTTCCTTTGTGCGTGTTGATGATGAATGATTTTCCATCCTTGACGAGACGGTACTGATTAGCTCTCCTCAAGTATATTGCATCTCGCATGTACATGTATGTACTGTTAAACACGACTCCGCATACATCAAGGGGAACCACATCTAGATCTACTTCATCAATAAAATCAACATTAATAGCAAATCTAATTTTACACTGTTTTGTTACCTTCAACTCTACATCTTGATTTACCCATCCCAATGGATATGGGTTTAGATTCTCATGAACTTCCAGCCCCAACTTCTTGATCAGCTCCATTGAAATGAGATTCTCTTGCAATCTTGAGTCAAACAGAGCATCAATCTTTGTCTTCTTGACCCGTATATTTATATGGAAGAGTTTGGTCATTTTTTTCTCTTCCTGTTGCTGAAGGCTACTCAAATTCATCTCCTTCTACACTAACATACAAACAATCTTCTCATCCATGTTTGAGCTTCTTTCAACTTGGTTTCTCGAATCTGTGGCCATGAGATTCTTCTTCTTATTATCTTTCTTCTTGTTCTTTGGGTTTAGCTTTGGATGCAACTTCCAACACTTCTCCTCTGTATGACCATCAATGTTGCAATAATTGCAGTGATATTTACACTGGTGTGATGTGGTTGTCATATTTTTGTCTTTCCCCCTTTTTTCTTCTTCTTCCCCTCCTTAGAAGCTTCATGTTTCTCCTTCTTCTTCGATCCACTTGATTGTGATATTTTCAAGCCCATGTTCTCTAGGCACTGTGTTTGTACACAAGCTTTGTTCATCAATTTGGGCTTGACCAACATCACTTGTTCACATAGATGGTGGTGCAGACCCCCCAAATACTTAAGGAGTACATCTGGGTTCTTTTGAGAGATACCCAACATTATAGCCATCTTCCTGAATTCCGTGGTGCACTCCTGCATGCTTTGACCCCGTTTTTTCTTGAAATAATGCCACCAGATACATGGTCCTACATTTACCCAATGGGATAAAATTGTGACTTAATGAGGGTTTTGAAATCCTCCCACTTAGTCACTGTAGGTTCTCCCTCCAACCTCAGGGATTCGTGTGGCTCTCTCACCAAGTCAGTGCATGGCCCTCTAATTTCAACCCTGCAAATGAGATTTTCTCCCCTTCCTCAATCTGATGGATGCTGAAATAAACTTCCAGCTACTACAACCAATGGTTTAGCTTAAGAGCATTGATCTTGACATGATATGGCTTGATATCAACTTTTGCTTCCATTTTTGTTGACACCTAATCCGAAACGGATGAGGTGAAGCCGGAAAGTCATCTAGAAGATGAACTGATCCATTTTGTAAATGTATAAATAATAATAGTCTAATGAATAAAATCATCAGTTGTTTCTTGCGCTCATTAATTTCTGAGCTAACCTGGCCTGACATGGTATCAGAGCCTCTGCCAGGTTTCTGCTGCCTCATGAAACCTCTGTCCTGAGCGCTCTCTGACTGCCAGAGACTGCGCACTGTTCTTATGAACGTTTGCCTGAACGCCTGCGTTATTTGATATTCTTCTGTCCATAAACGTTGGCCTGTCTGTCCATAAACGTTGGCCACTGACACCTGACATGCTCCTCTTCTGCTCGTAACTCCTCTCTTGTAACCTCCAATGAATTTGATACCAGTGAATGACGACATTCGATGCCTACATGCATTTCCGAGGATGACTTAGCGAAGGAACTGGAACCCTCGACTGCTTCTTCTTTCAGAAATGGGGGTATGCATGAAAACTGTGAGTTACAATCTTGTGCAAATCCAGTACTAGATTTTCAATTGCATTACAATCAGTAGCAGCAGAAAGTGGCTGAAATTGACGGGATTTCCGAGAGGGGCGACGCTG
Organism: Pinus tabuliformis; assembly: GCA_031772625.1. Lineage (NCBI taxonomy): Eukaryota > Viridiplantae > Streptophyta > Pinopsida > Pinales > Pinaceae > Pinus > Pinus tabuliformis. The sequence goes on from CM062816.1 coordinate 2,041,990,094, forward strand.
CTTCCCCCTCTTCTCACCGTCCGCTAAGCCTACGCATTCATCCACATCCATATCATCTTCTTCATTCCGCTTCTTTGCCGACGAGGGCCTTCCATCTCGCTCAACGAAAGATGACTGCGTTTTTTATTAAAGCTTGAAATGTTGACTGCGTTTTTATTACTGAAATGGTGACTGCGTTTTTTATTACTGAAATGGTGACTGCGTATTGATGTATTGAAGACTTGAGATGGTGACTGCGTTTTTATTGAAGACTGAAAAGATGACTGCGTTTTTTATTAAAGCTTGAAATGGTTGACTGCATTTTTATTTGAAGACTGAATGTTGTGGGTATATGCGCATTTTAAATGCTGTGGACTGCGTTTTTTTGAAGACAGACATCTCATGGTATTCGATACCTTTGTGGCTTCTGCACATCTGGAAAGCAAACGAAGTCGAGGCTGTGGTGTGGTGCCTGACGGTGTTTTGAGGGTTGTTTCTTTGAATAACCCGTTTGTAATGTGCTAGCAGCGGAGTTTATAGTATACTTGGAGCAGAGTTTTAATCTTGTTAAACAAATACAAATGCCTGGACCATCTCAGAGTTTTATTACGCTGTCCTCTTGAACAGTTTTTGCATTAATATATATATTGAAATGATATATGAGATCCCTTGAGCGCCTTCCTTTTTTCAAAACATAATATTGTGGCGGTGATATAAGAAATGATGTATGTTTGAAGAAAATAAGGCTATGGCATAAGGATTTTTTTGGCAGAGATATATTTTTTTTTACAGAATGCATAAGGCTATGACATAAGATTTTTTTTTCCCAGCAGAAGTGTTGCTGTGGCATAAGATTTTTTTTCAGCAGAAGTCTTGCTGTGGCATAAGATTTTTTTTCTCCAGCAGAAGTCTTTTATCAACATAAGTTTTTTTTAGCAGAGATATTTTAACAGAATGCATTCAATCATTTCTATGGTCGGAATAGTTCTCACTGGCAAGGAGAACTATTCTGAATGGTCCCGGATGGTAAAACACACCCTTATCTACAATGAGCTGTGGAAAGGAGTGTGTGTCGGAGAAGAAGACAGAGACCCTGTGCAGCCCACATCAGACAAAGAACTCGCCATTTGGGAAAACAAGAACAGCAAAGCCTTTGCATTGATCGCAGCATCCGTAAGTGAGGAAGTAAGTCGTCATATTTCATCCTATTCCACTGCCTTTGAAGCTTTACAAAAGCTGAAAGAACTCTATGATACACATTCTGCACTTGAAGTTGTTCAGCTCATGATTAAACTCTTCACTCTTGAACTGAAAAATAATGATCCTCTTACTCTTGCATCTGAAATAAAGTCTATAGTGCATGATATTAAATCCACTAAGGTTGAGCTGGATATCTCTCTTATTGCCTTTCTCAAAGCACTCTATCCTACCTACTCTAACTATCTTGAGTCTTTACAAGCAAATGGAAATCTTAAAGATATAACCTTTGACACTCTTGTGAAAAAGTTTGCTGAAAGAGAGAAAGCCTTTGGAAAGAAAACAATCCCTGAATCTTCTGAAGAGACTGTTTGCCTTGCTCATAAAGAAAAGCATCCTGCTCAAGATTCTACAAGAGGAAGAGGTGGACGAAGAGGAAGAGGAAGATACTTCAGAGGCAGGGGGGGCAGACATCCTCAAGCAGAAAAGGCAGATCTGCATTGCATTCGCTGCAAACGAAATGGATCACATGATGCTTCTACATGCAAGCTACCATGGGACAAAGTTGAGCAGAGAAGAAATCAGCAGAAAGGTAAAACTGATGACACAGACAAAGGTAAAGCACCTGAATCCGCTCACTATATTGAGGCACAATGTAACATTGGAGTAAATGAAGATTTGTTTAATGCTTCACTTGCTTCTTCGAAAAATGACTGGTTGCTTGATTCAGGAGCAACCTGTCATATGACTTATAGGAGAGATTTCTTTGAAGATTTCACTGACAATGTTGATGGAGCAGTATACTTTGCAGATCAGTCAAAAATCAAGCCATCAGGGCTTGGCACAATCAGGCTTAAACTGCCTGGTCTTCCAGACTTTCTTCTGGATCATGTTCTATATCTCCCACAGCTGAAGAGAAACTTGCTGTCCCTGGTCCACATCCGCCAGCAAGGTCACTCCATTCACATGTTTGATGGCAAGCTTGAGGTAAGAAAGGCATCTGACCACTCACTTGTCATGAGGGGTATAGAAGAAGAAAGACTCCTTATACTGCAAGGAACCTCTGCTCATGCACAACATTTCTCATATATTTCTCATCATGAAGAAGGTGCACTTCCATCAAGTTTATTATGGCATGCTAGATTTGGACATTTAAACTATGATAGTCTCCGCTTGTTGAAGAAAAATGGTGTTGCTGGTTTGCCTACAATTCCTAGAAAACATAAACAATGTGATGCTTGCATTCTAGGAAAGCATAGCAAACAGTCTTTTCATGATTCACATTCAAGAGCACATAGGAAGCTTGAACTTATTCATTCAGATTTATGTGGTCCAATGCCTATTCCTTCTGCAAATGGAAATAAATATATCATGACATTTATTGATGATTACACCAGAATGTGTTGGGTTTATTTTTTGAAGAACAAATCTGATGCTTTTCAAACATTCAAGAATTTTCATAAATGGATTGAAAATGATGCACAATCTCATATTGGGTCTATTCGCACTGATAATGGAAAAGAATATACATCAAATGAATTTGAACACTATCTTCGCCAACATGGGATTAAACATCAAACAACTGTGCCTTATAATCCGCAACAGAATGGTGTAGCTGAAAGAATGAACAGAACAATTTTGAATATGGTACGATCCATGCTTTTCTTCAAAAATGTAAAGACAATGTTTTGGGCTGATGCTGTTCTATGTGCTGCATATATAAAGAATAGATGTCCATCTAGTGCTATAAGAAACAAGACTCCTTATGAATTCTGGTATGGACATGTTCCTTCGGTAAAACATCTCAGGATATTTGGTTCCACCTGTTATGCTTTAATACCAAAGGTACATAGAAACAAACTTGGTGCTAGAAGTCGTAAGTGTATCTTCCTGGGGTATTCAAACACATCTAAAGCATACCACCTTTATGATGAAGTAAATAAAAAGTTTGTTTTATCTAGAGATGTCATTTTTCTTGAATCATCCAAATCTGACAGTGTTGTTGAGCGGCAAGTTGATCGCTTGGATAGATTCACAAAACCGAAATCATTTCAAGAGTTTGATAATCAGATTCCACATCTTGAAGGGGGGATTCCTATACTAGATCAACATGTGGAATCTTCTTCTGAAGAACAATCTCCCCTGCATGACACTCCAACAACGGATGATGCTTTAAGTGATGTAATTGATAGAATTGGGAGACTCAATCTTGATTCAGACCCAACTCAATCAACAGAACAGCCTGGACCATCTCAGAAAGGTCCCCCAAAGTGGCTGACAAAGACACTTGAAAGTGTTCATCCCGATGAAATTGGAAAAACAGGAACCAGAAATTCAAACCGACAAGATGGAGGTGATGTAGATAACTCTAATTCACCTGTTGATATGGATGTTACTTATGATTGTGAATTGAACTTGTCTACAGATTTTGAACCAACTTCCTTCAAAGAAGCTGCTTCTCATGATGAATGGAAAGAAGCGATGCAGAAGGAGTATGATGCCCTCATAAAGAATGGCACTTGGAAGCTGGTTGATCCTCCATTTGGAACCAAACCAATTGGCTGCAAGTGGGTCTACAAGAACAAGTACAAAGCTGATGGCTCACTTGACAAGCACAAAGCTAGGCTTGTGGCAAAAGGTTTTGCACAGAAGGAAGGGGTCGATTATGAGGAAACTTTTGCTCCCACAGCAAAATGGGCCACCATCCGGACACTCTTTGCACTAGCTGCTCAGAACGGTTGGAAAGTCCATCAAATGGATGTAAAAACTGTATTCTTGAATGGAGATCTAAAAGAGAATGTTTTTATGTCCCAGCCTAAAGGATTTGCTGTGAAAGGACATGAACACAAAGTATGCAAACTTGTGAAGTCCTTGTATGGCCTCAAACAAGCACCACGAGCCTGGTATGAAAAACTAATTGAGCATCTTCTGAAACTCAACTTCAAACATTTTGATCTTGATGATGCAACTTTATTTGTCAAGAAAGTTGGCAAAACAGTTGTATATCTTGTGGTATATGTAGATGATCTTTTAATGACAGGGAACAATGAAAGCTATATTGCATCCATAAAGAAAGAATTAGGAAATTTTTTTGAAATGACTGATTTGGGCTATGTTCATTAATATCTTGGCATTGAAGTAACCCAACATCCAAAGTCCATATTTCTTTCTCAAAAGAAATACATTGGAGATTTGTTAAACAGATTTGGCATGACAGAGTGCAATCCCCTTTCTACTCCAATGGAACAAAACTTGAAGCTCACATCTATTGAAGGAAAGGAATTTGAGGATGCAACAAAGTATAGACAGCTTGTAGGAAGTCTCATCTACCTCACTACTACCAGACCAGACATTTCATTTGCTGTTGGAATCCTCTCCAGGTTTATGCAAAAGCCTTGTGAGGGACATTGGTCTGCTGCAAAAAGAGTTCTAAGGTACTTGAAGGGAACTCAAGACCTTGGAATCAAGTATACACAGGTGGACGACTTCAACTTGATTGGATACTCTGATTCAGACTTCGATGGAGACAAAGAAACTGGGGTATCTACTTCAGGATATACTATGAGTCTTAGATTGGGAGCTGTCTCCTGGAGATCACGCAAACAATCAGTACCAGCAGATTCCACAACAGAAGCAGAATACGTGGCAGCAGCTGAAGCAACGAAAGAAATTGTGTGGCTCAGGAAAATTCTTGAAGATTTGCAAGTAAAACAAATACAATCTACTCCACTCATGATTGATAACACCTCTGCAATAAAGTTGGCCAAGAACCCAAAGTTCCATGATCATACTAAGCACATCAATACTAAATATCATCTGATCCGACATCATGTTGAGGCCAAAACAATCCATCTCCGTCATTGTTCCACAAACGAGAAAATTGCAGACATCTTCACCAAAGCGCTTGGAAGAGAAAAGCTTGAAAGATTCAGAACGATGCTTGGACTCACCAACATCCCTTCAGATTAAGGGGGGGAATGTTGACACCTAATCCGAAACGGATGAGGTGAAGCCGGACAGTCATCTAGAAGATGAACTGATCCGTTTTGTAAATGTATAAATAATAATAGTCTAATGAATAAAATCATCAGTTGTTTCTTGCGCTCATTAATTTCTGAGCTAACCTGGCCTGACAATTTTAAACAAGGACTGATTCACGACACTCGAACTAGGTTTATGTTTTCTAGATTCTTTCTTTGACTGGTTCTTTGTTTCTCCCCGGTCTTCTGATGCTCGTTCAAATTTATCCTATGCATTCAAACCCCCATCTTATCCAAATATCCCCAACTTTATATTCAAGTCTGCCATGAGGAGGCTTACATTATGGTTGATATATGTGACTTGATGTTCCAGCCGCGTACCTCACCTCTGCATGATCACGAGGTTCGTTTATAGATTCATCAACCATGATTAGGGTTTTACAACTGTACTGATCTAGATCCCTGTAATCTCCAAAAGATATCCAAAGAAACCTGATCCGATACCAAATGATCCATAAACTATCGTGGATATTCCACTGGACAATTCGTCACAACGAATTTGATAATAATATATTAGAATTCTGAATTTTTACACTATTACAGTTTTGTTAAACTTCTAGATATTTAAATTAAATTGTAATTAGTGTATGCATGCGAATGGAAATTATGGAGAAAAGTGGAGAACGAAAAATGATCTCACACACACATGAACATAAGACACAATATATGCTATGGGAAACCATTTTAGGAGAAAACCCAGTTGGAAGGTGAGGCTGCTTCACTCTCTTGCTCTGTTTGGAAATATGGTTATAGGTACAAAGAAGTAATGTCTGTGGCCCATGGGTTGCTACAGTGTGCTCTACCTCCTATCTCTCCTAACTATCTTTGCTCAACTATGGAACAAAATTCTCTCGAAAGAATGAAATGCCTCTTCCTCCTAGTGGCCTGGTTATAACACAACCCAATAACCTACTAGTGGTTAAGTTTGACTACATAAACTCTTAACTAGAGTTACAATATAGACTCTTTTAGAGTCTTTTACATAAAACAAGCATGGCTAGCTCCTTTTTCATGAATAATGGGGGCTAACATGACATCCTCCTGAACTATAGGTGTGAAAACAGGAAGGTCAACTTCTGAGTGGCATAAATTTTGCATATGGACTTCGAATGATATGCTTCTTATGTTGTTTGAAATATCTATGTGTGTAGAAAAACATGACAAAGTGTTGCGCTAAAGAGAAAAATTTTACCCCCAAAAAATGTTGTTTGATGCCTCAAAACGCTCCTAGAAGGTTTCAGACTTTGTTTCGCCAAACTGGGTCCTGTTGAAATATGGCAACAAGAATATTCAAATTTAACTTGTCCTTGAATTAAATTGTGAATTAAAATCAAATTTAGTCTTAACAACTACTTGGAAATAATTAATTTTAAATTAATTAGTTGGAGAAATTCAAGTTAGAAGTCTTTCTGAATTCATGCAAGAGTTATCCCTTAAATTAAGGAGATAAGAGTGAGTTATATTTGAGTTGTAATTAGCTAACTCAGTTTACTGAGTTAAGTCCAGTTAAATTAGTTCCAAACTGTTTGAGGAAATAATAGTGAGTTAACAATCAGTTGATGCATTAATGCACTCAACTAGTGCTACTCCAGTTAACTAAAGATTCCCTCATCAGAAACTCATGCATGTCTATTCTGAGAAAGACCCAGTTGAGATTAATGTTCAAGGAAAGTGTACTATCAGTTGCATGTGTTTTCTCATGGAGAAAACTCATGCATACAGTCAAGGATTTATCCTTGAGGATTTCATAGTTTTGGAGGAGGGTTTTCCACTTGGTAACTAGGAATCATCCACAAGGAACAACGTAAGGAAATAGGAGCTTGGAGGGCAGAGAGGAAGGCTGGAGAGAAGCCAAGATTGACTATGGGCATATGTGAGGATTGTATTGAGAGATGGCTAGCTGTGAGAGCTAAGGATTTGTATAATTCCTATGTATTTCCACCATGTATGATAATACAATAGTGTGGGGTTTTTAGTTGAGGCTTTCCCCAAAGTATTTTCATGTGTATTGTGCCATTGATTCTTCTTCTTCTAGTTATATTATTTAGCTCAATATTTAAGCTTCCGCAAATTGATGGTAGAAGTAGGTTATAGTATTTTGCTTTGATTCATATTGCATTATCGGGTTAACCTACCATCAGATTTTCTACATGGTATCAGAGCTGTGAACAATATACTGAGAAGAGAATTCGAAGCTTCAAGTTCGGGGTTGCAGGTGCAAATCGAATTCATATCATACTTCAAGGTTGGCCAATGGTGTTCTATGGCTTGAGACTTGAGTATGCCTTGGAAGGTAGCTCGAATTACATTGCATGGAAAGATAGAATGGAGGTTGTATTAGAAGATAATGGCTTGAAGGAATTCATTGATCAAGAAATCCCAAAGGCAACTTCAACTAATGCACAAGAGTTGGCTGAGTGGAAGAAGTGTGTGGTGAAGGCGAGATGGATCATCCTTGAGGGAGTTCGAGACCATATTGTCTTGAGTCTCCATGGGAAGGATACTCCATTTTCAATGTGGAAGACATTGAAGGATCTCTACCAGAATAGTAGTGAGCAGAGGAAATTGGCGCTCAAGGATAAGCTTCAAATAATCAAGATGGAGAAGGGCGATACTATTTCCACATATCTGAAAAATATCACCACCGGCAGAGATGAGCTTGGCAGTGTGGGAATAACTACTGCCGATGATGATATGGTGAGCCTCGCTCTCCTTGGCCTTCCAAAGAGTTGGAATAACTACCAGGACTCTGTGAATGGAAGGGAGAAACTACTGGATTGGGAACGATTGTGGTCGGATCTTATGCAGGAGGAGATCGGGAGGAGCACACGAGATGGTTCTTCATCCAAGAATGATGATGAAGAAAATATGGCCTTAGCAAGTAAGGAAAGGAAAGGGAAGGGGAAAGCTTCCCATTTTAAATCGAATTCTTCTCATGGAGGGAAGAAGGGTGGCATTTCTAAAGTAAGATGCTTTAATTGTCACAAGATGGGACATTATGTGACTAAGGTAAGGCATTAGCCTCTCAGTTCGAAATGGACTTTACCCTCATCGCATGCATGGTGTCATCGATGATGGGTTGTGTCTGGTATCTTGATAGTGGAGCCTCATTCCACATGACCGGTGATAAAAATATATTTAGTGCCTTGGAGGAGAAAGACCTCAAGATGTGCATAGAGATGGGTGATGATGGAAGGTATAATGTTTCAGGAGTAGGCACGATTTCTTTTCGGAGGGAGCATGGAGCTCCTCCCACCTTGACAGATGTGATGTATGTGCCTGGATTGAAGAAGAACTTGGAATCGGTCGTGATGTTGGAGGACAAAGGCTACGATGTTGTCTTCAGCAAAGGAAAGGCGTTCCTAAGACACATAGACACGGGACATAACAAGAGGATAGGGATTCAGGTGAAGAATCCCTATCAACTAGAGGTAGATGACTGTGAAGCATTGACTACGAAAGAAGAATTGGCACAAAGCCAAGACATTAGTGAGTTTTGGCACAGGCGGTTGGGCCATTTGCATCATGGGGCTTTGAAGATAATGCAACAGATATCTATAGGACTTCCCAAAGGTAAACTTCAGCAAGTTGACACATGCAAAGGTTGTACCTTGGGAAAGTACACCAAGTCTTCCTTTCATGATCAAGACAGTCGAGCAGAGGCTATCTTAGAGTGAGTTCATACTGATTTTTGTGGACCATTCTCGACAACATCCACAGCGAAGCAAAGGTATTATGTGATTTTCATTGATGACTATTCTCGTAAATGCTGGATTTATTTCATGCAGAAGAAGGACCAAACTTTCACAAATTTTTGTGAGTTCAAAGATTTGGTCGAGAAAGAGTTAGGGAGGAAGATCAAGGCCTTGAGAAGCAACAACGGTGGAGAATATGTCTCTCAAGAGTTTAAGGACTTCTGTGCAGTGGAAGGAATTAAATGAGAGTTGAAAACACCTCATAACCCACAGCAGAATGGGGTGGCCGAGAGGAAGAACAGAACTATTGTAAGGGCAACATGAGCAATGCTGCATGATCAAGGCCTACCACTTCACTTGTGGGCTGAGGCATGCAACACAACGATCTATTTGCAGAATAGAAGCCTGCATCGCATAGTTGGGATGAAGACACTAGAGGAAGCTTTCTCTGGTAAGAGACTAAATGTGGGTCGCTTCAGGATCTTTGGCTCATTGATATATTTCCATGTGAAAAAGGATGCATAGAAGAAGCTTGAGCCGACAGCAGAGTTGGGGATATTTGTGGGGTAAACTGATACACCTCACAATTATTGGGTGTACTTGCCTACCAGTCAGAGGACAGTGCTTCGTAGAGATCTCAAGTTTGATGAGGAGATGGCCATGTGAGTTTCCATTTGTTAGCTTGTTAGGGCCTGACCCAGGTTCAGAGGTGATTTAGCGAAACAAATCCCGGTACTATTGGCCCTTTCGGCAATAATATGCAGAGCGCGGACTGAGGTCTCACCCGAGGTAGTATGGGAGGGTGCTAGAACCAGGTTTCCGCACCCTGGAGATGTTTGATGGTTTCAATTGGTTCGCGGTCGCACACGTTGCTATGCGCACTTTCCTGTACCTCGCAGCCTGAGATGCTGCCTTTGCACAACCCTACTCGGGGGCCGAACAGTGTTATTACCCAAGTCCTTACTAGTAACTCGATATTAGTTGATTAATTTAGCTTACTTGCATGTGTAAAGTATACTTAGCAATATAAATCATTCATACAAGTGTGTGCAAAAAATAACAATACATTATCAATTGATATCAAACAAGTAACAACCCAAGAACATATACACAAAAGTCAGATAAAACTTCTCTTTATTATTCTCTTCCTTCGATTACAGACTTTATTCTGCCCTGCGCACTCAGCTGCAAGGGTCCGTGCACTCAACTGCAGACTCTTCTGGGCTTGTGCACACTTAGCTGCAGCGCCTTTTCCTACTCTATGACCCAAGACACACTTCGACACTTGCTCTGAGCTCCTATCTCATATTCCTTTTTCCTTTTTTCTATCTTTTACACTTAGATCTTCACTCTATTTATATAATCCCATGGTCTGCGGACCATGTGTAGGCCGACATTACATTCAAAACTTAGGGTGGACAACCCTATGACTCTAACATAATTTCACGCCCACAATTTGCGGAGCTTTACGACAATATTAACTCAAAAATTGGGCTTTGATCCCCAAAACATGCTGTGGGGGGATTCCATGCCCAACAGGCCCCCAACACAAACATCGTGGCTCACCCTCAAGTCACTCTGTTGGCACAACATTCTTGGCACGGAGTCCCTCTAACTGTTCTCAAACGATGCTGATATCTGCAGTGCACTGAGCTGTTGGTTGCTGAACCTGCTGCATTCATTCTTCTGAGACCTTTGTGTCCGGCGTGCTTCCCTGTATCTGCACATGCATCCCTGTATGTGTGCGATCTTTCCTTCGATATTCATCGTGATCGTGAAGGAATCATCAATCCATGGCTGGACGCGTGATTTAAGAACTGCTTCCTTAAGCGGTGCCACGTCCACCTGCTCCTTTAATGCCTTGGCTTACTGCATCCTCGCAAGCCGCTGAGTGAGGACTACTGTATGCGCAGTTCCTCTGACACCGTCGTACTGTTGCTGGAGTTCACGCACCTCTATCTGTAGCTACTGGATTTTGGGTCCTCCTATAAAGTCGTGAGGACCTCAAGTGCTTGTTCCAACATGTCATTACAGTTGCGCATTGCACCTCAAATTTCTTCCAACCCTACTGCAATAGTGCTAGCATGCTGTTCTCTAATTTCCGTGGGAGTGGAAGGCTGCGTCTTCAACTGCAGCTCGATGATCTAGAGATTCAGCTCCAGCTGCACCTTTGTCGTCTCTTCCCTAGCCTCGCGGACTCCGGTTGCCAAAATGTGGATCCGCACTTCTACCTGTAGATTTGCTGCGATGGCCAACTCCGGGACACTTCGGTAAGCATCATCTACCGTCTGCACCATTTGTTGATTTTGTGACACCAACTCGTCGCACTACACATTGAGTTGTTCTATGTTTATTTTCTTCCTGCCAAGAACTTGGATCACGCGGCTCTCCCTAGCGCACAACTCTGCCGTTAGCCCATTTTGTAGCTGATACAACATTTCTCATGGAAGGGTAGCCAAATTAAGGCCAAGTCATCTCAACATGCTCACCGAAAATCTATCGGTCACATTTGCTGCAATTATGGCCCCTTTCGGCAATACTATCATATTGTCCATCCGTGTGCGCAACATCTATTTTGCTGCCAAAGATCCTGCTGTGAGGTGGGTAGAAAGGATACCCACTTGAGGGGGCCGCACCTGTAATTCCTACAGCTGCGCCCTGAGGGCCCCCAACACAGTCTGATGCTCCTGCATGAAATCCTGAAGCGCTTCATTTGTGACATTGCGGACTGTCTCACCAATGTCATGGAGATCACCTTCGGTAAAGGTGATCGGGTCAATGGCCAACTTCAAGGCCTTGACCTTTTTCCTTGGTCCTGCTCTTTTTGTGATGTGTGGCTGCTTTAACTGTGTGGACGTGGCCCTTGCGTCGGCGCTCCCTTCGACTATTTCTGCTTCCTCCGCCTCCTACCCTGGCGAGGACGTTGCTTGGACCTCGTCTTCCTATGCTGTTGTTGCCTCCGCTGCCTGTGATGCTACTGCTGCTTTTGCAGCCTTCTTCTGCTCCGCGGCTTTCTGTGCTGCTTCTCGCATTACCCCTACCTCAACTGCTGCTTTTTCCTTTCATCTTTTCTCTGCCAATTGGGTGACGCATAGCTTGGCATCGTCCTTTTTCTTCTATGCTGTCGCCTTCTCTAGTTTTTCTAGATCCAGGGCGCGCCATTCGGGAGGCCATGTCTCCAAGACAATAAAAATCGTGTCGTCAGTGGCTACAAACGGTAGCTTCGTCCACTACTTCGCCGGATCCTTTCGCGCCCTAATATAAATGTTGTGCATATTAGCTTTGAAGTCTGCAAAACTCTGTAGACTATTATGCACCATAGGTGACAGGCGTAGCCTCCGATTGATCCACATCTGGATGCTCACCTCCATGAGCACCCAGAAAATTTTGGTGTTACGAATCTATTTCATGTCCTTTGTGGCCCAGAGTGGAGCGTACTTCGTGACCTTTGGTAACTCTCTGTCAATGTTGGGGAATTGACTGTCCTCTGGAAATTCTCCCGCTACTAGAAATATGGATACTAGAAACCACACATAGTGGAAGGTTTTACCTTGCTCCTAGGCTTCGTGACAGTTTGTCAAAAATTCCTTGCATAGGAATTTGGACCAGTTGAACTGGACCCCCTCCGCGCACTGCTTGGCTAGCGTGACCACTGGCACTGATACCTCATTGGCGCAACACTTTCTCATAATTTTTCCAGCCAGGAGTTGGGCTACTATGTGCACCCCTTTGTCCTTGTTTCTGGAGATGGCGTAGTCGCTCTTCTTCTTCTCCAGCTTATATTTTTCCTTCATGGCTTCTGCAAGAGCCAAATCGCTACCTTTTTCGGCTATGGTCGCAGGGTCCTTTCCTTTACAGGGGAGCCGAGAGATGTGGTGAATGAGGTCTGCCGTGATGGGAATAGGCTCCTCCAACCATAGATACCCATCATGCACCAAGCGTGGTGGAAATGTGGTATCCATAATAAGTGCAACAACCTGGCCTTTTCCACACCCAGCCACTTCCGCAGCTCTAATGTTATCACCGCCCCCTCAGTGTTCTGTTTCATTAGGTTCCTGGTATCTAGGTGTAAGAACTTCTCATAGTCAGCGAGGTCCCAGTCTTCAAATTTCATGGTTGGCACGTAGCCTAGGTGTGTGCCCTCAAATATAATGCCATCGGGGAGGAGCGGGGTTTGGAGTGAACTCTTTGTTCCGTCCAGGTCCTTTGGCACTTTGGTTTTCCCTTTCCACGGAGGGACATACGCGGGAAGTTTTGTTGCAAAGCGCAACGGTTGGATATCCTCCTCCATGTCTTCTTCTTCTTCTACTGCGGCAATCGGGGCCTACAAGTCTTCTTCTTCCTCATCGGTTTCTATTGTGACTGCTTTCCCTTCTTTGCCATGGATATTTTGCTGTGCTGCGGATTCTTCGGGGACATGCGTACTGGACCCATTGCCTATTTATCCTTCTTGGGCCTCGATGTTAGTGGTGATTTGGGGATTTTTGTCACCACCCTAGCGCCTTTTGGAACATCCTCCACCATTTTGGTCTGTGTAGGATCGTCGACGATTACCTCTTCAATTCCCAACCCATCCTTAGTGGCTGTCATCATATCTAGGTTGTATTTTGTTACTCGCAAACTTAAGGGCTCAATTATCGCTTGACTCTCAATGCTCAGTGCTATGCCTAAGCACTCAACTCTCAAATGACCAAGTGTAGTTCGCTAGCCAGCCCTTTGATTTTTATAGCGCCTTTCGAATTCAAATTTGACCGTTCCCCCCAATTTCGGGCCATTAATGCTTTCTTGGCGGTAGATTTTCCCAAATCTTTCCCATAACTCGCATCTTAAATGCCTACCACTCACTCCATTTGGCCTCAAATCGAACATCCCATCGTGAGTAGTGACACCAACGGTCACTTCCCAGCCAACCCGCGTGGCAGCGCAGCCCTCTGTGCGCGGTCGCGAACCTTGTGACATTCTGATTCTGCGCACATCTCCAATATTGCACAACCCCCAGGCAGAATATTTTATAGTCCTGTGCTCCCTTTCAACTACCTGGAGCACTAAGACTATTCTTCCTACGGCTAGTCAGGTGGTCACACCACTCGTGCGGGGCTCCATCCCGTCCTTGACCATGGTTCTCGGAGAATCCTCATCTTCCATTGTGGTGATCGGCTCCATGCACTTTAGTACTTGCAATGTGCTACCTTGGTCACTACTTTTGGAAATATGCGGTCCAAGCCAAGGCAACAGACTAACCAGTTCACGACGATAGCTTTCCAGTTTGTCAGTATGATCGTACGCACCTTGTCTTGCCATCCTCAGTTTTTCGATGAGAAATGCTTCCTTTATTTCGTTTTCTAGCTTCTTGACCTTTGCATCCATTAAAGCGCCTTTCTCCCTTAGTCGTACCCGATCTTTTTCAAGTTTGTGAAGTCTAAAGTTTCCTCGTCAGAGTTATTCCTCAAGTCTTATATGTTCTGTTTCTTGTAGCTATGTGATTTCTTCATTCCAGTTTGCGCAGATTGTCGTATCTATGGGTGTTGTTACACGCGGAATCGGCTTCACATGCTCCATGGGGACTACAGCCCTTGATTCATGCTTCAGCTTCGGAAGCGATTGCACGGTCAGAGTTTTGCACATGGTCCTATAAGCCCATACAACCGCTGGTACGCGCAGGTCGCAGTTGGTGCATCTCACATGGTGGACTCAGTTCAACACTTCATACATCTTGTCAAAGGCTTCCCCATGTATGGTGTTTGGTGTGCTAGGTTTTATCGTACTTCGCCATTCAAACACTTCTCTTGTCTGCTTCTTCTTGTTGTCCCTTTTTCCTATCGTGAGAGAGGTGTGCATTTGTGCGGGTTGCGTCCCATATGCCTGTACTCATCTGGAAAGGTGGGCGCGCAGGCTATTTTTTTCATCATGCCTAGCTTTCATCCGCATTTGAGGACTCCCAAATCGTAAGTGCATCATCTTTCTACATTCACGTTAGCTCTCAATACTTCTCTGATGTGTACACCACCACCTTGCAGGCGTAGAGCACAGTGCCAATTTTAGAGCATCAAACCGCTGCTGTTTTGGCACTTCGCTTTCAAATATGGTCAGGAATTCATCCACCGCTGTCAACCCATCATACATAGGCAGATCCCTTACCTCCGTTGTCATGCAGTGCAGTGATCTTACCATCATGTTTCAGTTGAGCATGGTTACCTCGTGTAACTGGTTTTACCATCGTTTTGTTTCCTCATTCGAATCTGCTGTGCAAGAGCTTTTGTGCTCCCACGAAATCTTGCCATCGGCTGTAGGGTTTACCCAATCTTGTTCCTGAGTGGTTATCTTATAGATACAGTCTATCTCATCATTTATCTCGTCGTTGCGCACTGGCTTTGTGTAGCACGATCCTTCCGCAGGGTCTAGAGGTACCAGTACGCATAGTGACTTTTTCTCAAAAATCATTTTGCACTTCTTTAGATTTATCACTCCGTTCATATTAGTGGCCCAATATATTCCCAGTAGTGTGGGATGGGATTGCTGTCATTGAAAATCTCTATCACTTCGAAATCTGCAAGCGCACTTGCACCTTCAATATCTACTGTTATTCCCTACAATCTTCCCATTGGAAGGATCTTCTGCTGGTTTGCAATTCATAATTAAATAGGGGACCATTTCAACGTGGGCCTGTCTATGCATTCCGATGTCTTGTTTGGCAGTACATTCGCGTCTGATCCTAGATCCATAATCACTTGATCCATTTCATATCCTCTGATTTGCGCAGTCAATCTCATTTCCCTTCCTGTTCGCGATGTGTGCTTTCCAAGCTTCCGAACTATGCGTGGTTCTCCTGACCCAACGCACCTAGTGATGAGTTCCTACAGTACCTTCACAACCTTGCTATCACGCAGCAGCTTCATGCATGTCTCCAGAAAGGTAGTGAGAATTGAAGGATCCATCCCCGGTTCTAGTTGATCCTTACTTCCTAAAGTGGAGGCCTCCGTGAGGCTCTTCTTAGCTTCCATGAATGTCTCCTTCGTGTGCTTCGAATCAAATTTAGGTTCCTTTATAGGAGCATTATGGACCCACGCACTTTCTTCAGGTTGCTTACCTTTGTCATCTCCTATCGTGATACCACTTTGAAGCACGATGTTTACATTCGGGTCCTCTTTGCGCGGCTCAGACCTCATCATTTGTAGGTTCTGAGTCAGGGGAGGTTGGAGTATTCCTTTATCGTGCAACCTTGCTATCAGTGTAGGGCAGTCCTCCGTCTCATGATCAAACTAAGTACAATATAAACATGATGCTCTTGTTGGATTTGTACAATCACGAGCATAATGCCCTGGCCCTCCGCAATTGTAACAAATCAGTTGTCCGTGACCCCTTCCTGGTCCCATTCCACCTCGACCTCATCCGTGCCCCTGAAATCCAGCATGTGCCATCCCTGCATTTGGATCAAGGGCTTGCGTTTCAGTCTACACTCTATAGGCAGGAGTCTGATCCATCATCATCTCGTAACTTCTACAGGTGCACTCATCATGGCCTACCGACCTGCAGAAATTACAAAACAATTGCTGGGACATCTGCGTATACTTCTGTAATAGGTGACAATTATCTGTAGTGTGTTTTCCTCCTATCTGACAAATCACGCACCATAATTCAGGCACTGCACTCGGTCCTACTTGTGCCTCTGGTCTTAATGACATTGGCCCTCTTGCCGCTAGGTAGTTCGTGAAGACTAGACAATGGTCCTTGTCATGCCCCTGGCCTTTGCATTTTATGCACCATACCTCCTCGCGCGCTTCTGGGCAAGTTGTCCTGTCCTGTTTCAAACTATGCATTTCTAGACACAAATTTTGTAGTTGCGCGTGGATTTGTTGGACTCCCAGGCCAGGATCTTGTATTGGGGTCTCGTGCAGTCTCATTGCAATCTCCAAAGCTTCGACCTGGGTGGATAACTTCTGCTGTGACAGCGTCGTCCTTAAATGCGGCGTTAGTGATGCTACAAACCATGTGCGGTGCTGTCCATCCGTCAATTTCATGTTAGCTTCGTGAATCATACTCTTCAGTCTCTGATCCAGATCCCAAGGGGTCTCGCCTGGAAGCATCGTGATTTCCTTAAACTCGATAATTGGTTGTGTCTCCGATTTTGGCCTGCTAAATTACCTATTCAATGCGGCCTGGATATATGCGATCCTCGCGTTTGGATGGTCATTAGAATGCTTAATGTACCATATTAGTGTGTGATCCTGCAACGCGCTTACCAGTGTTGCCTTCTTTATATTGTCATCCACGACCCCTTGTGCTTCCCATACAACTTTTACCACGAACCAAAATTTGTCCATATCTTCGTTCCCTACTCCTTTGAACATCGACAATTTAATTGCACTCGCCATATTGAACTGTGGTGGTGGCAGAGGTGGTGTGGGCGGAGATGGAGGTGATGATGGTGAAATCAGTGGCGGTGTAGATGGGGGTGGTATGCGCGAAATTCGCTGCCTTATCAGACTAATCTCGCTTCTCAAAGAAATTTTTGTGAGCTCGTCCTCACTTTCCCGCCGAGGCGAAATCAAGGGGTTATTTTCTATCTCTGTGCTACCTTCATTTCTATAGATCCTCCCACTTCACGTAGTCCCAAACATCAATTTATTCACATAACCCGCTTTTCACACAATAGAATTTTAATCAAAGTGTTCAATGATTTAATGTACTTACCTCGTGGTCCTTTGAGGAAGCGTTGTTCCGCCTCGCTGTAGTTGACTGTCGTGTCTACCGTGAACTCGGTGATAAACCCTCTGATAATTCGATCAAGTCAATGGTCCACAACGCGCATGATCTTATCTTCTGATGCTTCTAGTATGTGCACCAATTCTGAAGTCCACACAAACAGTTTGTTGAGCCTACACCTTCCCTGACTATCTGCTAGATTCGTGATCCACTCATACAACTCAGAGGGGAAGGATGTAAAGAAAAATCCATGGATTTCCGTATATAAGTAGCTCTCTAACCATTGTTCCTTTGATAGCCACGGATTCCTATTTTCCTGCATCACGAACTCATGACTCTTTCTGTCCAACCACCCTTCAATTTCTTTCTTTGTTGGATTCTAGTGACACGACATCAGACATCCCTTATGCAGATTTTATGCAGATCCTGGTCTCGACAACAGAACCATTTGTTGGCTTGTTGGGGCCTGAACTAGATTCAGAGGTCATTTAGCCAAACAAATCCAGGTGCTACTGGTCCTTTTGGCAACAGTCTGCGGAGCGCGGACTGAGGTCTCACCCGAAGTAGTATGGGAGGGTGCTAGAACCAGGTTTCCGCACCCTGGAGATGTCTAATGGTTTCAACTGGTCCGCGGTTGCGCACGTTGCTACACACACTTTCCTGTACCTCACAACCTGAGATGCTGCCTTTGTGCAGCCCTACTCGGGGGCCGAACAATGTTATTACCCAAGTCCTTACTAGTAACCCGATATTAGTTGATTAACTTAGCCTACTTGCCTGTGTAAAGTATACTTAGCGATATAAATCATTCATACAAGTGCGCTCAGTAAATAATAGTACATTATCAATTGATATCAAACAAGTAACAACCCAAGAACAGATACACAGAATTCAGATAAAACTTCTCTTTATTATTCTCTTCCTTCGGTTACAGACTCTATTCCACCCCGCGCACTCAGCTGCGGAATCTTCTAGGTCTCTGCGCACTCAGTTGTAGAGCCTTTTCTTACTCTACGACCCAAGACACACTTACCTACTCTAATTTTGAATTGAAATTTTAGTAAATAATTTTGGAGATCCTTGGTGAGAGGGTGACACATGGGTGGGTGAATAATAAAACCTTTGGGTTAATAAAAATAGGTAATTATGCATGAAGTTCCAAGTGTCACCTATGAAGCCTCTTATAGAAGAAGGGGAAAACTATGGGAGAGGGACCCTTTTTTCCCTGTGGTTGAATGGATGAGAGAATGATATTGTGAGTGAGTATGAACTATAGTGAGTTTGGTGAGGTGGAGTACAATAGAAAGTGGAATATTGAGCCAAGAGTGCTCTCTCCATCAACTAGTTTTCTTCCTCTGTTGTACAACCCCATTGCAGCTCAAGGGTCCACAAGGAATAAGAGTACCACAGGAGTAGGCTTGGAGGACAATTAGTGGGTCACTAATGTTCAGTCGGGACGCATTATCCTTTACACGTGGAAGTGAATGATATCAAGGGAGAGAAAACAAAAACAAGATCGAGAAATGACGATTTACTCCATTGTGAACGATACATTGTGTATTCATTATTCTTGTTATATGATTGTTATATTTATAATAACCACATTGTAAATATGAATGTCATGATATTTGAATTGCAAATTATAAATATTGACACATGCATCATGTTTTTTTAAGTGTGATGTAAATTTTAAGTAGTGTGGGAGCTTGATTGTTAATCTGAATTGTAAATAAATAAATAAATAAATTTGGTCGCCATAGAAAGGTGTCTACAATATGAAACCCTTAAACCCTTGAAAATATTGATCATAGATTATGTAAGACATCAAAGGATAGTTATGAACCTATCTAACATAAGAAAAGAGTTTAATGGCTACTTTATGGATGCCCCCCCTCATGTTTACCAATTTAGACTACAAACCAACATACATATTAAGATTCTATAAAATAATTTGCAATACTTACATACCATCATAAAACTTATTTGAAAAAAATCCTTCACATTGGAGCTTGAGTAGCAAATCCAATATCTTCACTAGTGAGAAACATAGACTAAAAAATAAGTTCTTAAGAATAGCAATGATATTTAAAGTTTCCATTGAAGGTAGAATCATATTTCCTATTAGTGTTCACTACAACACTTTACCATTGCTACATAATTTTGCACATTTTTACATAATTGAGGAGTAAAGGCCTATAATGCTTAGTATTGTTCCCATCATACTTGGAATTAGTATTAACATAGGAATCACTTTGTGGAGGATGTGAATATTCATGCATTTCATGTAAGGAAATTACCCATGGCTCAACCAAGAACTTCATAACATTTTCCTACATCATTCATTGTACGATGATTGTTCATGCATAACAACTTAATCAATCATGAATCCAACAAAATTCATTACACTTATGTGAGTTAACATAACACCATAACCTCAACAAACTTACTAGCATTTGCGACTTAGATACAATGAAGCTTCTCTATTAAATTTGGGAAATATATATGTTTTGGAAGCTCAAAATCATGCTCAATTGTTTTTATGGACCAAAATGAAAAATAAGCATAAAAAGTCCCAATGTAGTAATGACACTCCTAAGTCAAGTGCAACAATCAATGAATGAATAAACGCCTCTTCAAGGGGGTGACCTTTATTACAAGATATCATATGCACAAGATTAGATGATCATTCAAACATCTCTCTCTCTCTCTCTCTCTCTGATATATATATATATATATATATATATATATATATATATATATATATATATATCTATATATATATATATATATATATATATATATATATATATATATGAGATGAAGATGAATAAAAAGAACTAATATGGAAACATGACTATGATTAATGTAATGATAATGAATAAAGGTTATGTTTAGGGTTGGACATGCCCCTTCCTTTTGAATAAGCATTACCCTTAATATTGATTAGTTGCGGGTAAATTTATATGAATAACTCTTCTTCCCAAGTCATATATTTTGTTGACAGGTTCTTCTACTTTATGACATTGTTATAGCACCATTTACCACTCTTGGTAGTTGTGATGCTTTGTTTATGGCCTAGGGCAACCCCTCCTTCCAGACTTGGTCCAAATATATAAAAAATAGTGTTTTATTCCCTGTATGCTACTTTGCCCTGAGCTAAAAGCGTGTACACGTGGGTCAGTCAATACCCAACCTGCGTATATGTATTAAAACACTTAAAAAAATTTTATTTCCTTAATTACGGGTGGAGTTCACGGGTTTTACCTTTTGATTACCTCCTATTTCCCGTGGCCCAAATGTTTCCCAACTAAAAAACTAATTGGGAGAAGTATAAATAGACTTCTATGGGAAGGCTTTGAGGAGGAGAAGAGATAGAGTTATCACTACAACAAAACAGGCAATTTGCGCCAGATTTAGCACCAGATTCTAGTGCATTTTTTTCTCAATTGGGATGAGCAACCCGGCGCTAAATCTGGCTCTATTGTACAATTTTTAAAGCGTCCTTTTTTGCACCAAATTTTGCATCTTTTTTACGCCAAATTTTCCATCATTTTTTGCATCATATTTTGCACCAAGATTTTCATTTGGTTTTACAACAGGTTTTGCTTCTAGTTTTGTGCCTTTTTTTGCATCTATTTTTGCATCATTTTTTTCTTCCTCTTTTGTGGAATTCTTTGCTTCTATTTTTGTGTCATAATTTGCATCGATTTTTACACCATCTTTGACATCTTATTTAGCGCCTTTTTTTACATCCAATTTGTGCCAATTTTTGCATCTGGTCTTATGCCATCTTTTGCTTCTAATTTTGTACTTATTTTTACATCTATTTTTGTGCCAATTTTTGTGCCTTTTTTTACACCATCTTTTCCATCCAATTTTGCACCATATGTTGAATCTGAGTTAGTGCCAAATTTCGCATGCATTTTTGCACCATTTTTTGCATCCACTTTTGCATTTTATTTATCTCCCTTTTTTGCATCCTATTTTGCACCATATTTTGCATTTAATTTTGCATCATTTGTTGCATCCAATTTAGCATCATTTTTAACACCATTTCTTGCATCCAATTTTTCATCCTTTTGAGCATCTAAATTTGCATCCTATGTTGAACCATATATTGCATCCACCTTTGCATCCCATTTTGTGTCTATTGTTACGTTCACTTTTGAGCCATTTTTTCGTCTACTTTTGCATTTGTTTTTGCACCAAGTTTTGAATGATTTGTTGCATCATTTTACATCCAATGTTGCATCCAAAATTGAGCCATTTTTATGCCCATTTTTGCACCATTTTTTCTTCTTTTGTGTCCAATTTTGCACCATTTTTTATGTCCAAATTTGCATCCTTTTTGGTATCTAGTTTTTCATCCTTTTTGGCTTCCAAATTTGCATCCTTTTTTCTGCCACATTTTGTGTCCACATTTGCATCTCATTTTGCACCTAGATTTTAGTTGGAATTTTCATCTAGTTATGCATCATCTTTGACATCCTTGGTTTCACCATTTTTTAGTCCCATTTTGCATCTTGTTTTGTGTCTTTTCTTACATCCTTTTTGCATCCTAATTTTACACCATTCTTTGCATCCTCATTTTGGTGTCCATTTTTGCATCCTTGTTTGCACCCAATTCGGTATCCTTTCATATGCCCTATTTTGTTCCCTTCTTTGTGTCTAGTGTTGCACCCTTTTTTAATTTTACTTTAAAAACCTTTTTGTGTCATTGTTTGCATATTGTTTTGATGGCTAGTTTAAGATCCAATTCTACTCCCAATTTTTCATCCATGGTTAAAACCACTTTTGGCTTCTTGTTTAGAGTTTTACTTTTATTTCCATTTATGACCACCTCTATGGGTTAATTTTACTAAGTTCATTTACATAGTGAAATATATTAAATTTTATAAATATCATTTTGCTGTAGGATTTAATGCATGGTTAGATGAAAACAAAACCCTCTCAGTTTATCTCAGAAACCTAGGACAAACCAATTAAGAGAAAGGTTGTTCTAAGGCTTAGGATTCTTAGTAGATCAAGATGTAGAGTATAGATTAAGAAAAAGAGAATGAATTCTCGTGAGTCCTCGCATGTAGGTCTTCTTGGAGTTTTTCGTATAGCCAAGAAGCGCTCCTAGCTAGCTCCAAAGCTTGGTCCTACACATAAGAGAGAGAATAAAGCAACCTTCACAACATAATATCTTAATAATCAAAACTATAAAAAAACATATAAATATTATTGAATAAATAAATATAAACCAAAAACCCATGCATACATTAGTTAAATAGAAGAAGTAAAGAATGAATAGAAACATATGGAAGGAAGAACAACTGATCTATATGAATAAAGGAGTTGGATGAAAGTTACAACAATCAGATATAGTTGCAACATCACCTCCCCCAACTCATAGCTCCAAAACTCTCCCTCTCAAGACAGATCTCAAGAGCGTGACAATACAAAATTCCCATCATTTTTTCAATGGCCAAGCCTCTAATATATAGGAAAGTGGAGGCTATGAAGATTTCCAAAATTCCTCATTAGTTCAATTTGGGAAAAATCTTTTGGGTGAATAATGTTTCCTCATATAAAAAAGGAATTTTCCACTTTTTAGATGCTTTTGTGCTTAGGAAAAAGCTTCCCCATGCTTTATGGCTCTTTCCCACTTTTGTATGCTTTTATTTTTTAGGAAAAAGCTAAAGATGAGGATAAAGAGATTACATTCCACCATATGTTTCCGAAAGTGACCAAGAATGTCAAATTCAAATTCTAGTTTACTTATGTTTTAGTTTTTTTTAAAATATATATTTAGTTTTAGTATTTTTTTTTCTAGAGAAATATATTTAGTTTTTGGTATATTTTTCTATAAGAAAAATTATATTTTGTTTTTATAAAAATGGATTTTAAACATTCCATTCATGCTAAATTTGTGATTTTACGATAGGAGTTTAAATTATATATAGTAAAGTAACTTAATGTCATGTGTCGTGTTGCTGAGATGGGTGTTATACATCTCTTTCTTGCTAAGTTATAGAATGTGCTTGGGTTTTCTTAATGCAATAAAACTAATTATGTTCTTCATGATATCTTGAAATGTTCATCTTGAACCAACGTAATAAAACAATAAAGTTAAAATAGGTTTTCCTTTGTCCTTTATAGATCTTTGTCCCCATTAATCTTGGTCTTAATAGATTAATTGTCTTGTGGTGGCCTTGAGTGGTCACTTCCATTAGTTGCATGCTTTGTAGTTTTCAGTTAGTGACATTTTTTAGGCTTGATAATATGTTATTTAATTTATCAAAATGTGTTATTGTCCATATTATTGTTAAATATTAATATTAAATACGCTGATTTTTAAGCATGTTTTAGCAAAACTTTCCCAAAATGTTTATAGATTGTATTTTATAATGCAATGATTCTTTGCTTGATGAAATTGTTTTGGATATTTTTTTTAATGATTCATTGATTGATGAAA
Source organism: Pinus tabuliformis (assembly GCA_031772625.1). Lineage (NCBI taxonomy): Eukaryota > Viridiplantae > Streptophyta > Pinopsida > Pinales > Pinaceae > Pinus > Pinus tabuliformis. The sequence continues at coordinate 2,042,014,168 of CM062816.1, forward strand.
TTGTTATGGATATTTTTTTTAGTATATTAAATTGTATGTGATAAAGTAAAAAATCACCTCTTTTTTTTATTTTCATTGATCAATTTCCCTTAAGGCCATCAAGTTCACCATTTGGTCCCAGGTTAAGGAAATATAGGAGTCATGAAGTGGAATTGTCCAAGAACTTAAATCTTGAGACATGTTTCTTTTTAGTCACTTTATACTTTCTTTCTATGTAAATTTTTGATGAAAATAGTCTTGGAACATGAGGGGCGTCAATAGTAAGCGAAAACAAACTCCTAAAAGAAAAATGGTATGCAAAGCACCCATAAATAATGTTGATATAAGAAGCAAAAATATTAAGTGAGGTTCAACCTCATATAATTAGAAAATGGGGGAGGAATTTCCAAGTAGTAGTGATTGATGCTTAGAGATACTTGGGTGGAATGGTTATTATTTGAAATGATTAAGACATCAAGGTTACCAATATGTTTACCTCTTTTCACATTATGACAATACAATTTTAGTTAATTGACATTGAGGACTACTACCATGTATCCAATGTCTATGACTCCAATATCGCAAATGGAAAACCTCTATTTCTCAATTCTATTTCTAGCACAAGTAATTTATACTCCCCATCTCCATGGATTGTTGGGAGTGACTTCAATATTATAAGTGTCTCGAGGAAAAGAAAGAATGAATCGAAATGTTTAACAAGATATTTTGTAAGATATACCATTAAAGCCACAAAGTAGTCTCCATTAAAGTTTTCAAGAAATGAGTCTCCAACCCACACATGTGGATCAATGAGATGTAATACATGTGTGTGTGGTTACGAACTCAATACACCTCTATAATAACTCCACAAACTTATGTATTTCACTCTGTCACATAAATTGACAGTAGTGTGACATAAGTAAACCAAGAGTAGACATGAAAGCCTTAGGAAACAAACATTCCTTAGATCCTCAATTAGGTGCTTAAATGATGAAGTGAAAATGCAAGGAGAAAAGAAGAATTCATGATTTAACCATCACATACATGTGATCAAGTGTGACTAGGAGTGTATATATTCATATATTTTCCAAAGAGGGAGTGAATACATGAGTTACCATTTATTGGCCCTTATTTTTCTTTCTTTTTCATTTTCTTATATATAGGACTTAGGGAATAAGGTTTTCATAAGTTTGGCACAACTCATAGATATAAGATTTACATGAATTTTCACTTCAACCTTAGAGTTTAGACTTAGATAAATCAATATAGTGTATGTTTAATGATTTTGGCTTTCACTTTTTTATTGTATTTCATCACAAATACAAAAGGGGAAATATTTTGCCACAAATCTATGAATGCTTAATCATAAAGTCGTCATGTGATGAAAACAAATTAATGATGTTATTCTCTACGAAAATGATGGGTATTCTTGAGAAAATCTTATGCTTGTGGATGTTTCCTCCCTGGTTGAGAGGGAGTGAGGGTAGACACCATGTTATCCATGTGTCATGTAATATGGCTAGGATTAACAATTGTAAGCCTAGTAAAGGCACTAGTAGGGATAATGGTGGATTGGATAAACATCTGGGACCAATATTCTTTGAGAATTTGGACATTGACTAGGACTAATCGCCATAAGTCAAGTACATTAATCCAAGATAAGAATAGTCATGAGGATTGACATTTTCTGGTGTCAAATATTATGATAGTGGATTAGGAAATGATCATGTGAGGACATACCTGGTAAACATCTTGGTGGGGTAAGTGCCTTGAAAGGCAGTGGTGTCCAAATTTATGTCTCCTAACATTGTGCTCTGATCTAATGGAGAGATAAACTTGTTAGCCAAGGCCTTACTCTTTTGAAAATTTTGGCTATGACGATGTAAATCATCATTGATGCTTATCAATCTAGATCCCTTCTTATATGAATATTTCAACTTGAGAGTACTTTTTTGTCTCATTATGAGTACCTCGCTAGTTTAGAGGGAGGGTCATCATCTTCATTATTGCCATCATCACCACCATCAATGTGATCATTATTGTCATCATTTCATTATCATCATAATCACCATTCATGTCTTCTTCATGATCATCATCATCATCATGATTTTGTATATTGTCGTCAATTGTTCATAATTATAGGTATCATAAGAAATATCACCAACCTTAGGACACATGATATATGAAAGAAAAATAACCACTTTATTTTTTAGAAATGATTGATGATCATCAACATCACTACCATTATCATCGTCATTATAATTGTCATCATCCCCATCATCATAACTAATATAAGTTTTATCATAATTTTTGTCATCTTCATCATGAACATCATAATCATCATTCATGCCATTATTGCTCTTGATTATGACCAAGATGAAAATAATGATAATGATGATCAGATGATGATGACTTGGAAGATGACGCCAAAGATAATTATTATGATTTTTACCATGATAACATTTAAAAATTGGGAGGAATAGCCAAGGTCATTAGCATCATCATCATTGTCATTGTAACTCCCATCGTCTTTATCATCATTTTCATTATCATAACAATCACAATTCATGTCATCGTCATCATCTTCATTATCATCATCGTTATAATTATTGACATTGTCATCAGTTGTTCATAATTTTCAATGTCATAAGAAATATAATCAATGCAAAAGATATGATTTGTGTTGGAAAATGGATGCAAAAGTAAACAAAAAAATGGGGGTAAAAATAGACGTAAATTTGGATGAAGAGTGGACACAACATAAGTAGATGCAATACAAGACAGAAAAATTGAACAAAAGTGGATGAAAAAGTAGATGCAATAGTTCATACAAACTTGAACACAAAATAGGACTCAAACATGGATGAAAAAGTGGAAGAAAACATGGGCACAATAGTAGGCATAAAACTTAGCATGAATTGTGGTGAAACAAATGTGGATACTCCAATGAATGTAAAAAAAAAGGGACACAAACTTGAATGCAAAAAGGAGGAAAACTTGGATGAAAAAAGGGATGTAAACATGGGCCAAACATGGGTGCAATAGTGAACACAAAATTAGTTGCAAAACTAGACAAATCAAAATTGGATGTAAAAGTAAATTCGAAATGGGATGCAAAAAACATAAACAATATTTGATGCAAACTTGGACACAAAAGAGGATGCAAATATGGATGCAATAGTGGAAGAAAATGTGGGTTGCAATGATAGGCATAAGATATGGCACAAATAATAGCACAAAAAAGGTGGATGTAATAATAGACACAAAAAAATATGCAAACTTAGATGCAAGACAAGATGCTATAAGGGATGTAAAAGTGGATGCAAACACGGGTGCAACATGAGAAACAAAATTGGATGCAAAATATGGATGAAATGGAAGTACATGCAAAAGAAGATACAAAATGAGATGCAAAACCCAACACAAAAGTGGATGCAAAAATAGATGAAATATTTTATGCAAAAGAGGATGTGAAGATGGATGCAAAATTGGAAGCAAACGTGGGTACAACAGTATGTGCAAAACATGGAACAAATTTTGTCACAACAAAAGTAGATGTAATGATAGATGCAAAAAAAGAAGCAAATGAAGATGAAAAATAGGATGCAAAAAGGGATGTAAAAGTGGGTGTAAACATGGGTGCAACAATGGATGTAAAATAGCTTTTGCAACTTATTTGAAAGAGCAATTTTGTCCCAACAATTAGACTTGTAGCATAAAGAACATGGTTAATACATATGATTCGACCAAAAACTAGTTACTACCAAAATTCAACCAAAAAAAATATTACTGCATAAAAATAGAATTAAAAACAAAAATTTCCCAAATTAAAAATAAATAAATGATAAACTTTTTTTTACCAAAATTTAGTGATTTGTTTAGTGCTAATACTAACATCACCATTACAACAAGATATTTTTTTAGTGCTAATACTGCCATTACAACAAGATATAAGAGGGATATAATGCAAAAAGTTTAATAATAATATGTATGTAGAAGATGGTCTTCAGACTGGTGAATTCATAATAATCAATGGGACTACAGTCAAAATAATTGGATGTTATTTACTTTTTTACATAGATTGTCAAAATAATTGCATAAATCGATTTTTTTTAACAAAAACTTTGCTAGTGCTAACATTAGAACCACCATTACAACAAGATATCTTTCTAGTGTTGACAACACCATTATAGTAAGATACCTCAAGAGACACAAAAAATTTAAAAAGTATGATAGTAATATGTATCCAGAAGATGGTAGTGAAACTAGTAATTGTTCATTCTCATTACCATAATCATTGTCATCATCATCACCATCATCCTTGTCATCGTTATTGCCATCATTACATTATCATCATAATCACCATTCATGCCATCATCACCAGCTCCATCATCATCATCAGTATGGACATCGTTTGCAATTGTTTATAATTATAGACGTTGTAAGAAATATCGTCAACCCAAAAAATGTGATCAGTGCTAGAAAAGGGTTGTTTAGGACACATTGATATACGTAAGAGAAATAACAACTCTATTTTTGATAGATGATCGATGATCATCATCATCACCACCATTATCATCGTCATTGTCATTTTTATCATCCCCATCATCATCATTAATGTAATTTCTATCAACATTGTTGTAATCATCATCATCATTCATGCCATTATTGTTTTTGATGATGACCTAGATGAAAATGATGATGATGACACCAAAGATAATGCTTATGATTATGACAATGACAACATCTAAAATTGGGAAGATTTGCCAAGGTCATTAGCGTCGTCATCATCATAATCATTGCCATCATCATCATTAATGTCATTGTAGCCACTATCGTCTTTATCATCATAATCACAATTCATGTCATCGCCATCATCTTCATTTTCATCATTGTCAATATTATTGACATTGTCATCAATTGTTCATAATTGTCAATGCCATAAGGAATATCATCAATGCAGAAAATATGATGAGTGTTGGAAAAGGGATGAAAAAGCGAACATAGAAATGGGGGCAACAATAGAAGTAAAATTGGATGAAAAGTGGATACAACATAAGTAGATGCACAACAACATGAAAAACCTAACACAAAAGTGGATGCAAAAGTAGATGCAGTTGTCAATGCAAACTTGGATGCAAACATGAAGGCAAAAGTGGAAGCAAACATGGGTCCAATGGTAGGTGTAAAACTTGGCACAAACTGTGGTGAAACAAATGTGGATGCAACAACGGACACAAAAGTAGATGCAAAAATGGATGAAACAAAAGTGGATACAATAGGGGATGCAAAAACATACACAATATCTGATGCAAACTTGAACACAAAAGAGGATGCAAATGTGGATGCAAACGTGGAAGCAAATGTGGTTGCAATGGTAGGCGCAAGATATGGTGCAACAAAAGTGGATGTAACAATAGACAAAAAATATGCAAAATAAGATGCAAAAATGGATGTAAAAGTGGAAGCAAACATTGATGCAACAGGCAAAACAAAATTGGATGAAAAAATGGATACAATGGAAGTAGATGCAAAAGTAGATACAAAACGAGATGCAAAACCCAATGCATAAACCTGACACAAAAGTGGATGCAAAAATAGATGCAATATTTGATGCAAAAGAGGATGTTAACATGGATGCAAAATTGGAAGCAAACGTGGATACAATAGTGAGTGCAAAACATGGTGCAAATTATGGCATAACAAAAGTGGATGTAATGATAGATGAAAAAAAAGAATCAAAGTATGATGCAAATGAAGATGTAAAAAGGGATGCAAAAAGTGAAATTTAAAATGGGTGTAACAATGGATGCAAAATTGTATGCAAAAGTGGATGCAATAGAAGTCGATGCAAAATTAGATGCAAAACGAGACACAAAACCCGATGCAAATCCTGGTCCAAAATTGGATACAAAAAGGGATGCAAAAATAGATGTAGTAGTTGATGAAAACCTAGATGCAAATGAGGATGCAAACGTGGATGCAAAATTATAATCAAAAGTGGGTGCAAAAGGAGGTGCCAAACTAGGCGCCAATTGTGGCACAAAAATATTAGATGCAATAGTGGGTACAATAATAGATGCAAAAGAGGATGTAAATATGGATGCCAAACAAGATGGAAAAGTGGATGCAACAAAAGTAGATGCAAAATTATATGCAAAACTAGACACAAAACTCGATGTAAAACGTGGTGCAAAAGTGATGCACAAATGGATGAAAAAATGGATGCAAAAAATGATTTAAAAAAGGATGCAAAAAAGGATGCAAAAGTCGATGCAAAAGTTGATGCAAGTGTAGGTGCAAAAAGTGGATGCAAATGAGGATGCAAAAGTATGTCAAACAAAAATAGATGCCAAAATTGATGCAAAACCTGGAACAAAACCTGGTGCAAAGGATGACACAAAACTTGGCATAAAATTTGGTGCAAAACGTGGTGCAAAACCTATTGCAATACCTGGTGCTAAACTTGGTGTAAGATTTGGTGCAAAACTTGATGCAAATTTTGTGTCAAGTTTTGCACCATATTTGATAAATGGATGCAAATAGCACCAAAAATGGGCTCTAGATGCAAAAAAAGAAGTAAAAAGGGACGCTAATCGCTGGTTTTTTTGTAGTGTATTATACTGAGATTATCCATGACTGAGTCTGATGAATCCCCGTGCCTCATGCACTTCCCAAAGCTTCAAGAAACCCTTGTTTCCTTGATTATAGATATTCTCCCTTTTGCTTGAGATATCATGGTGTTGGTGATGGAATAAGATTGTTGAATGCTGGGATAGGACAAATCTGGAGGACGGTTCCGCTTGGAGCTAGAAGAAGAAGACTCAAGTGAATTATCTCCATGTTATTTATAGCTTACTGCAATAAAAGAAATGTTGTCTTGTTTTCGAAATTAACTACGTTTATGCATCAAATTATGTTTTAATTCATATATGAATGTCTTTTTGATGTATGATCAATCATTTGTTTATATGATATAAAGTCAATTTCGTGAATATGCTTTACTTCTATACCGCTATGTATGTTCGAATTGAATGATTTTCAGGTTTGAAGAACATCGGGAGTTGCAGAGGGTTTGAACCCTGTGGGACCTACTCGAACGAAGAAAATCTAGGTATGGTCACTCTTACGTAGTTTGATTATATAAGCATTTTTCCTGAGCTGTATTAGTGTTTCTTGTTGTATTTTTCTTCTGCTCTGTTGGGGTTCTAACCCAAATCCCTAGGGTGCTTCTGCCCGAAATAGAATTAGCGACTCCACTAGGGATTTTGCTATTTACCATTAGACGGGTAAATGGGTCATCTTCCCTGCATCATGCATCACGAGTATCTATGAGCCTAGCAGTGGAATGTCTTACCACAGTGTTTGACTATTGCACGCCTCTTCTAACTAACATGAGGAGTCAATTGACCTCTATACAGAAGGGTAAAATGAAGAATTTTGGATATGGAACCATCTTATGTTCATTCTTCTTCAAGAAGGTACCTGGGCTATGTCCCAAAGTATCAACATCCACCAGTAACCCGAGAGATCCACGAATGGGTAGATGGGTGGACTTGATGAAGCGCTTGGGCGGAGACGTGCCTAGAACGACTTTTGATGATGAGTTTTTCACCTGGTGGGATCAACAGATCATCGCGGTCGATGACTATCCATATGCCGACATGGATTTTCGAGGAGATCTAGACTTAGTGCTACCACCAAATGCGGCATGGGGAGACATAGGTAACAATTTTTAAGTTTTTGTGAATTTTTTAAGAATTTTTGGATTTTTTTTAATATGAAATGAACTTAGAAAATATTTTTGATGAGACAAAATACTGACAAAATATAAAAACCATGTTCTAGATGTGGGTCCAGTGAGACTTGATTGATTTCCGAGGCACAGGGGTCGTGGAAGAGGGGCCGAAGAGGCGGTAGTTGAGACAGAGAGAGTCCTATATGTTGTTCAGAGAAACTTGGTGAGACTAACTCACTAGGTACCTATGATAGCCGTAGAGGATCTGCTTGAGGAGATGTAGCGCCGCGTGGTAGGGGTACCACGAGACTGGGTCCGAATACTTCGGTGTGTAGCCAATGCTGTGGTTAACTTTTTAGCCACTCATCCTGAGCCGGGTCGATAGATAGATCTATGTATGACTGGACATGATTATGGGCATAAGCCCAAAATTTTGAGGGCATCCTGTCCCAAATTTGTATATTATTTTTTGAACACTCTATCTATATACAGGCGATTTTATGATATATATATATATATATATATATATATATATATATATATATATATATATATATATATATATATATATATATATATATATATATATATATATATTATGTTATTTAATTTGATGAATGATTAATGTGCCAATCTAATGCTTGATTAGCAATAGAATCTGCTAATGAATTCTCAGATCGTGGAATGTGAACATATGTAATATAAATAAATGATTGTTGCAACACTCTCACTCTCAAAAATTGGCGATATAAGTAAGGATCACGAACCCGATAAGTGTTATTTAACTGCGACACCACCAATTGTGAGTCTAGATAAACTACCAATGAATCAATCCCATAAGATATTGCTTTGGATAGTAAATTAATAACGGAAGTATATTCGATAATGTTATTCGAAGTAGGGCCAATACAAACTCCCCTCGACACCATCAACTAGCCAAATGGATAATAAATCACCCAAGCCGTGGAAGCAAGATTCCAAGTGTGCCGACTTGCACCATCGGTGAATCTGAAATATATCAAACCATCCATCAATACCTACCAAAGAATATAAAAAAATGTCGATATCACAAAATGCTAGACAAATATGTACAAAGATATAATATATACAAACAAGCAATTGCTCGACTGAAACCTAAGCAAAATACTTCTTAAGGTAGAGCCCATTTCTGGGCTCTGCCAGCTTGTTCCCTTCAAAATCAATTAATTCATAAGCCCCTTTTCCCAAAACTCGCTTGACTATAAAGGGACCATACCACATAGATTTGAATTTGCCTATCCCCAGGGTATCTTTGTCTTGGTCATAGACTAAGACAAGGTCACCTTCAGAAAAAACCCGAGGACAGACAACTTTATCATATTGAGTTTTAATCCTCTTCTTATGGGCTTCGTTTATTATGGCTGCATCTCGATGCTTCTCATCAAGATATTCCAAATGAACGAGGCATTCTTCGAGACTAGATGTCTTTGGAAGAAGTTCTACAGCTAGCTTAAGGAACGAAATTTCACATTCGATAGGGAAAAGAGATTCCAACCCGTAAACTAGTTGAAAAGGAGTAAAACCAATGACAGTCTTAACTGAGGTTCGATATGCCTAGAGCACCGGGTACAACATGATGTGCCAATTGGATTGATTTTTATCAATTGTCCTTTGCAGGATGGTCTTAAGGGACTTATTCACGACTTCAACCTTCCCATTGGCATGAGGATAGTATGGAGATGAATGCTCCTATCGGAAGCCCAAATTGAGAGCCAATTCGGTCATCAGTTGATTTTGGAAGTGACTGCCATGGTCAGTGACAATATCTCTTGGGATACCAAATCGTGAAATAACCTGGTTGAAGAGAAACAAGGTTGTTGTCTCACTATCGTTTTTGTAAGTAGGCATGGCCTCAGCACACTTCATAAAGTAGTCTACGACCATAATGATGTACTTGTGATTCGCTGCCGAAGGTGGATTACAAGTAGTAAAATCAATGCCCCACTTCGTAAATGGACTGACAATGATAACAAGAAAAAGTGGAGCTGGATGTGCACACATTTTCCTAGTATAAATTTGACAAGAATGGCAACGTTTGACCGCTTCAATTCAGTCTTTGAAAATTGAAGGCCAAAATTAGCCCGCTCGCAAAATTTTCTAGGCTATGGCCAGCCCTGATAGATGACGGCCACAAGATCCACTGTGGCAATCATTAAGTACAGACTCAACTTCTTCCAAAGTTAAGCAACACCTAAGGATTGAGTTAACCCCTCTGCAATATAATGTATCACCAATAATAACACAGTTTTTGGCAAGGTGACGTAACTTTTGACGCTTGTCTTTGGAGAAAGCAGGTGGAAACTTCGAATTTTAGAGATATATAATGATATCTCCATACCAGGGATCTTGTGAAGAAATTAGGAATAAATGTTCGTCGGGAAAATTTTCCTCATAAACAATAGCTTCCTCACAAGGCAGCTGCGAAATAAATTCCGCAAAAACTAATGACTTCTTAGATTTAACTGACAAGAACTCGAGATCAAACTCTTGAAAAACAACAATTCATCGATTATACTTTCCCCCAATCACTCACCTACTGAGGACAAATTGAAAAGGATTGACAGCCTCTAAGATGAAAGTTTTGCGCAGCAAAATGTAATGGCGAAGCCGTTGGACATCATGGACAGTTGCCAAGGCCAATTTATCGATGGGAGGATAACGTAGCTCAAGTCCTACTAAGCCTCGACTCAAGTAGTAGATTACATGCTCACTGAGAGCATCATCCTCCTGAACCAGAACCATACCGATGGTTGATTCTACCACAGCGAGATACAAAAGGAAATCTCTACCATAATCTGGTGGACTCAATAATGGAGCATAGGTTAATGCTTTTTTCAAAGCATCAAAAGATCGTTGCATGAAATCATCCCATAAAAATGGAACTCCTTTATTAAGAAATTAGATAAATCCTTTGGTAATCTCAGTGTAATTTGCTATAAATCTCCTCAAGAAATTTTCCTTTCCTTTGAGACTTTGAAGTTGATGAATGGAAGATGGGGGAGGCAACTGAATTATTGCCTCAACCTTGAAAGGATCAACATGAATCCCTTCAGTCGATATGATGAATCCTAACAGCCGACCGGATGTGACTGCGAAAACACACTTATTCGGATTCAACCGGATTTTATAAAAACGACATCTCTCAAAGACTAACCAAAGGTGGCTAGGATGATCAATTCTCTTGTAAGAACGAGCAGCTAAATCATCCAAGTATGCTTCGATAACATGTTTGATGTCGTGGAAAGCATAAGACATGGCCCACTGAAAAGTAGCTCTAGCATTTTTAAGACCAAAAGGCATCTTCTTGTATGCAAACATGCCCCAGGGAAAAATAAAGGTTGTCTTGTGCTGATCCTCTGGACAGATAGTAATTTGATTGTAACCAGAGAATCCGTCCATGAATAAAAAAATTTCATTACTCGCACATTCATTAACAATTTGATCAATAAAAGGCGTGGGGTAATTGTCTTTTGGACAAGCTTTATTTAAATCCCTAAAGTCGATACATACTCGGATCGTTCCTTGCTTCTTATCTATCGGGATTGGGTTGGAAACCCACTCAGTTAGAGGAACGGGGTATATGAAACCTGCCTTAAGCAGCTTTTCAACTTCAGCTTTAATAGTTGTTGCTTTCTGAGGTTTGACCAGTCGAAGTTTTTGACGAATTGGCTTTTTGTTTTAGTATGTCTTGATCTCATGCTGGACTATAGATGGATCAATTCCAAGCATTTCCTCATAAGACCAAGAAAACACATCTTGAAACTCTTTAAAGAGATCGGTGTATATTTGAATTTCTTCAGGGGAACAATAAGCTCCGATGAAGACATTTTCTATTATGTTAGGATTACTAGAGATGTTTATAGGTACAGTTTGTGAGATAACCGACATGTTACCTTCGGTAGAAAATTGTGCTGAAGCCAAAGGGTTTGAAACTGTACAAACATCACTAGTAGACAGATTGTACAAACTAGATTCAACTTCACGCAATGGAGGGATAAAATATGAACGATGATGTAAATCCTCCCATGGTCGATCCACTCCCACCATTGCTTCCAAAATTGCTTCTTTAGATGGTAACACTATATCCAAGCAATCTAGAGCTGAAGAAGAATCGAGGGTCCAACCCGAAGCCACATCGCCATCTAACTCCTCTTATGAAAAAGGAGTGGGATGGTTGTTTGCAGAGTTAATGATATATTGATAACTACCTTCCACTGCAGACATGGGAAATGCCATTCCACCTACTTGTCCTCCATCTAATGTGGTAGTAGATGAAGGTAAGGGCCAAAGGTCCGAAAAATAATGAGTTCGAAAGAACTCTTTCCTAGAAGGTCCCTTAGAGGATGAAATTTCATTAATTCTAGCTGTAGGAGGAGGGAGGTCAAATATACCCATTAACGAAGAGTACATCCCAACTCCTAAATTCTCAATAGGTTGACGGGGATTGTCCACCAATTCCATTGGTAGAATCCAAAGTTGCATGGGAGTCACCTAGAGAATATTCTAACTGATCAATTCTAACAATCCTCCCCTCATGAGGAAAACAGAGGATGCGGAATAATGATGAAACAATGGCATCCATCTCGTAAATCCAATTCCTGCCTAAGAGGAGGTTATAATCCAGGTTCACATCGACGATTTCTACCTCAATATTCACTACCTTTCCCCCAACATAGATAGGAAAGGTTGGGATAATCCCGTGCGGCCTATGAGAATGTCCATCAAATGTCGTCAAAAGAGTCAGTGAAGAAAAAATTGAAGGTGATCCAATGGCCTTCCAACATGACATAGACATTACACATGTGGAAGCTCCCTCATCTATAACAGTTTGAAAAATATTGGTCTTTCGGTATGTGGACTTTATCTGGAAAGCCATATGGTGAGGAAGTCTCTTTTTGACATTCAACATATCAAAAGTGAGCACTAAAGAATTCTTTGGATCTACTGCGCCAATTGCCGAAAGCAAAGCACTTCTCTGAGCAGGGCACAACTGGAGTACCTCCAATGCAGACATAGCACAAGGACTTTGAGCCAGATCTTCTATAATCGAGTAGTTCTGGGCTACCCTAGCATTAGGGTTAATAGTCGAGCACTTTGCGGAACCTTTCGGTATCCGAGGTATAGACTCAATAGGGGGCCGCTCAATATGAAGTGGTTTAGTGGCTTCAGGAACAAATTTAGCCTTAGATGTTTCTGATTCACCATAATCGCGTGCTCACGTAGTGACGTCGATATGAGAGCTCATCATATAAATATTTGAGGAATTTTCCCCTTCCTAGTTGCCCCTTGCGGAGGTACCAGCTTTCGAATTCGCGCCAACAAGTAATTGCCACCCTTGGGGAAAAGGGTTAGTCATAACAACTTGGGAGCTAGAGGACCCTTGCTAAACTAACAAGCGTTGAGCATATTTCATCTTGGGGCAGAGGTGAGTTAGATGATCTCCATTGCATAACTTGCATGGAAATTTTACCTTTTTCTTGGACTCTTTCCTATCCTCTCTGGCACCATTGCCCAGTTTGTTTACATTACCTTTCCCTTCCCGGTTCTTCTTCTTACCTCGTCCCTTCCTCTTCCCATCAGATTGTTGATTTCCTTTGGGGCTAGAGGTATGTATGACGTTTATAGAGATAGGTTGGGAAGGTGTAGGTACAGATGGTGCAGCCTGGTTAGAAGAAGCCGTTTGTAGAGACAACTGCTGTAATCATCTATCAGGGAGTTGGATGAGCACCATAAGTGAAATGTGGTTACGTGGTCTCCCAGATCTTCACCACTCTTCCCTTTGAATTTTGGGATATCCGAGGGAAGTTTAGTTGGGACCGGAGGCCAAGCCAGATTGTACTGAATCGGATCATTTGTCAATTTAGTTAAGTCTGGCAAGTTCAGTGTGGCTAGAAAAGGAAGTCATGGCGGACCTTGGGAATTCCATCCGGAGCGGGTGGGGTTCCCAAAGGTCTGAAAAGAATGACCTAGATTTTGAAAAACACCAGGTTTCCCGAAGTAACTCGTAGAGCCTACTAAACCAAAAGGTGCTCCTTGTGGTCCAACAAAATTTGGAGTTTGACCAACTCCTGCCGAAAATCCTCTGTAACTAGTGAAGTTACCCCCTAATGAAGTATTGAAAGGAGTTGATAGCCCCTGATAAGGATTCCATGAGTTAGAAAAGGGTGGAAAATTTTGAAACGAATTAACTAAAGAATATGGCACATTCCCTTGTTGGTCGAAAAATTGATTCCCATCTCCTATCCCACTAACCGCAAGGTTTGTCGAACTCTGGAAAGGGTTACTACCTTGACTTGTAAAAGAAAAAGGCATTGACCCTACAGTTGGATTGGAATGTGGTATATGGCCACTTCCAAATGGGAAACCCTAAAAAGAAGCTGATCCACTCATCATGGATGTAGAGGCAGTCGATGGTATGTTCAAAGGAACTAGAGGAATCCCATGAGATGGCATCCCATAAGGGAAAAATCGAAAACCGGATGCAATAGCCTGATTACTTCCACTTATTGACGGAATGGAAGTAGACCCAAATATAGTTGTGCTGTGAGTAATAGAAGGGATGCAAATAGTTCCCCCTCCTTGTATAGATATGGGAGTCTACATGCTCGCAACACTTGTCGTAGATGCCATGCTTCCAATAGTGGTCATCGAAGGAATAGATGTATGTAAACCTGGACTCGAAGGCCTATGAGTCGAAGTTCTGACGTACAATAGAATGTTTGGATGATCAGGAGGAAGAGGAGAATTCAGAGCCACAATCGACTCTAAAATCTCTTCAACTTCGATATTATCTTCTAACTGAAAAAGTACTCGAGAAAGAACTGGTGTGTTCCTCTCTAACTCTCTACTAGTGCCAAGTCTATTTTGTGAATCAATGACCCCAAGCGGAGGACCAATCTCCAATGCGCCTACTGCCACTGGTTGAAAACCACTAGCAGAATTGCTCCTACGCCTTCTAGGAGAAGGCCTAAGACTCGTAGGTGATAGCCCACGAAGTCTCCTAGACCATCGAGATGGTTAGTCAGCCACTTTGAATTATTTAAAATATCTACTTAAAGACTCAAAAAATTATAGAGTTAGGTAAACTAGGAGCAAAGAACACTCAGTAAAAAGTCCCTGAAGATATCAGAAATCAAACAACTCTCGAGTATTTCCACTCCAGGTGATTAGGACTAGACACCAAAATACAAGAAAGTTAATAACAAGGGCCTTCCGAAAATATACTGGGGTAATTATCCCCAGGCGTACTAGCGAAGGTATCAGAGGTAGTTACGCTGACCTCCAGACAACAACCTTTGCTGGTGCAAGCCCCTAAGATTCGCAAGGGTGCCCTCTAGAAGTACTGCCAAACGTGATACAATGTCAACCTCAGGTGCCATGGGATTCCCCTCTGCAGCCACCTGTGTGGTCCCTAGGATAGGCAACTATGGTCCCCAACTCATATCAAAAGCCGGGTGGAACAGTTGTGAGGCGGGATCAGACAAGTAAGAGAAGGGGTATCTCTCGTCCTTATCTTCACTCTCCCTCGTGCTTTACTCCCAGTTACAGAGATTTCCTGGTCTCCATAGCACTATTGGATTTCTCTCATTAATCAAAATTCTATGTTTTATAATTTTGAGCGGCCTTGGAGAGCTAACTCTCCTCTCACCTAATCCAAGGCCGTAATAAACATAAACTTGTTGGTGTATTCTGAGGACAATACAAAAGTTCTAGTTTATTTTAATTAATCACTTGATTTTAATGGATGTTCTTTAAGCCAAGGGTATAGATGGGAGTGAAACCAATGATGTGTGTACGACGCAACATAAATCAATGAAAAATAAACTACATGAATGCAATCATTTTTTCTTTGATGAAAAGAGATCTCTACATGGGTTCTATGAAAATTCTACAAAGGAAAGTATTTTTCTCTTCTTTTCTTGAAACAGACTTCACACACCTAAAAGCTAAAAGACTATGAATGCTTTAACAACGCAAACTACCCTAATGCAAGATATGATGGAGATGCAAGATCTTAAATTACTCAAAAAGCAAAAGCAATTGTTTATAACTAACAATGAGCCAATTTAAGTACTGAAGAGGATACAAATTTTGAACACAAAATTCTCTCCAAACAAGAAGGACAAATTGTAAAAGATCGCAATTCGCTTTCAACAACAAAAAAGAAACCAAAAACCAAACTTGGCAAAAGAAAAACAAAAACAATTTTTTTTGAGATCTTTTCTTTTTACAAGAAGCAACCAAAACAACTTTTTGAAATCACCCAAAATGCTACTAAAACTCAAAGATCGAAAAGAGAGCACAAGGAGTCTTTGCAAGTTACAAACTCAAAAATGAACGAAAACTTGAACAAAAAGACTTCAACTTGTACAAAACAATCCAAACAGCAGCAAAGAGCTTGACAAACTGACCAAGAAGCCAGGAAAGAAATACTTCCAAATTCGTCAAAAAGACTTTCAAAAAGCAAGAAAAACTATGAGGCCACAAAACGAAGGAAAGCAAAGAAAGTAGATCCGAAATCCGAGCTTGACACTGAACTTGAAAACAATTTCGTGTTTTGGAGGACCAGAACAATAAAGAACTATGAACGAAGTCTTGTGTGCCAAAACACAAATTACAAACTCGCTAAAAACAAAAACCTAGGCCGAAGCTTTTCAATGAGGAAGAGACTTCGAAATTGTAAACTTGCAGAATACTTAAATTCTTTAGACAACAATTGAACACACAGAGACTGAAAAGACTAGGAAACAAATATATCTGGGCAGAGAGATTTGAAAAAACAATGCAAAATTTTGCATACACGACTGTGTTCAAACACAAAAGTGTGCACACGCGCTTTTGACATAGAAAACTCGCGTATATGCGGGTTCACTTTACATAAACAAGTGTGTATACACTACTGTAAACAAAGTAAAAAGCGTATGCAAAGCTTTATAAGAAAAAATAAAAAACAAAGTTTGATCCAAAAGATTAGAATTAAGGCCTGGGACTCTAGTAGACCAAATAAGACTACAACAGTAAACAAACCAAAGACTGAGCCCTGATTGATAATGAAAAACCCAAACCAGGAATAACAAGATTGTTATCCCTAGTGGAGTCGCCATCTAACCGAGTCAGATAACCCGTGTGTACGTAGAGTTGAATTTTTTAGCATAGTTTCCCATGGTCAAAACTTTGAGAAAACTTCTAAAAACTATCATAAAACATTACAAGTAGGATTTGAGGGTTACTTGGAAACTTTGGGGTGATTTGAACGGTCCAATTGTTCAGAGGAAAGCTTGCTTCGTTTTGCTCCAAAAATTTGAGTCTAAAAGTCATTATATAACTTTGAAATTACAAAATATTTTTTCAAAAATTGATTTTTGTCTCATGGATTTTTTGACATGTGGGCTTGGATTGTCGAGAGTGGGTTGCTTTTTCAGGAAATTTTGTTGACTGCTTCGAGATGTTGTTTCGGTCCCATGACCGTTGACCCGTCATGGCAGGTATCATTCTCTCACTGGCATTTACGTTAGGGATAACCATTTTCCACTGCATCTTTCATACTAGCCTCCATTCAACGATACATTAGTCGTAGGGTCGGCCCCATTGTATCTTGGTTAGCAAACCATTTTCACTCCCCGATTTTTTAAAATCATGATGCGATGGTAGAGCCATCCTTTACATGGGAATCTTAGTTAGAACCTCGCTGACATTGGTTTCCATGTTGCTATGCTGAGTAGGCTTGGGAGTCCTCTTTAGTCCCTCCATGACTAATGCGTTGAAGACACATTCTCCTTTCTTCCGTGCTAATTTCTAGCTTTATACCCTAGAGGCTTCTTTATGTTGAGTTGTACTGCTGCATTGCATTTTTGACTATCTGCACCTTTTGGCCTTGAGCCGGCTTCACTTGGACTCATGTTTAAGCCACTTATTTGACCATGTCTTCTACAAAATCAACCATGCAATCACTTAGCTTTTGCAACTTGATGCATCCTTTTACCCATGGAAAGAGCATCCCTTTGAGTGTCCTTGACCAATTTTGCCTCCCTGCATTGAGCATAGGAATGTTCCCCGCCCAGGAACTAGATCATCTACTTCTTTGACACTCGTTCTTTCCACTGTACTATAACATTCTTTTATTCTTTTTTCATCTTAAAGAAAAAGATAAAAAAATTATATATTCCAAAAAGAGTGGGAACGAGACAACATTTCCATATTTTGTTGGCAGCTAGAGTTAGTCGTGTCGCCCTTGAACAAAGCACTCAAAAGAAAGTCTCTCCTCCATTTGGGTGGGATTTAGTTTGACTTAGGTGTGCCTTAACCTTGTTATTGAGTGAGTACTCCTCCGATTGGTTACCTCTTCCAATCATATGGAGAGTTTGCTTATGCCTCTTGCATGACAAATTTATATAGAGTTATCATATGCTGCCACATAGTCATCATTGAGTCGTGCTTTTGTTCAAGGGAAGTAAAACCTGAGTTGGCCTCTCTGTGGTGTCTCTTGACCTATTTTTCAGTCGGTCATCCCTGGTTGTTAGTGTCATGTTTGTCACCACATCAGTTATATTGGTCCTTTGCTCATGCCGGTTTGAGAAGGTCTCCATTGAATTCTTGTTGGCGGGTGTTGTCCTTATCGACTACGACATATTTCTCTGAGGGTAGATCTAGAGCCACACTCTGGCCCTATTTTCATTATTGATAGGTCACCTTGTGCTCAACATCGATCAGTATCATGCGTCTTTGACTAAGTGGTTTCCCTTGTGTTCGACGTAACCTTTCATTATCACGCATTGGGATTCGTGTAGTGCCTTGGTTTCCATTTGACCCTATTGGTGGATTCCTCGCCTCTGTGTCAGCTTTCATTATTGGTTGGTTTAGAGGGTTTCTATCATACGCTAGCTACATCTTGTGTACGCGGAAACATGCTTCGGTTGGGTTACTACATCTTTTTCGTCCGATTCCTTCCACATTATTGGCCTACGGGTTACACTCGTGCTAGATTGATGAAGGATGCCTTAATGCATTCCTTCTAGCGAATCTTTTCCTATCGAATACAGCTCATTTGCTCTGGGACAAAGATCTAGAGTCCATTTGGCAGTACCTTGGGGTTTGCAGTCATCAGTGGCAGATTCCTTCGCTATCGATAGTGGGAAACCATCATTGTCTCTTGATTGATAGATTCTTTCAAGTGTTCAACTTCAGCTCATTCATTCGCACTTGTTAGATTGTACTGGGTACCTTGACTGTCATTATCATTATCAATGAGTTGTCTTGCGTTTGTTAATGGTATACATCAATGACCAATAATCAAATGATTTCTCACGTGGTTGACCTCAAATCATTCATTCCCATTGTGTAGAAATGTACCGCAGTAGTCAATGAAGACCTCAGGTTGCATCAACATCTTTTGGTTCACTTGTCAGTTGCTCCTGTTGCTACTAGTTGACACCATCCACCTTATATGTTGCAGTTCTTCACAACGACATCTTATATGCTGGCATCCGAGTTGTGATGTGGTATCATTTTATCCCATCATGTTCATTTGGTACTATTGGGATCATTTTTTGACATCAGTGATCAGCTTCATCCTCCAGCATCATTGGTCGTCTTCTTATATGTGATATTTAGACATGTACTTTTTCAATCACGATCAGATGATCCATTATGTACTTTCAGTTCCTTTATACTTGTATACATATTGGATCCACTTGTACTTGATATGTAGACATGCTTTACTTTATCTGGGCATGGGTATGCCCGCCTCAGACAACAATTTATTTATGATCTCTTTTGATGGCTTGGTAGGCTGAATTTTGGTGAAGTCCTTCTCAATCTCAACGTGATTATTTCCATTCACTTAATGCATTTTGGCCATCATGTACCCCTTCTAACCTCATATATTAGGGAGCATCTTTTATAGCACCATTTACCACTCTCGGTAGTTGTGATTCTTTGTTTATAGCCTAGTGCAACCCCTCCTTCCAGACTTGGTCCAAATATATAAAGAATAGTGTTTTATTCCCTGTACGCTACTTTTCCCTGAGCTAAAAGCATGTACACACGGGTCAGTCAATACACAATCCACGTATATATATTAAAACACTTAAGAAAATTAAATTTCCTTAATTATGGGTGGAGTTCATGGTTTTTACATGTTGATTACCTCCTATTGCTTGTGACCCAACTGTGGCCCAATTGTTTCCCAACTAAAAAACTAATTGGGAGAAGTATAAATAGACTTCTATGGGAAGGATTTGAGGAGGAGAAGAGATAGAGTTATTATACAAAAAATATTTATTGACTAAGTATGATGAATCCCTATGCCTCATGCACTTCCCCAAGCTTCAGGAAACCCTTGTTTCCTTGATTATAGATATTCTCCCTTTTGCTTGAGATATCATGGTGTTAGTGATGGAAGAAGATTGTTGAAGGCTGGGATAGGACGAATTTGGAGGACGGTTCTGCTTGGAGCCAAAGAAGAAGACTCAGGTGAATTCTGTCCATGTTATTTATAGCTTACTGCAATAAAAGAAATGATGTCTTGTTTCCGAAATTAACTATGTTTATCCATCAAATTATGTTTTAATTCATATATGAATGTCATTTTGATGTATGATCAATCGTTTGTTTATATGATATAAAGTCAATTTCGTGAATATGATTTACTTCTATACTGCTATGTATGTTCGAATTGAATGATTTTCAAGTTTGAAGAACATCGGGAGTTGCAAAGGATCTGAACCCTGTGGGACCTACTCGAACGAAGGAAATCTAGGTACGGTCGCTCTTACGTAGTTTGATTATATAAGCATTTTGCTTGAACTGTATGAGTGTTTCTTGTTGTAGTTTTCTTCTGCTCTGTTGGGGTTCTAACCCAAAGACGTAGGGTGCTTCTGCCTGAAACAAACATATTAAATAATTTCTTGGGTCCTTACTTGCTTAATTGGTGTTTCAATGACTATTTAATGTTAAAATATGGTTTTTTTCCTCTTCGTTAAGCTCTGAAATTCAATCTAAAATGGGATTGTGTCATTAATTACTTTCCTTGAACAAGAAACATGGAATACCATATGTACATGTAAATAATAACTCAACTCCTATTCATAAGCCATATTTCCAATCCTCTGCAACAACTTATAGGGACCATGTTAATTGGATGTTAATTTATTTTGTTCTTTTGTTTCTTTAGGGACATTTTTTTTTCTATAGTTGTAGCCTAAAAAATACCTAATTCCACACTTCAAATCACCTTTCAAAATTATGTTGATATGCTTGTTGTTTCATCCTCCTATGTTTTATAATCAAGTTGTGCTTCAATAGTTGGGTAACCTCTTAATGGTGCTAGATACAATCCTTCACTACACGAACCTTAGGTTTCCCTCTCAAGGGTGATATGATGCATAAAGAATGATACCATAGAGTGCCATAAATATGGATAATTTGGATGAAGTATGGAAGAAGTATTGTTCCATCATTATGTAAAATACAACCATTTAATTTCCAATCAATGAAGATAACCTGCTAGAAAATTTTTCACAATCCTAGTTCTCCCCTTTAGGATGGTAATAAAATCCATGAGCTAGTTAAGTACCCAAACAAGAAAACATATCAATCCAACTTATTATTTTTTAACTTCATGAATGATATCATGAGCCTCAAGGTGTTCTTGCATTTTGTAGATTTGATATGTTAGAAAAATAATTAGTGACAAGTAATACATTGCTTTTTATCTTATTACTTAACACTGTAGCTTTAGATATTGTACAATGGCTCACATGGAAGTCATTTTCACATGCCCTCAAACATTTAGACAACTCACATCACACTAGGCACTGAGTAATAATTTTTATTTGGCATCTCCATAACTGGAAACATTCTTGTATTCGAAGGTGGCCTCATCCTTAACAAACTTGTAGTAGACTTCCTTGATGTCGATGTCTTTATTTTTGGCACACTTCCTCCATTGTCCAACCAATGTTGAAAAATGGATATGATACCATTTTTTGGTATTATGAGAAACCATGAAAATGTACATAGAAAATCACATAGGAACAAAATGTAATCCAAAATTTAGATTTTATTAATTCACAATAATGATACACTGCACCCTCACTCATATCAATACAATACATGAGGCCTTGTAATATAGAATTGGGGTGCCTATAACAGAATGTACAATATGGTTAATTGGTTCAACCATCACCATAACTATCTCCACAAATCTTTAAGCTGATCTTATGTGATCTCCATCCCTAGCTTCTCTCATTATGCTCATATTTCCACCTTCTAGAGTAAATCTACTTTCATTATAATAAGTTTATCATATCATAAATATGAATTATTCCTTTAAAATATTCTTAGGATTTACATGTATCTTTAGAACTATTTCCATGAAGATTGTGGCTACCATACTTTCTTTTAAAGGATGAGAAAGTGAAAAATGATGGACATGCATTGTGAGTCAATCCACCACCACAATGATGCCAAAATTTCACCTCAAACGTTAGTAGTTTATGATATAGCTCATTGAAACCTGTTCGCAACATTGAATTTGTATGGTTAATAGTTCTATAATATCTCAAGTCTTGCTTGTTTGTCCTTTGTTCTATTAAAAAACCATATGCTTTGCCACATATTTTTGAACATCAATTTTGAGAAATTCCAAGAAAAAATCCTTCTTGATCATGTGATAAGTTTATAGAAATTTTGAGTGTTCACCTGTACGACAAGTGTGTATTTTAGAAAGGACCTTCTATTTTTTGGGATTTCCTACACAATATAGACAATCCTTATACCATAATGATTTTTTTTCCACAAACAATTAACTCATGCACTACAATCATGTTGTAGTTGTTGAATATGCTTCGATGTACTTGAAACCCACCACCATTCTAACCTTGCTTCTTTCACCTAATCAACTTGTAAAACAAAAATAACACAAAGCAAGGTCTTATATGGGTTAGTTGATCTCAAGATCTTGTTCTTGTGGTTCATCAACATAGTTTCCCTTTGCTCAATGTACTCCAACGCATTTCCCTAAAATAGTTTTTTTTAGATAATATCCTCTAGAATCAACTCTCTCTTGATGTGGTTGTAATGTTACTCCAACTCTACCTTCTATAACATGCATACTTGACACATCCTGTGTTCCTAATCTTACTCAATCTCGTACAACCTCCATATTTCCAACTTCAATCCATATGAGATTATTATTTTTTGTTATGATCTTTGCACCTTAAAGATGATAAGAAACCAATAACTAAAATCCACTTCGAGGATGAGACCTCCTTATAAAATAAATACAATGAACAAGATAATATCTTAAGATCTAAGACTATGGGACCATGAGAGGTTGAAGCCTACATCATAATATAATAATGGAAGTGTAATCACTCAATATATAGGGATTAATAAAGGGTTTTTTGGGTTAACATGGGGCTTATATAGGGCTTAACATGCCCATCCCTATAATATATATAAGACAAAGGATACAATCATAATAAAATGGTACCATGAGGGGTTGAATCCTACATAACAATATAACAATAAAAATTTAATCACTCAATATCGAGGGCTTAAAAAGGGGTTTTTTGGGTTAACGTTGGACTTATATAGGGCTTAACATGCCCCTACCATTCAAAGAAGTGTTGTCCTCAACACTTGACTATCTGTGGGTTTTTTTGTATGAAACAATCATTTTCCCATGCCGTCTCTTCCACTGGTAGGTTCTTCCATTTGATGAAGTACTCAATAATTGCTCTATTCTCAGTTGCTTATTCATTTTTTCCAAAATTGTTTCTAGTTCTATTATTATTTTCCCTTCTTCATTTATCTCTGGTAGAAGAGTTTGGACTAGGATCTTATCACCAATGACCTTATTTAAGAGAGAAACATGGAATATTGGATGTAGACATGAAGATGGAGGAAAATGAAATTTGTAGGCCATACTTATAATCCTTTGCAACACCTTAGATAGGTCATAATACCACAAAGCTAATTTATTTTTCTTTTATTGTTGCGCGAGGGACATCTGTGTATATGGTTGTAGTCCCACAAATACAAAATGTCACACTTCAAATTACCTTTCAATGCAAAGTTTATATGCTTGTTGTTTCATCCTATTTTATGCCATAACTAGGCTGTCCTTCAATAGTTTGAGAACCTCGTGTTGGTGTTGGATGTGGTCCTCTATTGGTTGAGCATTTATAGTCCCTTTCAAAGGTGTTGTGATGGATGAAGGATGATATCCATAAAATACCATAAATGGTGACATTTTTTATGAAGTATGAAAGGATGTGTTGTACCACCATTCTACCAAAGGCAACCATTTCACCCATTTTTTTTTGTTTAGCAGATGCAAAGAGACATAGGTATCCTTCTAAACATTTATTCACAGTCTTAGTGTTCATGAGATTGAGAATGATAAAATGAGTTGTGATCCAGTTGAGTACCTAAACAAGAAAATAATTTAGTCCAAAAATATCCAATAAAAAATTGATCTCTATCACTCACAATAATCTTTGGCATTCAATGTAGCTTTTTGATGGTTTCCATGAATGCTTTTGCCACAATACTTGCTTTAATAAGATGATAAAGAGATCAAAAGTGGGCATACTTTGTCATTCGATTTACCACTACCATAATGGCACTCTTTCCTTCAGATTTGGGTAAACCTATAATAAAATCCATTGAAACTTCTTCCTAATGCTGGCTTGGTATGTCTAATGGTTGAAGGAACCATGAGGTCTTGATAATCTCTCTATTTTTTTGGCACACCACAAATTCCACCACAAAACTTTTCACATCTGCTTTAAAATCTTCCTAAAAAAATTTTCTTGATCCTATGGTATGTCTTCAAGAACCTTGAATGCTCTCCTATAGGACAGGTGTGTAATTCCAATAGGACCAATTGTTTGAGTTGAGAATTCTCACATAAGTATAAGTGATATTGATATCTGTTGTAGCAACTACAACCACCCTCCAAAATTTTTCCTTAGCCTATTTTTTTGCCTCCCTACAAAGCTTCACAGTAGCTTGCCTTGCTTCGTGAAGTCCTCATGCTTCGGTGTCTTTCTTGCTCAAACGCAGCCTTTCGATCATAGTTTGATCTTTTCCCTTCACAAGCTACTCACTCAGACTTGGTCTAGTTGCAGGCTGAGTAACATCCCCTTGAAAATTACTCATTTCTGGAGGGCAACCAGTCTTCCCTCAAAAAATTGCGCAATCCTCTCTGGTAGCCTGCTGGGCTCCAGGATTGCACAGTCTTGCTAGCCAACCCTCCTAGCAGGATTTGCACAAATTTTCCCAGCAGTAGGCTGTTCAGCCCAGGATTTGTGCAAATATGGGCAACAGCCAGCTAATATACACAGAAATTGTGCAAATCTCCTGGGCAGCCAACCCAGCTTCCATCTAGAAATGTGCATTTTTCTCCAGTGGTCGACCAGTCGCTTGCATGTGCAGCTGAGTTGACCGGTTCCCTCCGGGACTGAGAAAAATAGACTTACATGCATATGTTGCTTCTCCCAAGGCAGCATGCAAAGGAATCCCTTGTCTCAGGGATCTATGTTTAGCAGTTGGAGGTTACATGCAAGGAGCAATTCAAAAATCTCCCACCAAGTGTCTCTTACCCTAGATTTGTGGCATGCACATCACAAACTCAATGTTATCAAAACTCATCAACCGGACACTGGAGAGCTCATTCCTCACATCAACCTTGTAGCTTTGACATCCCACATCACATCTAGGAGTAGTCGACACATTCAGCTTAGTTGTTTTAGGGTAAGCCTGCTTCCCATGCCCTATGTTGCATTTTTGGGATTTCGTTTGTATGAGTACTATTTGTTTGATGTATTTGAACGCTTGTTTTCGTTTACATATATACTAGCTTGTTCTAGATATTTTTCAGTTTTCGTTGCTATATAATATTGTTGCATGCATGAAACTGTTTTGCACAGACGTTTGCTCAACCGAGAAACTGCCTCACCTGCATGCATGTTGATCTGTTTGCCGAAGCTTTCATTCATGTTTTGCATGAACTGTTAATCACTTCTGCTATCACTTAGTGTCACCATGCATTCATTGACTTACTTGCTTTCAGTTGCCCATCGGCGAGTCGGGCCAACCTTGGCCCAGGCTCTGCCTTCACCAAGGTTGTATTGCGCAATCTGGGAAAGGAAGGCTCACCTTCCTCTCCCGATTTTCACATTACTACATAACACTGGACTCTAGGACTGTTTTGCGCATTTTTGGAGGACAGTGGCTACTTGGCCTAAGAAATTGTGCAAATATGTCCTTGGGCCAATAGTTCTTCCCAGCTTAAATTGCGCATTGCACAATCCCAGTAGTCAGTAGCTAGACTGGACTATGCATTATGTAGTTCTAGCAGTCAGTCAGTCTCTCAGCAGTCTGGACTATGCCTTGTATAGTCTTGGCAGTCAATCTCCTGACCTCCCGACCGAAATTGCGCAACCTTCATGATCATTCACCGAGGTATGTTGCAAGTCATTTCTCATGTTCATTTTAGTTTTCAACTAACAGATTGCTTGTTAGGAGTGTTGCCATGTATCTGGGTATCATAGGTGTTCATCTTCTTGGCAGTAGTATAGGTACAATGGTTTCCAAGAGAGTAGAGACGAAGACATCATTTAGAGCATGCTTGGGGATGCAGTCAATCAAGCATCCATGGGCTTACCTACTCACAAAGACATTAAGTTGTTCATGGACAAGGACATCAAGCAACAACATCACAATAAGCAACATCATGAACAACAATTGAAGGCAACATACCAAATGCAGTGAACACAACGAATGTAGCAAACACATCAAATGCAAGAGGAAGGTTGTTGACAACATAGAGATAGAGAAAAGTTGCAAGATCAAGTAGATCCATTGATAATGAAAGCAACTTTGGAGACTCAGGCTATGAAGTGACGATGTGACATGAATATCACATGAAGGAAGAAGATGGAATAAAGAAGGAGTTGCATGTGCTGAAGCAGCAACTTAGGAAGAACATGAAGCTACACAGACAATCCAATGATTTGCAGCAGGATCATGAACAACAATGGGCACAACATGCACTCGTGGATGAAACTGCGCCAATACGATTTAATGATCCATCCTAGTAGCTGACACAGAGAAAACATGGTGATAAATGTTGTTGATCGCATGCAAGGGATCCAACAACATGCATGTCATTGAGCGCACACATGCAATCCAACCCATTCAACACACTCACCAAGGCGAAGACAAGAAGCAAGTCCAACTGGGGCTGAGCATGTACTTTGGCAAGTTGATGTGCATGACCACTAGCACACACTTGAAGATCAGCACAGACAATATGCATCAGTGTGTTGCTAGTTCAACTGTACCCAAGAAGTCCATGTGCATGTTAGCAGACGAGTGATGAAAGGGGCCAAACCAATGCACCTGTTGCAATGGAGGCAAGAGTTTGCTTCAACAAGATGTCACCATGAGGTGCATGCAGACCATCACAAATGAAAAAGCTTGGCATCAACTCACCACCTTCACGATCATAGGCATGTCAAAGAGTTGGTCTCATCACAGCATACCGAGTGTTAGTGATGTCTTGTAAGGCATACTGAAGCCATTTTGTCTCACATGAGTACATGTGCATTGTAATGTTGAGTCATGTCAAGTGTAAGTCAAGTGTCAATGGTTGGATGTAACAGTCATAGAGTAGGTGAAGAGTCATGAGGGTAGTTGAACTGTCACAAAGGGGAATGTCAAGGGCCACCCCACCCTTTTCTATAAATAGTCCCTCATAACTCATTGTAAGGGCTTTTGGTTAGCCAAGCTTCTACTAATACTATCTTGAAGAAGGCTTGGATAGTATTGTAACGCGTCTTGGTTTCTCCACTGCACAAAGCTAGTACATCTTTTTGGAGGAGCAGGCGAATGTGGTTGTAACGTTCCACTGTTGGGGCTAACAAGTTTACATGGTGTATTGTACGATTGTGACTTACAATTCTTTAATAATAAGAGCCAACACATTTTCATGCATATGTTGTTATTGTAGTTGGACTGTTTTGGTTTCCTTAATGATATATGTTGTTTAACTTATGTACTTGTATATGAACTGATTTGTATGCAATTATATAAATCTTGTTGTTAATGTGTTGCACATTTTGTTAATGTTGTCATCGTCTGTGTCGACTGCTCTTCCGGACATCAGACAAACCTTTCTCATGAACCTTGTTATATCAACTATCCCACTCATCTCAGACTAATCTGTGAGTGTTGTTCGTGTTATATTACCTTGTATGTTGCGACTTTCACATCCGAGTGGATTGCTCCACTGGAAGTTGTGCATGTCCTTTGTGTGGTGTGTTCCTAGTCGAGTTGGGACTGATCCCTTTCAACCTGGAACTCACCTTCACCTTCCTCTCCCTTCGAAGTGTTGGAACCTATTGTACACATTCCTTGACTCTCTGCATCAGTCACACCCTTTCTATTGACAGAGTTATCTTACTTGCCTCTATGCGACATCGCTGTCAAGGCATTACCTTACGACCTGCTGCTGGGACTCCCACCAAACGGTTTGAGGTATAATTGGGACTTCTCACCAGGGAGACCCCCTTGACATGTTGGCAGGTCCAACACCGTCAATATTTTTGGCACTAGAAGGAGGGCTTGATGACAAGCAGTTCCCTCTCATCCAGTTTTGAACCTTTGCATATCTTTCATGGAGTCTTGCATTTTTCTTCCCCTGAGGTGTTTTTCGAATCGTGAAGATGTTTCCATCTCAAGGAAGCTTTTCAATCTCTTTCCCACTCACACATATGATGGTGAAGGTGAAGTGGCACGGCCTGAACACTTACATAACTTTCTTTCCATGATTTATGAGGAAGATGAGTTCACTGACAAACACGTTGGTTTGTTTCTTGCATACACACTTCACGAATCTCCATTTTGTTTGGGGCTCAGCCTACCAACTGACACCCTGCACTCATGTGCGCACTTCTATGATCTTATTGAAGACACATTCTATCATTTTGATCCAGACTGTCTTGACCAGAAACTGTTACAGCAACGAAGGGCTCCACATGAATTCGTTATTGATTTTTGGCAGCACTTCCATGACTTGCAGTTTCAAGCTCCAAGGAGCTAGATGAAATTTGCTTATCTCTGGGACTGGTTCAAGTATCTCCTTAAGAAATCTGCCTGTCCTAAGAGGAAGCTTGATATCAAGCCTCACGCAACATTCTTCATTGATGGAACTGCACAATCTCATGAGGGAGCGAACATTGTCTCAACTGACTGTCTGCTCCTTCTCAATCAATAACTCCACCATTTCCCAGTGATGTTGAGGATCATGCTTGTACACCTGTTCAACATTTACACTCTCCCAACATCACTCCACTCAATTTTCATGTAGATTTGGTTGTGAGTCCTTCGAGTTCTCATATGAATTCTTCTTTTCGACCTCCATCTTCGCATCCAGGTGTTCCTCCAGGTGATGATGACTTGTGTTCACCCTTTCCAGACTCTTCACTTGTTGTGAACGAGGAACAACCCACTTACGAGGTTGGTGTTGCACAACCAACATGTGCTGTCATTCATGAAGAGTATGAGTGGGATCTTGAGCATCAACACTTGGTGAAGGATGACTCCCTTTCGTCTGAGCCCCCTCTGTTCTTTCCTAACATTGTTGGTGAACCTACCATCCATGATTTTGCATGTGTGTTTTCATCCACGGATGCACCCATTGTTGATATTTCACAGGACACACAATATTTTATCCCATCATCCAACAACGGAGAGGACCAATCATTCATTGAAAATCCACTAGATCTTTCAACTTCTCTTTCCAGAAACACAGAGGGTGAACATCCTTCCTTCTCATCTACCCCTCTGTGTGATTCATCAAATCATGAGGATGCCGACCAACATCTTGAATTTTCTAATCTTGGTTGTCATGATCTCGTCGCCTCATCATCCGATCATGATGTTTATTCCCTTGTTGTTAATCCGAGTAAGCCACTGGTCTACGAAGATCCATATTTCAACCAAGTCGAAACCACATAGACTGTCGAGGCACTTCAGCTCGAGCTGATGGTTATGTCAGGCCCTCGCTGTCCTAAGGTTGGTTTTTCTTCTGATTAGTAAATTTTTCAAACACTCAAGGCTTCTCATCACTCATTTGTATGCACTCAAGATCAATCTAACACTTAAATCACACTTCCTCCACTCGAAATGCACAATCCCATTTCTCATGCATTGGAGGATTCTTATATTGCAAGCACTCGTGCATGAGACAAGTTATATTTGTTTCATTCATTTGCTTCCATGTCTTAGTCAAGAGTGTGCTTATGCTTCAATGTTTCACCTGGTGTCACACATCACCATGATAAGTTCGTGGACTGCTTGTCATGCACATGCACTCACTTATATCCCGTGGACACTTTGAAACATGAAGTGTAGTTCTCTTCATTGTTATATCTTTCTTGGTTGATGGTCGCACAACTGGGTTTCTCGTGGACCAAGCCTTCACCAACATGGGTGTACCAATGCGTTTGTGGCTACATTGGAAGTATCACTTCACGTGATTAGGCTCATGCACTGATTAGTGTAGGAGTAGGAGTAGTGTTTGCTTTCAGTTGTTTTCTTGCTTGCTTGTTTGCTTACATGCTTTGTTTTCTTATTTGTTTGCATACTTGCTTCGCTTTCATTTTTGCTTCTGCTCTTGCTTTACTTTGTTGATTGTTAGTTAATTTGCTTGTCTCGTTCACAGGTTAGTTTTCATGAAACCATGTGTGACTCATGAACGAGCTAGGTAAAGTGTAAGAGGGCTTGTACAACTATCACTACTTGGGTATTTGTCATCTTGCCTCTGTATGATGAGCTTGTTACTTTTAGTCTATGATACGTTGAAGGAAAATATGTATTGTTCGAAGTGAACCTTGGTGAAAACACAATGCTTGCACGCTAATTAGTGTCACCTTCTCTAGTCGATTGTTTTTGGGTTAACCCTTGTCAGCTCAGTCAAGTAGAGTAAGGTAAGGGGGAAAACCTTAACAAGCACATCAAAGATACAATAAACTACTTCTCCGCTGGAACAACCTCTTCTGCTTTCAATAAGTCAGGATCCCTCTTCCGCCTGTGAAATGAATAAGTATTATGCACAGTGAGTGAAAAATGAAAAATGAAAAATGAATAAGGCAAAAGAAGAGAAAGGCTTCCTGTGCAGGGAGGTGATGCAAGTAACTCAGTCAGGGTACTGACCAGGCTGCTGGTAACGGAGCCATGCTTATGTTCCTATGTGACTCCACCAGGGTACTGGCCAGACTTGTTGGAAGTGGAGACCCACCAGAGATGAAATTAAGACTCTGACGACCATACTGCTTGTGCACCTATATACCCCTCAACCCTAATCGAAACAACTGTGTTGCCTTGGCTTGGAATGTATGTTAATCGACCAAGATTCTAGCAGATGCTACATCTTACAATCAAGCTAGTGTGAAGCCAAGATGAGTTGAGAGCTGAACAATAATTCCAGAGGTGTTAGACTTGCTTCTCACGAACAAGGTCCATTCAGAGAGCTGGAGTTCTACCAGTGTGTTGCCAAGTGTTGTAGCGATTACAATCACCCTCCAAAATTTTTCCTTAGCCTATTTTGGAGCCTCCCTACCAACCTTGACAGCAGCTTGCCTTGCTTTGTGAAGTCCTCAAGCTTCAGTGTCTTTCTTGCTCAAAGGCAGCCCGTCGATCATAGTTTGACCTTTTCCTTTCACAGGCTGATCACTCGAACTTGGTCCAGCTGCAGGCTGCGTAGCTTCCCCTTGAAAATTGTGTATTTTTGGAGGGAAACCAACCTTCCCTCTAGAAAGTGTGCAATCCTCTCTGGCAGCCTACTGGGCTCCAGGATTACGCAGTCCTGCCAGCCAACCCTCCCAGTAGGATTTGCACAAATTTTCCTAGCAGCAGGCTGTTCAGCCCAGGATTTGTGCAAATCTGGGTAGCAGTCAGCTGCTTTGCCCAAAAATTACGCAAATATCTTGGGCAGCCAGCCTAGCTCCTAGCCATAAATGCACATTTTTCTCCAGCAGTCGAGTAGTCTCTTGCATGTGCAGCTGAGTTGACCGGTTCCCTCTGGGACCAAGCAAAACAGACTTGCATGCATAGGCTGCTTCTCCCAAGGAAGCATGCAAAGGCATCCCTTGTCTCAGGGATCTATGTTTAGCAGTTGGAGGTTACATGCAAGGAGAAATTCAGAAACCTCCCACCAAGTGTCGCTTCCCCTAGATTTGTGGCATGCGTGTCACAACCTCTATGTTATCAAAACTCATCAAATGGATGCTGCAGAGATCATTCCTGTTATAGCTCCAAATATCACCCTTGGTATTTGTGATGCTTGGTTTATGGCCTAGGGCAACCTCTCCTTCCATACTTGGTCCAAATATTTTAAAAACAGTGTTTCACTCCTTCTACACTACTTTTCCCTGTGATAAAAGTGTGTACACACGGGTTAGTCAATACCCAACCACGTATATGTGTTAAAACACTTAAAAAAATTAAATTTCCTTAACTATGGGCAGAGTTCACAGGTTTTACCTGTTGATTACCTCCTAGTGCCCATGGCCCAACCGTTCCCAACTGTTTCCCAACTAAAAAACTAATTTGGGAGAAGTTTAAAAAGACTTCTATGGGAAGGCCTTAAGGAGGAGAGAAGAGATAGAATTACTGTATTGAGATTATCCCCTGATCAAGTCTGAAGTATCCCTGTGCTTCAAGCACTTCCCCAAGTTCAGGAAACCCTTGTTTCCTTGAGTGTTGATATTCTCCCACTTGCTTGAGACATCATGGTATTGGTTATGGAAGGAGGCTATTGAAGACTAGGACTGGACGGGCCTGGAGGACAGTTCCGCTTGGAGTCGGAAGAGGAAGACTCAGGTGAACTCTTTCCATGTTTATTATAGTTTTCTACAATAAAAAGAAACGATGTCTTGTTCCTAAGATCGACTTTGTTTATGCATCAGATGTTATTGTTATAATTCATGTATGAATGACTATTTTGATGTAGAACTAACCATTTGCTTATATGATATAAAGTTTATTTCACTAAAATGATATATCTCTATGCTGCTATGTGTATTCGAATTGGTTGATTTACAGATTCGAAGATCATCAGGAGTTGCAGAGGGTTTGAACCCTTGCTGGAACTACTCAAACGAAGGACATCTAGGTATGTTCATACACACATAGTTTGTTTATTTAAGCATGTTTCCTGAGTTGTATGCATGTTTCTTGCTGTAGATTACTCTTGCTTTGTTGGGGTTCTGACCCAAAGCCCTAGGGGACTTATTCCCGTAACAGAATTGGGGACTCCGCTGGGGATAAAAATCTTGTTATTCCTAGTTTGGGTTGTTCAGAATCAATCAAGGCTTAGTTCTTGGTTTGCTTGCTGTGTCAGTATTGCCTACTCCTGTAGGAACTCAGACCTCGAGTACGATCTTTTTTATCAGCCATTGTTTTTTATTTTTCTTGTAAAACTTAATAGATGCACCTTTGTCTATTTACAGAAGCATACACACGCTTGTTTCCGTGAATTGAAATCGCGTATACGCGAGTTTCTTTTGTCAGAAGTACGTGTACACACACTTGTGTAGGGACACAGTTGCGTATACCATTTTTTGCATGCTTTTCTCAAATCTTTCTACCCAGAAAGATTTGTTTCTTGTTCTATTTGGTTTCTAAGTGGTCAGTTTCTGTCTCTAGATTTTAATTATTCAGTGAGCTTACTGTTTTGAAGCCTCTCCTGCTTTGAAAAGTTTTTGGCCTTGGTTTGCTTTTGAGTGAGTTTTATGATTTGTGTTTTAACACACAAGGCTTCTTATAGAGGTTCTTGATTGTTCTGGTCTTCTGAAATAGCAAATTGTTTTCAATCTTTGTGTCAAACTTGATTATTGGTCTACTCGCTTTGCTTTCCGTCATTTCGTGGCCTTGCACCTTTTCTTGCTTTTCGAAAGTTTCTTTTTGATGAATTTGAAAGTGTTTCTTTCCTGACTTCTTAGTCAGTTTCTCAAAGCTCTTTTGCTGCTTTTGGATCGTTTAGTGCAAGTTGAAGCCCTTCTTTGTTCAAGTTTTCATTCATGTCGAATTTGTAGCTTACAAAGTTTCCTTGTGCTTTTATTTCGGTCTTTGAGTCTTTAGTGGCATTTTGAGTGCTTTTGAAAAGTTGTTTTCATTGTTTCTTGAAAAAGAAAAGTTCTTAAAAAACATTGTTTTTGCTTTCTTTTACCAAGTTTGGATTTTGGTTTCTTTTGGTTTTTGAGAGTGATTTGTGATCCTTTTTTATTAGTCCTTCTTGTTTGGGGAAGATTTTGTATTCAAAATTCATATTCTTTTCAAACACTTAAAGTTGGTGTTAAAATTGGCAACTAGGGCCAAACTCCATGTGGATCACCTTATTCATGGCTGATAATATTTTTCCTAGATTCCTCTGGTCGAAAGGTGTAGGATTGATCTAAATATCATCTGATTCCGATAAGTATTTATGGAGATATGAATTTATTTTGATTATGGAATAACTATCAAGCCGACTAGCAACTCATGTAGGCTCAGAAGCCCAACAGATGCATCTATTCATCATCAACATTTGTATATAAATACAAGAGGTCTTTTCCTCATTTGGACACACACATCTCATCACATCTCTCTCTCTCTCCTACGCAGAAAAGAGGCTCTTCTCCTACTATGCAGAAAGGGACTCTTCTCTCACATGTGTGGAAGGAAGGACGTAGAATTTAGGGCTGCAACTGCGGATCGGAAGTTTGACTAGCGTTGACCATCAGAATCTCTCTCAGAACTACGCTGTAGGTGGAACTAACTCTCCTCAGAAGGCCATATTTTTTGGTGAAGGAATCAAGCTGATTCGACGGTCAGTTTGCAAGATATTGTCTGCCCTAGTTTAGGGCTGATCTAGGGTTTGTTGTTGCTGATGTAAATCAGATTTATGTACTATTTCTCTCTGCTGAATTATTGAAGATAAAGGAAGATTTGATCAAAGGGTTTCCCCATATTGGGGTTTGTCCCTGGCTAGCTGCCACATCTTGTGTCTCTTGTCTTGGCTTGTTTTCTGTCGATCGTTTAATGTTCTATCTGCACTTTACTTAATGTACATGTGATTGCTAATCTGTGGATAATAATAATAAAAAGAAGTAAACTGCTCTAAGCATAGAACATACCATAACTTAACAGTTGTCTTATAAACAATTGCTTTCATTTTTTTTAGAGTAATCTAGGATTTTGCATTATCATGTACACTTTGAATTAGGGTAGTTTTGCATCATTAAAGCAACAATAGTCTTTTTAGTTTTTGTGAGTGTGAAGTCTACTATAAGAAAAGAAAAGGAATTTTTTTTTTCTTTATAGAAGTTTCTTAGAACCCAAGTAGAAGTTGCTTTTCATCGAAGAACAAACAAGTGCATTTCAAATAAGTTAGTTTTTCATTAATTTCTTTTTGCATCATACAAACACCATCGGTTTCATTTCCATATTGTCCCTTTGACTTAAAAGAACAGCCACCTAAAATCAAGAACTTAATAAAATAAACTAGAGCTTTTTGTATTGTCATCAGAATACACCAATAAGTTTTAGGTTTATTTAGGGCCTTGGATTAGGCGAGAGGAGAGTAAAATTTCCAAGGCCACTCTAAATTGTAAAACATAGAAGTCTGATTAAATAGTGAAATCTAATAGCGTTAAGGAGACCGGGAAAGCTCCATGACTGGGAGTTAAGCACGAGGGTTTGTGAAAGGACAAGAGATACCCCCTCTCTTGCTTGTCGAACCTTACGTCACGACTGTTCTACCCGAATTTTGATATGAGTTGGTGTCTTTAGTTGCCAATCCTAGGGATTTACACAGGTGGCTACGGAGGGGAATCCCATGGCACCTGAGGTTAACATTGCATCACATTCAGCAGTACTTCTGGAGGGCACCCTTGCGAAGCTTGGGGGCTTGCACTGGCAAAGGTTGTTGTCCGGAGGTCAGCGTAACTACCTTTGATACCTTTGCTAGTAGACCTAGGGTGTAATTACCCTAGTCTATTTTCGGAAGACCCTTATTATTAAATTTCTTGTATTTTGGTGTCCAGTCCTAATCACCCAAAGCGGAAATACCTGGAAGTTGTTTGATTGCTAATCTATTTAGGGACATTTTTAGTGTGTTATGTCCTCCTAGTCAGCCTAGCTTTCAATTTTCTTGAGTCTTTAAGTATATCTTATAAAAATAATTCAAAGTGGCTGACTGACCACCTCAATGGTCCCGTAGACTTCGTGGGCTTTCCCCTGCGAGTCCAGAGCCTTCTCCTAGAAGGCATAGGAGCGATTCTACCAGTGGTTTTCAACCAATGGCAGTAGGTGCATCAGAGATTGATCCTCTGCTTGGGGGCATTAGTTCACAAGATAGACCTGGTACTACTACAGAGTTAGAGAGGAACACACCAGTTCTTTCCCGAGTACTCTTCCAGTTGGAAGATAGTATTCAAGTAGAAGAGCTTTCAGAGTCGGTTGCGGCTTGGAATTCTCCTCTCCCTCGTGATCATATAGATGTATTGTTATACGTTGGAACTCCAACTCACAGGCCTTTAAGCCCAGGTCCACACACATCTATCCCTTCGATGACCATTGTTGGAAGCATGGCGTCCACCATGAGTGTTGTGAGTATGCAGAATCCCATATCTGTGCAAGGGGGAGGAACTATTTCCATCCCTTCTAATACTGTCAGCACATCCTTATTTGGGTCTACTTCCATTCTGTTGATGAGTGGAAGTTCCCAAGCTAATGCATCCAGTTTTGGATTTTTCCCTTTTGGAATGCCCTCTCAAGGTATTCCTTCAGTTCCATTGAATGTACCATCAACCGCCTCCACATCCATGATGAGTGGATTGGCTTCTTTTCAGGGTTTCCCATTTGGAAGTGGTCATATACCACATTCCAATTTGACAGTAGGGTCTATGCCTTTTCCTTTTACAAGTCAAGGCAGTAATCCCTTTTAGAGTTGGAAAAACCCTGTGGTTAGTGGGATTGGGGCTGGGAATCCATTTTTCAGCCAACAAGGGAATGTGTCGTACTCCTCGGTCAATTCATTTCAAAGTTTTCCACCCTTAGCTAATGCTTGGAACCCTTACCAGGGGCTGTCATCTCCTTACAATACTTCTTTAGGGGGAAACTTTACCGGTTACAGAGGATTTTCGACTGGAGTTGGTCAAACTCCGAGTTTTGCTAGACCACAAGGGTCACCTTTTGGTCCAGTAGGTTCTAATAGTTACTTCAGGCAACCTGGTGCCTTTCAAAACCCAGGTCATTCTTTTCAGACTTTTGGGAACCCCACCCCATCTAGGTGGAATCCCCAAGGTCCTCCACGACTTCCTTTTCTGGCCACGCTTAATCTTCCAGACTTGACTAAGTTGACAAATGATCCAATTAGGTACAATCTGGCTTGGCCTCCAGTCCCAACCAAACTTCCATCGGATATTCCGAAATTCGAAGGGAAGAATGGTGAAGACCCGAACGACCATGTAACCACGTTCCATTTATGGTGCTCGTCCAACTCCCTGATCAATGATTTGATTAGGTTGAGGTTATTTTAGCGCACCTTAATAGGGAATGCGGCTAAGTGGTATATAGAGTTGCTAGGGGGCACTTTTACTTCTTTCGCCGATTTGGCTAACATTTTCTTAAACCATTTTCAGTTGCCTGTCCGTTATGAAGCCAGAACTGAACTTCTGGTCAATTTTCATTAGGACATGGCTACTCACATTTCAGATCATATCCAGGAATGGATATGGAGAAAAAATCTCATCAAAGCTGAAATTCCACCTAAATTCCATCTCAAATGTTTTTTAAAATCATTACAACCCGAGATCTCCAAGGATGTTTCTATGTCTGGTCTTTATTTGGAAGAGCAGGCTATCTTCTGCGCCCAGCAGTTAGAACTGATATATTCTCAGTCTGGGACTCTTCAGAAAATCTTATTGAAAGCTCCTAGATCTACGGTTGATGTAGAAAAACCGAAGCCAAGCCCTCATGCTAATGGTATAGTTGGATCGGTTGATGCAAATACGGTGAACCTTTTGAACCAATTGTAGCAGTTGTCTCTACAAACTGCTTCTTCCAATCAGGCTGCACCGTCTACTCCTTCACCTTCCCAACCTTCTTCCATAAATGCCATCCAGGCCTCTAACCCCAAAGGAAATCAACAATCCGATGGGAAGAAGAAGGGACGAGGTAAAAAGAAGAATCAGGAAGGGAAGGGTAATGCAAATAAGCCCGACAATGGTGCCAATGAGGGTAGAAAAGAGTCTAAGAAGAAAGTTAAATTTCCATGCAAGTTGTGCAATGGAGACCATTTGACTCATCTCTGCCTGAAAATTCAAGATGCTCAACACTTGTTAGTGCAACAAGGGTCTTCTAGCTCCCAAGCTATCTTAACTAACCCTTTCCCCTAAGGGCAGCAGTTGCTTACTGGCGCGAACTCAAACCCTGGTACCTCTACAGGGGACAACCAAGAGGGGGACAATTCCTCAAATGTTTTCATGATGAGTTCTCATGTCAATGTGGCCACACGGTCACATGATTATGGTGAAGCAGAAACATCCAAGGATAAATCTGTTCCCAAAACTATGGATCCACTTCATATTGAGCGACCCTCTATCGAGTCTATACCTCAGATACTGAAAGGTTCCACCAAGCGCGCGACTATTAACCCTAATGCTAGGGCAGCCCAAAACTACTTGATTGTAGAAGATCTGGCTCAAAGTCCTTGCGCTATGTTTGCTTTAGAGGTACTCCAGTCATGTCCTGCTCAACAAAGTGCTTTGCTTTCAGCGATCGGGGCAGTAGATCCAAAAAATTCTTTAGTGCTCACTTTTGACATGCTCAATGTCAAAAAGAGACTTCCTCATCATATGGCTTTTCAAATAAAGTCTACTTACTGGAAAACTAATATTTTTTGAACAATTATAGATGAGGGAGCTTCCACATGCGTAATGTCTATGTCATGTTGGAAGGCCATTGGATCGCCTTCAGCTGTTCCTTCACCCACTCTCTTGACAGCATTTGACGGACATTCTCATAGGCCACACAGGATTATCCCGGCCTTTCCTATATGTGTTGGAGGAAAGGTCGTTAATATCGAAGTAGAAATCGTTGATGCCAACCTGGATTACAATCTCCTCTTAGGGAGGAATTGGATTTATGAAATGGATGCCATAGTGTCATCTTTATTCTGCATCCTCTGTTTTCCTCATGAGGGGAGAATTGTTAAAGTTGATCAATTGGATTATTCTCCAGGTGATCCTTGGGCAACTTTCGATTCTACGGTTCCTTTGGTTGATAACCCCCGCCAACCTATCGAGAATTTAGGAGTTGGGATGTACTCTTCATTGATGGGTATATTTGATCTTCCCACTCCTATAGCTAGAATCAATACCATTTCGTCCTCCAAGGAGTCTTCACAGGAAGAGTTCTTTCGAACTCGTTATTTTTCAGACCCTTGGACCTTACCTTTGCCTACAACCACATTAGATGAAGGGCAGATGATGGAATGGCATTCCCCATGTCTACAGCAGAGCTTAGATATCAATCGATCGTTAACTCTGCAGACAACCATCCTACTCCTTTTTCACAGGAGGAGTTAGATGGTGATGTGGCTCCAGCTTGGACGCTTGACTCTACTTCTGCTATGGATTGCTTAGTTATGGTTTTAACATCTGAGGAAGCGATTTTAGAAGCGATGACGGGTGTAGATCGACTATGGGAAGATTTACACCATCGTTCATATTTTCTTCCCCCATTGCAGGAAGTCGAATCCAGGTTCTCCAATCTTCTTACTAGCGATGTTTGTACGGTTTCAAACCCTTTGGCTCTAGCACACATACGTGTCGGAGGTAATATGTTAGTCATTTCAAAAACTGTACCAATAAACATCTCTAGGAACCCTAATGTGATAGAAAATGTCTTCATCGGAGCTGAGTGTTCCCTTGAAGAGATTCAGATTTACACTGACCTCTTTAAAGAGTTTCAAGATGTATTCGCTTGGTCTTATGAAGAAATTCCTGGTATTGATCCATCCATTGTTCAGCATGAGATCAAGACGTATGAAAATGCCAAGCCGATTCGTCAGAAGCTTTGACCGGTTAATCCTAGGAAAGTAGCAGTTATTAAAGCTGAAGTAGAAAAGTTGCTTCGGCAGGTTTCATATATTTCGTTCCTCTAACAGACTGGGTTTCTAATCCAGTCCCAGTTGATAAAAAACAAGGAA
The DNA here is from genome assembly GCA_031772625.1 of Pinus tabuliformis. NCBI lineage: Eukaryota > Viridiplantae > Streptophyta > Pinopsida > Pinales > Pinaceae > Pinus > Pinus tabuliformis. The sequence continues at coordinate 2,042,054,190 of CM062816.1, forward strand.
CGATGTGAGTGTGCATTGAATTTAGGGATTTGAACAAAGCTTGTCTAAAAGATAATTACCCCACACCGTTTATTGATCAGATAGTTGATGAATGTGTGGGTAATGAGATTTTCTCGTTCATGGATGGATTCTCTGGTTATAATCAAATATCTATTCGTCTAGAAGACCAGCATAAGACAAATTTCATTTGTCCCTGGGGTACCTTTGCATACAAAAAGATGTCTTTTGGTCTTAAAAATGCTGGAGCTACATTTCAGCGGGCCATGTCTTATGCTTTCCACAACATCAAGCATGTCCTCGAAGCATACTTGGATGATTTAGCTGTTCGTTCTTGAAAGAGAATCGATCATCCTAGTCACCTTCGGTTAGTTTTTGAGAGATGTCGATTTTATAAGATCCGGTTGAATCTGAACAAGTGCGTTTTCACGGTTACATCTGGTCAGTTGTTAGGGTTCATTGTATCAATTGAAGGGATTCGAGTTGATCCCTTCAAGGTTGAGGCAATAATTCAGTTGCCTCCTCGGTCTTCCATATGACAACTTCAAAGTCTCCATGGAAAGGAAAATGTCTTGAGACGGTTTATAGAAAACTATGCAGAGATAACTAAAGGATTTATGCGTTTAATGAAGAAAGGAGTTCCATTTTTATGGGACGACTTTACACAATGATCTTTTGATGCCTTGAAGCAGGCGTTAATCTCTGCCTCGCTTTTGAGTCCACCAGATTATGGTAGAGATTTCCTTTTATATTTTGCAGCAGCAGAATCAACCATAGGTATGGTTCTAGTTTAGGAAGATGATGCTCTCACGGAGCATGTGATTTACTACTTGAGTCGAGGCTTAGTAGGCCCTGAACTACGCTATTCTCCGATTGAGAAATTGGCCATGGCGACTGTCCATGTTGTCCAGCGGCGTCGTCATTATATTCTGCTATGCAAAATGTTCATCTTAGCGGCGATCAATCCTTTCCAATTTGTCCTCAATAGGTGAGTGATTGGGGGCAAATACAATCGATGGATTGTTATTTTACAAGAATTCGATCTTGAGTTCTTGTCTGTCAAGTCTAAGAAGTCATTGGTTTTTTTGGAATTAATTTCTGAGCTGCCTTGTGAAGAAGATATTGTTTATGAGGAAATTTTCCCAGACGAACATCTATTCCTCATCTCTTCACAAGATCCTTGGTATGGAGATATCATCATCTATCTCTAGACTTCGAAGTTTCCCCCTGCTTTCTCCAAGGATGAACGTCAAAAATTACGTCACCTGGCTAAGAACTATGTCATCATTGGTGATACATTATATCACCGAGGGGTTGATTCAATCCTTAGGTGTTGTTTAACTTTAGAGGAAGTAGAGTCCGTGCTCAATGATTACCATAGTGGAGCTTGTGGTGGTCATCTATTAGGGCTTGCTACAACCTAGAAAATCTTGTGTGCCGGCTACTTTTGGCCTTCGATTTTCAAAGATTGTATTGAAGCGGTCAAACATTGCCACCCTTGTCAATTCTATACTCAGAAGATGCGCATGCATCCAGCTCCTCTTTTCCCTGTTATCACTGTCAATCCTTTTACAAAGTGGGGCATTGACTTTACCACTTGTAATCTGCCTTCTGTGGTGAATCAAAAGTACATTATAGTGGCCATAGACTACTTTACGAAGTGGTTTGAGGCCATGCCTACTTATAAAAATGATAGTGAGACAATAGCATTGTTCCTCTTCAATCAGATTATTTCATGTTTTAGTATCCCAAGAGAGATTGTCACTGACCATGGCAGTCATTTCTAGAACCAACTGATGACTGAATTGGCACTTAAATTGGGCTTCCGCAGGAGCATTCGTCTCCGTATTATCCTCAGGCCAATGGGCAAGTCGAAGCCATGAATAAGTCCCTCAAGACGATCCTACAAAGGACAATTGACAAAAATCGCTCCAATTGGCATATCATGTTGTACCCGGCTCTCTGGGCATACCGAACCTCAGTAAAGACTGCCACCGGTTTTACACCTTTTCAGTTAGTTTATGGGCTGGAATCTATTTTTCCTATTGAATGCGAAATCCCATCCCTTAAGCTAGTTGTTGAGCTTCTTCTAGAGACCTCTAGTCTCGAAGAGCGCCTCGTTCATTTGGAACATCTCGATGAGCAACGTCGAGATGCCGCCATAATAAATGAGGGCCATAAGAAAAGGGTTAAAACTCAGTATGATAAAGCTATCTGTCCTCGAGTCTTTTTTGAAGGCAACCTTGTCTTGGTCTATGACCAAGACAAAGACGCCTCGGGGGCAGGCAAATTCAAGTCTATGTGGTATGGTCCCTTTATAGTGAAACGCGTTTTAGGAAAAGGGGCTTATGAATTAGTTGATTTTGAAGGGAACAAGTTGGCGGAGCCCTGAAATGGGCTCTACCTCAAGAAATATTTTGCTTAGGTTACGACCGAGCAATGGCTTCTTTGTATATTTTGTATTTTTGTACATGTTTTGTCGGGAGTTTTTGTGATATCAAAACTTTTTTGATCTGCTTTGGTAGGTGTTGATGGATGATTTGGTCTATTTCGGATTTGCCAATGGTGCTAGTCGGCACACTCGGAATCTCGCTTCCACAGCTTGGGTGATTTATTATCCATCTGGTTAGTTGATGGTGTCAAGGGGAGTATGTATTGGTTCTGCTTCAAATAATATTGTCGAATATACTGTCGTTATTAATTTACTATCCGAAGCTATTTCTTATGGAATTGATTCGTTGGTAGTGTATCTTGACTCACAACTGGTAGTGTCACAATTAAATAACATTTATCGGGTTCGGGATCCTTATTTATATCGCTAATTTTGGAGAGTGAGGGTGTTGCAAAGATCATTTGTTTATATTACTTATTTTCACATTCCATGATCTGAAAATTCATTAGCAGATTCTATCGCTAATCAAGCATTAGATTGGCATATCAATCATTCATCAAGTTAAAAACAAACATAAAAAATTTGGAACTGTATATATATATCATAAAACTACCCATGTGTACATAAAGTATTCAAAAATAATATACAAAATCAAGACTAACTGCCCATAATGATGTCCAGTCTATCTATCGACCCGGCTCAGGATGAGTGGCTAAGAAGGTGACTACTGTGTTGGCCACACACTGAAGTACGCGAACCCAGTCTCGTGGTACTCCTACCATGCGGCGCTGCATCTCCTCAGGTAGGTCTTCTACAGCCACCATCGGTACCTGGTGAGTCAATCTCACCAAGTTTCTTTGGACTGTGTATAAGACCCTCTCTGTCTCAGCAGCCGCCTCTTCGACACCTCTTCCGCAACGCCTGTGCCACGGAAATCCGTCTGGTCTTACCAGACCCACATCTGGAACATGATCATTATGTTAGTATTTTAATCCCATAAAAAATATTTCTAAGTTCATTTTCATATTTAAAAAACATAAAAAAAATCTTAAAAATTGATAAAAACTTAAAAAATGGTTACCTATCTCTCCCCATGCTGCGTTTGGTGGCAGCACCAAGTCTGGATCTCCTCTGAAATCCATGCCAGCATAGGGATAGTCGTCCACAGTGATGATTTGTTGTTCCCACCAGGAGAAGAACTCATCATTAAAAGCAATCCTCGGCACGTCCTTGCCTCCAAGGAATTGCATCAGGTCGGCCCACCTACCCATCCGAGGATATTGGGGGCTATTGATAGAGACTGATACTCTGGGACACAGCCCAAGCACCTTCTCGAAGAAGAAGAAGCATAAAATAGTCCCATATCTGAAATTTTTGTTCTGCCCTTTCTGAATGGAGGACAATTGGCTCTTCATATTGGTAAGAAGAGGTGTACACTAGTCAAAAACAGTGCTGAGGTACTCCACAGCCAAGCTCATGGATACTTGTGAAGCTTGGTGCAATGAGGTTGATCCGTTTATCCTAGCTATGGTGAATAGTAGAATCCTTAGGGATAAGCTCTCCACATGTTTTATTGGAATCTGACTTCCAATTTTTTCTGGATGCCCAGGACAGTAAATGTGTATGTAGTCTTCCACTGAAAGACTACCTCGTGTCCGACCAGTCGAATGTACAACTTCTCCTCTCTAGGAGAGACCAGTGATAAATTAAATATCCTCCACTTCTATCCTCTAAGGCATTTGATCAATCATAAATGCATCATCTTCGATACTCCAATAGTGGATTAGCATTTCAAGCAAACGAGTGTTGGCCTTCATGTTGGGAATTTTGAAAATTTTCAACAAGCCACATCCCCTCAATGCATCTAATGCTTATTGATCATTCATAACTTCATTATCAATGGTAGTATGCTCCCTCTCTCTCTCTCTCCATGTGATTGCCATCCTAAAAAGAAAAATTGAGTTTCAACGGTTAGATTTTTGTGTTTAAATTTCAAACCGTGTATATGCGGGTTCCTTTCATACAGAGTCATGTGTAGGGCCTTCGTATACACGGGTTGATATCATCCAACCCATGTATACGCCCCGTTGAAATTTTTAACATAATTTCCTACGGTCAAACCTTAATAAAAATTTCTAAAAACAATCACAAAGTAATGCAAGCTTGAATTGGGGGTTACCTAATGATTTTGATCCAATTTGAACGGTCCAATTCTTTGGGGGGCAAGTTTGCTCTTTTTTCTCCACAGATTTTTCTCTCAACACAAATGGTACAAATGGTGAGTCAAAAGGTCATTTTATAGCTTTGAAAATGTCAATTTTTTTCAAAACTTGATTTTTTTTTCATCTCATGAATCTTTTAACTTGTGAGCTTGGATTGTCGGGAATAGGTTGTTTTTTCAGGGTATTATGGACACTTCTTCGAGATTTCATATCGGTTCCATGACCACTGACCCATCATGGCAGGTATCATTTACTCATTGGCATATAGGTTAGGGAAACCATTTTTTTCCATTGCATCTTGCATACTAGCCTCCATTTGTTGATACACTAGCCATAGGGTCGATCCCATCATGTTATGGTTAGTAAACCATGTTCACTTGTTGATTTTTAAATCATGACACGATGGTAGAGCCATCCTTTACATGGGCATCATAGTTAGCACCTCACTGACATTTGTTGCCCATGCTGTTATATTGCATAGGCTCAGGAGTCCTCATTAGTCCCGCCATGATTTGTGCATTGAAGACTCATTTCTCTTTGCTTCTTCGCTTCGTTCTGGCCTTATACCCTAGAGGCTCCTTTGTGTTGAGTTGTACTGCTGCATTGCATTTTGACTATTTGCACCTTTTGGCCTTGAGCCGGCTTCACTTGGACTCGTGTTTAAGCCACTTATTTGACCATGTCTTCTACAAGCTCAAACTTGCAATCACTTAGCTTCTGCAACTTGACACACCCTTTGATCCATGGGAGGAACATCCCTTTGAGTGTCCTTGACCAGTTTCACCTCCCTGCATTGAGCATAGGATTGTTCCCATCCCAGGAACTGGATAATTTGTTTCATTGACACTTGTTCTTTCCAATGTACTATAGCATTCTTTTATTCTTTTTCCAGCTTAAAGAAATAGACAAAAAAAAATTATATATTCCAAAAAGAGCGGGAACGGGACAACATTTCCATATATTGTTGGCATCTAGAGTCAGTTGTGTCGCCCTTGAACAAAGCATTCAAAATAAATTCTCTCCTCCATTTTGGGTAGGATTTAGTTTGACTTAGGTGCGCCTTAACCTTGTTATTGAGTCAGTTCTCCTCTGATTGGTTATCTCTTCCAATCATATGGAGAGTTCGTTCATGACTTCTGCATGACGAACTTATACAGAGTTATCATACGCTGCCACATTGTCATCATTGAGTCGTGCTTTTGTTCAAGGGAAGTAAGCCTGAGTCGACCTCTCTATGGTGTCTCTTGACCTATTTTTTAGTCGACCATCCCTAGTTGTCAGTGTCTTGTTTGTCATCACATCAGTTATATTGGTCCTTTGCTCATGCCGGTTTGAGAAGGTCTCCATTGACTTCTTGCTGGCGGGTCTTGTCCTTATCGACGATGACATATTGCTCTGAGGGCAGGCCTAGAGCTACACCCTGGCCCTATTTTCATTATTGATAGGTCACCTTGTGCTCAACATTGATCAGTATCATGGGTCTTTGACTGAGTGGTTTCCCTTGTGTTTGACATCAACTTTCATTATCACACATTGGGATTCGTGCAGTGCCTTGGTTTCCATTTGACCCTATTGGTGGATTCCTCGCCTCTGTGACAACTTTCATTATTGGTTAGTTCAAAGGGTTTCTATCGCGCGCTAGCTACATCTTGTGTACACCAGGAATGTGCTTCGGTTGGGTTACTACATCTTTTTTTGTCCGATTCCTTCAACGTTATTGGCCTACGGGTTACACTCGTGCTAGTTTGATGAAGGATGCCTTAATGCCTTCCTTCTAGCGGATCTTTTCCTATTGATTATTGTTGGTAAGGTAAATCCCCTCTGCGGACAAAGGCGATCCCACTAGCCTATCACAGAACTAGCCACAAACAAACCACGCTGCTACGCAAGTTCCTAGTTATGCATCAAAGGTGAATCAAGAAGACTAACCTAGAGTCCAACGCTATGATTGAAGCAGAGTTGATATCCTCGCTCCCTTGCTCCAACAGATCATAAACGAACACCTGCACATGCAAAGAAAGAGACAGATACCAACATAGAAACTACCGAGGCACAACTATATTTCAGTCAGAAAGGAAATAAATCAACATATCACCATGACAGATAATGAGATTGGAACTATAATAGCAGTCGCTCATCAATTAATAAATAGGAAAAGTTACAACCATTGTTCTGACGTCGACCCTTCTCCTGGCTGGGCGAATAACTATATGTGTCTTGACATGCATCTCCTCTCCGGCAGCATAACCTCTCTAGACCTCACTAGCATTCCTCCAAGAACTCAACATCTAACATTCCATGACCAATAATCATCACTACTATAACTCAATCACCAAATCACTAGCATAACACTAACACCAACACTCTCTTGTCCAATGCATAATGACAAGCTTATATAAATGAAGAAGGGAGGAGGATGCGATGAACCGGGACACCTTTCGCGGATTTAGCAAAAGCCATAAAGATGGATAAAGCTCGACAAAAGACTGATTTTTTATCCTCAGAAAAGCTCCATGTAATGAAGGAAACAACAGTCGGACGTGCATTAAGGCAAAAAGCACGACTAAATTTGGTTGGCGCGACCGTTGCTCTAAGACAGAGCGCCAATGGTCGCGCCCCCTTTTGAGGATCTCCATCATTGGCGCGGGTAAGATATTGTGGACTTGCGCCAATGGAAAAAGAGCACTTTTTAGGGATGATCTGCAGAAGGTGTCTTCAGGGAACATGGAGTACATACTCAGGGGAACATAATGCAAGTGTTTTTAGCCCTTTTCACTTCTTATAACTCCCGGAATGAGTCCTCTAAGGTACGACAAGAGGAGTAACAGGGATGGTGACAAATTACTGTGTAACAGATGCCCCCTAAAGCATGAAGTCCGAGAGGTGGAGAGGGGTGAAATGCTTTACAAGAACACACATAAGAGCACACAAGAGCACATATAGTTACTGCCGCCGAGGAGCTGTATTAAGAGACATGACTGATAGTTCAATTACATGATGTACATGGTATGGTCGCAGCCATCCATAAGAGAGTACATAAATAATCTAGATCCATAGCATGGACGCAGCCATCTGGTTAGGATCAATGAATTGACTCAGGTATGGTCGCAGCCATCCAGAGAATGAGTCAAGTATCAAGAATCACGCCTGGATTACAACAGACACAATCCAGGGTCTTGCGCTCCATCTCGACCCGAACAAGAGTACAAGTTCAAGCATGTGAATATATGAGTTGAAGTCGAACATGCATGAACATCGCCTGATTACCAGTCAATAATGGAAACTGTTAACAGACGCGAGAGGTACCACCAATAATGACAATGGCCCTCAAGGTACTATAGGTACAATCTACGGTGTGTGAATCAATGATCTGAAGTCGAACACCCGTAGAATCATTCGATCGGAGGCCAATGATGAAAACCTCACGTCGAACACGAAGAACCTGCCATTGAGGCATGCAGGCTCCAAGGCACCGGAAAGGAGTCTCTAGATCAATTCCCTGGATAATGAGTTGAAGTCGACAGGGAGTGACCTTGATCGAAGGTGGGCCATAATGTTTCCCACATCATCGACACGAGACAGAGAGATGAAGTTGTGAATCAAGATTGTGCGAACTATCAGAAGGAGGTTGTTTTTTTAGAGGTCAACTTCTCTTGAACATATCGGCGGCACATTAACGAAATTGGCAGTATTTGACATCAATGTATCAAAGGTCATTATGACGAGGCAATGAGTGAATGAGAGGTCAAATAGGGTACCCAAATCCATGAAAGCAAGTGAAAGATATGAGATGAAATATCCCCACCCCGGACACGAAAACAAAAAGTGCCATGTTCAAGAGCGACATACTGCCTTTACGGTAATAATTATGGTTCAAAATTTTCTTTCCCCCCCACCATTTCTGGCGAGTACCCCAGTTATTTTTAACAAGCTTGATGGGGATAGCATATGCTTGTATTGTGATAAAATCCGATGTCATTAAGTTTTAATGAGTCTGACAAAGGAAGAACTCGGCGTCTTTTCATGTTTAGAGAGTTTGAAAAGATAGCAGAAAAGGAAACTCTAGGGATGTCCTTTTTCGTAAAGTTGTGTCTCTCGGGCCCGAAAAAGTATAAAATAATACCCGAAAGAACTGCCCGATCATTACGATCGAGGAGTACTTTTCATGATTAGTGACTTCGACCTGAAAAAGTAAAAAAGCGGTCAAAACCACGTCATTTCGTAACCACTAACGAGTTTGAAACGACAAAAACCCGGTAATCTTTTTATGTTTTAACGGTCGACAAAAAGAACTTAAAACGACCGCCCCTTATCACCATTTAACGAGTCAAGAGGAGCGACTCGGAAATCTTTCCCTCTTTAAATGGTCAGAAAAGAGCTGAAAGCAGACCTTGAAGTAACCTTTTCTCGTGTTTTACCGAGCTCGAAAAACCGAAAAAAGAAGTTCATTATGTTGCTCGAGTGGCACTAATCCCTGTCAACACACAAAAACAGCGTAAAATCCTACTTTGACATAAAAATATTCACAAAAATATGATTTTAATGTGTTTTTTAAGCCAAAAGAAGTTATAAATGGTGAAATAGTAAAAAATAAAATTACTTTTCACTTTTTACCTTGTGAGTTTACCGTTGGAGGGTTTTGGGTGCAAATTTCAACTGCTGATTGCGACCAATCCAGGAGACCATTCGAGCCGCCGTTTGAAACAGGTAAGAGGCCTCATCCTTAGCTTCATTTTTATTCCATTCTTTCAGTTTTCCATCCACAGAATGATCCTCTGCAAGGGGTATTGCAAAAAATAGGGTTGCGCCCATTGGCGCGAGTTTCCCACGCGGGTTCGCGCCAATGGGCTGTTTTTCTAAAAGGGGTCGCGCCATTTTCGCGACTGTTTGTAAAACAGTCGCGCCAATTGCGCGAACCAATTTTCACATAATTTTGACCGTTGAAACTGCAATTTTCTTTGATTTTTGGTTTCACCATTGATCTTATGATGACATTTTGGTGTTTTGGTTGCAGGAATTGGTCAAAATGGCTATAGAATGGAGAGAAAGGGAACATGAGGCCATAGATGCTTTGGCATTGGAAGATGACGCATGCATGGATGCTTTGCGAGATTGTGGTTTGAAAAAATTCTTCCTTACCTCATATCTCCGTGCACAGCCCGAGTTACTAAGGTTTATTGTGGATGCCTGGGATATTGAGGATCAGGTATTCCGCCTGAAAGACCAGACATTGGAGTTGGATGTCTCTGATGTTTATTTTATTACTGGACTATCTCGGCGGGGCGCACGGCCCATCTTGACCGGTAGTAGACCTTCTGGGGAAAAGATGGGGGAGGTAATGGCCAGAGTTTGTCCTGGGGCCCATTTTGGATCCAATAGTGCCAAGGTGGACATTGTCACTATCCCAGATTTGGTGCTACAAGTGGTACTATTCACTATCACTCGGACGGCTGGGGTACAGGCACCCCACGAGGCCAGCAAGAATCACTTGCTACTGGCAACTGAGTGCCTACACCCTACATTATTTGATTGGGCCACAACAGTAACAACAAATATAAAGAGGCAGCTTACCAAATGTAAGCGTGATGGCAATAAACAGTTCGGATACGGATCCATCATAGTATCATTTTTTTTGGAGCGGCTACCGATATTCCGGATCCCAGGAGGTATAGTGGCAGATCCAGTGCCACGGGAGCCGAGATTGGCTCGATGGGCACCACTTATGCCCAGAGGAGGTGGGGGCCAGCAGATGTCCTGGAGGCCCGAGTTCTTCATTTGGCTCCAACACCAGTTGATCATCGTGGAGGACTGGCCCTATGCGGGCACTGATTTTACTGGAGATCCAGACCTCCCGTTGCCTGAGGGAGAGGACTGGGACGAGGAGCTACGTAAGGACTTTTTATGATTTCAACATATTCAAGTTTTTATAATTCATGTCTGTTTCTTACAGCATCTATATATGTATGCAGACGTTGGTGCAGAACGACCAGCCGACTTGCCTCACAATGTACGGAGAGTACAACCTGTAGCAGACCCTCAGGCAGAGGGTGACGATGATGACCTGGTGCAGAACCTTGAGGCACTTACTCGAGGGATCCCAGATTATGGCAGACTGGCGGACGTGCCTAGAGTGTACCAGAGGCATACGGTGGGAGTGTCTACTCGCGTCCATCGTCTGTTGAGACGTGTGGTGCGGGCGGTGACATGCTATCATGAGCATCACCGCGATTAGACGCCTAGGTTTCATTTTTTGCACGTTTTTGAGAGACATGTTGTCGACGGCTGTATGAGTTTTGGACATGTATTATTTTTTGGATTATGTAATGCGCGGGGCGCAAACATTTTGACACTCACGTATATATATATACATATGTTCATGGTTCATTATTGTGTTTTCATGTGCTTGCTTACATAATGTTTTAATTACAAATTATGCAGATGTCTATCTAATACGTGATTGGCCAATGCATCAGATAATGTGTTTAATTGTCTCGGAACATGTCGATATGTAATAAAATCAAAATGCCTTTCTAACAACCTTACACGTAAATACAACCTTAGTATATGATGGTTTCTGACGGAATATTGCCCGTTGAGCTGGTGGACAACAAGTTGAGAGTCCAGGTTTACTATCAATGCGTGAATACCGAAATTAATTGCTCTAGCAAGTAACTCGATTACAGCACAGTATTCAGCAACATTGTTAGTAGTATGGCCTAAACACACACCCTGGCAATCTATTAGCTCGTCATGAGGATCGTAGATTACCCATGCCGCAGAAGACAAACTGCGGGTACTGCGGTAGGCACCATCAGCGAAACCAACATAAGGTGCATCCGGCATCTGCACAAGAAGCGAAAAACACAATAAGTGGCAGCTATGTCTCGAAAACCGACACACAACACACCAAAGTACATGTATGTACATAATAAAATGTACTAGCATCACGCATAGTACTTTTTCAAGTAAAGCCCATTTCGGGGCTTCCCAAGAGGGTTTCCTTCATAATCAATTAGCTCGTAGGCCCCTTTCTGCAGGACTCTCTTGACAATATAAGGGCCTAGCCACATAGACTCGAGTTTTCCTGCGCCTAGCTTATCTTTCACTTGATCATAGAGTAGGACCAAATCTCCCTCAACGAAAGAACGCGGATGGACGGTCTGATCGAAGTGAGCCTTGACTCGCTTCTTTTGTGTTTCGATGGCCAAAGAGGCCAGGCGACGAGTCTCATCTAACCGTTCTAGGTAAAGAAGGCGTTCTTCTAACGGGGTAGTGTTGGGAAGCAGTTCGATGGCTAATTTCAATGAAGGGATTTCACATTCAATTGGAAGGGTAGCCTCTAGTCCATAAACTAGTTGAAATGGAGTGAAACCAGTGGCATCCTTCACGGAGGTTCGGTAAGCCCATAAGGCAGGGAATAACATCAAATGCCAGTTAGATTTATGCACACCAACGATACGTTGAAGCATTGTAACCAAGATTTTATTGACAGCTTCAACTTGACCATTGGACTGAGGGTAGTATGGAGTTGAACTATCATGTTGCAAGCCTAGCTGGGTTGTTAATTCCGACATCATATGATTACGGAAATGCTTCTCACCTGTTTCCAACCCTGTATCCATTCCTTTTTCCTACTCAGCCATGTAGACTTTGATTTTCACACCGTCAGGATGCTATTGAGGAATCACATGAGCAAAAATATTACTTGGTGGAATTCGACCCATTCCGTGATCAGTGACAATGGCTTGAGGGACACCGAATCGTGAAATAACATGATTGAATAAAAATTGCGCCGCAGTGTGACCGTCTTCAGTTAATGTAGGCATCGCCTCGACCCATTTAGTAAAGTAGTCGACGGCAACGATGACAAACCCATGCCCCCCGGCCGAGCGAGGGTTACAGGTCATATAATCAATGCCCCATTTTGCAAAAGGGCCGACGGAAACCACAGGGTGCAACGGAGCAGAAGGCGCTCGCATTTTCCGCTGGTATATCTGGCACTCATGACAAGAACGTACGGCAAGGATGCAATCCTTGAAAATAGAGGGCCAAAAATAGCCAGCACGAAGGATTTTTTGGGTTGTAGCATATCCGGACATATGTCCGCCACAAGCGCCAGAGTGGCAGTCATTTAGAACCCGTTCAGCTTCCTCTAGAGTAAGACAACGATGGAGAATGGAGTCTGCACCAAGACGATATAATGTATCTCCAATGATATGGTAGGGTTGAGATTGATGATGAATCCTCCGCCGAGCGTCTTTAGACACACCCGGACGGAAGGAGGACGTTTGCAGATATGTGATTATATCTCCGTACCATGGATCGAGGGTGCTAATGAGGAACAGGGTTTCATCTGGTATTTGGTCTTCTGCAGGCGAGGTTGAGGAAGAAGATGGCAAAGAGCAAATTAACTCAGCGAACACAAGGGATTTCTTAGACTTGGCAGTGGTAAATTCCAAGTCAAACTCTTGGAGGATAACAATCCACTTTGAGTATTTTCCCCCTAGTAACTGGCGTGACAATATATACGTCATGGGGTTGCAATCAGAAATCACAGTAGTAGTACGCAAAAGAATATAATGACGGAAACGTTGTACAGCACAAACTGCGGCTAGTGCCAACTTTTCGATATAAGCATATCGAGTTTCCGTGTCTAACAGGTTGCGGCTGAGATAGTAAATAACATGTTCAGTGTTATCATCATCAGTTTGGACAAGAACCATGCCGATAGTGGTATCGGCAACAGCTAGATACAAGGTGTAGTCGCGATAATAATCCGGAGGACGAAGCAATGGAGCAGAAACAAGTAAACTCTTGTGACGTTTAAAAGATTCCTGAGCTGCGGCATCCCAATGGAAAGGGATATCACGCTTCAGTAATCGCGTAAAACCTTTAGCTACTTCGGCATAGTTGGGAACAAAACGGCGTAAAAAATTGGCTTTCCCCTGCAAACTTTGTAACTGATGCAAAGAATTTGGGGGAGGGAGATTGACGATAGCTTCGACTTTAAGGGGATCCAAACGGATGCCTTCTCTGGAAACGATAAAACCGAGAAGTCTGCCAGATTCAACGCAGAAGACACATTTGTGGGGATTTAGCCGGATGCGGTAGTACCGACAGCGAAGAAAGATTTCGCGAAGGTGTTTAGGGTGGTCCTCACGTTTAGCTGAATGAGCAGGAAGATCATCCAGATAAGGTTGCACAATATGATGAATGTCATGAAATGCATAAGACATTGCGCGCTGGAAGGTAGCACCGGCATTTTTAAGACCGAAAGGGAGCTTCTTATAGGCAAAAGTCCCCCATGGGCAAATAAAGGCCGTTTTGTGTTGATCAACAGGAGCAATATTGATCTGGTTATAACCGGAGAAACCGTCCATAAAAGAATACATTTCACTACCGGCACACTCGTCAATGATCTGATCAATGAATGGTGTGGGAAAATTATCTTTAGGACAGGCTTTTTTTATATCACGGTAATCAACACAAACCCGGATTGTACCTTGTTTTTTAGTTACAGGGACAATGTTAGAGACCCAATCTGTAAGAGGAATAGGGTAAATAAAACCGGCGTTAAGAAGCTTTTCTACTTCGGCCTTAATCGCCGCAGCCTTCCTAGGATGTACAGGGCGTAGACGTTGACGAACAGGCTTAGCATCTGGGTACGTGATTATTTCATGCATCACTATGCTAGAATCAATGCCAGGCATTTCTTCATAGGACCATGCGAAAACATCACGAAATTTGCGAAAAGGTTCGGAATAAAGTTGAATCTCCTCTGGAGTACAAGTGACTCCGATATGAAGATGCTCGACTATCCCGGGTTTAACAGAGATGTCGAGGGGTTGGGTTCGTGTAATGTTTGCCATATTTCCTTCAGAAAAAACCTGTTCAATTTGAATAGGCGTTTGAAGGATTTGTGATGGTAGACAAGGAGAAAACCGTTCGAGGCATGTCAGGAAATGCTGCGAGGCAGGGAGAAATGAGGAACGATGGTGAGAACTATACCAGGGAGGTTCCTCTAGAGACATAGTCTCAATAATAGCTTCGTCGAAGAGGAATATTTCTCCTAGAGAATCCGAAGAAGCCTTTTCTAGAAGTCCTAAGGATGGAGTAAGCGTAGAGGAGGGAGCCGAGGCAGCAATGATTTCAACATAATTAAACTCGGCGGGACTCAATGGCATCTGGTCGCCCCAGGAATCTACTTGGTCTGTAGGGGGTACGAGCCACGGATCAGAACCAGTAGCGATCATATTGACAGAGGCGACATTTATAGGAGGGAGTGGAAAAACACCCATAAGATCAGGATCTTTGAAAAGTCCAGCTCCCAGAGTCTTAGGTAATTTGAAGGTATGGTCCACGAACGGGATGGTGCCTTCGGAAGAAGAAGCAAAAAAAGAAAGCTGGTCAACGGTAACGATCTTCCCTTGATGAGGAAAACGGATGATTCAGAAGAAAGATGAAGCAACAACTTGCATTGCGTATATCCAGCTACGTCCGAGAAGGAGGTTGTAGGTTAGAGTAGCATCAACGACTTCAACTTCCATCTCGACCGTCTTCCCTTCCAAAGAGATTGGTAAACGTTGGAGTATACCGTAAGGACGGGACGCTCTTCCATCAAAAGCTTCCAAGGTAGTGGGAGATTGGCTCAACGTCGGAGATCCAATCGCTTTCCAACAGGCAACGGACATGATGCAAGTTGAGGCACCTTCATCAATAACTGTACGATGAATCGTCTTGGAATCAATAATTACCTGTATGAGGAAGGCGATTTGGGGAGGTAGTCTTAGAGTGTGGCGTTCTAAGTCAAAGGTTATTAAATCCGAATCGGCCGGGTCTATGCCCCCAATGGCAGATAGCATGGACTTCCTCTGCGAAGGGCAACTCTGGAGAACCTCTAAAGCGGACATAGCCGACAAAGTCTGTGCTAAGTCCTCAACGATGTTGTAGTGCTGTGCAGCACGAGCATTCGGATTATACGAGGATTTCTGGAGTACTCCTTCTGGAGGGGGTCGAAGAGGCGTTTCAGCGGTAGGTCTCTCAATGTGGAGCGGACCTGAACTGAACGAGGGAGCACTTGGGGGAACCTCAGGCTCCTTCCCGGCAGATGACGAATAATCCTTCGTTCGAGTACTGATATTAATGGGTATTGTACCAGCCATAAACACTTGAGAACCAAAGGAAGAGGGAGGATGAGTAGGGTCAACCACCATTTGAGTTTTTTGAGTGTGTTGGGTGGGAAAGGGCTCCTTGAGCACCGCAGGAGTCCCAGAGGTGCCTTTTAATAAACGACTAACTTCGGACCGCCTTGGGCAATCCTTGGTAAAGTGATTTTCATCGCAAATAAGACAAGGATATTTGGGTTTGCGTTTAGCGCCGTCCTCAGGTTGAGGTTTCGGGGTTTCCTGCTTAGGTTGCTCCGTCTTATTTTTCGCTTTCCCTCTTTTCTTCTCTTTCGAAGCCTTGCTTGCCGTATTAGATTGGATGACATTAACCTCAGAAGTAACATTCGAACCTGGCGAAGCCTGGGAAGGTTGTCCATTCGAAGCAGATGTTTTTTGCTTCGCAGGGTTCGTCGAACTTTTCTTTGAGGATGAATTAACCGAACCAATGATACCGTCAACAGTGGGTGTTGGCGGGGCTTTAGATGGTCCTTGTCTTGGGACATCAGGCAGATAATCATATAATGTACCTGACTGAGAATAAACCAAGTCAAGGTACTGAGCCCGAGCAATAGCTTGCTCTTCGGTGACACACGCCCCCATGGCGATATCCTGAGCTATCGGAGGCACGAATGAAGTCGTAAACCAATCGGTAAGAAGCTGGTCGGGAATCCAAAATTTGATCATACGTCTACGCCGTCTCCATTCATGGATATGATCAGAGATATGCGTAGCCGTCGTTTGTCTTAAGGAAGTGAGGAGGTGAGTACCCGTTTCGTATCGAACGGGTAACTGGAAGTGAGTGAGAAATGCCATAGCCAAGGAATTGAAATCTTGAAAAGACCCGCGATGAAGTTCGATATACCACTTAGCGGCAGAGCCAGTGAGAGTCCTTTGAAAAAGGCGAAGCCGAATCGAATCGTCAAGCCATGAATTAGATGAACACCACAAATGATAGGTCATAACATGGGCTTGCGGGTCTTCATTGGCTTTACCATCGAATTTTGGACAGTCACCAGGTATTTTAGTTGGAACTGGAGGCCAATAAGGATTATGAAGAATAGGATCATTGGTTAATTTGGATACATCTGGTAATTCCAAAGTCGCTAAGAATGGTAATTGAGGATTGAAAGGCATCTGGGGCTGTTGGTAGGGTGAAGCACCAGGATTCCAGCCAGGTGGTGGTTGCCCCCATAGAGTTTGTCCGGAAGGATTTACCCCTATAGTGGATTGGCCATAGGGATTTGTATAGTGCCCCCCAGCATAAGGATTACCAAATGATGCTGCAGGTGTGCCGTATTGCTATTGATAAGGTTGCGAGGGATTTGCTTGCGGTTGCTGGTAGTTCTGGTACGGGGCAAACGAAAATTTCCCTTGAGGCTGTTGGTAGCCATACAGTGGTGGGGCTCCGAATTGAGTTGAAGGACCAGGTTGGGTTGGATAAAAAGTTTGTGATTGAGACCCGGCCTGCATTTGAAGACCAGATGGGTATTGGGGTCCCATTTGGGGCCACAGACCGGATTGGGCAGCGCCAATAGACTGTCCTATAGGGTGGGCTATCTGGCCAGAAGGAAAACCTTGTTGATGGTGAGGTTGGCCGATCTGTCCAGAAGGTTGTACCTGCTGATACTGAGGTTGGCCTACCTGCTGGAACTGTTGTTGCGCAGTTGAAGGTTGTCCTAGCAGAGTAGATGGTTGAGGAGACTGGGCAGTTGGTTGGCCTAACTGTGTTTGAGGCTGACCAACCTTCCCAGAGGGTTGTGAATACTGGACAGTAGGTTGACCGAGTGGTTGAGTAACTTGTCCAGACATTGGACTATACTGGACATTGGATTGGTTTGGGTTAATAGTTTGTTGACCACTTTTTCCAACGGGATAGCCTTGCTGGATACCAGGTTGGACTTGTTGAAAAGACGACTGACCTGAGTTACCAAAAGGTTGCATATAAGAAGAGGAAAAAGGAGCAGCAGTAATGAAAGGGTTTCCATAAACGGATTGCCCTAGTTGGTCTTGAGGGGGTTGTATTGGAGATTGCGCGGATAAAACCTGACCACCATGGAAAGAGGTGGAGGTCCAATCAATTGACAATGGGACCGATATCTCAACAACCGGTTGATATGACAAATATGGATCATATGGCTCCTGCATTGGGACATTTGTCATGGGGTCAAAAAATCCAAACAAAGAAGCTGAGGGACGACTATAAATAGAAGTCAAGGGGGCTGCACATACCGTTGGAGCGGTTGTGACGGAGGTAACAGATAGACTGCGACTTGGTGGAGTAAAAGGCTCCGTAGTAGGAAAAGTGTGTGATGACCAAATGGGACCTGTGAACGGAGTTCCAGAAGGCGTAGCATCTCTCAAAGCTTTATAGCCCAGTGGTAAATTTGTAGTAGTAGGCGTACTACTAACATGTATAGGGTCCGTTGAGGTGGGAATGTCACCGCTCGTTGCAACGGACTCATCGGTCGTTGTAGGAGACAAATCATCCATGTCGGATGAAACTGGTGGGACTGACCCACGAGGAGAAGGATGGTCCCAAAAAGGGATACCGCCCTCAAAAGGTTCCCACGTAGGGTTCCAATGAAACTGATAAGTCTCGTCACCCGGGGCGCGAGAACTAAGTGGTTGTATACTTAGAACCACAGGAAGACTTACCACCGGTGTTTCGGTAAAAGACGAAACTGGTAATTTTACCAGGATGAAACTTGAGAAGTTTATCGAGATAACTCCTACTTCGGACTGACGCAAACGAAAGCTAATTGGGTAGATGTTATCGTGGCCAATAAATTTTAAGACACTGAACTTAACCTTTTCATTTTTTAAGAATCGAGAAAAGGATAAAAGATGACTCTAGTCTCCTTCGAATATTTAATGAGCACGAAGTGACAAGACACTCACAGGCACCTTTTCGTTTAGGGAGTCCGAAAAGGATCAAAAGTGACTGCTCTGGAATGCTAGGTAGAGGGTGTGCCAAACTTTTCGCAAAACCACAGAATACTTTTTAGGGTACGGGTGGTCGATCTTCGTGAATGCTGTGTTCACTGCATTGCGAATCGTAGGGCGGTTGACACGGCTTCCTACGGATAAAGGCTTTATTCCTATAGGGGTCTCCCAATATATACTCGACGGTACGTGGGAGCACAATCCGTATTGGCACCTATCGTTGCACCGTGGAGGAATCACCCAACCACTCGACGATAAACTACCAGGTTTAAAGACGCCGGAACACGTCTCTAACCTAGACCTCTAGAGTGTTTGCGTTATGTTCCAATGCGTTGTTATGTTCATTGAGTTCATTTTAAAGTTTATCTTTGATTATGTTTCAGTTTTTTGGTCCTACCGTATGTGATATCTCAAAAACTTCTTACATGCAAACTATATGCCAAAATTAAATCATTTGATTCAATGAATTCTATCTATAGGAGGGTTGAAATCTTTTTCACAAACGAAATGATCACTTCAACAAAGATCCTAATGCAGCTAATAACAAGAAACGAAATTTTGTCTTTTTCTTTTTAATAGCAACAAATAACAATAAATGCTAACTACTATGATGCAAGAGATTTTTTTGTTTTTCTTTCCTTTAAGATGGCATGATGCATGTAAAGAAATTCTAAGAGATATGCACAATCCAAGTTCAGTCAATGAAATAGAACCAATCCTAAAACACAAAATGAACCATGCAAGCAAGGAAAAACACAAAGACTAGTGAAATCCAAAGAAGCTAGAAGTGAAGTATTCAGAGTATAGAAGATCAAGCTTTAACAAATCACTGAATAAGTGCAGAACACAATCAACAAGCTGACTGGATAATCAAGAGACCGAAACTTCCCACAGAAGGCTAGACATGCAAAGTCACTGGAAATAAGCAAACAGGTGAGGGATACAGGCTAAGACCAGTCAAGCAGAGGTTCAACACAGTTCCAGAGGCTGAAAGAGATATATAAAGAGACTGAATGAGCTTTCCACCCATACACAGGCAAAATTTACAGAGCTGGCGCGACTGTCAGCTTGCAACTTGCGCTACCACAGGATTGGCGCGAGCTGCTCTTGAGCAACGTGCGCCAACTGGCGCGACTGTCAGAGAAATAACCGCGCCAATTAAGCTTGCCAACTAGAAAAATGAATGGTACGACCTGAGGTCGGGTTGATAGTGCTCAGATGGGTCAAACAGTAAAGAATAAACCCAAAACTGACTCAGGAAGCTCATGCACTCAAGCAAGCAGAAGAAAATTAACATGCAAGATAGAAATCAAAGAGTTAATCCCCAGTGGAGTCGCCAATTTGTTGGTAAGGTAAATCCCCTCTGCGGACAGAGGCGATCCCACTAGCCTATCACAGAACTAGCCACAAACAAACCACGCTGCTACGCAAGTTCCTAGTTATGCATCAAAGGTGAATCAAGAAGACTAACCTGGAGTCCAATGCTATGATTGAAGCAGAGTTGATATCCTCGCTCCCTTGCTCCAACAGATCATAAACGAACACCTGCACATGCAAAGAAAGAGACATATACCAACATAGAAACTACCGAGGCACAACTATATTTCAGTCAGAAAGGAAATAAATCAACATATCACCATGACAGATAATGAGATTGGAACTATAATAGCAGTCGCTCATCAATTAATAAATAGGAAAAGTTACAACCATTGTTCTGACGTCGACCCTTCTCCTGGCTGGGCGAATAACTATATGTGTCTTGACATGCATCTCCTCTCCGGCAGCATAACCTCTCTAGCACTCACTAGCATTCCTCCAAGAACTCAACATCTAACACTCCATGACCAATAATCATCACTACTATAACTCAATCACCAAATCACTAGCATAACACTAACACCAACACTCTCTTGTCCAATGCATAATGACAAGCTTATATAGATGAAGAAGGGAGGAGGATGCGATGAACCGGGACACCTTTCGTGGATTTAGCAAAAGCCATAAAGATGGATAAAGCTCGACAAAAGACTGATTTTTTATCCTCAGAAAAGCTCCATGTAATGAAGGAAACAACAGTCGGATGTGCATTAAGGCAAAAAGCACGACTAAATTTGGTTGGCGCGACCGTTTCTCTAAGATAGAGCGCCAATGGTCGCGCCCCCTTTTGAGGATCTCCATCATTGGCGTGGGTAAGATATTGTGGACTTGCGCCAATGGAAAAAGAGCACTTTTTAGGGATGATCTGCAGAAGGTGTCTTCAGGGAACATGGAGTACATACTCAGGGGAACATAATGCAAGTTTTTTTAGCCCTTGTCACTTCTTATAACTCCCGGAATGAGTCCTCTAAGGTACGACAAGAGGAGTAACAGGGATGGTGACAAATTACTGTGTAACAATTATGACGCATTTCTCTGGGGCAAAGATCTAGAGTCCATTTGGTAGTACCTTGGGGTTTGCAGTCATCAGTGGCAGATCCTTCGCTATCGACAGTGGGAAACCATCATTGTCCCCTAATTGGTAGATTCTTCCAAGTGTTCAACCTCAGCTCATTCATTCACACTTGTTAGATTGTACTAGGTACCTTGACTCTCATTATCATTATTGGTGAGTAGTCTCGCATTTGTTAAGGGTATACATTAATGACCGGTAATCAAACGATTTCTCACATGGTCGACTTCAGATCATTTATTCCCATTGTGTAGAAATTTACCACAGTGGTCGGTGAGGCCCTCGGGTTGCATCAACATTCTTTGGTTCACTTGTCAGTTGCTCCTGTTGCTGCTAGTTGACACCATCCACACTATATGTTGCAGTCCTTCACAGCGACATCTTATATGTTGGCATCTGAGTTGCGATGTAGTATCATCTTATTCCATCATGTTCATTTGGTACTATTGGGATCAGTTTTTGACATCAGTGATCAGCTTCATCCTTTAGCTTCATTGATCATCTTCTTATATATGTGATGTTTAGACATGTACTTGTTCGATCACAATCAGATGATCCATTTTGTACTTTCAATTTTTTATACTTGTATACATAGTGGATCCACTTGTACTTGATATGCGGACATGCTTTACTTTCTTTGAGCATGGGTATGCATGCCTCAAACAAATGTTTCTTTATGATCTTCTTTTTTATGGCTTGGCAGGCTGAAATCTGGTGAAGTCCTTCTTAGTTTTTTACAGGTTTCCTTTCAATATACTTAATACATTTCGGCCATCATGTACCCCTTCTGACCTCATATATTAGGGGGCATCTGTTATAGCTCCAAATATCACCCTTGGTATTTGTGATGCTTGGTTTATGGCCTAGGGCAACCCTCCTTCCAGACTTGGTCCAAATATTTAAAAACATTGTTTTACTCCCTGTACGCTACTTTGCCCTGTGATAAAAGCGTGTACACGCGGGTTAGTTAATACCCAACCTGCATATATGTGTTAAAACACTTAAAAAAAATTAAATTTCCTTAACTATGGGCGGAGTTCACGGGTTTTACTTGTTGATTACCTCCTAGTGCCCGTGGCCCAACTATTCCCAACTGTTTCCCAACTAAAAAACTAATTTGGGAGAAGTATAAAAAGACTTCTATGGGAAGGCCTTAAGGAGGAGAGAAGAGATAGATATACTATACTGAGATTATCCCCTGATCAAGTCTGAAGTATCCCTGTGCTTCAAGCACTTCCCCAAGTTCAGGAAACCCTTGTTTCCTTGAGTGTTGATATTCTCCCACTTGCTTGAGATATCATGGTATTGGTTATGGAAGGAGGTTGTTGAAGACTGGGATTGGACGGACCTGGAGGACGGTTCCGCTTGGAGCCGAAAGAGGAAGACTCAAGTGAACTCTTTCCATGTTTATTATAGTTTTCTACAATAAAAAGAAACATTGTCTTGTTCCTGAGATCGACTTTGTTTATGCATAAGATGTTATTGTTATAATTCATGTACAAATTACTATTTTGATGTGTGACTAACCATTTGCTTATATGATATAAAGTTGATTTCACTAAATTGCTTTATCTCTATGCTGCTATGTGTATTTGAATTGGTTGATTTGCATATTCAAAGATCATCAGGAGTTGCAGAGGGTCTAAACCCTTGCTGGAACTACCCAAACGAAGGAAATCTAGATATGTTTCTTGCTATAGATTACTCTTGCTCTGTTGGGGTTTTGACCTAAAGCCCTAGGGCACTTATTCCCATAACAATTCCTCACATCAACCTTGCAACTCTAACATCCCACATCACATCTAGGAGCAGTCAGCACATTCAACTCAACTGTTTTGAGGTAAGCCTGCGTCCCATGCCTTGTGTTGCATTTCTGTCGCTTTTTGGGTTTCTTCTTGTATGAGTATTGTTTGCTTGATTTATTTGAACTCTTGCTGTCATTTACATGTATACTAGTTTTTTCTAGCTCTGTTTCAATTTTCGTTGCTATCTCACTATTGTCGCATGCATGAAACTGTTTTGCACAGACATTCGCCCAACCGGCGAACTACCTCACCCACATGCATGTTGATCTGTTGTCCAAATCTTTCATTCATGTTTTGCATGCACTGTTAATCACTTCTCCTATCACTTAGTGTCGCCATGTATTAATTGACTTATATGCTTTCAGTTTCCCGTCGGTGAGTCGGGCCAACCTTGGCCCGGGCTCTCACTTCACCAAGGTTGCATTGTGAAATCTGGGAAAGGAAGGCTCACCTTCCTCTCCACATTTGCACATTCCTACTCTGCACTGGACTCCAAGACTATTTTGTGCATTTTTGGAGGACAGTGGTTGCTTGGCCCAAGAAATTGCGCAAATATGTCCCTGGGCTAGCAATCCTTCCCAGCTGGAATTGCGCATTGGGCAATCCAAACAGTTAGTAGCCAGATTGGACTGTGCATTGCAAAATTCCAGTAGTTATCAGTCTCTCAGTAGCCCAAACTGTGCCTTGTGTAGTCTTGGTAGTCAGTCTCCTGACCTCCCATCGAAATTGCGAAACCTTCATGATCATTCACCTAGGTATGTTGCAAGTCAGTTCTCATGTTCATTTTGGTTTTCGACTGCCAGATTTCTTGCTATGCATGTTTCCATGTGTTATAGACATTTTTGGGCACTGCAACACCAAGCATAAAATGTCCATAAACCAAGGGCTCCTAAGTCCCTAAAAGTGTTGTTCCAACCCCTAAAGGAACAAGGTCAACTGATTACAGCTTCTCCCAGAAGTTCTCCATGAAGAACTACTCAGAACTGGTCAAAACAGGATCATTTCACCTGCTCCATAGGCAAAGTGTGTTGCATCTCACCTAAGTACACTCAGTGGGTGCATTGCATTTCAAAAATCCCTTCTATGGGGTGCGATGGGCGAGAAGAGACAAATGGCAGTGCCAATCCGCGAGGTGGAGAAGCATGGAATCTTCCAGAAACTTCTCCTGTGACACTTGCCTCTCTGAATTCAACCAAGGATGAGTAAGAGATCATCAATATCCAAGTGGAAGCAAGAACTATCAGAGGGAAGACACTAATCAAATCACAAGCTGACTCATCTCCCTTACAGATATCTATATATGGATCCCTCATCCCAGAGATCCAGAGGCTGAAATTTTGCATCTTGTAAGGAATTGCTGTTGGTTTCTTGAGGCAACATCATAGTGTTGGGTGATCTAAGCTTTGCATGAGGTGAAGAAGGGCTTACTTGCTGAGAGGATGATGTTGGGTCAGAACAACTGTACTATGTAAGCTGGGTATACAAGGAAGAAAGTAGCAAAGGACTATCAGAAGAGAGAGGAATCGAGCAAGGAACCAAGCGCAAGACAAAGGTTGGTCTCCTTTATTCTTCTCTCATATATATTTCATAAAGGAAAACGAAAGTAGTTTTACTTTGTTTGTTTCTAAGGTAGCTAGCACGCCTTAGTGGGATTAGCAGTCCTGCATAGACACTTTTCCCTGTAACAAAATGGCGACTCCGTTGGGGAGCGACTAGGTTGTTTGTTTATCTACATTTGTTTATTTTATAAACTTACAGATAGAGCCTGAAGTTGAGCCAGGTAGCTTTTGAACTACATTTGCTATGCAAATGCAAAGTAGATAAATGCCGCTTTAGTCAATCTCCAGTTTTTGTTTATGAATTAAACAACTGATTTACAAACTCTCTAATTGCCCTTGTGGTGGCTCTAGTAACCTCCTTAGATCTACCCCTGTTGTTGATTTACTGATTACCACTTGCTCGGCCAAAATCCCTGAACTGAACTGCAAATTGTGACCCGGAACCCAAGCAAAGTCTCGTCCCTGGCCCAGCGCACTCTCTGTTCTGTGAATCTCAAATTCAGCGCACTTCCCGAGTGTAGTAGGTGCGCTGCATTTCAAATTCACTGTGTTACAGGTGCACTGATCAGACTAGGCATTGTTCCTAAATTTTGGTTTCTGTTCACTCTTTTCAGATCTATTCAAGAATTTTGCTGCCTGTAGTCAGTACACCTCTGTTTGAAACCCCTTTCCTTGCAATTATTCCGCCTCCATTGTGCAAAGAACTGTAAATGTTTTTGTGTATTTTTTGAGTCATTTTCAGTTCTCTTTTGCAAAAAAGTAACGTAATTGTACTGTCGTTTCTTGATTTGAAAGTGTCGCAAGTGTCGTTTTTAGTCATAGAAGAGAGTCTGATTGCTCTTGATAGTCGATTACCCTGTTACTATTATATTTGATTTTAATTAGTAGTTTTTCTAGTGTCGAAAGCAAGTTTTCATTTCCAAATTGCAAAGTGTCATCATTGTCTTCATTTTGATTTTGAAAAGAAACTTGTTAGTAATTGTCGCTTTGAAAAGTAATTCAGATTTGTGCATTAGCTTTCTTTTTACCATCCACATATTAAGAAGGCTGAAAACAAATACATGCATGTGCATTTGCATTTAGACTGTTTGATTGATTTGATTTAGGACAGTGCATATAGTGTGTGCTCTATGCTCTTTGCTGAAAGAATACTGTTTCTCTTTCCTTAGTAGCTAGGATTTTCATTTCACAAAGAAGATAAAAAGACTGCTTATCATCTTATATTGCATTTTAGGAATTGTACATCTACATCACGCGGTGAACCTGAAAGGAAAATTTCTTAAGCAAGATCAACTATAAAATAAATTTAATGAATCTAACAACGCTTTGGAACCTAACGCGCAACATCTAGAAGTCTAGGCTAGAGACGTATTCCGGCGTCGTAAAGCCTGGTAACTGTTGTTCTCACTGTTGGTTGGGTGATTCCTCCACTTTGACACGATAAGTGCTAGTACGGACTTGTGCTCCCACGTACCATCGAGAATTTTTTGGGAGACCATAATAGGCTTCATCCTTTATCCATAGGAAGACGTGTCTGCCGCCCTATTGATCGCAATGCACTGAACACAGCATTCGGGAAGATTGACTGCCATACCGTAAAAAGTATTCTGCAGTTTTGCGATTGGTTTGGTAATCCCTCTGCCTAGATTTTTAGAGCAGTCCCTTTCGTTCCTTTTCAGACTCCTTAACGGAAAAGGTCCATCTGAGCACTTGTCACTTCAGGCTCATTAAAAATCGAAGGCGACTAGAGTCATATTTTGTTTTTTCTCGACTCTTTAAAATTGAAAAAACAAGTTGTGTCAAAGCGTCTAAAATTTATTTTAAACAGAATAATGATCACCTTTCCTACATTGGTCTTAGGTTGAGAGAATGGAGTCCACCAACCAAGGAGTTCCCCTTGGAGGAAATCCTAGTCCCTTCTCCTCTTGGGGAGATGTTGTTATGCTCTTAACCTGCAAAATGATACCCAAATACAGAATATGCAAAGAAAAGATACCCAGAACACAGAATAACAATGATTTTATTATTCAGAGAGTAATGTTCACTTGCCTCTTCGAGGGGGCAACCTCCAATAGAGCAGAGCTCGACTACAAAATAAGACACAATGCTCCTCGCAGGGAGTCTCTATCCTTTATATATGACTCATACATGCAATACCACGGGCCAATACCGTGGGTTTTATTAATACCATCTATCTAATACTACGGCCCATTTGCAACTAATTGTGGTCCTGTCATTAATTGCGGGTTAACCACTTACAAATATTAATATGGGCTTTATTGACTCTTGACTATGACGTGATCCCATGACATAAATAAGGGGGTTAGGGTGGGACCCTAACATGCCCTCCCCCTTAAGACTAGCCTTGTCCTCAAGGCTGAAGCTGCGGAAACTGCTGAAGAATAGTGGCTGGTTCCCAAGTTGCATCTTCCAGAGGGTGTCTTTCCATTTGACGAGGACTTCCTTAATCATGCGGCCGCGCAGGTGCTTGTCTCGTGTGTCTATAACCTATTCGGGTTGAAGCCAGATTGACCCTTCTTCGTCCAATTCAGGTAGACTGGTTTGAGCTCGGCAATTGTTCCCAATCACTTTCTTGAGGCATGATACATGGAAAACTGGATGGATTTTTGCCGTAGGTGGCAAAGCCAACTTGTAAGCCACTTCTCCAATGCGCTGAAGTACTTGGTATGGTCTGTAGAATTTTGGAGAGAGCTTTTGACAACCCTTGTCTTTGAGTGATGTTTGCTTATATGGTTGCAGCCTCAAAAAGACCTGATCTCATTCTTGAAATTGGTGCTCTGAGCGATGTTGGTCGACCTGTTGCTTCATGCGGTTACGATCTTGATGAAGATTCTCTCTAAGATGGGCGAGCATGGTTGCGCGGTGTTGTAGGAGTTGATCGACTGCTTGTACTTTGGAGAACCCCTTGAGATAAGAAGTAGGGGAAGGCGGAAGTTGACCATATACTGCTTCATAGGGAGTCATTTTGGTGGTGGCATGATAGTTGGTGTTATACCACCATTCAGCCAGAGGTAACCACTGTACCCAAAGGTGTTGCTTTTCTGAAGTGAAACACCTAAGGTAGGTTTCTAGACATTTGTTGATGGCTTCGGTTTGACCATTTGTTTGCGGATGATATGAAGTACTGAGTTTGAGTTGAGTGCCTTGTATTCTGAAGAGTTCTTGCCAAAAATTACTGGTGAAGATCGGGTCGCGGTCGGACACAATAGAAGTGGGCATGCCATGCAATTTGAAAATCTGATCCATGAAATATTGAGCAACCAAAGTTGGTGTAAACGGGTGGGGTAGGGCGCAGAAATGAGCATACTTCGACAGTAGGTCCACAACCACCATGATGACTGACTTGTTCCCTGACTTTGGAAGACCTGTAATGAAATCCATAGAAACCTCCGTCCAAATTGATGCCGGAATGGGCAATGGTTGTAATGTGCCTGGTGTGTTGACGGTTTCCCCTTTGTGGCGTTGACAGACATCACATTCTGCTACGAAGGTAAGGATGTCCTTTTTCATGCCTGTCCAAAAAAATGATCTTCTGGTGCGAGCATACGTCTTCTGAAAGCCCGAATGTCCTGCAATGGGAGATGAGTGCAATTCTTCCAAAATGCGACTTTTGAGGGTGGATGTTGGTGAGATTACGACTCTGTCCTTGTAGCGAAGAATATCATTCTGCCACGAGTAGCCCTTGGTGGAATTAGGATCTACCTGCAATTGAGAAATGAGTTGGGAGAGCCCGGGGTGTGAAAACCATTCATTGCGAGCCTCTTCAATCCAGTCTGGAATGGGGAGGGAAATTGCCAGCATAGTACTTTCCTCCTCAAATTGGCGAGATAATGCATCTGCTTCACTATTGTCTTTCCCTTTCTTGTAAATGATCTCATAATCATATCCCAGCATTTTGGCTAACCATTTATTTTGTTGTGGGGAGGATAGGCGTTGCTCCAAAAAATATTTAAGACTGTGATGATCTGTGCGGATTTGGAAACGTCGCCCCAATAAGTAAGGTCGCCAGGTCTCGACTGCATGTAAGATGGCCATCATTTCCTTCTCGTAGGTAGATTGGCCCAGATTCCTCCCACTGAGTTGTTGGCTTGTGAAGGCCAACGGTCGCCCTTCTTACATTAAGACCGCCCCAATACCTATACCCGAAGCATCAAATTCAATGACGAAGGATTTGGTGAAGTCAGGTAGTGCTAAGACTGGAGTGGAACACATGGCCTTTTTGAGAGCGGTAAATGCCTGTTGTGCTTCCTCGTTCCAGAAGAAGGAATTTTTCCTTAGGAGTTGAGTGAGGGGCTTCGCTATGCGGCCATAGTTGCGGACAAATTTACGATAATAGCCTGTGAGACCCAAAAATCCTCTCAAGCTCTTCAAGGTCTTAGGTTGAGGCCATTCTTACATTGCCTAGATCTTTTTGGGGTCCACCTTGACACCTTCACGCCCCACAATGTGGCCCAAATACTCAACTTCTTCCATGCCAAACGAACACTTGGACATCTTGACAAATAATATATGCTTGCGGAGCAGTTGCAAGAGTAGATCTACATGCTGAAGATGTGCAGCCCAAGTGCCACTATAGATGAGGATGTCATCGAAGAAGACAAGGACAAATTTTCTGAGATATGGTTTGAGAATGTGATTCATAAGGCTCTGAAAAGTAGAGGGGGCATTACAAAGACCAAATGGCATGACCAGGAACTCATAATGGCCTTCATGAGTTCTGAAAGCCGTCTTGGGAATGTCGACTTCCTTCATGCGGATTTGGTGGTAGCCTGAGCGAAGATCCAACTTAGTGAAGAATTGAGCCCCATTGAGTTCGTCCAGCAAATCGTCAACCACCGGGATGGGAAATTTATCTTTGACTGTCAACTTATTGAGGGCCCTTAAGTCGGGACACATCCGCCACTCCCCATCTTTCTTGAGCACCATGACCACTGGGGATGAATAAGGACTAATGCTGGGATGAATGACACCTGCTTCCAACAGTTCCTTGATGATTTTTTCTATTTCATTCTTTTGGGTGAACGGATATCTGTATGGCCACACATTTGGGGGTTGGGCCCCTGGAACCAAGGTGATGCTATGATCATGTTCCCCTCGCGAGGGTGGAAGCTCATGAGGCTTGTCAAAGACCGTCCGATGGTTATTTAAAATCTGTTGCATCTCATGATGAATTGGCAGAGACATGGTTTCGACTACCTGGATGGCATTAAATTGAGCTACTACTCCATGATGGCCCTTTTTTAACAATTTTTCCATCCTATGCGAGCTGATGATAGAGGGGGCTCCCGCCTGGAGTCCACGGAGGGTATGTGTGGAGTTGTTCTGCTTAAAACTCATATATAACTCCTGGAAATCCATTGTGATTGGCCCAAGAGTGCGGAGCCATTCAGCGTCGAGGACAATGTCGCAACCCCCCATGTGTATGGCAAACATGTGGGTTTTCAACTGATAATCCCCCATTTGAAGTTTGACATTTTCACAGCGGCCTTCACATTTCATTGTGCCCCCATCCGCAATTTGGACTTGGAAGTTAGAAACTGCTCATACAAAACAATGCGCTGCTTCTGCGATTTTTTGATGGATGAAATTATGGGTACTTCCATTATCAATCGAGACTACTACTGGGCGATGTTTAAGAAAACCCCAGATTTTGAGAGTTTGAGGGGAAGAAATCCCTGCCAACGCATGCAGCGAAATAATTTGTTCGTCAGAGACATTCTCCTTTGGGTTGTCTTCTTCTAGCGCCTCATGTTCCTCAAGTGGTGGATCTTCCTCTGTTGAGCTGTAGTCAGTGGCATCTATTTGAAAAAATTTGGGCTCCTTGCATTTATGACCTGGGGAGTATTTTTCATCACAGTAGTAACATAGTCCTTGCTTCCTTCTTTCGGCCATTTCCGCATGTGACACCTTTTGGACCTTAAGTGTTTGAGTCGTGTTGTGAGCCTGTGGGGGACGACCTTTAGAGGGGAAATTTGGGCCACTGTATTGGGCTGCTAATGCACGTTCCACCTTACGAGCTACCTGGCAAGCCTCTGTCCACGTGGGAGGGTGGTGAAGTAGAACTTGAGCTTTGATGGCTTCTTTAGGACCACTGATAAAACATTCCGTGTAGAACTCATCTGTGAGACCCCTAGTGCGGAAGGCTAAGGCTTCAAAAGCGGTAATATATTCATCCACTGTACTAGTCTGTCGGAGCTTAGTGAGACGACCCAAAAAAGAGTCTTCCTGTTCAAAGCGATCTCGAAGAGCTTTGGTAAATTGGGTCCAAGTCCTAAAAGGTCCATTGCAACGTTGATGCCATTCCCACCATTGCCACCGTTCATTGTCCAAGTACATGCTCCCCAACATAAGCTTATTCGCATCATCTGGGATATGATTCAATTTGAAATACTGCTCCATTTGTGCTAGCCATGCGGACGGGTGAGAACCGTCAAATGTATGCACATCCAACTTGGGAGGTCACTGACTGGGTGGTGGATGGGTGTGCCAGACGTGAGGAGAGTGGCTAGACTCACCCTCATTGTATTCATGGCCATTATACGCCTCCTCGTGGGCTTGCTCCTTGCCCTTCGGGAGGAATTGTTGTATCTGGAGACATAGTCCGCGAAGCTCAGTTTGGATGGAGTTCATAGTGTCTTCAAGTTTGTCCATTCTTTCATTGGCCATTAGTTGAGCTCTAGTTTCTACCATACACCAACCTAATGAAAAATTGGGACCGCCTAAAATTTTTTACTAATAAATTGAATGGTACCACCTTGCTCAGCTCGTCGTCCTGATTCTGATGGGCTATATCACCAATAAGCGCCCTGGAAGATCTCAGACTTTTTTTTTTTTTGAAAACTCCTAACGGAGTTTTACTCCTTGATCAATACTGCAGTCGCCAAATCCTCAAAATGTCAATGCTGCCAAAAGTCCTGCGAAAAGTATACCCCGGTATAGGAACCCTTCACAACAACTCCGATCTGGTGGGTCTGAGAGATCTGAATGGCGGAACAACTGCTGCGGCGGATCTGATGGATCTGCGGGACTGATGTCTGCTGCTGCTGTACCTCTTTGCACACGCGGATCGGGAATAGATGATGTGTGATCCCCCGATAGAAAAGGAAACTATGGCCGTGAGGAGTGTCAGGTGCTACAGATTGCAATATACATAAGGGTCTGGCAGTAGTACTCGGCCCAATGTTTCAGGGTTCTAACTAAGGAGGATCGACCGTACCCTTAGCCATACAACCCGACTTCCCTATCATACGGGCGAGTAATCTCTTTGAGTGCTATTCTCGGTGTACTGTAGCCACAAGACGACCGACGGTTTATCTATGGCGAGGTTTCAAGGGAGCCTAAGGGGCTTCCGATATACCCAAAGGGTACGTGGAAGACAGTCCGTGCACGGTTCTGTCTAATGCGCTACTACTCGAAGGGGTACCCACCGGGGTTACAAGGGAGTCCAACAGACGTGACCACCTCTTGTATTTCCTGCGTGCATGCCTCCCCAAATCCGCAGGTTTATGCGCTCAACGATAGATCCCGTGGTTTAAAGACGCCGGAACACGTCTCTAGCCAATTTTTTTTTTTGCTAAGAATTGGAGATCCCACTAGCCTTGGAAAGTGCTCTGATACCACTTGTTATGCTCTTAACCTGCAAAATGATACCCAAATACAGAATATGTGAAGAAAAGATACCCAGAACACAGAATAGCAATGATTTTATTATTCAGAGAGTAATGTTCACTTGCCTCTTCGAGGGGGCAACCTCCAATAGAGCAGAGCTCGACTACAAAATAAGACACAATGCTCCTCGCAGGGAGTCTCTATCCTTTATATATGACTCATACATGCAATACCACGGGCCAATATAGTGGGTTTTATTAATACCATCTATCTAATACTACGGCCCATTTGCAACTAATTGTGGTCCCGTCATTAATTTCAGGTTAACCACTTACAAATATTAATATGGGCTTTATTGACTCTTGACTATGACGTGATCCCATGACATAAATAAGGGGTTAGGGTGGGACCTTAACAGATGTTGGTGCACCCCATATGGCCACGTTGTCGCTTCCAGGATTGACGATTGGCTTGCCCGTATGGCTTTTCTCAACGTCCGTTGTACAGAACACCGCAATTCCTGAACAATCGAGTCAGCAACTAGACAATTCCAGGGTTACCTCCCAACCCTCTACTTCATCCAATTCTTCCTCTCCTCCTTCCTCTTCGCTTGATGAGGCTGGTAAAGCCAAAAATCAAGTACCTGAGAAGAAGAAGGAAAAGAAGAAGAAAGAGAAGAAGAAGAAGGAGCCAAAGGCGAAAAGAGGCAACCAAGCATCGTCTAGCAAAAATCCACACACTGCACCGACCAAGCCTAAATTGCCATGTGTCATTTGAAAAGGAGACCACTATCATATAGATTGTCCCTGCATCCCTCAGATCTTAAGGGACAGGTCTCCTCGTTTGCACAACCCGGTGTCATCAACCTCTGATGATCATGTTGAAAACACACCGTCAACTAGTGAAAGTGAAGTCCCCGGACAAAAAGGAAAGTGAAAATTTCCTTGTAAACTGTGTGAAGGTGATCACGTCGTCCATTGTTGTCCCTTCTTAGACGAGGCTAAAAGAGTTTTGGATGATCGTCCGGTTTCACCGTTACGACTTCCTTCTGGATATAAGAAACTCTTTTCGAGTCCGTTACTAGTTGAAAATCTGGCTGACCTGCCCAGGTGGTCGGCCGAAGCATCTATCGTTGAAGATAAACCATCTGAACCCATACCAGATGAAAGTAAAAAGGTCGAGGCGGCAGTTGACCCAGTCTTGCCTTCAGAGGTTCCATCTTCAGATGATACAGTCACCGAAGAGAACAAGGATGACACCGTCCAAATTCTTTTCGTAAACACAGACTCCGATGAACATGGGGGAAATTTACCCATTCCTTTACCACAGGAAGGAATTTCATCAGATTCGTACCTTTCGTCTATTCGGTCCCACCTCCAAGCAACCTAGTTGTTTCCTTCGACTGGGATCAGCTAGGCAGACCCCGTTTACTGGCTAGTGTACCATTCCGAATCATTGCTGAAGTATATAGAATGGTTATGGCCGGTACCATCATAGATGAAGGGGCTTCTGTGAGTATCCTTTCCTCGACTGCTTGGAGAGCGCTTGGTTTTCCATCGCTTTTGCCTGAGATGAGAAATCTAACAGGCTTTGACAAAGGAACCAATCGATCGTTAGGGATCCTTCCCAATGTGCCTATAACATTGAGAGGGAAAACCGTTCAAATGAACGTAATGGTAGTCCAAGGACCCCTGGATTATAATCTACTCCTTGGACGAGACTATATTTATTGCATGGGAGCCATTGTCTCATCACTCTTTAGAGTAATTTGTTTTCCGCACGAAGGAAGAGTGGTCAAGATCGTAGACCAGCTTTCATTTCCCGGTTCACACATGGAAAATAGTCATATACCATCCCTGAATTGTCTTTTCACGCAAGGAATGTCTCATCAATCCCCAGTCCGTCCACCTGATGAGCGCGAGTGATTCGGGGGACATGACTGAAACCCACGGGGCATGCACCCTGGTCTGCTTTGGCAGGAAAACTTCAGGTATAGGATAGGTTTCCGCGAGAGATATATGACTAGTCTGACACTCCCATCCGTGATTGGAAAAGGGGGTTGGACTGGATTTAGATTCCCTTGTCAAAGTTATGTGGGTGGAGGCGTCTGTGCCACTCGCCTTTGTCTATTTTGGTAGGCATCGCCGAAGAAGTGTTTTGTTTGTGATGCAGATAAAACAATCTTTGGTAACTTGAAAGAGGTAAACCTTTCTTGATAAAACAAATGTTTTGTCGGTAGATTGAGAGGTGACCTTGAAACTCTATTTTATACCTGGGGGCATGCAAACCTTTTGGCGTGCAAGCGAAGAGTGACCATTTATTTTATTTTAATTTTTAGGTCCTCTAACCCTTTAAACTCGTAGGATTGGTCGTTTCCTAACTTGCATAAAGAAAGGATGTGGGGCAAAACTCTAAAAATTGTCGTTTTCATATATGAGACATTGTTATTATACGACTGGATTAATCGAGCAGTTTTAACGTGGACTTCATGCTCGTTAAAAAATAAACATAAGCAATGAGCAAATGTTTCCCCCAGCGTTTAAGCTCAATAAAAAATGAACCAATTCCCGATAAATAACCATCATGAATGTAGTACTTCAGCCTTTAAAGCCTTGGTCGTGTTCTCATCATCACCTCCACTCTGTATTGGCCGATAATTCACCTCCATTTGATTATTTACCCCTTTTGAGGAACAACTGGGAAGAGTGATCCTATTAGCCATCCTTGTAACACTGCCGTGATTGGAAAATTCCAAACCTTACCTGGAATCAACTGCTACCCAAATTTATCACTCGTTCCTCAAAGATGAGTCTCCTTTAAGCTCTTTTCAACTGACTCGTAAAATATGAAAAGATTGCCAAGCCATTGGCCTCTCCAGCTCGTTAAAGGGACCGGAAGTGTTATCCCTCCTTTAGATTTTAATCTTTTCGGACTTGAGGGATTATTACACAAAAAGATCGAGCGCTTGTTTTGTTCGACTCGTTAAAAGTATCGAAAATTCATCCCTTCTGCATTGTTTTATACTTTTTCGGACTTAAGGGATTAGATGACGAAAAAGCATTTTTGGAGTTTCCTTTACGCCCCTTTTCAGACTCTCTAAAATTGAAAAGGACCGAGTTATCTTTGTCGTTAAACTCGTTAAAACCTAATAGCGACAAACTTGTCCATAGCAGACAAGAACAAGTTTCACTATCGCTAGGCTCGTTAAAACATAGCGATGGGTTTTCCCGAAGGGAAAATTATAGAACAAGCATATGTTATCCTCCTCAAGCTTGAAAAAAATAAAGAGGTACTGGTAAGCAATGACTGGGGAAAAATTGGGAAGAAAACTTGAAGAAACTTTGTTGGTAGCAAGTCGTCCTTGAACATGACACTTTCACTTCGCATCCAAGTCGGGTTGGGTTGTTTCATTCACCGGTCACATCACCATGGTCACATCACACCATCCACATTTGGGGTTAATTTAATTCACCTGTGTCTCACCCGCTGCAATACATTTACGCTCCATTCTTTCATGACCGCCACCCTGAACCTTATATCACCAGATCGTTTTCACCTTCATTAAAATCATTTGCTCCGTTCAGTGTCACTGATGTGGGATTCATTAAGGCCCTCCTATGATGGATCGCTTCTTGTCGACATCAGCTCATTATCCAAGAATTCGATCTAGGAACACCCATTTCAGTACTTTGAAACTTGCATGCCTCAACGACAAGTTTCTCAGTTCCGGCGACAGGTTTACATCAATGGCCTTCGACCGAAAGATTTTGCATGGTGTTTGACGCCAAGTCCCTTATTCACACCACGTGAATTGTACTGTAGTATCTTGAGGATCATTATCATTATCGGTGATTCCTCTCGTGCCTGTTAACAGCTTACATCATTGGTTGGTAATCAGGCGATGTCTTTCCATGTTCGACTCCAGAACATCTCTCACATGGATCGACTTGTACTTTGAGTGAAGATCGAACAAGATTGAAGACCTGGGATCTAGTTTCATCCATCCGGGATGCGATATATATTCAGGAAAATAAAGACATCAAATGTACATCATTGCTGCACAGATAATCATCCAATCTATGGGATGATGGCTCCTCTAGAATCATCAGTCTACACTCAGACGATTGTCTGTCCTATGTACATGAAAATGAATTTATAAAGCTGAGCATGGGAATGCCCGCCTCAGCTAGATCATGAAAATATTATGAAGATAATGTATTGTATTGTATCTTATTACAGGTCTCCTCCCAGCTTGAAAGAACTTCGGATCCTCATGATAAAGCATTTCACCCGACATCAAAAAATATTAACGACCTCATGCTTTAGGGGGAAACTATTATAGACATTTTTGGGCACTGCAACCCCAAGCATAAAATGTCCATAAACCAAGGGCTCCTAAGTCCCTAAAAGTGTTGTTCCAACCCCTAAAGGAACAAGGTCAACTGATTAGAACTTCTCCCAGAAGTTCTCCATGAAGAACTACTCAGAACTGGTCAAAACAGGATCATTTCACCTGCTCCATAGGCAAAGTGAGTTGCATCTCACCTAAGTACACTCAGTGGGTGCTTTGCATTTCAAAAATCCCTTCTATGGGGTGCGATGGGTGAGAAGAGACAAATGGCAGTGTCAATCCGCGAGGTGGAGAAGCATGGAATCTTCCAGAAACGTCTCCTGTGACACTTGCCTCTCTGGATTCGACCAAGGATGAGTAAGAGATCATCAATCTCCAAGTGGAAGCAAGAATTATCAGAGGGAAGACACTAATCAAATCACAAGCTGACTCATCTCCTTTACAGATATCTATATATGGATCCCTCATCCCAGAGATCCAGAGGCTGGAATTTTTCATCTTGTAAGGAATTACTGTTGGTTTCTTGAGGCAACATCATAGTGTTGGGTGATCTAAGCTTTGCATGAGGTGAAGAAGGGCTTACTTGCTAAGAGGATGATGCTAGGTCAGAACAACTGGTTGTAACTCTCTTGGCTCTTTCTTGATTATCAATAAAGCTATTCAAGTTTTCCTCCATACTCTTGTGTAATCTATGTTTTGTGCATTTGTATGGTCAATTTACATACGATCCTAGATTGTTTATGATAATAGATCCATGTTCTCGTATAGTGTTATGCTGCTTTGATTCTACAGGTACTCTGTAAAGCTGGGTATACAAGGAAGCAAGTAGCAAAGGACTATCAGAAGAGAGAGGAATCGAGCAAGGAACCAAGCGCAAGACAAAGGTTGGTCTCCTTTATTCTTCTCTCATCTATCTTTCATAAAGGAAAACGAAAGTAGTTTTAATATGTTTGTTTCTAAGGTAGCTACCACGCCTTTATGGGATTAGCAGTTCTGCATAGACACTTTTCCCTGTAACACCATGTCTCCAAGTATCACAGGTGTTCATCTTCCTCTCAGCAGTACAGGTACAATGGTTTCCAAGAGAGTAGAGACAAAGAAACCATTCAAAGCACGCTTGGGGATGCACTCGATCAAGCTTCCATGGGCTTAACTACTCACGAAGACATCAATTTGTTCATGGACAAAGACATCAAGAAGCAGCATCACAGTGAGCAACATCATGAACAATAGCTGAAGGCAGCATACCAAATGCAACGAATGCAAGACGAAGTTTGTTGACAACACAGAGGCATAACAAAGTTGCAACATCAAGTAGATCCACTGCTCATGAAAGCAAATTTGGAGACTCAGGCTATGAAGTGACAATGCGACATTAATATCACGTGAAGGCAGAAAATGGAACAAAGAAGGAGTTGCATGTGCTGAAGTAGCAACTTAGGAAGAACATGAAGTTGCATAGACAATCCAATGAGTTGCAGCAGGAATAGGATCAGTAGTGGGCGCAACATGCACTCGCAGATGAAACTGCACCAGTGCGAGTTAATGATCCATCCTAGTAGCTGACACAAAGAAAACATGGTGAGCAATTTTTTTGATCGCATGCAAGGGATCCAAAAGCATGCATGTCATTGAGTGCACACATGCAATCTAAACCATTCAAAACACTCACCAAGGAGATGACAAGAAGCAAGTCCAATTGTGGTTGAACATGTACTTCGGCAAGTTGATGTGCATGACCACCATCACACAGTTGAAGATCATCACTGACACTATGCATCAGTGTGTTGCTAGTTCAACTGTACCCAAGAAGACCGTGCACATGTTAGTAGATGAGTTGGACGAAAGGGGCCGAACCAATGCACTGGTAGCAATGGAGGCAAGAGTTCACTTCAGCAAGATGTCACCATGAGGTGCACGCACACCATCACGGACGACCAAGCTTGGCATCAACTCACCACCTTCACTATCACAAGCATGTCAAAGAATTGGTCTCATCACAACGGACCGAGTGTGAGTGATGTCTTGTAAGGCTTGCTCAAGCCATGTTGTCTCACATGAGTACATGTGCATTGTAATGTCGAGTCATGTTAAGTGTAAGTCAAGTGTCAATGGTTGGATGTAATAGTCATAGAGTAGGTGAAGAGTCATGAGGGTAGTTGAACTGTCACAAAGGGGAATGTCAAGGGCCACCCCACCCTTTGCTATAAATAGTCTCTCATAACTCATTGTAAGGTCTTTTGGTCAGCCAAGCTTCTACTGAGATTATCTTGAAGAAGGATTGGACAGTATTATAATGCGCCTTGGCTTCTCCACTTCACGGAGCTAGTACATCTCTTTGGAGGAGTAGGCGGATGTGGCTGTAACATTGCACTGTTGGGGCTACCAGGTTTACATGGTGTATTGTATGATTGTTACTTACAATTCTTTAATAATAAGAGCCAACAAATTTTCATGCATATGTTGTTATTGTAGTTGGACTGTTTCGGTTGCCTTAATGATATATGTTGTTTAACTTACGTACTTGTATATGAATTGATTTGTATGCAATTATATGAATCTTGTTGTTAATGTGTTTCACATTTTTTTAATGTTGTCATCGTCCGTGTCGACTGCTCTTCCAGACATCAGACAAACCTTTCTCATGAACCTTGCTATATCAACTAGCACACTTGTCTCAGATTAATCTGTGAGTGTTGTTCGTGTTATGTTACCTTGTATGTTGTGACTCTCACATCCGAGTGGACTGCTCCACCGAAAGTTGTTCATGTCCTTTGTGTGGTGTGTTCCTAGTCGAGTTGGTACTGATCCCTTTCAACCTAGAACTCACCTTCACTTTCATGTCCCTTTGAAGTGTTGGAACCTCTTGTACACATTCCTTGACTCTCTGCATCAGTCACACTGGCCTTGCTACTGACAGAGTTATCTTACTTGCCTCTGTGTGAAATCGCGGTCAATGCATTACCTTACGACCTGCTACTGGGACTCCTACACCAAACGGTATGAGGTCTAATTGGGACTTCTTACCAGGGAGATCCCCTTGACATGTTGGTGAGTTTAGGATTGTCAACATTTCTGGTGCTAGAAGAAGAGCCTGATGACAAGCAGTGCCCTCTCATCCAATTTTGAACCTTTGCATATCTTTCATGGAGTCTTGCATTCTTCCTCCCCCGAGGTGTTTTTTGAATCGTGAATATGTGTCCATCTCGGGGAAGCTTTTCAATCTTTTGCCCACTCACACGTATGATGGTGAAGGCGAAGCAGCCTGGCCTGAACACTTACATAACTTTCTTTCCATGATTTATGAGGAAGATGAGTTCATTGACAAACAGGCTGGTTTGCTGCTTGCATACACAATTCATGAATCTCCATTTTGTTGGGTGCTCAGCCTACCAGCTAACACTGTGCACTCATGTGAGCACTTCTGTGATCTTATTGAAGACACGTTCTATCATTTTGATCCAGATCATCTTGACCGGAAACTGTTACAACAATGGAGGGCTCCGCATGAATCCATTATTGATTTTTGGTAGCGCTTCCGTGACTTGTAGTTTCAAGCTTCGAGGAGGCAGATGAAATTTGCTTATCTTTGGGACCGATTCGAGTATTTCTTTAAGAAATCTACCCGTCCCAAGAGGAAGATTGATATCAAGCCAAGCTCAACATTCTTCATTGATGGAACTATGCAATCTCATGGGAGTGGACATTGTCTCAACTGATTGTCCGCCTCCCTCTCATTCAACAACTCCACCATTGCCCAGTGATGATGAGGATCATGCTTGTACACATGTTCAACATT
Source organism: Pinus tabuliformis (assembly GCA_031772625.1). Taxonomy (NCBI): domain Eukaryota; kingdom Viridiplantae; phylum Streptophyta; class Pinopsida; order Pinales; family Pinaceae; genus Pinus; species Pinus tabuliformis. The sequence continues at coordinate 2,042,094,501 of CM062816.1, forward strand.
TACACTTTGCCAACATCACTCCACTCAATTTTTGTGTAGATTTGGTTGTGATTCCTTCGAGTTCTCATATGAATTCTCCTTTTCGACCTTCGTCTTCTCACTTGGGTGTTCCTCCAGGTGATGTTGTCTTGTGTTCATCCTTTCCAGACTCTTCACTTGTTGTGAACAAGGAGAAACCCACTGATGGATTTGGTGTTGCACAACCAACATGTGTTGCCATTCATGAAGAGTATGAGTGGGAGCTTGAGCATCAACACTCGGTGAAGGATGACTCCCTTCCGTCCGAACCTCCTTTGTTCTTTCCTAACATCGTTGGTGAACCTGCCATCCATGATTTTGCATGTGTGTCTTCATCCACGGATGCAACCATTGTTGATCTTTCACAAGACACACTGTATTTTATCCCATCATCCAACAACGGAGAGGACCAATCATTCATTGAAAATCCACTAGATCTTTCATCTGCTCTTTCTCGAAACACAGAGGGTGAACATCCTTCCTTCTCATCTACCCCTCTGTGTTATTCATCAAATCATGAGGATGCTGACCAACATCCAGAATTTCCTAATATTGGTTGTCGTGATCTCTTCACCTCATCATCCGATCATGATGTTGATTCCCTCGTTGTTAATCCGACTAAGCCACTGGTCTACGATGATCCATCTTTCAACGAAGTCGAAACCCCATAGACCGTCGAGGCACTTCAGCCCGAGCTGATGGTTATGTCAGGCCCTCGCTGTCCTGAGGTTGGTTTCACTTCTGATTAGGAAATTGTTCAAACATTCAAGGCTCCTCATCACTCATCTGTATGCACTCAAGGTCAATCCAACACTCAAATCACACTTCCTCCACTCGAACTGCATGATCCCATTTCCCATGCATTGGAGGATTCTTATATTGCAAGCACTCGTGCGTGATGAAAGTTATATTTGTTTCATTCATTTGCTTCCACGTCTCAGTCAAGAGTGTGCTTAGGCTTCAAAGTTGCACGTGGTGTCACACATCACCATGATAAGTCCGCGGGCTGCTCATCATGCACATGCACTCACTTATTTCCCGTGGACACTTTGAAACATGAATTGTGGTTCTCTTCATTGTTATATCTTTCTTGGTTGCTGGTCCACACAACTGGGTTGCTCGCAGACCAAGCCTTCACCAACATGGGTCTACCAATGTGTCGGTGGCTGCATTGGAAGTATCACTTCACGTGATCAGGCCCATGCACCGATTAGTGTAAGTGTAGGAGTAGTGTTTTCTTTCAGTTGTTTGCTTGCATGCTTGTTTTCTTACATGCTTTGATTTCTTGTTTGTTTTCTTACTTGCTTCACTTTCATTTTTTCTTGTGCTCTTGCTTTACTTTATTGATTGTTAGTTTGTTCGCTTGTTTCATTCGTAGGTTAGTTTGCATGAAACCATGTGTGACTCATGAAACAAGCTGGGTAAAGTGCAAGAGGGCTTGTACAACTATCACTACTTGGTTATCTGTCATCTTGCCTCTATATGATGAGCTTGTTACTTTTAGTCCATGATATGTCGAAGGAAAATACGTACTATTCGAAGTGAACCTTGGTGAAAACACAATGCTTGCACGCTAACTAGTGTCACCTTCTCTAGTCGATTGTTTTTGGGTTAACCCTTGTCAGCTCAGTCAAGTAGAGTAAGGTGAGGGGGAAAACCTTAACAGGCACGTCAAAGATACAATAAACTACTTCTTTGTTGGAACAACCTCTTCTACTTCAATAGGTCGGGATCCCTCTTTCGCCTCTGAAATGAATAACTGTTATGCATAGTGAAAAATGAAAAAAAAATGAAAAGTTAAAAAATGAAAAATGAAAAATGAATAAGGCGAAAGAAGAGAAAGGCTTCCTATGCAGGAAGGTGATGCAAGTAACTCCATCGGAGTATTGACCAGGCTCACTGGCAGCGGGGCCATGCTTATGTTCATATGTGACTACACTAGGGTATTTTCCAGGCCTATTGGTAGTGGAGCAACACCAGAGATGAAATTAAGACTCTGACGACCATACTGCTTGTGCACCTATATACCCTTCAACCCCAATCGAAACAACTGTGTTGCCTTGGCTTGGACTATGTATCAATCAACCAAGATTCTGGAAGATGCTACATCTTACAATCAAGCTAGTGCGAAGCCAAGATGAGCTGAGAGCTGAACAATACTTCCAGAGGTGTTAGACTTGCTTCTCACGAACAAGGTCCATTCAGAGAGCTGGAGTTCTACCAGTGTGTCGCCAAGTGTTGTAGCGGCTACAATCACCCTCCAAAATTTTGCCTTAGCCTATTTTGGAGCCTCCCTACCAACCTTGACAATAGCTTGTCTTGCTTCATGAAGTCCTCAAGCTTCAGTGTCTTTCTTTCTCAAAGGCATCTTGTCGATCATAGTTTGATCTTTTCCCTTCATAGGTTGATCACGCAGACTTGGTCCAGTTGCAGGCTGAGCAGCTTCCCCTTGAAAATTGCGCATTTTTGGAGGGCAACCAACCTTCCCTCTAGAAATTATGCAATCCTCTCTGGAAAACATATTGGGCTCCAAGATTGTGTAGTCCTGCCAGCCAACCCTCCCAGTAGGATTTGCACAAATTTTCCTAGCAGAAGGTTGTTCACCCCAGGATTTGCGCAAATCTGGGTAGCAGCCAGCTACTCTGCCCAGAAATTACACAAATCTTCTGGGCAGCTAGCCCAGCTCCCAGCCAGAAATGCACATTTTTTTCCAGCAGTCGAGTAGTCGCTTGCATGTGCAGCTGATTTGACTCGTTCCCTCTGGGACCGAGCAAAATAGACTTGCATTCATAATCTTCTTCTCCCAAGGCAGCATGCAAAGGCATACCTTGTCTAAGGGATCTATGTTTAGCAGTTGGAGGTTACATGCAAGGAGCAATTCAGAAACCTCCCACCAAGTGTCACTTCCCCTAGATTTGTGGCATGCGTATCACAACCTCTATGTTATCAAAACTCATCAATCGAACGCTGCAGAGCTCATTCTTCACATCAGCCTTGTAACTCTGACATCCCACATCACATCTAGGAGCAGTCGGCACATTTAGCTCAGCTGTTTTCAGGTAAGCCTGCTTCCCATGCCTTGTGTTGCATTTCTATCGCTTTTTGGGTTTTCGCTTGTATGAGTATTGTTTGCTTGATTTCTTTGAACTCTTGCTGTCATTTACATGTATACTAGTTTTTTCTAGCTCTGTTTCAGTTTTTGTTTCTATCTCACTATTATTGCATTCATGAAACTATTTTGAACAGATGTTCGCCCAACCGACGAATTGCCTCACCCGCATGCATGTTGATCTATTTTCCAAATCTTTCATTCATGTTTTTCATACACTGTTAATCACTTCTTCTATCACTTAGTGTCGCCATGCATTCATTCACTTACTTGCTTTTAGTTGCCTGTTGGAGAGTTGGGCCAACCATGGCCCGGGCTCTGGCTTCACCAAGGTTGCATTGCGCAATCTGGGAAAGGAAGGCTCACCTTCCTATCCACATTTGCGCATTCCTACTTAGCACTGGACTCCAGGACTGTTTTGTGCATTTATGGAGGACAATGGCTTCTTGGCCCAAGAAATTGTGCAAATATGTCCCTGGGCCAACAATCCTTCCCAGCTAGAATTGCGCATTGCACAATCCTAACAGTTAGGAGCCAAAATGGACTGTGCATTTCATAGTTCCAGCAGTCAGTCAATCTCTCAGTAGCCCAGACTATGCCTTGTGTAGTCTTGGTAGTGGGTCTCTCGACCTCCCGCCGAAATTGTACAACCTTCATGATCATTCACCCAAGTATGTTACAAGTCAGTTCTCATGTTCATTTCGGTTTTTGACTAACAGATTGCTTGCTATGAGTGTTTCCATGTCTCCAGGTATCACAGGTGTTCATATGCCTCTCAGCAATATAGGTACAATGGTTTCCAAGAGAGTAGAGACGAAGACACCATTCAGAGCACACTTGGATGCATTCGATCAAGCTTCCATGGGCTTACCTACTCACGAAGACATCAAGTTGTTCGTGGACAAGGACATCAAGCAACAACATCACAGCGAGCAACATTATGAACATCAGCTAAAGGTAGCATACCGAATGCAGCGAACGTAGTGAATGCAAGAGGAAGTTTGTTGACAACACAGAGGAAAATAAAAGTTGCAAGATCAAGTAGACCATTGATAATGAAAGCAACTTTGGAGAATCAGGCTATGAAGTGACGATGTGAAATGAATATCGTGTGAAGGTAGAAGATGGAACAAAGGAGGAGTTTCATGTGCTGAAGAAGCAACTTAGGAAGAACATGAAGTTGCACTGATAGTCCAATGAGTTGCAGCAAGAATAGGAACAGTAGTGGGCACATCTTGCACTTGCGGATGAAACTGCACCAGTACGAGTTGATCCATCCCAATAGCCGACACAGAGAAAACATGGTGAGAAATGTTTTTGATCGCATGCAAGGGATCCAAAAACATGCATGTCATTGAGTGCATGCATGAAATCCAACCCATTCAACACACTCACCAAGGCGAAGACAAGAAGCAAGTCCAATTGGGGCTAAACATGTACTTCGGCAAGTTGATGCGCATGACCACCATTACACAGTTTAAGATCATCATGTACACTATGCATTAGTGTGTTGTCGGTTCAACTATACCCCAGAAGGCCATGCGCATGGTAGTAGATGAGTTGGATGAAAGGGGCCGAACCAATGCATCGGTTGCAATGGAGGCAAGAGTTTGCTTCAACAAGATGTCACCATGAGGTGCATGCACACCATCACGGACAACCAAGCTTGGCACCACCTTCACTATCACAAGCATGTCAAAGAGTTGGTCTCATCACAGCGGACTGAGTGTGAGTGATGTCTTGCAAGGCTTGCTCAAGCCATGCTGTCTCACGAGTACATGTGCACTGTAATGTTGAGTCATGTCAAGTGTAAGTCAAGTGTCAATGGTTGGATGTAACAATCATAGAGTAGGTGAAGAGTCATGAGGGTAGTTGAACTGTCACAAAGGAGAATGTCAAGGGCCACCCCACCCTCTGCTATAAATAGTCCCTCATAACTCGTTGTAAGGACTTTTGGTCAGCCAAGCTTCTACTAAGACTATCTTGAAGAAGGCTTGGATAATATTATAACGCGCCTTGGCTTCTCCACTGCACAGAGCTAGTACATCTCTTTGGAGGAGCATGCAGATGTGGTTGTAACGTTCCACTGTTGGGGCTACTAGGTTTACATGGTGTATTGCACGATTGTTAGTTACACTTCTTTAATAATAAGAGCCAACACATTTTCATGCATATGTTGTTACTGTAGTTGGACTATTTCAGTTGCCTTAATAATATATGTTGTTTAACTTACATACTTGTATATGAACTAATTTGTATGCAATTATATGAATCTTGTTGTTAAAGTGTTTCACATGTTGTTAATGTTGTCACTGTTCGTGTCGACTGCTCTGCTGGACATCAGATAGACCTTTCTCATGAACCTTTCTATATCAACTGACACACTCGTCTCGGGCTGATCTGTGAGAGTTATTCATGTTATATTACCTTGTATGTTGTGACTGCCGCATTCGAGTGGACTGCTCCGCCGGAAGCTATGCTTGTCCTTTGTGTGGTGTGTTCCTAGCCGAGTTGGGATTGATCCCTTTCAACCTGGAACTCACCTTCACCTTCCTCTCCCTTTGAAGTGTTGGAACCTCTCGTACATGTTCCTTGACTCTTTGCATCAGTTACACCTTTTCTACTGACTGGGTTATCTTACTTGCCTTTGTGCAACATCGCGGTCAAGGCATTACCTTACGACCCACTACTGGGAATCCTACACCAAACGGTCTGAGGTCTAATTGGGACATCTTACCGGGGATATCCCCTTGACATGTTAGCGGGTCCAACACCATCAACAATATCATAATAAATCATTTTTCAATGTAAAATTTTCTACTGCATCATGGTCCTCCCATAGTTGTTGAATGATCTTTCATATATTCTCATCTTGTTGCCATTTTGTCCTTACTTCTTCCACCTAGTTAGATTGTGGAATGGAAATAACACATAAGCAAACCTTTTGTGTCTTCCTCTTTCTTTAAGAGTGCATTTGCCACAATATTTTGTATTCTCCTTTTGTAGAGAATTTCAAAGTCATATCTCGACATCTTTGTGACCCATTTTTGTCACTCTTCTGAAGATATTATTTTCTCCAAGAATTACTTCAAACTATCATGATATGTTTCTACTTTGAAGTGTCTTCCTATTAGGTATTAATGCCATTTCTTAACTCCATGAAGTATGGACAACATTTCCTTTTCATAGATGGGTCTGGGTAAGTTATTTGCTTTAATTTCACTACTTATAAAGGCAAGTTGTCTTCCTTCTTAAATCAAAATTGCACCAATGCCATGGCTTGAGGCATCACATTCCACTATCCACCAAATTGGTTTTTTTGAAGTTAGGTGTCGCTAAGACAAAAGTTGTACACATAGCCTCTTTAAGTTCTTTACACACTTTGGTTGCTTCTTTAGTCCAAGAAAATGCTTCCTTATTCAAATTTTTTATTAGAGGTGTTGCTAGTTGGCCATAATTCTTGAAAAAATTGTGGTAATATCCTATCACCCTTAATAATCCTCTTAGCTTCTTCAAGGTATGTGGGATTGACCATTCCCTCATACCTTTGATTTTGTTTGGTTCCACTTTGACACCATTATGTGATACAATATGACCCAAATATTCCACTTCTTGAACCCCCAAAAAACACTTGGAATTCTTTGCATATAGTTGTTTCTCTTCCAATATTATCAAGACCTTGTCAACATGTTGTACATGATCTTCCCAAGATTTGTTGTAAATTAGTATGCCATCAAAAATACTAGCACAAATATTCTAAGGAAGGCTTTGAAAATAGAATTTAGCAAGCTTTGAAATGTTGAAGATGCATTTGTACGTCCAAATGGCATAAAAAAAAACTCATAATGATTTTCATGTGTTCAAAAGGACGTTTTGGAAATGTTCTCTTGCCTCATTCTTATTTGATGATATCTAGAACGAAGATCCAACTTAGTAAATAAAATTGATCCATGCAATTCATCTAACAATTCATCATTGATAGGAATAGGAAACTTATATTTGTAGGTTTTAACCGCGTACGGAAATTACATGCATATGAATTCTAAAACACATAAAATAAACAATGCGAGAGCATAACACATAAAACACATATACACAGAGATTTTCCCCTAGATCCCAAAACTGGGACTACCAGCTTGATTTTTCATTATGTTCATTTCAATGTTATAATACATATTTATACATGCCGAAGCATCCAATACCATGGACCGAAAACCATCGCGTCCAATACCATGGACTGAAAACCTTCGCGTCCAGAAAACATGTGCGAAAATCATGCACAAAACCATAGGTGGGTCCGCCCAACCTAACATAGGGTCCAAAACCAAAATTTTCCAGGGCGTTGCCCCAGACCCCATAAAGTGGGGTTACAGGTACGCCTCAAACCCCCTGTGACCCCCCCCCCCCCCCCCCCCCCCCTTGCTACACAATCAGCGCAATGAAGGGGGGCTCCGCCCCCCCTCTACCCCCCGGTTAACTACTTGGGCTAGTTGTGGAAAGAATATAACACAACCCAACAATATTCGATTTTCATTTTTTTGAGTTTCCTATATTCTAGACACATACACCACAAACCATCTTTTTTGATAACCAATCACCACTAGTGAATAAAAAGCACTTTGGCTACTCTGAATGATTCCTGCCTCTAACATTTCTTGAACCATATGTTCAATCTCACTCTTTTGTGCATGTGGATATCTGTAAGGCCTGATTTTAGGTGGTACACTTCCAGATTGTAAATGAATAGCATGGTCATGTTGTCAGACATGTGAAAGACCCTTAGGCATTTCTCTAAATACATGAGCATGATTGTTGATCACTTTTTGAAGATCCACCGAAGCAAAGGATAGAGATGTTTGAATGTATAATGAACAAAATTGAGAAACTACACTTTAGTGTCTCTTTTTTAGCAATTTTTTCATGTTGTTAGATCTTATCACTTTACTAGGTTTCCCTTAGATACCTCTAAGATCAATTTCCTTTCCTTCTGAGAAAAATATTATGAAAAGATCTTGGAAATTAAGGAACACTATTCCCAATGATTGTAACCATTGGATCCATAATACAACATCAACACCACCCATTTGGATTGCAATTATGGGACTAACCGATAAATACTCACCCATAGTCAACTTAATCTTATTACACTTCCATAAACAATTTATGGTACCTACATCTGCAATCATTACTTGAAATTTTGGTGTTGGATATACAAAGCAATTGATATGTTTTTCAAATTTTTAATTGATACAGTGATAGGTACTACCTGAATCAATCAATAATGTTACCCTTTTCCTTTTGATATATCCTTCTATATTGAGGGTATGTGGATTATTGATGCCAACCAATGCATGACAAGAGATTGTTGGAGTAGTTCTTTCAAGCTCTAGATCTTGTGAAGTTTCCACTTCTTGATATTCTTCATCTTCACACTCTATTTAGAATAATTTATTCTCATTGCATTTATTCCCTTTACTATAATTGTTGTCATAGTTGAAACATATTCTACGTTCTCTTCTTTCATCCATTTGCAGAGCAGTCAACCTTGTCAGTTTATGAAAAGGGAGCATGCTTTTCTATATAGTTATTAGTGACCAATTTTCAAATGGCCATATTTTTACTTTAAACTTTCCTTGCTAGAATAAAAACAGCTCTAGAGATTTAGGTTTAAAGAGACACACCTCATGTTGGATGTTTTCCTTTAAAGTACCCATAAATAGATCTAACACGATATCCTCTGAGATATTCATTACTTTGAGATTGAAATTTTGGAATTGTTGAATGTACACTATAATAGGACCTTTTGTTGAATATTTACTAATTGACTAAAGAATGTGTTGTTCTTAATACCCCCACAAGTTGTTATCAATTCCTCTGTAAAAAGGGACCAATATATAACAAAATCCTTTTTTATTTCACAAATCCATTTATACCATACATCTTGGTTTTGTTCTAAGAAAATGGATGCAATATTTACCTTTTGTAAGGATGCCACTTCGTGTAGATCAAATTATTGCTCCATCTAAAGTATCCATGCTATAGAATCATTATCATCAAATTTCCTCATATCGATCTTCGCAATGTAGTAGTTTCTTAGTGTTGACTTGAAGCCCTCATGATGTGGATCTTGGATTGAAAATTCATGAGTATGGCTCTATAATTCAACATTTGTGCTCTCCAATTGTGATAACATACACCTTATATGAGATTGATTCTCAACAACATGCTTTTCCTTATTTTCATGATTTCCTTGGATCTCCACATCCCTTTTAGGAATCCTTTCCAAGATAGAAATCATGGAAATTTGTATTTCTTCGTTATTTTCATTCATCTTCATATTCATTTCTATGCCTTCCTTATTGTCATTCCTCTTCATTTCTATTCCTTCTATATTCTTTTTTATTCCTTCCTTATTTTCATTCATCTTCTATTCCATTTGTATTTTAAGTTTTTCTCAAGAACTCGAGGAATCCACCTTTTTCAACATATCACCATCCATTTCACTAACTTTCTTCTCTAATTGAGATAACCCAAATTTCACGTCTTCACTTTTTTCATGGGTCAACGATGGGCCTTGAATAGATTTAATTGTAGTATCTCCCTTTGGAGGCATGTTAGAAAGTAATAATAGTCTTCTTCTTTGTTACAACAAGAAAAATGGGCTCTTCTGATAAAAATTTAGGTCACTAGTAAGTTACGTACCTTAATTTGAAGAATATCATAATGGTTGAAGCTTTATTAATATATCTCTAAGATTTGAGGCCTTCGAGATCTGAAAAATTATTCTAGAATATTGTGATATGTAGCTTTTGTTATTCCACAGGTGTGAAAATTGAAAGTTATAGTAACTTTCCCAAAACCTGCTGAATTTTTTGACATTTCCCATGAGGAAAATTGTATATCACACCATGTGTCCATTTTTTGAAATATAATTCTGGAACCTGTACCTAGGTACTTCTATCTATCTCCTGAAATTATTAAATATTTCATAGTTTAAAAATTTCGAGATAAAAAGATATAGAAAAAATACCAAGCTGACCTGTTTAAAATTTATTTCATGACTATTCACAAACCCTAACTTCCATAGGGTATAACTCCAAAAGTATAGAAAACCTAATTTTGAAAATGTTACAAGATATTCCTAGATATTTCTTATTAATATGGACCAAGTTTCACTACATGAAGCCTTACAAAAAAATGTTATAGTACACATGTCAAACTAGCATGTTTGAGATTGAATTCTGTAGTATACAAAAACGCTAAGTTCCTTGGAGCATATCTCCTAAAATATAGTGAAACGAGATCTGTAACTTAGACTAGATGTTCACCACGATTTCTCATCAATATGATCAAATTTTCATGGTTTGAAGCCTCATAGAAAAGACGTTATAGAAAAAATTCTGAATTGGCCTATTTGAGACAAAATTGAGGAGCCTTCAGAAACCATAACCTGCTTGGGAAATAATCTGAAAATATAACAAACCAGGATCTGAAACTTGAACAAGAGATTTCTTGGGATGTCTTCTAAATCTTCTCCAGGTTTCACCATTTGAAATCACATATAAAAAAAGTTACAGCAAAAATTCCATGATGGCTTGTTTGAAGCAACAAAACCCTAGGATCAAGAACTTTGATACCAAATATTATGATCTTTGTGCCTTAAGATGATAAAGAATCAATAATTACAATCCACTTCAAGAGAAAGATTGCCTTATACAATAAATACAATGAACAAAACTATATATATATATAGATATAGATATAGTAAGTAAATTCATTTTTCTACTAAAATAATTTCTTACTTAATAAAAATCTTTATTTACCGAAAATAAATTCATATATATTTTTATACACTTTTTAAATACAACCAACCTACCTTGCAAAACCTTTTTCAAGATAAATATTTTTTGAACATCCAAAGGATGTGCCTTAATATGTTTCAAACATATATACACACTTTTATTCTTTGTCAAATTTTGGTTATTTGATATGCATCTTTCACATAATTTATTTGTAAACAAACTTTATACTTGAAAATTATAATCTCATAATCTATTTTTTTAATCGAACTATAATTCAATAATAAAATAATCTAATAAACCTTTGTGAAATTGCTCAACGTATGCTTTAATATAGATGATAGCTCATTTAAATTATATATATATATATATATATATATTCAACCATACAATTCAAATGTGAATAAAGAGATTCTACATTCTCACTCCAATTAACCTTATTGTAAGGGCCAAATTCCACCAGGGAGGATGAGATAATTACACAAAGTGATATGTGACATCATAAGGATGTGGCTTTCCAACATGTTACGTACGTACATCGCATATACACAATCTTAGCAAGAATTGGTTTAGATTCATTGGCGCAATCATAAGTTGATTGGGTGATGTATTATATAATGATTATAAATTATGTCATGGCAAACGTAGTTAAACCTCATCACAAACAAAGGTAAGCTACATGTGTAAGTGTGTTATGCTCGATGTTTAAATGTTACTATTTTATAATTTTAAAATTATGATTATTTTATTTTAAAATTCTAATTAGAAATTTTAATAAAAAAATTATTTAAATTTTAATGAAAATATATTTTAAAATTAAAATTATAAAATATTTATAATTTTGGATTCAAAGTTTTATTATTAAGTATTTTTTTGATTAGAAGGTTATCAATATATATTTTGGAAAAGAAAATCAACATATGGTTTGAAAGCCATGGAAACGAGGTAAAGATGAAACCAACTTTAAAGGTTATTATTCAACTGTGGACCATCTTGTTATGCTTAGGATTATAACAATGAGTTTCACAATAATAAAAACCAATCTCTTTTGTTGTTTCATTGATTGTAGAAAAACTTTTGACATAGTGCCAAGACTAACCTTTGGATTAGATTAGAAGAGTTAAAAGTTTCTTCTAAGCTGAGTGTTACTACAATAAGGTTATAAGAGAATGTTATTGCTAAGTTTAGGAACATAGAGAGTAGGTTGAAATAAATTAACTATAATATAGGAGTCATGCAAGATTTCCCCTGTCCGCACTCCTCTTTGGCATATACATTGAAAATTTAAAGTATTGTTTGGAAGATGTTGGTTGTACTATCCTCACTCTCACGGGTATCATCCTTCATCTTCTTATTGATGATATTGTTCTTATGGTAAGGAATTCCTATGACATTGATAAGCAACTAAGAATCCTTAACAACCTTTACTTTATTATGGGCGTGATTGTGAACATTGACAAAACAAAGGTTATGATAATTAAATCCAAAAAGTTCAGTTATGATACTATTCTATATGGCAACAATATCTTGGAGGAAGTGCCTTCTTACAAATGTCTTGAAATTGATATTCATCACAAGCTCAATTAGAACTATAGTATTGCAAAAATGATAAATGGAAGATGAAAAGTTTATTATGGGCTTGAAAACAATTGTAAATTTGTGGGCCTTTGGGTTTAGAATAAGAAACAAATGTGTCTTTGGTACTATTGTCACTCCTATCATCGTATATGGATGTGAAATTTAAGGATGCAATTTCTCTAGAGAATCCTACAGAAAGATAGAGTAGATACAAAATAATTTTATAATTTATAATCTCAAAATTAAATTTAATACACCTAGCCTATCCTCCTCATAGAAATTAACTTTTCCCCTTTTAAGAGTGTAACATTGGTTCAGTACTTAATATACAAGAACAACATAAAGAACATGGATGACAAGAGGCTCCAAAAAATTGCTTCAAATTCCAGCAAAGACCACTAGAAAGTCAAGCGAGGATAGCATAAAGATGTCAAGTCTTGGCTAAATGGTTGGGGGAATATACAAATATGGCATTTTATATAATACTAACAATATTAAAAATCTTATTAAATATAAATTTAAGTAGAATCTATGGTGCAATAAAGAAATTAATGAGAAAAGGAAATTAAGATAATAGGAAGAGGTGGTTAATCCTTATTTATAAGATCAAAAGTATCTCTTAGTTTTGATTAACAAAAAGGAGAAAATCAACATTCTTATAATGAAAATCAACTCCGTTAAGTTGTGTAGCAAAATTGCACTTGGAAAATTCCCAAAACACCATGAGATAAAAGAACATGTCATCTATGCGACAGTAAGAGACTTGAATATGAACAAAGTGTAACATGCAGTGTTGTTGCTTAGTACTTGCCTCTTATACAAAAAGTAATTTATAATTTTAAATTATATATATAACAAACATATTTTAAGATAATTTTAAATCAATATAATATTAAAAGCTAATATGTATGATAGTTATAATATAAAATAAAAATAAAATATTTTGATTTTGAAATGAGTTATGGTTTTTCACCAAATTGTATTGATAAGTCATGGTACTAGCCATTGGTATTATAACAAAGTCTATTTACAAGTTAATAATATCCACGATAAAATGGGGGTAAATGTTAATGTTTAAGAATCTTGTTATTTGTAAGTATTAAGTTTTACATTAAAAATGTTATAAAATTAAATTAAAATCATATATTTATAAAATATTTTGATTTTAATTTTAGTTATGGTTTTTGGGCATGTAGGATTGAAAGGCCATGGTATTGGCCCATGGTATTGTAACAAAGCCTAAATTATTATGACACTTGGCGAATAATTTTTTTTTTAGATTTTTTTTTTAATATTTTTTATATTCGACGTCAAAGGAACTCAAAGTGGTTTGGTTCACGATTTGTGTCCCAAGTAGCAAGTGTTCAAGTCTTTGGAGACATGTTGGCCTATGTGCCATTTATGAAATAGTTCTACTAATGGTGGAATAGTGGCAACTGCTTCAACGAAGTTATTGATTGAGTCTAGTAGAATGTACTCATTCCTATTAAAAATAAGAATAAAAATTATTTGACAATTCCATTTAAAACCACATAAAAATAGTCATCAACCACTTATAAAAAAATAATTTATATTTTAAAAAATTAAAAATTATTTTTATTTTTTCAAAATATTCAGTTTAATAACTATTTTTTTCAAAACTTTAATAAACTTCATAGACTTTGTTTAAATATTTCAAAACTAATTGAAAGTAATTTATTTTACCAAAATAAAAAAACAATATAACCTCCTTTCTACGGGTATAAAAATATTTTCTCTTAGTGTGACCTGTGCATACTCAAACTAAATCACAATTTCAAAGTATTTCTCACAATACTAACCTTCCTAGCCTCCTAAATCATCAAAACTATGGTGATCTTGGAATATTTTTTGAATACAAAAATAAGATTTAAAGAAATGTAAATAATTTATCTTTCTTAATGTTTGACAAATTTGTTTTAATCTCAATAAATACCATAACCCTAAACTTATCATTCAAGACTAACTTGATTATTTTAAAATTAAGGCTTCTATGATTTACATAGTATTGAGTTTTTCTTCCAAATCCATGACATTCGAGATTTTTGTACCTATATTTTGAACTAGCAAGTGTTGTTTATCATCAAAACAAATGAATGATGAAAATATTATCAAAACAAGAAAATAAATAGGGGGTAACCTAAATTCTAAGGAATGAACATCAAATATTTTTTATTAATTTTAATACAATATAATAGTTGTCTAACTATTATATGTTTAAGAGTGTTTGCAAGAATCCGAAAAAATAATTTTTTCCCAGATCATGTTTTTTGTTGTTTAAAATCCATTTTGGATGCATAAATGGATTCAACACTCTGAAAAACCCTAGAGCACTTGGACTGTGCATATTCCAAACATCAAACATGTGATTCCAATAAATTTATGTCAGATTATGAACTAATTTAGCCAAAAAATATGCTTGGAAAAATGTTCAAAAATTATAATAGTTACATTATGACAAATTTAACTATTTAAAAGTTAATTTCTAATACTAATTAAAAGTGAATATTTTTTTTTTGTAAGCTTGGTGGTACCTTTCTATTAATTTTCAGAAATAAAGCAGGTTACATCCATATGTCCAAGAGTTACGTGGCCTCAACCTGCCTAGTGGGAAACCAGGTTTGTTGGCCACCTAACTACAAAATATGCCATCCATAAGCAAAAAATAATAAGTCTGTCTAGCCATGCTATATATACTTGAGAGTCTTTATACTTCCTATTCTCTAAATAACTATAAACATAACTGATAATAAGTCTAAAACTATAGGAACAAAGCATTCAAAATGAAAACCATGGGTGCACTGTCATTGTTCATCATCAGCAGAATCCACCAGAGTGGGGTCCTTCACAGTAGAACCAGGAAACTCCGAGTGAGGTATGCAAGGGATGTGTTGCTCGATTCATCTCAGTCGACCACTCTGTTACTGCAGTTGGAACTGATTTTTTTGCAGTTCTCTGGTGACATCCAAATTCACTGATTGCCCCGAGAGGCTGCATGCATGTCAGAAGAGAAATATTTAAGAGATTTCGCCAGAATTCTCTTCACCATCTAGAATAGGCGCACAGCCTGCTTGTATTGCATTACTCTTCCATGAGTATGGCCTGGATCTAGGGCCATTTCTTTCCATTCATCCATGTCCAAAACATAGTCTTCCACTGTTTGTCCGATTTATTCTTCCCACGATGCGATCATTTACCTAACTGGGTTGGAGCTGCTAGCATGGTAAGCTTTGGATGCTTCATCAATTATACGCGAGGATGGCTTACGCCCTCGTCCTATCCCAACCGCCCCAATCGAGGAGCTAGGTTGGCTCCCCGGTGACGGGGCTACCTTTCTGTTAGAAAATTATATATTACGGAGCAATGGAACACATAAAATATTGCAGAAATATAAGCACAAAAAACACATAAAACAAGAGAGACATAGATATATGTGGTTCACCCAGTTTGGGCTACGTCCACCCCGAACAGCCAGTCCTTCCTTTTTATTATCCAACAAAATGAAGAGACACAACCTACAGTAGATCCGTTGTAATATCCTCTGTTTTCTCTCACAATCTCACCTATCTGTTTCTCGCTCAGAGAATACACATCTATTACACAACCTCAAATACAATGCCCTCATACAAAGAGATGGGTTGCCTTCTAGGGAAAGAAGCCCTAAACTAAACATAAGTTCTATCGTTAGGTCATCCGGCTGAAACAAAGACCTCTGAACAATCATGCTCCACACTCAACACTTTCTCTGCCTCCCCCGTCCTTAGTTTCCACCTCCATTGTTCTTTGTTCCCTTTGCTCAAGCCATTTTGTTGTCGCTGCTTGTCAAATGCTCTTATTTTTCCTGCACTCTCAGCATTCTGCCAGCCCAAGTCCACAGGTTGGGTGCTCGACACTGCCAGAAGTCGCACCCCCACTGTAGACCTGCTTCAAATTCAAAAGACACCAACCGAGTAAGGAACCCACTCCACTGTCTGCAAGTAATTGTATGCCAACACAGGATTCTAATGCCACCATTTTTGCATGCCTTCCTCTGCCCAGTGAAGAGTTTAAACGAACTGGCCATGCAAACTATTACCATGCCATCAGTAGTATAACAACAATTTCCAACAATAATTGATTTCATCAACCAAACATAATTACAGGAATTGAAATGGGTTTCAGGCCTATTGCTGGACTAAGCCCATAGCTTGCTGAACCCCTTGCTTAGCGACCCCATACAAATTTCCCAGGAAGTGGGAATCAAGACCCCATTGTCCATAGTTGGCTTCAATTTCTTGGCGTCAATCCAAACCCACCATTGATACCTGAGATGAATTCCATCCAAACAGAGGTTCCCAACCCAAGAAATTCGAGACCACAGGACCAGACTGACCCATAAATTGACTGACCGGGCTTCTCTGCCTTCGCCCCTCTGCCACCAGATGGTATATCTGGGATTTCTTGAGCCCCTGGCTCTCCCTACACCACAACAATTTGAATCACCCCCCCATTCTCTGCAGACCCAACCCTTTGTCCACTCTTCCAGCCCCATGGGTGGTGAATTTCCACCATCCCTATGCTCGACCATCTTGACCATGCATGCACCCATGAGAGACAAACAAATCCTGAATTCCACTGACATAGGGACGAGTAGAGCTATGGACACTGAGCTGAATTGAATCTCAGTGAGGCCAAGTATTTGACCCTTCCAGAACTCGCCCCCCCATAGCCCAGACACATTCATTCCCCAACATGAGGTTGAATACACTGCTCCATTCTAACTAAAATTACATGTTGAAGGCTAGTAACATACCAAGATTCGCCTGTAGGAATTTATAGGGTAAGTTCCTCTAATAGAACACCAAAGGAAATCGCTCACAAACAGATCATAGATCAATACACCAGTATTTTTGACGTGGTTAAAACCCTCAAAGAGGGAAACAATTCATGGCTTGAGCCAACGCGACCACTTCAAGCAATTTATTAATAAAAGAAAGAAAATTTACATAAGCTTCTCTCATGAATGGTCACACTACAAATGACCCTCCATGCTCTTTAAATAGAGATCATGGACCAATCGGGTGTCAAGCCATGGATCAAGTGTCATAATATCGAGGAGAGAATGAACCGTCGGATCACTTCATGTCTAGAAGATATCATGACTGTCGGATTGTAAGTTACAAAAGTAAATAGTAAAGAAACACACTTTAACTAACTCTACACCAGACCAAGTTATACTTAACTATTTCCTATGTGTCGGAATATCGACCTAACAGAGAGATAAGAGCGATTGAACTTACACATGTATGTAACATTGCATGACCATGCATACCTTCAGTTTCAACAATCATTTTCTCACTCCACATGTCGTAAAAGGGAAAATGTGTGATATCAATGGAAATATCTCTTCAATACGTCAAATGGGTCTTCGACAGAATTTGATTTCATCACCCATAGTAGAAGTTAAAAATGAAGTTGCAACAATAAGTCAATTGCTAGAAAAATTCAAAATAAAAGAAAAATGAAATGAAAGGAAAAGAAAACCATTGTTTTGGTTCATCCACAAACCCATGGTTATGGGTAAACCACACAAAACCCTTCTCTTAATTGTCCAATGGAATATTCTAATCATGATGGTACATTAAACATAATGGGGTCCCTCTTTTTTCTTTAGCATTTTGAATGATAGGGACCATCATTCTCTAAGGGGGGAGGATTGATCTGAATCTTAGGGAGGCTTATAACCTAAGTTCGGATGTATAAGTCATAATGTCATATTTTTATGTAAAAGGGAACTTAATTGACATGTAAATGATGGGTTCAACCCTAACCAAAGTTGAATCTGTTAACAAGACATCTTATAAGAATGAAATAGGAAGAGAGTGAAGGTTGAGAAGGAGAGGTCCCAAAATTGGCCTCATTGCATGTAATTGTTCTTCTTAATGGAAATTTTCTTCTCCAATTCTAGCTCTTTCTTTTCATATTTTTATGATGTATTTTAGTTCTTGTATTTTCATCAGTGTTGTGATTAGTTTCATGTCAGATCTGTATGTTTTCTCCGCTCCTCTCTCAACATTCTTGGCTCCTAGATCTTACCCGCAAGATCCGAATCAACTTGACACATATTTTGTTCCCAATATTCTTTAAAATCCTACCAGCTACATATTTCCCACCTTAATTTATGTGAGATTATTCTTCTTTGAATGAAAGTTAGTTTATATTTCCACGACATGTTAATTATCATGTATTCTTGTATTCTTATTTCATGTCTAGGATTGAAGTACTCTATATAATATTTTTATTTTTGGTTCACTTTCTTCTTCCAGCTTCCCTCATATTTTTCCATTCTTAGTATGGAAAATCATTTCTTCTAGAATAATATCTTATTAGGTAGAGGTCTATTTTCCTAAAAAAAGAGACCCATAGATGCTCCTATATTCATTCTAGTTATATCCACGTTACTTAGTGTAGAAATTAAGGTGTATATTTGCAACTGCTCATGAAATTTTAATCAAAATCAAAATCACAAGACACAAACCTACTCTACTGCTCTACATAATTCAATTCGCAATTTATAACATCAATCACAAACATGCAATGAGAAATAACACACATGCACACAATATTTTTTGAGGGGAAAGCAATCTGCTAAAAACCCTTTTGTTTGCTTGCATTAATCTAATGAATAGAGATGCATTACAATTGCTAGCTCAATCTATGTTGAACCTGCAAGTGAATACCTATCTCTCTACTCACTGAGAAGATCTGACCCAAATTTAGTCAATTTCTGCCTTTGTTTGAGCCCCTATTTCCTTGCATAAATCCTGAGGAAATTAGGCCCCTATTATTTAGGAATTTCCTCCAAAATTATTGCGCAATTCCCAAGGTTGATCATCTTACTACATGCAACACCTGTACACTCAATTCTAGTCTACAACTGATGTTACACTGCCTTGGAATCTCCACCACAACTGGGTAACTTTAATTCTGTGCATGCACTAGCTATTTTGGGTTGATTGATCAGTTAACTGGATGATCACTGAGTTAGATTGAAGTCCTACTGGACAACTAACCTTCCATTAATTCCTCCAATAGTTAGAATTAGTTTAAATGAAAACAACTTGAAATAACTGACCTTGATTGCTACAAATTAGCAATCACACATGCTTAACTGAACTCTAACTCCTCTAACTCAAATTTACTTAGTTAACTGAGTGACAAGAGCCATGTCACACAAGTTAATTGCATCCAAGTTGTCTGCTGATGTGGAAATTCGTATTTTCTTAATTTGACCAAGGAAAAGTAAAATTGAGGCTTTCTTCCTGCATTTTTCAGCACTCCCTCTCAACAAGAAATGGATTATCAACCACCCCTCTCCTGCACCTGTGGAACTAAAACTTCCCCCTTGACAAGGCCTTTGTCAAAATGTCAGCATCTTGTTCCTCTGTGGGAATGTATTATAGCAACATTATCCACCTCTGCACACAGTCTCGTAAATGGTGATACCAGATATCCATATTCTTGGATCGATCGTGAAATATAGGATTGTCGGAGAGCTTAATGCAACTCTAATTATCACAATAGATCATATTTGGATCCATCATCTGACCAAATAGTCCCACAAGTATCTTCCCATCTAGATCACCTCACATGTTGCTTGACTTGCAACCATGTATTTTTCTTTTGCCGAGATGAGCACCACATATATTTGTTTCCTATTGTACCAGGAAACTATTGCGGACCCAACAATAAACGTTCCACTTGATGTACTCTTTTGGTCCAATGGACTCCTCGCCCAATATGCATTTGTGAAGCCACACAGCTTCACTCCCTTTGTCCCTTTGTACCATAGTCCAAACTAGGTAGTGCCTTTGAGGTACCGTAAAACATGTTTTTCTACCTTCCAAAATAATTTGGTCATCCTAACCATATCTTGGCTCATTTGGTTGATTGAAAAACATATATCTAGTCATGTGTTCACGAGATATATCCGTGAACCCATTAGTTTCCGATAAATGGTAGCATCCATCTCTTCACCTGAAGTGGCAGTATCCTTCCTTTAATTGGTCGCTAGATGTGTCTCCATAGGTTTACAAATCTCAATGCAGGATATTTGTAGTATCGCATTTACATACTTTCCTTGAGACACAAATAGTTCCCCATTGTCTTTCCATACCTCCAATCCTAGAAAGTAGTGCATGAGACCCATATCCTTCATTTAAAATTCCTTTGCAAGGTGCTCCTTGCAAGATGTGATCAACTACTCATCAGTAGTTAAAATCAAATCATCAACATATAAGACAATAATAAGCAATTTACCTTCAGTAAGATGTGATATAGGTTTGCATCCACTTCACTTTTTGGTGAAGCCCAAACCGGTGAGATAGCTTTCAATTCTGGTGTAACAAGCATAGGGTGCTTGTTTGAGACTGTACAACGCTTGCTTTAGTAAACACACATGAGACTCCTGATCAAATGTATCAAATCCTTCTAGTTTATTGATGTACACATCCTCCTCAATAACCCCATTGAGAAATGTTGTTTTTAGATCCATATGGTGGATCTTCCACCTCATCTGCATAGCCAAAGAAATAATTACTCTAATGGATGAATACCTTGCTACACGAGAAAAGGTCTCCTCATAGTTAATTCCCTCAACTTGAGAGAATCCTTTGGCCACAAATCTTTACTTATACTCTAACCAAAAAATAATTTAACTATTGGTTTTAGGATCACTTCCCAAACATTGTTCTTTACAATGGATTCATATTCCTCCACCATTGCATCAACCCATATAGGTTGCTCAACTGCTCCCTTGAAAGAGGATGGCTCAGTCTCTACCAGCTTCGTCATTAGATCCATGTAGCCAGTGTACCTCTCAAGTGACCTCCTTTGTCTATGAAAATTTGAAGGAGCTCCCACATTCTCCCTCACATATTCCACAATTCTATCAGCTTCCTTGGTTCTTTTCCTGCCTTCTCTGGATGTTTATGCTTGAGTGGATGTATCCACTCTGTACTCCTCTACTTGTGGTTGCTCCACAACTTCTTGAGGCTCCTCCTTTGGAGCTAACAGCTCTTCTTCTGGTGGGATCTAAAGCTCCCTCTCAAGAGAGCACCACATCACTTTCTCCTCATCAAAATTTACATCCCTTAGCACATCTGTCATTTTGAGAGAAGGTAAGTACACACGGTAGTTACGATGATTTTTTGTGTAACCAACAAATAACCCCAACTCTGTTGCCGAATCAAGATTCTTCCTTGATTCTTTGGAGACAAGGCAGTAAAGAAAGACTCCAAAAATATTGAAGTGCGACACATCTAGTTTTGTCCCCGAGAAAGCCTCCTCAGGTGTAATCATACCAAGAATTTTATGAGGACTCCAGTTCTTCAAATAGATTTTTATGTTGCATGCCTCAGCCCATAAATGCATATGTAAGCCTTGGTCATGTAACATATCTCTCGTTTCTCCCACAATTCTCTGGTTCTTCCTCATATACCCCATTCTATTGTGGGTTGTGGGGTGCTATTAGCTCTCCTCGAATGCCTTCTTTTGCACATAAATGTTTGAATTCATTCAAAACATAATCACCTCCATTATTTCTCCTGAGAGCCTTCACCTCTTGTCTATTTCTTTCTCAACTGGTGCCTTGAATTCTATCTTTCTTCCACATGAAGAAGATCCAACACTTCCTTGAGACATCATCAATAAAAATGAAAAAATATTTGTGCCTAGCAGTGGAGGCTTTCGATAAAGGTCCACAGACATCAGAGCATATCCTTTCCAAGACTGCATGTGATTTTCTATCTTGATCATGGAATATGGAGTTTGCATACTTCCCCAAGGTACATCCTTTGCATACATCTTGTTTCTCAAGTGCTCCTTGTTATGAGGAAAAATCCCTCTTGTAGACAAGAGAGATCTCCCTAGACTTATAATAACCCTAGTAACAAACACACAGTAATTGGTACCTTTCTCTAAGTTCTGATCGTTTGAAAGCAATTGAATGAAAGAGGCCTCTTACAGGTTTAGCGATATGATTGATGAAGTCCCTCAAAGCTTTTGATCAATCGCTCTTTGATGCTCCAAATGTCCTCTCGTCACTCCCAACAACTTCTCCGCAATGTTCTAAAAGAGATCTGCAAAGACAAAGACAAACAAGAGATCAAAGCATACAATATATAATCAAAGAGATAATGAACTAATTAACCAATTATACATGAAAACTGATCAATTATGAAACCAAAACTCATGTAGGTGATCAAGGAATCCTACAAATCAAATCAATAGAGATGTAACTGAGAAAGAACAATTGCTTATATTCATAAAATTGGAGAAAAGCCTTACAACCATGTAGCCTTGATTTAGAAATCCCTTTTTGCAATCTCTAACCCTCTCCCTTGCAAGACAAGCCTTCCAACCTAATCTCAACAACATAAATATACTTCCAACAATCCTCCTCCAAGCCCCATATCTGTAATGGCTTTATAGGCCAAGGATGAGAAGTTATGGATCCATTCTCAAAGGGATGAGATCCACTATTAGTGGGATAGAGGTACCATAAAGGAAGGGTAGTTACTCCATGATGGGAGGGATCACCACTGAATAGGAACTCATTCAAAGCTTGTTGTTTGGAATAGATGCTACGAACAATGATTCTAGGCTTTAATTTTTATTTTTACATACTTCAAGTCATGTTCGCAGGTTATAGTGGAAGACAATGCGTACTTCTACACAAATAATAATGGTGTTCCCTGTGTATGCGCAGGAAGTGACTAGGAAACTGTGAACATAGACAAAATCCAAGTTTTGTACCATAGGATCTAGAAATTCCACCTTCTTTGGGATGATTTAGTTTCAAACTATGCAAAGTAATGCTCCAGAACACGTGTGGATAATAAGAGATCCAAACTGATGGTCATTTGCCAAATGCGACAAAATGACATGTAACACTCCTTTAGGGAGGCTAGTGGTTATTTGTTGCATAATCTTCAAGGCATGATGATGCAAATGGCGAAGTATTCTATGCCAAAGTTCACTTACATCGTGGCTCTGCACTTTCTCTGCCTTACTACTTAATGCAACACAATCTTCCACATCTAACGTATATAAGTTCTTCACACAAGCTTCGATCTGCTTCACCTGACTTGTGGCTATGTGTCTCAAGAATGCTTTCCCTTTTTTGAAGATCACATCATAACCACGGTCTTCCAAAACTGTAACATAGATGAGTTTTTTCTTTAGGCCTAGAACGAACATGACATCCTTGAGTCTAAGAGGGGATCTCGAGTCCCTATAAAAAGTGAATGTACCAATCCTAGTTGTGTTGTACCTTGTGTTGTCCCCCAGCTCGATGTGCATTTGGATATCTTTCTCCTCTAGGTCACTAAAAAAATCTCTACACCCCATCATTGTGCTAGCTATGCATGCGATAAGGGTGATTCAAGCTCAAATTATGAAGCCAAAGCTCACCCACTTCTCGTCTTGAGGTCTTCTTGCTTGACTTTTTGTGTGGACACTTCATGGCATAATGCACAAATTCATGACAATTGAAGCCTTTGATTTTGGAAAAATCTTTCTTCTTGACACCTTGGCTGGATTCTGGTTTGATTTGAGATTTATTCTCTTTTCCCTTCTTTCCCTTTCCAACCAATGCAAATTTTTCTTCATCCTTGACCTTGGATGAGGTCCCGTCTTTGAAAATTCTGCCTTATTTCCTCATGTACCAAATCAACCATAAGTGTTCCCAATTCGGTAGTTTCTCCCTCTCGTTCACTGAATCTTGGTAATTATGCCAGCTATTGGGAAAGCCTAGAAGGGCCAGGCTTACCAAGTCATCTTTTGCAACATTAACACCAACCCCACCAAGTTCAACACAAACTTGTGTAAATCTGCTCAGATACTGCAGGATAGTGTCATTTTCTATATCTTGATATTTCAAAGGTTATCCTTGAGCGCCAACTTCTTGTGGTCACTACTATTCTCGAACAATTCTTTTAGTGCTTTCCACATTTTGAAAGGAGTTTCATTCTCATGGAGATCAAGACAATGTGATCCCATACTCCCTTAAGGATTATTCTCCTTTCCTTGGCTACATCTTTCTTCCCTTCGGTTAGGTTCTGTGCATCAGATTCTTGTGGTTTTGCAACATCTGTCTTGATGTATTCTAGCAATCTGTTTTCATAAGAGATCTGAGATTTCCACAATTATTCATATTGTTAGAAATTTTAGGAGGAGAACTGTGTAATGGATTTATAATCTTTCCAACATTTCGGATGGTCACTCCATTCAACACTGACTCTATGCGATCCTTCCATGCAATGAAATTAGAGCTTCCTTCCAAGGCAAACTCTAGTCTCAACCAGTTGAAGGTCATCTTCCCAACTTTGAAGAGATCCTACTACATTGAAATGCAAATTCGATCCTCCTAAGAAACAACTTCGAAATTCCTGTTCTAATGTGAATCCTGGTCTGATACCATGTAGAAATAAAGGTGTAGATTTGCAACTGCTCATGAAATTTTAATCAAAATCACATGACACAAACGTACTCTCCTGCTCTGTGAAATTCAATTCACAATTTAGAACATCAATCACAAACATGCAATGAGAAATAACACACATGCATAGAATATTTTTTCCAGGGGAAAGAAATATGCTAAAAACTCCTTTGTCTGCTTGCATTAATATGATGAATAGAGATGTATTACAATTTCTAATTCAATCTAAGCTCAACTTGCAAGTGAATAACCTATCTCTCTGCTCACTGAGAAGCTCTGACCTAGACTTAATCAACTTCTTCCTCTGCTTGAGCCCCTATTTCCTTGCATAACTCTTGAGGAAATTATGCCACTATTATTTAGGAATTTCTCCAAAATGATTTCGCAATTCCCAAGGTTGATCATCTGACTGCATGCAACACTTGTACGCTCAGACTAGTTTATAACTGATGTTACGCTGCATTGAAATCTCCACCACAACTGGGAAACTCAAATTATCTACATGCACTAGCTATTTTGGGTTGATTGATCAGTTAATTACATGATCACTGAGTTAGAACGAAATCCCACTGCACAATTGACCTTCCACTAGTTCCTCCAGTAGTTAGAACTAGTTTAACTGAAAACAACTTGAAATAATTGAACTTGATTGCTACAAATTAGTAATCACACATGCTTAACTAAACTCTAACTCCTCTAACTCAGATTTACTGAGTTAACTGAGTGACAAGAACCATGTCATACAAGTTAACTACATCCAAATTGTTTAATAATGTGAAAATTTAAATTTTCTCAATTTAACTAAAAAAAATCTTTCTTGCTGCATTTTTCAACACTTAAAAAACTTTGTTCAATATTTAATACTTCAATTAATCTACATATTTTTTTTAACATTTCCTTGAGATTTAACATAACTTAATTTTATTCCTTCCAAATATACATCTTTTATACAATTTATATCTAAACAAACTCTCAATATTTAAGAGTTATATTTCCTTATTTAAAATGTATAAATTACATAAACCCAGAAAGTGGACAAACAAAGCCTGAAAGCAATAAACGTGATAATTACATAAAGATCTGATATTGACGTACATGACCTGATCTTTTCTATGATCTTATCCATTGGAAAATACTATAAAATTATAATGTGGGTGGAGTATGATATAAGTTCAAAAAGTATGTGACATTGCATATAGACCGTCTTAGCAAATGTTGTCCTTTTGTGTGATAACTTTTATTAAAATGGGTCACACGTCACGGAAACCCTATTTACTTCGCGTGTATATTGACGGCATTTCCATAAAGAATATATTTTGAGTATGGTGTAATTGTATCACACGTGATATGTGAATGTGACATTGAAAATAATGATTCAAATTTAATATCCAACATCATTACAGGTTTGCTGAGTGAGGAGGGTTTTTTGGGTTTTACAGATAAGGTAGTGTTATTTGTTTTTTGTTTAAATCTTCAAACTTGAAAAGTATTAACTAATTCACAAGGATTATATGTAGATATTTTTGCTCAATTTATATATAGTTAAGGTAGAGTCTAAAACTAAACTTTCAATGGAGTGATAGAGAGAGATGTGATCATAATAATGGGTAAAGTATAGTCTTAGTTTTAAATTTTCTGTGTGTAAAGAGTTGAGTTTGATTTTATTAATTTTCAATTAATCATTTTTTTAAGTTTGTTGTTTCATAGTTAATATTCTTTTGACCAAATCATTTTACAAAATCACAAAATTTTTAAAGTAGAAAAATCATAATGTAAAATTATGATGTTGAATTGAAACATTTTCATACTTGTATTTAATATAGTAAAACTAAGTGTCTTGCACAATAAAAAAAATGTCCAAATTGGAACATCACATTATTTTCATATTTATTTATATTTTAATTATATAATTATAAAAATTAATAGAACTCTCTGTGCCGAGGTAATTTGGATCCACCCCAAATTCTCCGCAAACCCAACCCCCTTTCATCTCTTCCAAACCCTCGTGAGGGGAGTTTCCACATTCACAACTCTTTACCACCTCGGCCTTGCATGCACCCATGCGAGATAGACATATCCTAAACCCTACTAACACTAGGACGAGCAGAATAATGAACACAGACCCAACTTGGAACCTAGCGAGGACATGCCTCTGGAACTTCCAGTGCCCGTCACTCCATAGCCCAAACACATTCAATCCCCTGACCCGAGGTTGAATAAACTGCTCCATTCTAACAAATTTTGCAGGGTTAAGACCGATAACATACCAAGAATCGTTGCCAATAATTGAAGACATTGAAAATCTCTGTTTGCCCAAAATTCCCCTTGCACAACAGTTCCACAAGAGCATGAGCAAGAACATAAACAACAATGGGCATAACATGCACTCGCGAATGAAACTACGCCACTATGAGTTAATGATCCATCCCAACAACAAGAGTTGGTTTAGACTCATAAGTTGATTGTAAACATCTTAGCAAGGGTTGGTTTAGATTCATAAGTTGATTGTAAACATCATCTACTTGTGATATACATGTCTTTTTGTGCGAAAAAGGGAACGGCCATAGCTTTTATTAAAATTAAAATGGGTCACACGTCACGGAAAACCTATTATGACAAACGCATTTAATTCACGTGTATATTGACGACATTTCCATAAAGAATATCTTTTGAGAATGGTGTAATTGTATCACATGTGATATGTGAATGTGACATTGAAAATAATGATTTAAATTTAATATCCAACATCATTATACTTTAAATATTTAATATCATTACAGGTTTGCTGAGGTTTCTTAGGTTTTACATATAAGGTAGTGTTATTTGTTTTTAGTTTAAATCTGGAAACTTGAAAAGTATGAACCAATTGTATATTTGAATAAGGATTATATTGTATATATTTTTTTCAATTTAAATATAGTTAAAGGACAGTCTAAAGCTAAACTTTCATTAAAATTAAACGGCCATAGTTAAAGGACAATCTAAAGCTAACTTTCAATGGGGTGATTGAGAGATGTGATTATAATAATGGATAAAGTATAAGACTTAGTTTTAAATTTTATGTGTGTAAAGAGTTGAGTTTAATTGTGTTGACACCTAATCATAGGGATTGGGTGAACAACTGTAATTAGTGTAAATAAATAATAGAAGAAATAGAGAGTCATCAGGAGATGAAATGAACAGTCACTCTCTCTTGTATATGATAATGAACAACCTGAATGAATAAATCAATTACATTTGAGGAGTTACCTCTTGGTCTGACATGGTATTAGAGCCAACACCATTTTTGGCTTCCCTCTTTAATTTGTAACTCTTATTCTGCCTCCATTCTACATTTTTTTGCAGACTAACAAATCACTACTATGCATCGAATGTTGTTGGTAGAGTCATTATAAGAAAATGGAGTCATGGAGGGTTGACTGTGGAGGTGCATGAGAAAGGAGTCATGACTGTATGGTAGTTAGCAACCTACTCCGATTCTTGCAATTTATTTATGAATATACCATATGCACATACACTGCTCCCATACTCAGTTGTTGAGCGTTGAAGGACTGTTCTCGGTGCCTTTGAAGGAATGAGGACTGTGCTTTGTGCCATTGAAGGACTGTGCTCGATGTGCGTTGGTGTTGTTCTTACCAGTGTTGAAAAACAAAACTTCATTGACTGACAGTGCGTTGTATACTCCGTTTGAAAACTGGTTATTAGTGTATGGCGAGTGTATTGGCATCGGTTGATGGTATTTACTTATTGTATGTGACTGGTGTTGAACATTGTGCAATAAAAACCGCTCCACTACCTGAAGCATACCACCAAACCCAGTAATCCCACTCCACTGTGTCATTGTGTTGTTGTGTGCGATACCACACTGCTTGGTCGTGTGTGTGTCCAACATAATGGAGAGACTCCCCATTGACAACAAAGTTAAATACTCGAGCAATGACATCATACTACCACTTGGTTTGTAATACTACTCCCATTCATATAATACATTTTCCCATTATGCTATCATTGTCTCCTATACATACTGTCATAAAATACCTCCCAACGCCACCATTTAAGTGACACGCTGCCTCCATCATTGCAAACCACCCTACAAGCCACCCTTCATGGACCCATAATACTGGAGTGTTAACGCTGCCATACCTGATTGGTATACCGCTGCCATAAATATCAAATTATATTTTTTTGCATTCCAACCACCCGAACTGCATTTTTTGCCAGCATAAGTATATTTTTTTTTACAGTACACAGTTTTAAAATGCATTCATTGATATATATTGTGGGAGTGGTTCTCACCGGCAAGGATAATTATCCAAAATGGTCATGCAAAATCAAACATACCCCCATTTTTAATGAGCTGTGGAAAGGAGTGTGTGTTGGAAATGAAGACAAAGAGCCAGAACAACCTACTTCAGACAAGGAATTCGCCATTTGGGAAAATAAGAACAACAAGGCTTATGCATTGATTGCAGCATTAGTAAATGAAGAGGTGAGTCGCCATATTTCACCATTTTCAAATGCTTTCGAAGCCTTACAAAAACTGAAGGAACTCTATGACTCACACTGTGCACTTGAAGTTGTTCAACTCATGATTAAACTGTTCACACGTGAATTACAAAATGATGATCCTCTTGCTCTTGCATTATAAGTAAAATCTATTATGCATGATATCAATGTCACTAATGTTGAACTGGATATTCCTTTGATAACTTTTCTCAAGGCACTTTATCCCACTTACTCAAATTATCTTGAGTCATTGCAAGTAAATGGAAACCTCAAAGATATTACCTTTGACTCCCTTGTGAAAAAATTCACTGAAAGAGAGAAAGCTTTTGGGAAGAAGACAACTCCTTAGTCTTCTGAAGAGGTTGTATGCCTTGCACATAGAGAAAAGAATCCTGCTCAAGATTCTTCCAGAGGAAGAGGTGGTCGAAAAGGAAGAGGAAGAAATTTCAAAGGCAGGGGGGGCAGACACTCTCAAGGAGAAAAGTCAGATTTGCACCACATACGCTGCAAAAGAGATGGATCACATGATGCATCCACATGCAAGTTGCCTTGGGACAAAATTGAGCAGGAAAGAAACGAACCCAAAGGTAAAAATAATGACAAAGAGAAAGGTAAAGCACCTGAATCTACTCACTATGTTGTGGCACACTGTAATATTGGAGTAAATAAAGGCTTATATAATGCTTCACTTGCTTCTTGGAAAAATGATTAGTTGCTTGATTCAGGAGCAACTTGCCACATGACTTTTAGAAGAGGTTTTTTTTGAAGAATTTACTGACAAAGTTGATGGATCAGTATACTTTGTAGACAAATCAAAACTCAAGCCATCAGGGCTTAGCACAATTAGGCTTAAATTACTTGGTCTTCCAGACTTTCTTCTGCATCATGTTCTATATCTCCCACAACTGAGGAGAAACTTGTTGTCCCTGGTCCACATCTGCCAGCAAGGACACTCCATTCATACGTTTGATGGCAAGCTTGAGGTGACAAAAGCATAGACCACTCACTTGTCATGACGTGCATAGAAGAAAAAAGGCTTCTCAAGTTGTAGGGTACCTCTGTTCGTGCAAAAAATCTCTCATACAATTCTCATTATGAAGAAGGCACATTTCCATCAAGTTTATTATGGCATGCTACATTTGGACACTTGAACTATGACAAACTTTGCTTGTTGAAGAAAAATGGTGTTACTCATTTGCCTACAATTCCTAGGAAACTTAAGCAATGTGATGCTTGCATTCTAGGAAAGCATAGCAAACAACCTTTTCATGATTCACATTCCAGAGCACATAGAAAACTTGAACTCATTCATTCAGATTTATGTGGTCCAATGCCTATTCCTTCTGCAAATGGAAATAAATATATGATGGCATTTATTGATGACTACACCAGAATGTGTTGGGTTTATTTATTGAAGAACAAATCTGATGCTTTTCAAACATTCAAGAAATTTCATACATGGATTGAAAATGATGCACAATCTCATATTGGCTCTATTCGCACTGATAATGGAAAATAATACACTTCAAATGAATTTGAAAACTATCTTCACCAACATGGGATCAAACATCAAACAATTGTGCCTTATAATCCCCAACAAAACAGAGTAGCTGAAAGAATGAATAGGAAAATCTTAAATATGGTGCACTCCATGATGTTTTTCAAAAATGTAAAATTGATGTTTTGGGCTGATGCAGTTCTATGTGTTGTATATGTAAAGAATAGATGTCCATCTAATGCTATTAGAAACAAGACTCCTTATGAAATGTGGTATGGGCACATTCCTTCGGTAAAGCATCTCAGGGTCTTTGGTTCCACATGTTATGCCTTGATACCAAAGGTACATAGAAACAAACTTGGTGCAAGAAGTCGTAAGTGTATCTTCCTGGGATATTCAAACACCTCTAAAGCATATTGTCTCTATGATGAAGACAATAAAAAGTTTGTTGTATCTAGAGATGTAATCTTTCTTAAATCATCCAAAACTGATAATGTTGTTGAGCAGCAACTTGATTGCTTGGATAGATTCGCAAATGCAAAATCATTTCAAGAATTTGATAATCAGATTCCACATCTTGAAGGGGGGATTCCTATACTAGATCAACTTGTGGAATATTCTTCTGAGGCATTCTCTCCCCCACATGAAACTCCAACAATGGATGATACTTTGAGTGATGTGATTGACAGAATTGGGAGACTCAATCTTGATTCAGTCCCAACTCAATCAACGAAGCAGCCTGGACCATCTGAGAAAGGTCCCCCAAAGTGGCTGACAATGACACTTGAAAGTGTTCATCCTGATGAGGTTGGAAAGACAGGAACTAGAAATTCAAACCAACAAAATGGAGGTGATGTAGATGACTCTGATTCACCTATTGATATGGATGTTTCTTATGATTGTATTGAATTTATCTACAGATTTTGAACCAACTTCCTTCAAAGAAGCTGCTTCTCATGATGAATGGAAAGAAGCAATGCAAAAGGATTATGATGCCCTGATAAAGAATGGCACTTGGAAGCTGGTTGATCCTCCATTGGGAACCAAAGAAATTGGCTACAAGTGGGTCTACAAGAACAAGTATAAAGTTAATGGCTGACTTGACAAGCACAAAGTTAGGCTTGTGGAAAAAGGTTTTGCACAGAAGGAAGGGGTCGATTATGAGGAGACTTTTTCCCCCACATCAAAATGGGCTACCATCTGGACACTCTTTGCTCTAGTAGCTCAGAACAGTTGGAAAGTCCATCAAATGGATGTAAAAACTGCCTTCTTGAGTGGAGATATAAAAGAAAATGTTTTTATGTCCTAGCTTGAAGGATTTTTTGTAAAAGGACATGAACATAAAGTATGCAAACTTGTGAAATCCTTGTATAGCCTCAAACAAGCACCGTGAACCTGGTATGAAAAACTAACTAAGCATCTTCTAAAACTCAATTTCAAACATTATGATCTTGATGATGCAACTTTGTTTGTCAATAAGGTTGGAAAAACAGTTGTATACCTTGTGCAATATGTAGATGATCTTTTGATGACAGGGAACAATGAGAGCTACATTGCATCCATAAAGAAGGAATTGAGTAAAGGTTTTGAAATGACTGATTTGGGTTATGTTCATTACTATCTTGGTATTGAAGTAACTCAACATCCGAAGTCCATATTCCTTTCTCAAAAGAAGTACATTGGAGATCTATTGAACAAGTTTGGCATGACTGAATGCAATCCTCTGACTACTCCAATGGAACAAAACTTAAAGCTCACATCGATTGAAGGAAAATAATTTGAGGGTGCAACAAAGTATAGACAGCTTGTAGGAAGTCTCAACTACCTAACTACTACCAGACCAGACATTTCGTTTACTATTGGAATCCTCTCCAGGTTTATGCAAAAGCCTTGTGAGGGACATTGGTCTGCCTAAAAAAGAGTTCTAAAGTACTTGAAGGGAACTCAAGACTTTGGAATCAAGTATACACAGGTGGGCGACTTCATCTTGATTGGATACTCTGATTCAGACTTCGATGGAGATAAAGAAACTAGGGTATTTACTTCAGGTTATGCTATGAGTCTTGGATCAGGAGCTGTCTCCTGGAGATCACACAAACAATTAGTTCCAACAGATTCCACAGTAGAGGCAGAATATGTGGCAGCAGCTGAGGCAACAAAAGAAATTGTGTGGCTCTGGAAAATTCTTGAATATTTGCAAGTAAAACAAGTACAATTGACTCCACTCATGATTGACAATACCTCGGCAATAAAGTTGGCCAAGAACCCAAAGTTCCATGATCGAATGAAGCACATCAATACAAAATATCATCTAATTCGACGTCATGTTGAGGCCAAAACAATCCATCTTCGTCATTGTTCCACTAATGAGCAGATTGCAGACATCTTCACAAAAGCGCATGGAAGAGAAAAGCTTGAAAGGTTCAGAATGATGCTTGGACTCACCAACATCCCTTCAGATTAAGGGGGTGGAATGTTGACACCTAATCATAGGGATTGGGTGAACAATTGTAATTAGTGTAAATAAATAATAGAAGAAATGGAGAGTCATTGGGAGATGAACTGAACAGTTAGTCCCTCTTGTATATAATAATGAACAACCTGAATGAATAAATCAATTGCATTCGGGGAGTTACCTCATGGTCTGACAAATTGTATTGACTTTCAATTAATTATCTTTTTAAGTTCGTTGTTTCATAGCTAATATTCTTTTGACCAATATATTTTACAAAATCACAAAATTTTCCAAGTAAAACAATCATAATGTAAAATTATGATGTTGAATTGAAACATTTTCATACTTGTATTTAATATGGTAAATCTAAGTGTCTTGCACAATAAAAAAAATGTCTGAGTTGGAACATCACATTATTTTCATATTTATTTATATTATAATTTATATAATTATAAAAATTAATAGAACTTGGATCAATAAATTTTTTTATTTGGTAAGCTTGGTGGTACCTTTTTATTAGTTTTCAGGGATAAAGTAGGTTACATCCATATGTCTAAGAGTTAGGTGGCTTCAACCTGCCCAGAGGGAAACTAGGTCTATTGGCCACCTAACTGCAAAATATGCCATCCATAAGCAAAAAATAATAAGTTTTTCCAACCATGCTATATAAACCTGGGAGTCTTTATACTTCCTATTCTATAAATAACTATAAACATAACTGATAATAAGTCTAAAACTATGGTACTGAAGCATTCAAATGTAAAAACACAGGTCCACTATCACTACTCATCATCAGTTGAATCCACCGGAGAAGGGTCCTTCATAGTGGAATTTGGAAGCTCCGTGTGGGCTATGCAAGGGATGTGCTGCTCAATTCAGCTCAGCCCACCACCATATTGTTGCAGTTAGAACTCAATTTTTTGCAATTCTTTGGCGTAATTTGATTGCCCCCGAGGCGCTACATGCATGTGAGGAGGAAACTGTTCTAGAGATTTCGCTAAATTTCTCTTCATCATCTAGAATAGGTGTATTGTCTACGTGTATTGGGTTACTCTTCCATGAGTATGGCCTGGATCTGGGGCCACTGCTTTCCACTCATCCATGTCCAAATCAAAGTCTTCCACGGTCTGATGGATTTCATCTTCCCATTCTACAATTAGTTGCCTAACCGGGTTGGAGCTGTTGGCATGGTAAGCTTGGGTCACTTCTTCAATTATATGTGAGGTTAGATTACACCCTCGACCCGCCCCAGCTACCTAATTGGAAGAGCTGGGTTGGCTTCCCAACAATGAAGTTGCCTTTCTATGCTTTCCCCATCCTTGATTTCCACCGCCATTTTTCTTTGTACCCTTTTATCAAGCCATTATGTTGTCGTTGCCTGTCAAACACTATTCTTTTCCCACCATCGGATTTCCACTAGCCCTCGACCATAGTTTCGATGCTCAGCGCTACCAGAGGTCATGCCCACACTGCAAACCTGCTTCAAATTCAAACGAAACTAGCCAATTAAGGAACCCACTTTGCTTATTGTGACTAATTGGATACCAACACAAGATTATAGTGCCACTATTTGCAATTTCCTTCCTCTGCCCAATGCAAAGCTTGAGAAAACTAGTTGTGCCAACCATTTCTAGGGCCTCGATATTATAGCAACACTTTCCACCGGTAATTAACTTCATCAACCAAACATAGTAACAAGAATTGAAAGGGGATTCAAGCCAGTCGCGGAACTGAGCCCATAGCCCATCAAACCCCTTCCTACACGACCCCATATAGAATGCCCGGGCTTTGGGAATCGAAACCCCACACACAATGACTGACTTCAATGGCTCAGCATCAAGTCGTACCCAACACCGAAACCAGAGTTTATTTCTGTCCAAACAAAGGTTCCCAACTCGAGATATTCGAGTCCATAGGACCAGACTGACCCATAAATTGGCCAACAAGGCTTCTCCACCTTCGCCCCTCTGCCACCAGAGGGTGTATATGGAGTTCCATGAACCTCTGGCTCTCTCTGTGACAAGGTAATTTGGATCCACCCCAAATTCTCTGCAAACCCAACTGCCTTTCATCTATTCCAACCCCTCATTCACAACTCTTTACCACCCCAGCCTTGCATGCACCCATGTGAGACAGACATATCCCAAACCCTACTAATACTAGGACGAGCAGAATAATGGACATAGACCTGACTTGGAACCCAACGAGGCCATGCCTCTGGAACTTCCAGTGCCCATTTCCCCATAGCCCAGGCACATTCAATCCCCTCACCCGAGGTTGAATAAACTACTCCATTCTAACAAAATTTGCAGGTTTAAGACTGATAACATACCAGAAATCATTGCCAATAACTGAAGACATCGATAATCTCTGTTTGCCTATAATTCCCCTCACACAATAGTTCCATAGGAGCATGAGCACCCAAGCTACCTTCCTCAACAAGCCAAACATAATGTTTCCCACTCCAAATGTCCTTAAAACTATGCCACCTTCAAGCATTAAACATCGCATGCTTGCTACCACCACTCCAAGTGTTGGTTGCATGCAAAGGGTGGTCGTGATGATATTTAAGATCCACATTAATCTTTGGGCCTAGACAAGCCCACTAAGGCTAGCTCGCACCTTGATTGGGGATGGATCAATAGTTATTTAAAAAAACTTGAATCAACAATTGTTTATAAAACTTGAATTAAAGTAACAATTTTTTACTGTAAATTTCAATCAATACAAATTAATTATAAAACAAGGATAATAATAATAATGATAAATCAATGTGCATTTTTGTAATGGGGGGAGTTGAGGGGGTTGTGGGTGGGGTTTCTAACCCTAGCCATCCTCACCCTTGGTTTCACACCTTCCCCTGCTCAACACGACAACATCTTTTTTCGTTGGTGACACAGGTGGAGTGGCTTCGTGGGTTTTCCTCCGGAGGTGTGTAGTGTGTGTTGGGATACTTTGCGGTTGTGGTTTCTTTCTAGGACTAGACTATTCATGGTTTACTCGTTTCTCATGGTCTTCATTTTTTCTCCCAATAGTGTTGCTCCTAGGGTTGTCAACGTGAAGGTCTAAAGTGGGTTGCCTTGGGCCTTGAGGTCAAGTTTCTTTGGTGCACTAAGGTCTCTTCCACTGATGGAGTGGGGTTCTCATGCTTTGGGGTTCTTGTTTTTGTCGGGTGTCTTGGCCGTCATTGGGGTTGCGGTTTATCATTGTGAGCGGGATTTTGGGCCAGTTTTTTTTGGTGGCTTCTTCCGACTTAGGTTCCACCATGTCATTGGTTGTTACTGGGTGTTGTGGGTTCATCTTTGGTGTGGCTCCATTGCCCTCTTTGTTGTTGAGATGGGAGTTGAGGGGGTGGGGTCAAAGTGGCTCCCCTGCTGCTTTGGCCCTTGCTTCATGCCTCTTATCTCTTCTTTTGTGGTTGATGTCGTAGATGTTGTTTTTTGTTGCAGTTTCTTTGAGGATTCCCGAGCTATTTGGGCGACTTGTTCCTAGGTTTTGTTTGTTGTGGTGGATCTCGTTGCTATGGTTGTTTTACCATAGTTTCTTTGGGGTTTTTTGGTCTATTTGGGCAGCCTGTGCCCAAGTTTTTTTTAAAGCTTACTGCCAGTTTTTTGTGGGCTTCTGGGTTTTTGTTTCGCCATGAGGTAGATACTTTGGCAAGCTTTAGCTTTGTATCTATAATGCCCCCAGGCATTTGCAAAATATAATTTTGTTAGGGTTTTTTCTTTTGAAATGAATGTGCATTTCTATGTCAACGATAATTAATCTCATTTTAAATTGTAATAAAATAAAATTGGGTTTTTTAAACTCAAGCAAAAAAAAATCCCTTGAAAATGGGCAATGTAATTTCTTTCTCAAAGAGAATTAGTACGTTGTTTCCCTCTAATTAGTATTGTTCTTTCCTAAGTTTTCACTATCCCAATCTTGTTGTTGAACAAGTTTGAGGATCTTACATCAATTGCAGGATTTATGTGGCATTCAATGCACTAAATGCTTCATCCATTGAGCCTAGACCACATCGTTGGCTACTGAGAAAGAAAATCTAGAGTGGCATTGAATAATGAGAATACTGAAATGTCTGATGGGAAACTGCAATTTGCACATGACAAGACTTCAGTATGGCGAGCAGAAAACATAGTACAACATGGGTGGTACAAGTCAAATTGCAATTTTCACATGACAAGACTCTAGTATAGTGAGCAAAAAACATAGTACAACATGTGTAGTACAAGACTTCTCTGGACAATAGTGTATATTGAGTTAATTATATTATCGAAAGCAGTTTGGAAAAAAGATTAAAAATAATTTCTTTTTTCATATATATATATATATAAAATTCTTCAAAAAATTTATGTTATCAAAGAAAAAATTATCAATTACACTCCAACCTAAAAGTAAATACAACCATACACATTTGCCAACATATAAAATGGAAACTAATTCTGCCAGATTAGATTTCCTTGAGTTCTGTATATTGAATTTGTGACCACAAACTCTTTTCCCAAATTTGTTCTTGATATTTAATAAATTTTGGAAGTCATACAAATTTAAAATCATGTTCAATTATTTCTCTAGAATCAATATCAGTGCACTAGAGATTGTATTGGACAATGAAGAAATTCACTTTTGAAATGGTAAAGATGAAAGGCAATCCAAATTAGAAGAGCATACTTCTATCACAATAATCATTCATGGCTGATATCAGTGTAGATTTGGCACATATAAAGATCATTTTAGACCACAATTATATCTCTCCAGGCTTCCATTTTAAAACCCCAAGCAAATGTTTAAAACCCTGCAGAGACATTTGCTCAAATTCCAACAGTGCAACAAATTCCTCAAAATTGTCTCTCTGATGCCCTGAGATTCCTTTTGGCCTTGAATCCATTTGTTTCAATTTGTGAGGCTTTCCATAGACCATGTCTCCTCCCCATGCCACAACCACCCCGTGAGGTTTGATCCTTGGTCGCCTTGCTAACTAGGCTTATCCTCAACCAATGGTGCTAGTAAAACTTGACTCAATAATTAATAAATTCAAATTTAAAATAAATTTGAATTAATAATACAAAATAATATAGTATTAATAATTATATTTACACTGATAAGGGAGGTTTTTTGGAGCTCTGCAACCCTAATGGTCATGCGGCCATGAGGTAGGCAGTGTGGAAAACCACAAATCACAGTTAGAAAGAGGCATTGAAACCAAGAGATTACAACAATGACATAGGAAG
The DNA here is from genome assembly GCA_031772625.1 of Pinus tabuliformis. NCBI lineage: Eukaryota > Viridiplantae > Streptophyta > Pinopsida > Pinales > Pinaceae > Pinus > Pinus tabuliformis. The sequence continues at coordinate 2,042,133,191 of CM062816.1, forward strand.
ACAAGAGGGGGAGATCCCCTCATATAGATACGTAGCAGCAAGAGAAGGACAAAGCAACAACAACCCATACGAGGAGACGAAGATACAGGGACCTGTTCTCGGAGCAAGATGGCAGGCAGGCAGTAGAGGCAAGTGCTTACTGTGCGCAGTGGAAAACTGAGATTCAACATTCCAATGAACAAACTAGAGCCCTATAGAAGCTACATGAAGGACCATGCACTAATATGCAAGTTTATTGGAGTTTGTCCATCGGAAAAGGACTTCACCAGATGGATCCAGCAAAAATTGCAACCTCGAGGCCACATAGAGCTAAAGTTGGGAGCACGAGGCTTCTTTATGGTAATTTTCTTAAACCTGCAAGATAAATAAAGAGTGTTTGAAAATGGTCCCTATTTCCATTATAATGTAGGATTGTTCATGAGGTACTGGGAGGAATGTTATAACCCTAATAAAGAAAAATCCCTGGCAGCCCCGGTTTGGGTAAGACTATTCGGATTACCAATGGATTTCTGGGATCTAGAGATCCTAGAGGGAATAGGAAATATCATAGGACACTTTGTTAAAATAGTAGAATCAACAAAGAAGGGAAGATACACTTCATATGCAAGAATTTGTGTCTATATGAGCATAGCCAACCCGATCCCGGGGTTAGTCGAGCTAGAATACCATGAGGAGGTATGGCAACAAACGTTGGACTACGAGCACATCCCTTTCAGATGCGGAAGGTGTCATGAATATGGACATCTTTTCAAGGAATTCCTCTTAATACGGAAGAGAAAGAACGAAGAAGCAAGCAACAGAGGAAAAATCAAGAAGATAAAGAAGGGTTTCAGGAGATAAAAAACAAAAAAAGAATTACAAAGGAAAACCCCAAGGAAGGAAGAAAGGAACAACAAACCAAACCAAATAAGTCAAACAGATTTGAAGTTCTACAAGAAGAAGAAGAAGATGAGGAAATTAGAATAATGGACTATCAGGAAGAGAAAGGACAGGAGGGTAGCACAAGCCAAGGCACAAAACATATTGAGAGAAAAACCCAAAGTGAATCAACAGAAAAGGAAGGAAAGGAAAAGGGAGAGAAAATGGAAAATGAAGTAATGGAAATCAAGATCAGTAGAGGGGAAGATCCAACATCAGAAGAAGAAATCCTGAGGAAACTTCTAGATGAACGGAGACACTTGGATGAAAGGTTCATCCCAGAAGAGGAAAAAATTTATACAAAGAAACCTTTCAAAAATATACAGAAAAACAAGATCAGGGAAAGACAAAAATGGTCAAACAACTAGGCAACCAACCAGAAAATAATCAAGACAAACAAAGCAAAGCGAAATGAGGAAGAAAAATAGGCAGGCAGAATATTCAGGAATCGATACAGATTATGGGGGAAATGTTAGTGAACACTGGAAGAGTAGTTCCGCTCTCGGCGGTATTCCATCAAACAAACCCAACCACCCAATGATAATTACATCCTGGAATATACAAGGACTTAACAGCAAAGGTAAACAGAGATACCTAGCAGAAAGGATAAAAAGAGAAAGACCCCAAATAATGTTGTTACAGGAAACAAAAATAGCAGGGAGGAAAATGGAGGAAATATTAAACAAAATCAAACCTACATATGAATGTATGACAATTGATGCAAAAGGCAGCGCGGGGGAATTGCAATTTTATGGAACCCTACAGAAGTCACAGTAGATTACTGGATAGGAATGAAAAGGATACTCACCAGGAGGTTCCAGCTTATAGGCCATAGAGAATGGTTCTTGGTTTCGGCAGTATATGGACCCCATATACCAGTGGAAAGAGGAAGTTTCCTCCTTCAACTGCAACAACTAGGAAACCTGCACAAAGAAAAGTTGTGGCTGATAGTTGGAGACTTTAATATGACAACCTCAAAGGGTGAAAAGAAAGGCGACATGCAAGGAGAAGAACCAGACATGGAAAGATTCAGGGACATCCACACCATTAATGGCAAATACACTTGGAACAACTGTAGAGGAGGAAGCAAGCAAATAGCTTCGAGGCTTGGCAGGTTCCTTGCAACAAAACATTTCATAGGGAAGGACATCTTCTATGAAGCAACAATCCTACCCTGTCAGGGGTTCGATCATTGGCCCATAAAATTAGAAATCGCCATGAACCAACAAAATCAGAACAGACCCTTCAGATTCGAGGCATTTTGGTTGAGAGTGTTATCAAAAAATCTGACCTTGATAGGCTACTGATCAAGTAGACTCTGAGTAACTCTTTCAAACCAATCTTTTGGTTGAGGCTTAGCCTCCTCAACCTGAGAGGGCTCTCTCACTAGGTTTAGGGTTTTTGATTAATGATTAGATGGCTAACTCTAGGAACAAAATGAACAAAAGTATAACTGGTTGATTGGTTGAAACTATGATTAGAAAATATCTATTGGGCTATGGAGTCAAAATAGTCTTCAACAAAACAACATGATCAACAAAACATGGAAGTCAAGGCACTTTGAGTTTAGGTTTATGAATAAAATAGTAACACAGTGAATCGACACAGTTGACAAGCATGTGAAGGAAGTTAGAGCATTTTCCAATGAATTCTAAGTATCACAAGCTCATACCACTGCAAATAAGTAATTTAACAAAGCCATAAGAACATCAAACACATAAACTCTTGGTGAATCTTGAGTAGTCAAATTGATCACTGTATTAAGTATGAAAACCACATTTTCTTACAATAACACAATCTTTCCTTTACTAATGAAATTTCCAACCTTTGTACTTAAGCCACTGAAATGGAGTGCAAACTCCTTTGTCACCTGGGTATGCCCTCCCTGCAATTTCTTACAAAACTTCTAGCACCCTACTTTCTTGAAGGCTTCCACAACTACTTTGTCTCTGATTAGGACCTCAGTGCTTTCAGGCTCTGTTCTCAAGCAATGACCAGACCTGTGCCATTTCTTCTCCTCTGTCATCTTTTCTCTTGAATTTCTATGACAAAACCGACCTCCTTTGAAACTCAATTGATCAGCCTCGCTTGCTAATGGTGGTCAGCCTTGCCTGAATGCTGAGTGAAGAAAACCTTGGTGACAATTACCAAAGTTTATTGTTTGAAAACAATTCTGTTTCAAGGGTTTGCATGCAAACTAAAATGATAATACTAGCCAACCACTTTTGAATTTTGAAATTATCTTTCATAATGAACCCTAAATTCGAAATTATGAGTTTGGAGCGGTGGCTTGCTTAAGGACTGACTCTTAGCTGACACCTAATAATGAAAATTTTAACAGAATTCTAACGGATTGATGCTTGACAAAATTGTTGTTACGAATCCTCGCTTTCGTAGCGGAAAAGTGCTACGAAAAGAGTAACGTTTTCGTAGCGCAAAACAGATAATTTACACTGTCTGCGCTATGAAAACATGGTTTCGGGGCTAATTCCAAAAATTTTCAAATTGGCTTTAAGCTATGAGTTTCTAACAAGACTGTAGGACTTATGAAACATAGAAAAAGCATGCTAGACTTTATTTGGACATGAAAAATTAAGCCTTAGAGACTCCTAACCTATCAACTTCCCATTGAAACATAGGGTGACTTGACACTTATCTAAGACTATGACTAACAAAATGTAAACCTTTGTTATTTGGTGATAACAGTGGCTCCACTTGGGATAGTGTACCCCTGTGGCACACTAAGAACTCATAGATCCAGTGCTATTCAGTTTTGGTAAAATAGAAACAATTTTATTTGACTTGACAAGCATCTTCTTCAAACTGTTGGGCCTTCAAATCGGGCTTGAGCTCTCTGTTTTAGCTTGTCATTATTAACAATAAAAAATGACAAAAATGGAATATATATAATGTCATGAGTGGTTGATGAAGCTTCAACAAGTATAATGCTTTAGGAATCTACCATTGACAAGCCCTCCAGCATATGATCCTCCATCAATTTCCTGCAATATACAAGTGTTGTTCCCATGAAAACCAACAATCTTAAAAGGACCCTTCCATAAATTCTCAAACTTACCATGCTTTCCCTTTTCCTCAATTTTGGCCTCCCATTTTAGCACTTTGTCTTGTATTTGGAAACTGTCTTCTTTAATATTCCTGTCAAATGTACTTTTAATTATGTTTTGAGCATTCTGATGATTTTCATAGACCTCATTCCTCTTCTCCTGTAAAGCTATCAGCTGGTTTATCCTCCTATGAGTGGTATTTGGTTCTTCTTCAAGTCCTTGAATTAATTTCATGACTAGTACCCCCAGTGATGTTGGAAAAACAACTTCAGCACCATAAACTAATCATACGGTGAAGTCCCAATTGACCTCTTTGTACATATCCTATCATCCCATAAGGCGTACTTCAGCTTTAAGTGCCAAGATTTCTTGTTCTCTTGCAATACCTTTTTGATGATTCTTATAATACTCTTATTTGATGATTCAACAAGGCCATTTCCTTGCGGATAGTATGTTGTAGAGTGTCCAAGAGTGATGTGATATTGATGAAAGAAATTAATCATTTTCTTAGACTTGAAATCTTGAGCATTATCTGTTATAATCTTCATGGGGCAACCAAATCGAGACAATATATTATTCTCTAAGAAAGAAATAATTACAGAATCATTAGCTTGCCTTGTTGGGATCGCCTCTATCCATTTGGTGAAGTAGTCTGTTGCAATGAGAATCCAACGATGTTGTCTTGATGATGATGGCTGTATTTCTCCAATAAAATCTAACCCCCACTGCTGGAAAGGTGCTTCCACATAGATAGGAACCAAAGGTAGAGGCACAAGTTTTCTTTTTCCTTCAAAAATTTGGCATTCATGACATGCAGCAACACTTTTGTAAATGTCTTTAAACATTGTAGGCCAAAAATATCCTGCTCTCAGAATCTTATTTGCTGTAGCCTTCTAATAATGATGTCCTCCGCAATCACCTTTATGGAATTCTTCAATGACCTTTTCAGCCTCTTCTTCAAGTAAACAATTCAAAAAAATTCCTCCTGTATCTTTCCAAAACAGCTTTCTATCAAATATAAAATATCTCAAAGATTTCAGCCTAACAAACCTTGGTTTGGATTTTGTCAGATCAGCAGGAGCTTTGTGATGTTGTAAAACAAATACCACATCTTTGTACCAATCTGAAACAAGATATTTCTCATCAATTGGAACCAATTCTTCCTCATCATCAGAATTTTCTGATATTTCTGCATTCAGATTTATGTCAAGACAATCCAAGTTTGACTGAGTCATTAACTTTGCCAATCCTTGTCCCTTCACCAATTTGGTTGGTTTGATATCTATATCATATTCCAGCAATTTTGTAATCCATTTTCCCCTTTTTCCATCAGGATCTGTCTAAGTTAGAATATATTTTACCACAGTACTGGGAACATATGCAACATTGGGAGAATGCAGAATATAAATTCTGAAGTCTTTAATAGCTTTTACCAAAGCATAAGCTTATTTTTCTAGAATATTATATTTCAGCTCAGCATTAGCTAATGTTCTACTAAAGAAAGAGATAGGTTGTTCAATACCTTCTTTTCCCTTTTGAAGTAAAACTCTAGCAATGGTGTTTTATGTAAAAACCAGAAATTCCTTTGAGAAATCTGGACTAATGAGTACTGGTGCTTGTGTGAGTGCCTTCTTATTTTGCTCAAAAGAATTCCTTGCCTCAGCTGTCCATTTAATATCAACTCCTTTCTTTAACATCCTTGTTATATCTTTGACAATCTCAGTAAAGTTAGGAATGAAACGCCTAACAAAATTCACTTTTCCAAGAAATGATTGAATTTCTTTCCTACTTCTTGGCAAATCTACCCTTTGAATGACATTAACTCTATTAGGATAAATCCTAATTCCATCTTCAGAAATTATATGACCAAGTAATTTGCCTGTAGTTAAAGCAAAGATGCTTTTAGTAGGATTGAGAGAGATACCAAACCTTCTACATTTCAACATAATTTTTTCTGGGTGCTTCAGGTGATCTTCTTCTTTCTTTGAAAAGACTATGATGTCATCAAGATAAACAACCACTGTCTTGTCCTTTTCTTTAGAAAAAGAAATGTCCATTGCTCTTTGAAAAGTAGCTCCTGCATTCATGAGACCAAAAGGCATATTGGCATACATGAATGTTCCCCATGGTGTTGTGAAGGCTATTTTCTCCTGATCATCCGGATGCACAAGAATCCGATTGTACCCTGAGAAACCATCAAACATAGACATTCTTTGTGAACCAACAATATTTTGCAGAATTGAATCCATCTTGGGAAGAGGATAGTTGTCCTTTAATGAAGCCATATTCAAATTTCTGAAATCAATACAAATTCTGATTTCTCCACTCTTCTTTCTAACCGGAACCAAATTTGCAAGCCAATTTGAGAATCTGATTGGGACAATGATTTTAGCATCAAAAAGCTTCTTAATCTCCTTTTCAATCAATGGCATGAGAAGGGGATTAATTCTCCTCAACTTCTGTTTGAATGGTTTCTCATTTTCTTTAATAGGAATAGTAGGCTGAATAATGGAAGGATCATACTTTTTAAGTTAGCATAAATCCAAGCAAAAACATCAACAAACCTCTTCATCATCCCAATATACTTGAATTTCATATTCACTGAAAGAAACTTTGAAATTTTGATCATCTTAGGCAAAGCTAATGTACCCATATTACAACTTTCTATTTCCTCTTCATCAGCTTGTATATTTGGTGATTTGAACACATCATTTTGATCAAAAATATTTTCAAGAGGAATAAGACCCTTTGGTATTGAATTATTCTTTAATTGCAATACTTCAAAATTTTCTTTAGACTCAACAAGCATGTTTTGTTGATCTACTTGAGTACTTTCAAATTCTTCTTTCAGCTCAATAAAATTCTTTACCTGTTGATCATCTTCAAAAACTTGCCAATTGGTGATATTATCTGGTATAGCTGGTCTATGATGAACTTCAATCTCATATTTCTTAGAAGAATGAATAGGAATGACAAAAAGACTTGCTGAAACAGCAAGATATCTAGCAATGGAATTTTGTTCTCTAGTTTTAATAGTGAAAGAATATGCTTGAAAATTTTCCAACATGTCTAAAACTAGATTTCGGTATGTTCTCATTCTTACATCCTTTTTCTGATAGACACCCTCAATTTGTCTAATAACCAATTCAGAATCTCCAAAAACAGAAACATTCTGAGCCTTCATTCTTACCAAAACATCTAGACCAAAAATCAAAGATTCAAATTCAGCCATGTTATTTGTGCAATCAAAATTCAGTTTGTAAGAGTAAAACTTACTCTCATCACTTGGACTTGTGATCCAAATTCCTGCTCCTACCCCTTCTTTTCCTGCTGATCCATCAAAGTACAAAGAACACCATCCCTTCATCTCTTTTTCATTTTCTTGGTGATTTTCTAAGTGCCGATTTTCTGCTTTCATTTCTTCCCATCCACTATGAACTGACTCATTAAAAAGAATGGTAGATCCAAGTTCAGTATCAAATGAATAAATAGGAAATTTCTGAGGTTTATCTTTGTTGCTTACCATATAAGCCATTCTAGTCTCCCGATACAATCTCCTTTGTTCACCAAAAATAGGAATGGTGGCATAAGTGAGGTCCATCTGCATTGTGGCTTTGATTTTTGCTGCCCATGATCTTGATAGCAACATTCCAAACTTTGGCAGAATATCAGCCACAACAATGTCCATAACAATTGTCTTTGCTGGGATTTTTGTTAGACCAACAACAACATCTTTGATTAAACCAATACATTGAACTCTTTTTGAGTCAAAAGAGAATAAATCCTTATATGGTCTTGTTACCTGTAACCCTAACCTCTCCATAATTACTTTGGGCATGGGATTATGAGAAGCCCCCGAATCCAACATAGCATTATGTAAATTCATATCATGAATACTAATGCTTACATAGAAAGGAGGAAACTCCTCATTTTGATCATCTTCTAACCTTGAACCCAAAGATATAGTAGGATTATCTTCTTGGACATTTAAAATATCAGCAGCTCCTGGTTGTGAATTCAACATCTCCACAATATTGCTTCTATATTTATTTACCTTGAGAATCTCACTAAAAGGGACTGATATTTTAATCTTTGAAATTTCCTTCTCAAGGTTGAAAACAGAAATACATTTTTCAGCTTCTTTGATAGGAGGAGGGACTTGAGTGTCTTTTTTACCATGTGGAGAGTCTTCCTTACCTTCAGGACCTTTGGGGTATCTTTTTTGGCTTCAACAACCTTTGAAGCATCTTCCTTGGGCTGCATTTTGTTTGCAATAATCGGCACATTTTTGTTTCTAAGATTGTATTGTTTTTGCATTTCAAAGATATCATGTTGATACCCTTTAAAATAATATGAAGGATCTTCCCCTTGATTGGTCAAACTTGACTCATCATGTTCTTCTTTAGTTAAGAAAATTCCTGACACCTCTTCGTCAAGACAATGGATAGATTCTTCAAGAATTTCAGGATCATCTTCTTCATCAACCAAATTCTGCTGAAAAGGAGGTCTCACTGGAGGGTCAGGTTGTTGATTTCTATTTTCTCTTGGGCTTTGTTGGTTTTGAGGTCTCCTGAATTGAGGGTTTCTAAATTGAGGTTCATGTTGCACAGGAGGAGAAGAGGTGTTTCCAAGAGCTAACCTATCCATCAACTTCTCCATGGTTTTCATCATTGAGTCTAATTTATCTTCAGGAGTTGAAGAGGAAGGTTTATCTTCTTCTTTCAATTTAGGTTTTCCCATTTTTGACTTTTTAGCAGCTGTTAGCCTCCTGTTGCGACAGGTGTTCATGTTTCATGATTGACATTTTTACATGCCAAATATGTCATACTTTGCATGCTACAATGTTCCATATTTCCAGAAAAGACCAAAGAAGAAGCCATGAAGTGTGCTAGTCCAAATGTCACTGCTATATTCCAATTTTGATGAGTTGTTCCATTTTTGAAGAGTTCTTTAGGTTAAGGAAGGCCAAACAGCTTAATCTTGGCCTCCCCAGGTTTCAATTTCCTGTTTTATAATATAGAGAATGATATCTGTCCAAACAGCTTAATCTTGGCAGATTTGTAGATAGGTAGAGAATCAAAGGAGCCCAACTGCTTAATTTGGGCCCTTGGCGAAAATAAGTGTAGATTTAGATAGGAAAGCAATCAAAAGAAAAAATTGTAAAGCTGGGTCTGCAAGTCTAAGTGCACCCAAACCAAAAAGAAGAAAAAATGTTAGGAAAGTAGGCTGGGTAGGTAGTTTTTGAGATTGCAGAATGATGATTCATGATCAATTTTGTGTTTCTAAGTGTTATATCTTTTCAGATCACGGTCATGATGCAATTTTTCATGTGGAGGAACTCAAGCTGGACATAACTAACTCCCCTTTCTTCTTATTTCCCAAATCACTCACTAATTTCCCCAAAGAGCTCAAGATCTGCTTGAGCCTCTTAGTCTCATCATGTTCCATAACATTGGCCTTGGTGAAGATCTGCCTCACTCAAGGATTTCCATTCTTCTTTTACAAAGTTCTATTCCCCCAAAATAGCCTAAGGTTCCTTACCTTAGCGCTTTCTCATCATCTTCATATTAACTACTGACTCTATTATATAAATCCCTATCTGTTTTCCCCTTCCCCTACTAAATCTATGTTAATAACTCCCCTATGTACATATCCCACCTTGTAGCACTATAGCTATGTACTTTTTGAGTATTGGGACATAGTAGTCCACCTGGGACTATTATGAACCCATCCGTGTCATGAAACTGGGATTGGTCTAAACCTCTGGTTAGACTAAGAACCTTTACCCACCTTGCTGTCCTCAAAACCCTGTAAACTTACCCCTCCGCAATCATTTGCACAAAGATAATGTTTAAAGGTTTTAATAAAACATTAAGTTTTGTTCTCCCCTGCTTGTACAAACCCATAAACCCACAAAAACCAAAGTTTAACCCTCCCCGCAGCATTTTATGAAGATCTGAATATTCGCGCAGATCCCCGTATAAACCTGCCGCCAGCTCCGCCTCCCGTCAACCCTCCGATCCGCCACTCCCAGATCCGACGGCTCTCGGCGATTTCGGAGCCATCCCGTCGCCCGACCTTTAGCGCCCGATGGCTTGGCGGTTTTTCCGTCGTACAGGAGGATGCGCGTCCGCCTGTGATTGCATCGGAGCTGCTCTGATAGTTACCGCCCTCGTACAGAAGGCGGTCCGATGAAAACCACAAACCGCCTTCTGTCCCTCCCCCTGACGACTGCTCCAGGACACTACCACGTCATCTGCACACGTTGGCCTCCTGCCGAGTCACCCTTGCCACGTCACTGCTACCGTGTCCCTGCCACGTCATCCACCATACATGCTGAGATCACCCTGCTGACGTCATCCTGCCACATCATCCGACGTACCATGGTCCCACTCGCTGATGTCATGCTGACGTCATCATCAATTTTTGGTGCAAAAGGCGAAAACCGTGCTTAGGAAGCCCGGATTCAAATTCTGAGGCAGTTTTTCATGCGCTACGGGAAATGGGCCGAAAAGGAAAACCCCTCATTGCGCAGCCCCCAGCAAGCTCAAAAGGCACCGAATGACCCGTTTTTCTTCGCGAGGCAGGCAGAAAGGATCAAAAGACAGTTCTAAAGGAAACAGAGGGCCGAACAGCAGCCATTAAGTTTTGATTTGACCCACAACGAAAGAGAGAACCGACCCGATTCATTTGTCAAAGAGTATCAGAGGAAAGATGAAGCGGCAAAGAGTATCAGTTAAATTTTTTAATGGAAATCTTCAGTTCCCAAAGCAGGTCAACATTGAATGGCCTCCAGCAAAGTCAAATCAGATGGTGTAAGCCCATCCCAGCTCACAAATCACAGTTAAAGCACTTAAAGCCACCGAACTACAATGGAGCAGAAGCCCAGGCATAGTTATTGCAGAAGCACTGCACCAAGCCACCAAGGACAACGCATTAATTCAGTTTTGATACGGCTGCCCTCAGCGCAACCCATAGATATTTTCTTGCATTTATTTCTGATAGGTTTAGGTTACGGTAATCTTTTACTTTCAGACCTGTTTAGGTCAAAGCTGTAATAAACAATTTTGGAGAATTCCTCCTATATATACCTCCCTCTGTATTGTTTCAAGGGTTGGTCGATTGATAATTTTCAATAGAGACTCGCACTGCATACCTGATATGTTTTACTTAATCAAAGATTGCTGAAGAGATTGGAGGAATGACTCTCTGCTCTGTGTCTAATGATTTGAGGAAGTGAATGTGGAATTCCTGTGCTGCAACATGACTCAATAAGTGCTTCTTACCTCTGTTTTCATCGTTTCACCATCTAAATTGCAGAAAGAAAGATTAGCTTAGTGTTGTTGGGAAAAGTATCCATTCGGAATGCCCCTATCCCGCTCTAAGGTGTGATAGTGCCTTAGCAACAAACAAGGAAACTTATTTGAGTATTTCTTCTTTATGGAATGTAAATGAGGAGAAAGGATGTAACTAACATGTGTCTTTCGCTAGTTTGTCGATCCAATCGCTCCTCTCTTTAGTGGCTCCCAGCTCCTTGCTCCTTCACCGGCCCAGCTTCACCGAATTCCTGCAAGATCACAAGAGAGGGAAACTACACGAAGATACAGATATACATTCATAAAAAGCTCAAGATCAGATTAAGCTAAACATGCAAATATAACCAAACATCATTGATACACAACATGTAGGAGAAACTCAAATAGTTTATTGATAGAATAAGAAAGTCCAAGAGGAGATACAACCAAGTGGGTTCCGATCCAGCATCTACCTCCCAGCAAAGGAATCCCTTCCTCTCCTCCAACAAAGCATAAATCACCCAATGTACTAGTCTCAATCTCAAACCAACAACAATTCTCTGCAAAGTACAAAATTCCAGCCTCTGGATCTCTGGGATGAGGGATCCATATATAGATGTAAGCAGAGAGGATGAGTCAGCTTATGTTTTGACTTGTGGCTTCTCTCTGTTAGTTCTTGCTTCCACTTGGAGGTTGAGAGCCTCTTACTCATCACTAGTCGAATTCATTGAGGCAAGTGTCACTGGAGAAGATTCTGGAAGCTTCCATGGTCTTTCCACCTCGTTGAATGAGCTTGCCATTTGTCATTTCCCGCTCAGCGCACCTGGGTAGTGTATCCAAGTGCGTTGCAATGCACCTAGCCAGTGCATTTGGGTGCTTTGCAACGCATGCAGCTAGTAGAGAATCTGAATTGATCCTGAATTGACTGTTTCTGAGTGGTTTTTGGTGGAGAACTTCTGGGAGAAGCTGTCATTGGTTGACCTTGTTCCTTTAGGAGCTGTAACAACATCTTTAGGGACTTTGGATCCCTTGAATTATGGACATTTCATGCTTATAGCTGTAAGGCACAAAAATGTCTATAACAGTTGCCCCCTAAAGTATGAGGCCGTTTATCGGGTGAAATGCTTTATTAGGAGGATCCGAAGTTCATTCAATGCTGGGAGGAGACCCGTAATAAGATACAATACAATACATTATTTTTCATACTGCTTTCATGATCTAGCTGAGTCGGGCATTCCCATGCTCAGCTTTATAAATTCATTTTATGTACATAGGACAGACAATCATCTGATGGTAGATTGATGATTGTGATGAAATCATCATCCTTGTGGTAGGATGATTATCTGTTCTGCAGTGCTGTACATGTCAATGTCTTTATTTTTCCTGAATATATATCGCAGCCTGGATGGATGAAACTAGATCCGGGGTCTTCAATCTCGTCCGATCTTCACTCTAAGTACAAGTCGATCCATGTGAGAAATGTTTTGAAGTCGAACATGGAAAGACATCGCTTGATTACCAGTCAATGATGTAAACTGTTAACAAGCGCGAGAGGAATCACCGATAATGATAATGACCCTCAAGGTACTGCAGCACAATTCACGTGGTGTGAATAAAGGACTTGGCGTCGAACACCACGCAAAATCTTTCGGTCGAAGGTCATTGATATATACCTGTCGCCGGAAGTGAGAAACTTGCCATTGAGGCATGCAAGCTTCAAAGTACTGAAGGGGGTGTTCCTAGATCAACTTCTTGGATAATGAGCTGATGTCGACAAGAAGCGATCCGTCAAAGGAGGGCCTTGATGTATCCCACATCAGTGACACGGAACAGAGCAAGTGATTTTGATGGAGGTGAAAACGATCTGATGATATATGGTTCAGGGTGGCGGTCATGAAAGAATGAAGGATAATGTATGGTAGTGGATGGGACACGATTGACTTCTCTGGATGACTTCTCTTGAACATATCGGCGACACTTATGTGATGGATTGGTAGCATTTACCCCAAAGGTGGATGGTATGGCGAGACCATGGTGATGTGACCGGTGAATGAAACAACCCAACTCGACTCAGGCACGGAGCGGAAGTGTCATGTTCAAGAGCGACTTGCTACCAATAAAGGTTCTTTGAGTTTCTTCCCAATTTTTCCCCAGTCATTGCTGACCAGTACCTCTTTATTTTTTTCAAGCTTGAGGAGGATAACATATGCTTGTTCTATAATTTGCCCTTCGGGCAAACCCATCGCTATGTTTTAACGAGCCTAGCGATAGTGAAACTCGTTCTCGCCTAAAGACAAGTTTGTCGCTATTAATCTTTTTAACGAGTCTAACGACAAAGATAACTCGGTCCTTTTCATTTTTAGAGAGTCTGAAAAGGTACGTAAAGTTAACTCCAAAAGTCCTTTTTCGTCATCTAATCCCTTAAGTCCGAAAAAGTATAAAACAATACAGAAGGGATGAATTTTCGATAGTTTTAACGAGCCGAACAAAACAAGCGCTTGATCTTTTTGTGCAATAATCCCTCAGGTCCAAAAAGATTAAAATCTAGAGGAGGGATAGCTCTTCCGGTCGCTTTAACGAGCTGGAAGGCCAAAACTCGGCAATCTTTTCATATTTTACGAGTCAGATGAAAAGAGCTTAAAGAAGACTCGTCTTTTGAGGAACGAGTGATAAAATGGGTAGCAGCTGATTCCAGGTAAGGGTTGGAATTTTCCAAGCACGGCAGTGTCACAAGGATGGCTAGTGAAATCACTCTTCGCAGCTGTTCCTCAAAATGGGTAAACAATCAAATGGAGGTGAATGATCGACCAATGGAAAAGTGGAGGTGACGGTGCAAACACGACCAAGGCTTTAATGGCTGATAATGTTACATTCACAGTGGTTATTTACCGGAGGGTAGTTCATTTTTTAACGAGCTTAAACGCGGATTGAAACACTTGCTCGATCTTATGTTTATTTTTTAACGAGCATGAACTATGCGCTAAAACTGCTCGATAATCCAGTCATATGATAATAATGTCTCATGTAAGATTCCATTTTTTATGGGGCTTGCGCCTTACAAAGCTATGCCCCGCATCCTTCCTTTATGCAAGTTAGGAAACGATTAATCCAAAAAACAGATAAATAATCGCTCTTTGCTTGCACTCCAAAAGGTTTGCATGCCCCCAGGTATAAAACAGAGTTTCAAGGTTACCTCTACTTCACTTCCGCCAAAACATTTGTTTTACCGAGAGAGGCCTACCTCTTTCAGGTCACCCAAAGATTGTTCTGTTAATCTTTCAAACAAAACATTTCTTCGGCGATGTCTACTGAGATAGACAAAGGTGAGTGACAACGAGCGCCAAACACATAACTTTGACAAAAGAATCTTATTCTAGAACAACCCCTCTTCCAATCACGGACGGGGTACGGACTAGTCATATTCTCCCGCGGAAACCTACCCTATACCCAAAGTTTTCCTGCCAAAGCAGACCAGGACGCATGCCCCCTGGGTTCCAGTCATATCCCTCCGAATTACTCGCGCTCATCGGGAGGACGGACCGTGGGTTGAGACATTTCTTGCGTGAAGAGACCATTTAGGGATGGTATATGACTATTTGCGATGCGTGATCCAGGAAATGAAAGCTGGTCCACGAGCTTGACCACTCTTCCTTCGTGCGGAAAACACATTACTCTAAAGAGTGAGGAGACGATGGCTTCCATGCAATATATATAGTCTCGTCCAAGGAGTAGGTTATAATCCAAGGGTCCTTGAACGACCATCACGTTCATTTGAACGGTCTTCCCTTTCAATGTTATGGGCACATTGGGGAGGATCCCTAAAGGTCGACTGGTTCCTTTATCAAAGCCTATCAGATTTCTCATTTCAGGCAAAAGCGCTGGCGAACCAAGCGCTTTCCAAGCAATAGAGGAAAGGATACTCACAGATGCCCCCTCATCAATGATGGTGCCAACCATGACCATTCTATATATTTGGACGATAATTCTGAATGGTATGCTTGCTGGCAAACGGGGTCTGCCTAGTTGGTTCCAGTCGAAGGAAACAACTAGGTTGCTTGGTGGTGGGACCGAGTAGACGGCCGGGTATCGCTCTGACGAACTTCCTTCCTGCGATAAAGGAATGGGGGGATTTCCCCCGTACTCGTCGGAGTCTGTGTTGATGAAGAGAATTTGGATGGTGTCATCTTTATCCTCTTCAGTGACTGTATCATTCGAAGACAAAACCTCTGAAGGCAAGACCGGGTCAACTGCCGCCTCGACCTTTTGACTTTCGTCGGGTATGGATTCAGCTGGTTCATCTTCAATGAGCGGCGCTTCAGCTGACCACTTGAGTGGGCCAGCTGGATTTTCAACTAACGAAGGACTCGGCAAGAGTTTTTTATATCCAGGAGGAAGTCGTAACGGTGAAACCGGACGATCATCCAAAACTCTTTTCGCTTCGTCTAATAAGGGACAACGGTGGATGGCATGATTGCCTTCGCACAGTCTACAGGGAGATCTAGCTCTCCCTTTTTGTCCAGGGACTTCACTTTCGCTAGTTGACGGTGTGCATTCAACATGGCTATCAGAGGTTGATGCCACCGGATTTTGCAAACAGGGAGACCAGTCCCTTAGTATCCGAGGGATGCAAGGACAATCTCTGTGAAAGTGGTCTCCCTTGCATATGACACATGGCGATTTAGGCCTAGTCAGTGCTGTGTGTGGATTTTTGTTAGACGACACTTGTTTGCCCCCAGTCGCTTTTGGCTCCTTCTTCTTCTTCTCTTTCTTCTTCTTTTCCTTCTTCTCCTTAGGAACTTGGTTTTTATCTTTACCAGTCCCGTCAAGCGAAGAGGAAGGAGGAGAGGAAGAATTAGAGGAAGTAGAAGGCTGGTGGGTAACTCTGGACTGGTCTAACTGCTGATTCGACTGTTCAGGAATAGTGGTGTTCTGAACGACATTGGTTGAGAAGAGCCAGACTGGCAAGCCAATTGCCAGTCCTGGAAGCGACAATGTGGCCATATGGGGCGCACCAATATCTCCCCAAGAGGAGAAGGGACTAGGATTTCCACCAAGGGGAATTCCTTGGTTGGTAGGCTCCATTTTCTCAACCTAAAGATCAACGCAGGAAAAAGGGTATGAAATTTCCGTTTAAAATAAATTTTAACGACGCTTGGACACAACTTGCTTTTTCAATTTTAAAGAGTTGAGAAAAAGCAAAAGATGACTCTAGTCTCCTTCGATGTTTTAACGAGCCCGAAGTGACAAATGCTCGGATGGACTTTTTCCGTTATAGAGTCTGAAAAAGGCCAAAAGGAACTGCTCTGGAGTTCTAGGTAGAGGGTGTGCCAAACTTTTCGCAAAACCGCAGAATACTTTTTAAGGTACGGGCGGTCAATCTTCCCGAATGCTGTGTTTAGTGCATTGCAATCAGTAGGGCGGCCGACACGGCTTCCTATGGATAAAGGTTTTATGCCTATAGGGGTCTCCCAATATATACTCGACGGTACGTGGGAGCACAATCCGTACTGGCGCTTATCGTCTCTCAGGAGGAATCACCCAACCATCAGCGAGATCGACAGTCACCAGGTTTTACGACGCCGGAACACGTCTCTAGCCTAGACCTCTATGTTGTGCGCTAGGTTACAAAGCGTTGTTAAGTTCATTCAATTTATTTTAGGTTGATCTTTCTTAGAAGTTTGCCTTTTTGGATCACCACGAGATGTATGATACAATTCCTAAATGCAGTCTAAAGATGATAAGCAAGCTTTTATATCTTTTCAACAATGAAAATCCTAGCTACAAGGGGAAAAGAAAGACACAATCTTTTCTCAAAGAGCATAGAGCACACTGTAAATGCACTTTTCCTAAATCAACATACAAACTGTCAAAATGCAAATGCACAAATGCATGTATTTGTTTTTCACTTTCTTAATATTGATGCCTAAAAAGAAAGCTGTTGTACAAAATTTGAATTCGATTTCAAGTGAAAACACAAACAAGTTTCTTTTTGAACTCAAAAAGACGATTACGACACTTTATGATTTTGAAGTAAACACTTGTTTCAACACTAGAAATGCATAAATTCAAACCAAAAGACAAAAGTAAAAGCGTAATCAACTGTGAACAGCAAACAAACTCACTCCTAAGATCAAAACAACACTTACGACAGGTCTAGATCTAAGGGCGACAGTATGACTAGTTTACTTTTGTAATGGGAAACTGCAAATGATGGAACAAATACACAAAGAACAAATACAGTTTCTTTTTACAACTGAGGCGGAGTTGAGGCAAAGAAAAGGGGTTTCAGATAGGTACACACACTGATAACAGGTTGCAAAAAACAGAGATAAAACTGAGCAAAAGGAAGCAGGGAACCACAGCTGCACAAGGCAAGGGCTGATCAGCGCACCCCCAACACAGAGAAACTGAACTTCAGCGCAGGTAGCCCTCTCGGGACCTACGTTGAAATGCAGAACCTCTTCACAGAGCCTGCGCTGAAGCAGAAACGAGAATTGTCTCTGGGTTCTGGGTCACGGTTTGCAGTTTAATCTACAGTTTTTGGCCTGATAAAAGCTATCAATTAGGTACAATTAGGAGGATGATTTAAAGGAGGACTAAGATCTATCACAAAGGGCTGTTAGAGCACTTGTGGATCAGCTGTTCAAATCATAAAAACAGGCCCAGTGAGTGGACTAGAGTGACAGATCTCTACTTTGCATTTGAAAATGGCAAATGCATTTCGATTCGACACTCCTGAGTTTATGAGAAGAACAACAATAGAAACACAAATAAACTAACAAGATACTTTCCCCAGCGGAGTCGCCAATTTGTTGTTGGGAAAAGTATCCATTCGGAATGCCCCTATCCCACTCTAAGGTGTGATAGTGCCTTAGCAACAAACAAGGAAACTTATTTGAGTATTTCTTCTTTATGGAATGTAAATGAGGAGAAAGGATGTAACTAACCTGTGTCTTCCGCTAGTTTGTCGATCCAATCGCTCCTCTCTTCAGTGGCTCCCAGCTCCTTGCTCCTTCACCGGCCCAGCTTCACCGAATTCCTGCAAGATCACAAGAGAGGGAAACTACACGAAGATACATATATACATTCATAAAAAGCTCAAGATCAGATTAAGCTAAACATGCAAATATAACCAAACATCATTGATACACAGCATGTAGGAGAAACTCAAATAGTTTATTGATAGAATAAGAAAGTCCAAGAGGAGATACAACCAAGTGGGTTCCGATCCAGCATCTACCTCCCAGCAAAGGAATCCCTTCCTCTCCTCCAACAAAGCATAAATCACCCAATGTACTAGTCTCAATCTCAAACCAACAACAATTCTCTGCAAAGTACAAAATTCCAGCCTTTGGATCTCTGGGATGAGGGATCCATATATAGATGTAAGCAGAGAGGATGAGTCAGCTTATGTTTTGACTTGTGGCTTCTCTCTGTCAGTTCTTGCTTCCACTTGGTGGTTGAGAGCCTCTTACTCATCACTAGTCGAATTCATTGAGGCAAGTGTCACTGGAGAAGATTCTGGAAGCTTCCATGGTCTTTCCACCTCGTTAAATGAGCTTGCCATTTTTCATTTCCCGCTCAGCGCACCTGGGTAGTGTATCCAAGTGCGTTGCAACGCACCTAGCCAGTGCATTTGGGTGCTTTGCAACGCAGGCAGCTAGTAGAGCATCTGAATTGATCCTGAATTGATTGTTTCTGAGTGGTTTTTGGTGGAGAACTTCTGGGAGAAGCTGTCATTGGTTGACCTTGTTCCTTTAGGAGCTGTAACAACATCTTTAGGGACTTTGGATCCCTTGAATTATGGACATTTCATGCTTATAGCTGTAAGGCACAAAATGTCTATAACACTTAGAACTTGTTTAACTACACTCTAGGCTCAATTTCTGTTGTTTCTTTATGTTTTTTCATCTGAACTGAATTGGATATGAATATGAATTCCCTGTGGCTCATATTTACCCGAATTCACATGTGTTTGACAGTTATCTAGGGATTCTTTACTGCCCCTAGATAGAGCTCATTCACCCTTCTCGGTTAAGTTGATTGAGATATTCTTGATTGCCTCTCCTTCCTTAGCATTCTTTCCATCCTTTAAACTTTAAAAATTGTTCCATGTGCAGCTACCTTGCTCCTTATTCCTCTTGTGACCAAGAAAATGCACCAACAGTCCTACTCCTTGACTCCATGCCCAATGGTTTGAAACTTTCACACTATACCTGCCTCTTTACCTGAAAACATCAATCTTCCCACCAAAACACAAACAAAACCCCTGAACTCAATAGCTAGCCTGAAATCATCATCAACAGAGCTAAATCAGAAAGAGAGAGCCCTCTCTGACTGCAGGTGGGCTAGAATCTGCAGTCCAAAGTTGGTCTATGGTTACCTCAGCCGTATCCCTTTACTCCAACCTAAGGGACAACCTGAGTGATAACATAATGGCGACTCCACTGGGGATATCCTCAGTTAAGTTCACGAAACAGGTTGGAAGAATCCACTGAGAAATAAATTTTCTAATTGCTGTATATTCCTTAAAACTACAGATGAAGCCTGAATGTCAGCCAGGTAGCCTTTGAAACTGTCTTTGCTTTGCATTGATAGAAGTAACTAAAAGCTGCTTCAGTCAAACTTCGTGCTAGTTTTAAGCTATAGATAGATATTCCAAAGTTTGGCCAGTTCCTTGCTAATTCTAAAAACATTCCCGGAAAAATACCAAAAAACAAATTCGGAAGTTGGATCCCAAGAAGAATCCACGATATACAAGGTCAAATCCAAACCCAAATCCCCCAGCTGCTTTTGAAAATCCGAACTTAATCCCAAAGATCCTTAGGAAGCAAGAGCAAAGAGAATATTTTGCTGATAATACTCCTGAAGCAGCTCTCCCAAGCTGTGTTCCAAATCCTGTTAAGGTTTTATTTCGTTCAACCCCTATTTCCCCTTGTTCATCATCCACATCTCAAAGCACTCCTCCCACACCTCCATTCATTGCTAATACTACTACTACCACTACTGCTGTTCAAGGTACTCCTGTTATCCCTGTTGTTCCATTTATCCCTGTTGTTCCACTTATCCCTGCCAATATGGCTAATAGATATGCACCCCTGCAACTACCTGCTAATCCTGGGGCTTTGCCTCAAGATTACCAATCCAAAATTACATATTTTGATAGTACCGGTCCTTTCACAGCCCTTCAACATACCAAAAAGATGCAAGACTATTTTGAAAACTACGAGATAGACGATGATAGTGTGAGAATGAGAATTTTTGTTCAAAGTTTAACCAGTGATGTAAGAACTTGGTTTAGATCACTTGCTGCAAATTCCATAACTACTCCGGATGAGCTTTACCAATCCTTTACCAACAGATGGGAGAAAAAGAAAGACCCCTTGCACATACTAGCTGAATATGATACAATTAAAAGAGGTCCTCAGGAGACTGTTTTGGAATATTGTGCAAGGTTCAATAATGTCTATAATGCAATACCACAGAACTTAAGACCCCCACCTGACCTTGCCTTGTATAAATTCCCTGATGGATTCGACCCGGATATGGCATACTAGTTAAAAGAAAGAGCCCCTCAGACCCTTGCAGATATGCAAAATGTTGTTGTTAGCGTAGAGGCCAACCTAATTGCCAAAAGAAACAGAGCTAGAATGGAAAGAAGAACTACCTTTAAGGAAGAACCCTCAGCCTTAGAACAAAAGCTTGATGCTATTATCAGTGGCATGCAAAGGCTGGGAGACAGAGTAGAAAGTGTTGAGAGGAGATCATCATGGGAAGGACAACAGTCCAATACCATAAGGAACCCAAATTTTAGGAAAACGCAGAACACAAATGCTGGTAGGTCAAGCCCAGATCATGACATAAGACCCCCTTTTCAAGATAACTATGTTGAAGGATCTACTTCTAGTGAACCCATAGAAGACACTCACATGAACTTGATGGATCTAAAGGGTGAGCATCAAACTTTTCTGAGCCAAGAAGACCAAGATAAGCATAACTTTAGTCAATTTCAGACTAAACCTGGTGAGTCTTTTGATTTTAAGCAAGGTTACGATACTGCTGTGTATGAAGTACACAAACAATATAAGCTGAGAACTAGGACCATTGATATTTCTGAACCTAGCAAAACAAAGGATGGCAAACAGCCCAACAAGATTAAAGGCAAGGCTGTCATAACAGAACTAGCTAATATGCCTATCCCAAACCCGCATCATGTGACTGTAGAAGACATAACAGAAATGCAGCCTTCTATTGGTCAGCCTCTGCCACCTCCCTCCTCTGAAGAAAAGTCGAACAACGTTCCAAAAAACCCTCCTGAAGTTGAAAAACCGCAAGCAATCACTTCCCATAACGCTGATAAAAAAGAGCAAAACACTGATGATTCAAATGAAACAGAAAAAACTGCCATTATCAACACCAAGACTCCATTGGAAAGGCCATTCAATTTAGAGGCAAAAATAGCTAAGTTGAAGATATCCATCCCCCTCTCAGAACTTACCAAACATGATGTATATAGGCAACAAATTCAAAGATCACTTCAAATCCCAGAAAATAAGGACGATGTAAATTTTTTGGATGATACCCCTGAACTATTGTTTGGTCCAGAAGTTAATGGAAAATCAACATATGGACCTATTCCACCCTTTTATGTCAGTTTACATATACATGACAAAGTTTTGCACAACGCTATGTTTGATTCAAGAGCATCACACAATTTGATGCCCAAAGCAGTTATGGAAAAGCTGAACCTTGATATTACAAGACCCTACAAAGATTTGTACTCATTTGACTCAAGTCAAGTCAAGTGTTTAGGCCTCATCAAAGACTTGTGTGTCTCCTTAGTTCAATATCCCAACAAGACCATCCTCATGGATGTGGTGGTGGCTGACATCCCGCCAAAATATGGTATGCTCCTGTCAAGATCATGGGGAGCAAAGCTCCAAGGATCCCTTCAACTAGACCTCTCCTATGCTACTATTTCAGTCTTTGGGAAACCAAAGAGATTGTACAGAGAAACACTTATGAAATATGTGGTAAGTAGTGAGAGCAAGCCTGAAAATTTTCCCATTTACTCAATCCATTCTGATATGGATTCCTTTATTTTGTTTAATGATGATACAAATTCCCCAACTGAGGATGAGCCTTTGGCTCTGGAACAACAAGCACAAATCAACGAAGAGTCGGTTGCCCATACTTGTGAGACTGTCACAACAGTTAATGCAACCAGCATACTAGAAGAACCTCCCCAAACAGAAATTTCAAATCTGCTCGCTGTAAGAATGACTGAAACTCTTAGTACTAACCATAAGCAAGAAATCAAATGGTATTTAGAGTTTGATGGCTCTGTCAACAAGTTAGGAGCAGGGGCAGGTGTGTGGATTCACAATACACATAACAATCATGCAGAAGGTCATGCCTACAGACTGAATTTTAAATGCACCAACAACATGGCAGAGTATGAGGCTCTGCTTTTAGGCCTTAAACTGCTCAAAGCTTTGGGAGCTGCAAAAGTGTCCATCCTAGGTGACTCTGATTTAGTCATACAATAGATGAAAGGTAACTTTGTTACCAATGACAATAGAATGAGGACCTATAGAACTGCTACCACTAATATACTCAATGCATTCACAGAATTCAAGCTGGCCAAGATTTCAAGAGAGCATAACATTCATGCACACAGCCTAGCCACCTTTGCTAGTACATGTAAGCTTCCTTTTGAACCAAACCATCACTTCACAACTGAAATAAAACATAGGCCCGCTGTCCCAAATAACGTTAAAGATTGGCAAGTGTTCAAAAATGATACCCAGATTAATAATTTCCTCACTCTTGAGCATGAATTTACAAATATTAATATTGACATGGATGCTATGAACGATGCCCAATAGCAAACAAATGAAAACCAGCAAGTTGTAACAGCTGCAACAGCCAACCAAATCCTAAACCCGACTGTTTTTAACAAAACAAACATAGAACAGCTGAAACAAATGCATTTGGAAGAGATTGCCAAAACAGAGGCAGAGATCATTGACCTAAAGGATAATTTTCTGCCTGCTAGCCTAACCCCATTAGAAGACATGTTTGACGCCAATGATGTTCCCAGAAAGCCAAAATTACAACCATTGAACGCTGCTATAGAAGAACACAACATTGGGACAACAAAGAATCCCAAAATGATCAAATTGTCCAAAAATGTACCCCCTGATCAAAAGCCCAAGTACATTGATTTGTTCAAAGAATTCCAAGATGTATTCGCGTGGAGTTATGAGGATTTGAAATCCTATGACACCTCAATAATTCAACACACCATTCCCTTAAAACCAAACCAGAAACCTTTCAAACAGAAACTTAGAAGAATTAACCCTATGCTTCTTCCCATGATTGAGAAAGAAGTAAAGAGGATGTTCGAAGCAGGCATAATAGCACCCATCAGATTTTCTGAATGGGTATCCAATCTTGTTCCCACAAGAAAGAAGACAGGTGAGATTAGACTTTGTGTAGATCTGAGAAATTTAAACCAAGTCTCCCTAAAAGACCACTATCCTTTGCCCAAGATGGATCACATCCTACAAAGAGTAGTGGGGTCATCTAGAATCTCTTTGCTAGATGGCTTTTCAGGTTTCAATCAAATACTTGTTCACCCAGATGACCAAGACAAGACAGCCTTTACCACACCCTGGGGAACATTTAAGTACGTAAAGATGCCATTTGGACTTAAAAACGCTGGTGCAACCTTTCAACGAGCAATGGATATTGCATTTGCCAAGGAAATACATGATTTCCTAGTTGTTTACCTTGACGACTTAACCCCTTTTTCCAAATCTGATGAAGAGCACCTCAAGCATCTTAGGCAAATATTCATGACATGCAGGAAATATGGCATTTCCTTGAATCCCAAGAAATCCCTCTTTGGCCTTGAAGAAGGCAAACTACTTGGCCACATCATATCAAAAGATGGGATTAGAATTGATCCTGAAAGAATCCAAGCCATCCTCCAAATCCCATATCCAAGAAACATAAAAGAGCTGCAAGCATTCCTTGGAAAGATCAATTTCCTAAGGAGATTCATTCCAAATCTAGCCGAGCTGATAAGATTATTAAGCAACATGTTAAAAAAGGACGCCAAGGTAAAATGGTCTCTTGAAACCAAGCAAGCATTTGAGAGTATAAAATCTGCCTTAACACAAACCCCTATCCTCACCAGCCCACAATTTGACAAAGATTTTATCATTTTTTCTTTTGCATCTGATCATACTATAGCTGTTGTTCTTTTGCAAAAGGATGAACAGGGAGCTGAAAAGCCGATTGCATTTTTCAACCGAGCCTTAAGAGACGCCCCTTTGAAGTACCCAATCATGGAAAATCAGGCCTATGCACTCGTTAAGGCCATCAAGGATTTCAGAGTGTACATTTTATATTCACATGTGATTGCCTACATTGTCCCAAATGCTGTTGTAAAAGACATACTAACTCAAGAGGGATTAGAAGGCAAAAGAGGAAAGTGGATAGCAAACATCCTTGAGTATGACATAGAAATAAAACCAACCAAGCTAATAAAGGGACAAGGTTTAGCCAAACTGATGTCCGAAACAAACTTTCAAGCCTTAGACATTAACCAACTAGACAATGAACAGGAGCTGGCGACTCCACAGATCAGTGAGACCTTTTTGCAATCTTCATGGTATGCTGATATATGTTTTGTACTGTTAAACCTGTTTGCTCCACCAGGATTGTCCAAGACCAAGAAAAGATTTTTGAAAATGAAGGCTTTAAGGTTTTGTGTAATAGATGGTGCATTATTTTGGAGAAATCATGAAGGTATATTGCTTAATTGTTTAACCATGAATGAAACTAACAAGGTCATGAAATAATTCCATGCAGGTGACTATGGAGGACATCTATATTGGAAGTCCACTACTGATAAAATTTTAAGAGCTGGTTTTTATTGGCCCTCTCTTTTTGCAGATGTAAAGAAGTTTGCCATGTCATGTCACAAATGCCAAATCTTTGAGGGCAAAAGAAAGTTGTTGCCCCTGCCCCTGAAACCCATACCAACCGAAAAGCCTTTTCAATAATGGGGCCTTGACTTCATTGGAGAAATCCATCCCTCTTCCTCAGGCCAGCACAAATGGATCCTAACAGCCACCGACTATTTCACCAAATGGGTTGAAGCCATCCCATGCAGACAAGCCAATGACACCAGCATTATCCAATTCCTTGAGTGCAATATCCTTTCTAGATTTGGCTGCCCTGAGAAAATCATCACTGACAACGCTGCTACCTTCAAATCCAAAAAGATGATTAGTTTTTTCCATAAATTCCATATCACACTGGGCCATCTACAACCTATTACCCTCAAGGTAATGGCTTGGCCGAATCATATAACAAAAGCCTCATCAAAATCATAAAGAAAGTGCTAGAAGAGAACAAGAAGAACTGGCACAAAAAGCTGGTAAATGCCCTATGGGCAGATAGATTCTCGAGCAAGAGATCCATTGGGATGAGCCCTTATGAGCTGGTATATGGCATGGAGGCAAGATTTCCTTCATCCCTGGGCATTCCTACTATTAAGCTGTTACAGGAGATTCAGGCTAAACCAAATGATATTCAAAGAAGAATTAATCAGACCATTCATCTTCAGCAAACCAGAGAGCAAGTTTATGACAGAGCTCAAATTCTGCAAGAAAAGCTCAAAAAGATGTTTGACAAGAGAGCTAAGGTTGAGGATTTCTACATTGGTGACAAAGTTCTAAGGTGGGACTCAAGAAGAGAAGACAAGGGCAAACATGCAAAGTTTGATTTTTTATGGAAAGGGCCATTCGTTATTTCTGCCGTTCAGGGAAATAACACTTATTTCCTCAAATCTGTAGAGGATAGTTCTGCTGAGGAAGGCCCTGTGAATGGCCGTATGCTGAAACATTACCATGATCCCTTTCAAAGGGATGCAATGCAGTTCTGTATATATCTTTGTACAACCTTATTTGTATATACTAGCACTTTTTCTCTTCTTTTTAACAGTCTGATTGTTAGAGGAGCATCAATAAATATTGAGAAGACACAGCCAAAGCAAGTATTCCAGTATTAACAAGCTTTGTCTCTGCACCAATTTCAGCAAAACAACAACGGTAGTGATGGCACATCACAAGCAATTCATGGCAAAAGAAGCTGTTTGCAGTCTTCAGTCAAAAATATCAAAACAAAGGAGTATTTTAGTTTCATATCAGCACCCTTGGTCAAAACAAAAATAAAGCAAACTCATCAGTTTTGACCCATGTTTTGAGAATGTTTCAAAGGTACAATGCTCAAGCAACACTCTACATAATAGCAAGCATGCAGAAGAAAGCAGGCAGTGCTGTGCATTTCACAATATTTCAGTTGAGGAGAAGGTTGTTCATATTACAAAGTTTCAATTATCTAACAGCCAGCATAAAGAAGTTCCTTCAATCCACAGCAACCAAAGAAGATCAAGGCAGTCTGACCTGCTGTTCTTGGCTTTTCACAAGGAAAAGCCATCCCCAAGTGGAGCCACTGTTAGCCTCCTGTTGCGACAGGTGTTCATGTTTCATGATTGACATTTTTACATGCCAAATATGTCATACTTTGCATGCTGCAATGTTCCATATTTCCAGAAAAGACCAAAGAAGAAGCCATGAAGTGTGCTAGTCCAAATGTCACTGCTATATTCTAATTTTGATGAGTTGTTCCATTTTTGAAGAGTTCTTTAGGTTAAGGGAAGGCCAAACAGCTTAATCTTGGCCTCCCCAGGTTTCAATTTCCTGTTTTAGAATATAGAGAATGATATCTCTCCAAACAGCTTAATCTTAGCAGATTTGTAGATAGGTATAGAATCAAAGGAGCCCAACTGCTTAATCTGGGCCCTTGGCAGAAATAAGTGTAGATTTAGATAGGAAAGCAATCAAAAGAAAAAATTGTAAAGCTGGGTCTGCAAGTCTAAGTGCACCCAAACCAAAAAGAAGAAAAAATGTTAGGAAAGTAGGCTGGGTAGGTAGTTTTTGAGATTGCAGAATGATGATTCATGATCAATTTTGTGTTTCTAAGTGTTATATCTTTTCAGATCACGGTTATGATGCAGTTTTTCATGTGGAGGAACTCAAGCTGGACATAACTAACTCCCCTTTCTTCTTATTTCCCAAATCACTCACTAATTTCCCCAAAGAGCTCAAGATCTGCTTGAGCCTCTTAGTCTCATCACGTTCCATAACATTGGCCTTGGTGAAGATCTGCCTCACTCAAGGATTTCCATTCTTCTTATACAAAGTTCTATTCCCCCAAAATAGCCTAAGGTTCCTTACCTTAGCGCTTTCTCATCATCTTCATATTAACTATTGACTCTATTATATAAATCCCTATCTGTTTTCCCCTTCCCCTACTAAATCTTTGTTAATAACTCCCCTATGTACATATCCCACCTTGTAGCACTATAGCTATGTAATTTTTCAGTACTCGGACATAGTAGTCCACCTGGGACTATTATGAACCCATCCGTGTCATGAAACTGAGATTGGTCTAAACCTCTGGTTAGACCAAGAACCTTTACCCGCCTCGCTGTCCTCAAAACCCTGTAACCTTACCCCTCTGCAATCATTTGCACAAAGATAATGTTTAAAGGTTTTAATAAAACATTAAGTTTTGTTCTCCCCCGCTTGTACAAACCCATAAACCCACAAAAACCAAAGTTTAACCCTCCCCGTGACATTTTATGGAGATCCTAATATTCGCGCACATCCCCCGTATAAACCTGCCGCCAGCTCCGTCTCCCGTCAACCCTCCGATCCGCCACTCCTAGATCAGACAGCTCTCGGCGATTTCGGATTCATCCCGTCGCCCGACCTTTAGCGCCCGATGGCTTGGCGGTTTTTCCGTCATACAGGAGGATGCGCATCCACCTGTGATTGCATCGGAGCCGCTTTGACAGATACCACCCTCGTACAGAAGGCGGTCCGATGAAAACCCCAAACCGCCTTCTGTCCCTCCCCCTGACGACTGCACCAGGACACTACCACATCATCTGCACACGTCGACCTCCTGCCGAGTCACCCTTGCCACGTCACTGCTACCGTGTCCCTGCCACGTCATCCACCGTACATTCTGACGTCACCCTGCTGACGTCATCCTGCCACGTCATCCGCCGTACCATGGTCCCACCCGCTGACGTCATGTTAACGTCATCATCAATTTTTGGTGCGAAAGGCGAAAATCGTGCTTAGGAAGCCCGGATTCAAATTCTGAGGTAGTTTTTCATGCGCGATTAGCGCCTAGCGCTAATCGCGCATGGCTACAGGAAATGGGCCGAAATGGAAAACCCCTCATTGCACAGCCCCCAGCAAGCCCAAAAGGCGCCGAATGACCTGTTTTTCTTCGCCAGGCAGGCAGAAAGGATCAAAAGACAGTTCTAAAGGAAACAGAGGGCCGAACAGTGGCCATTAAGTTTTGATTTGACCCACAGCGAAAGAGAGAACCGGCCCGATTCATTTGTCAAAGAGTATCAGAGGAAAGATGAAGCGGCAAATAGTATCAGTTAAATTTTTTAATGGAAATCTTCATTTCCCAAAGTAGGTCAACATTGAATGGCCTCCAGCAAAGTCAAATCAGATGGTGTAAGCCCATCCCAGCTCTCAAATCACAGTTAAAGCACTTAAAGCCACTGAACTACAATGGAGCAGAAGCCCAGGCACAATTATTGCAGAAGCACTGCACCAAGCCATCGAGGACAATGCATTAATTCAGTTTTGATACGGCTGCCCTCAGCGCAACCCATAGATATTTTCTTGCATTTATTTCTGATAGGTTTAGGTTAAGGTAATCTTTTACTTTCAGACCTGTTTAGGTCAAAGCTGTAATAAACAATTTTGGAGAATTCCTCCTATATATTCCTCCCTCTATATTGTTTCAAGGGTTGGTCGATTGATAATTTTCCCTAGAGACTCGCACTGCATACCTGATATGTTTTACTTAATCAAAGATTGCTGAAGAGATTGGAGGAATGACTCTCTGCTCTGTGTCTAATGATCTGAGGAAGTGAATGTGGAATTCTTGTGCTGCAACATGACTCAATAAGTGCTTCTTACCTCTGTTTTCATCGTTTCACCATCTAAATAGCAGAAAGAAAGATTAGCTTAGAACTTGTTTAACTGCACTCTAGGCTCAATTTCTGTTGTTTCTTTATGTTTTTTCATCTGAACTGAATTGGATATGAATATGAATTCCCTGTGGCTCATATTTACCCGAATTCACATGTGTTTGACAGTTATCTAGGGATTCTTTACTGCCCCTAGATAGAGCTCATTCACCCTTCTCGGTTAAGCTGATTGAGAGATTCTTGATTGCCTCTCCTTCCTTAGCATTCTTTCCATCCTTTAAACTCTAAAAATTGTTCCATGTGTAGCTACCTTGCTCCTTATTCCTCTTGTGACCAAGAAAATTCACCAGCAGTCCTACTCCTTGACTCCATGCCCAATGGTTTGAAACTTTCACACTATACCTGCCTCTTTACCTGAAAACATCAATCTTCCCACCAAAACACAAACAAAACACCTGAACTCAATAGCTAGCCTGAAATCATCATCAACAGAGCTAAATAAGAAAGAGAGAGCCCTCTCTGACTGCAGGTGGGCTAGAATCTACAGTCCAAAGTTGGTATGTGGTTACCTCGGCCGTATCCCTTTACTCCAACCTGAGGGACAACCTGAGTGATAACAGCAGCTATCATGTTTACCTCTACCTTTACTGCATCATTTTGCATATCAGAAAGTGTAGGAGATTCTCTTTCTCTTAGCAAGAGAGAAAAGTCATAACCAAATGCTTCAACATATTCTCATTTGTGCTAGGGCTTCTGGAGGTTTCAAATGAGCTAGAATTTAGTTAAACACTTTATTGAATCTTTTTGAAAAGTTTTGGATAGTTTCATCAAATTCTATTCTAAGGTTGTTATATTCAGTAAGTGCTTGAACTAGATTAGTTCTATTTCCCCATTTCCTTAGAAAGTTATCTTCAAACTTTACCCAATTTCGAATGCTTCCTGGTGTAAGAGCTTTAAACCATTTTCTAACTTCACTAATGAAGCTTTGTGAAAAAAGTCTTAATTTCACATCCTCATCATCGACTTCTTCTCTGTCAACAAAATCATTGAATCTGTCTACAAGTTCCTCTGCTGTAATTTCTTCATCACTACCCCAAGTAGGGATCCTAGCAGCATATTTACTAGGCGGGTCATGCAAAACAACAGGGAGCACAAGTGGAGCATACCTAGTAGGTGTAGCCATGATTAAAGGAGGAACAACAGTTACAGGAATTACAGGGATAGAGGATGAAGAACTGATATGAGGAGGGCTGCTTGGTTTCTGAAAGCCACTAGGAATGGCAGAAACAGAAGATGAAGAACTGATATGAGGAGGACTACTTGGCTTCTGTAAACCACTAACAAATGAACTCCAATTTGGAAGAGGTAAACCAAATTTAGATTTCAACATGATTTCAAAAGGGTCAAGTTCTTTCAGTTTATCCAAAGCTTCCTTTTCTAACAATAGCTCAGAGGTAACAACTTCCCAAAATTATTCTTTGTCTTCTTGTGATACTAGGGCTGAGGTGTCAATTCCTCTCTTTTGCAAGTCTAAGATAATTCCAATGAGTTCCTCTTCATTTTTTGATATAAACAATACTTCATGAATTTATCATCAAATTTTTTGTCTTCAAGACTTCGTGAGAATTCAGAGAGCAAAGATTTTGAATGAGATGGAGTACCTGATATTTATGAAAATCTTTGACTGACTCTTGAAGCAGTGTTGGGGTTGTCTCCAATGTTAGGTGGATTGGGATCAAGATTGCTCTGTGTGTATCTCCTTCTCGAATCCACCTTTAAAACTTTGAAAATATATGGAGTCACCAAGGTAGATTGCAGCCTCGAGAAACTTTCTGAACTCTTGCTACTTTCAGAAGTTCAGCTTCTTGATTTCGGGAATGAGTAATCTTCAAGCTCCTGACAGACGTACCAAAATGTTATCACAAAATTTTACCTTGATAGGCTTCTGATCAAGTAGACTCTGAGTAACTCTTTCAAACCAATCTTTTGGTTGAGGCTTAGCCTCCTCAACTTGAGAGGGCTCTCTCACTAGGTTTAGGGTTTTTGATTAATAATTAGATGGCTAACTCTAGGAACAAAATGAACAAAAGTATAACTGGTTGACTAGTTGAAACTATGATTAGAAAATATCTATTGGGCTATGGAGTCAAAATAGTCTTCAACAAAACAACATGATCAGCAAAACATGGAAGTCAAGGCACTTTGAGTTTAGGTTTATGAATAAAACAGTAACATAGTGAATCAACACAGTTTACAAGCATGTGAAGGAAGTTAGAGAATTTTCCAATGAATTCTAAGTATCACAAGCTCATACCACTGCAAATAAGTAATTTAACAAAGCCATAAGAACATCAAACACATAAACTCTTGGTGAATCTTGATTAGTCAAACTGATCACTGTATTAAGTATGAAAACCACAGTTTCTTACAATAACACAATCTTTCATTTACTAATGAAATTTCCAACCTTTGTACTTAAGCCACTGAAATGGAGTGCAAACTCCTTTTTCACCTGGGTATGCCCTCCTTGCAATTTCTTACAAAACTTCCAGCACCCTGCTTTCTTGAAGGCTTCCAAAACTGCTTTGTCTCTGATTAGGACCTCAGTGCTTTCAGGCTCTGTTCTCAAGAAATGACCAGACCTATGCCATTTCTTCTCCTCTGTCCTCTTTTCTCTTGAATTTCTATGACAAAACCAACCTCCTTTGACACTCAATTGATCAGCCTCACTTGCGAATGGTGGCCAGCCTCACCTGAATGCTGAGTGAAGAAAACGTTGGTGACAATTACCAAAGTTTATTGTTCGAAAACAATTTTGTTTGAAGGGTTTGTATGCAAACTAAAGTGATAAAACTAGCCAGCCACTTTTGAATTTTGAAATTATCTTTCATAATGAACCCTAAATTCGAAATGATGAGTTTGGAGCGGTGGCATGCTTAAGGAATGACTCCTAGCTGATACCTAATAATGAAAATTTTAACAGAATACTAATGCATTGATGTTTGACAAGACTGTTGTTATGAATCCGTGCTTTTGTAGCGTGCAGGGAAAAGTGCTACGAAAAGAGCAGCATTTTCGTAGCGTAAAACAGACAATTTACACTGTCTGCGCTATGAAAACGTGGTTTCTGGGATAATTCTAGAAATTTTCAAATTGGCTTTAAGCTATGAGTTTCTAACAAGACTGTATATGAAACATAGAAAAAGCATGCTAGACTTTATTTGGACATGAAAAATTAAGCCTTAGAGACTCCTAACCTATCAACTTCCCATTGAAACATAGGGTGACTTGACACTTATCTAAGACTATGACTAACAAAATGTAAACCTTTGTTTTTTGGTGATAACAGAGAGATCCAACCTTCATAGAAAAACTAAAAAATTGGTGGAAGGAGAATGAGACTAGACTGAATGGAAGAAACAAAATGCACACTCTATAGCTAAGACTAAAAGAACTCAAAGGTAAAATAAAGAAGTGGAATAGAGAGGAATTTGGAAATATTAAAAAAGACCAAGAAAAGATTTAGATAGAAATGAAAATAATCCAACAGAAAATCATAGAAGATAGGAGAACTGAAGAATTAGCAGAGGAAGAAGGAATGGTACTAAACAGGCTGGAGGAAAGAAGAAAACAAGAGGAAATCTTATGGAGACAAAAATCGAGAACATAATGGCTGAAAGAGGGGGAAAGAAATACGAAATTCTTCCATAAGGCCATGATACAGAACAGACAGAAAACAAAATATTCTCTCTAAAGGATAGCCAAGGCAACAGGTTAACTCATAAAGGGGAAATGGAGAACCTACTGGTACATCACTTCAAAGGAATCTTGACTGAAACGCAAAACAATAGAGAGGAAGATATAGCTGAAATAAGTCAATATATATACCCAAAATGGTGAATAGAGAACAAAACATGGCACTCGTAAGGGTTATAACAAAAACAGAAGTAGAAGAGACAGTGAAGGCGATGGCAAAGAACAAAGCACTAGGACCAGATGGATACACCTCAGAATTCTTCCAAGCCACATGGAGCTTCATGAGTCAAGATATTGTAAATGTAGTGGAAGAATCCAGATGCACGAAAAGAATGCACCCAGCTTTGAATGCTACCTTCCTTGCCCTGATTTTGAAGACGGAAAAGGCTGAGGAACCACAAGGATTCAGACTGATAGCACTATGTAATGTAATTTACAAAATCTTAGCTACTATAATGGTGAATAGACTAAAACCTATACTACCAGAGCTGATTTCACAGGAAAAGACAGGGTTTGTCAAAGGGAGACAAATAGTGGACAGAATTATAGTAGCTCAAGAAGCAATCCATTCACTGAAGAACTCAAAACACAAGGGGATGATGATCAAACTAGACTTAGCTAAAGCATATGACAGGCTACGTTGGGAATATCTCCAGAAAATCCTCAAAGCTTATGGATTTGATGACATATGGATAGATTGGGTAATGTCCATGATAACTATGCCAGTTATGTCCATATTGCTAAACGAGACACCTTTAGAAGCCTTTAACCCATCTAGAGGACTCAGGTAGGGTGACCCACTATCCCCGTTTCTATTCATCCTAGCTGCTGATGGTTTAGTAAGACTGATAAAAGCTAAAGTGAATAGTGGACAACTAAAGGGACTCAGATTGTGGGGAAATGAACTACCCCTAACCCATCAAAAATTTGTGCATGATGTCATGTTGTATGGACAGGCCAACCTTAAAGAAGCAAAGCAATTAATGGAAATTCTCGGCAAATTTACAAGAGAAATAGGTACTGAGATAAACAAAGAAAAATCAGAAATTTACTTCTTCAACACTCAAATGACTTCCCAATCATTCCTGGCAAGAACCATGGGATTTAGAGCAAGGAAATTCCCCACTAAATACCTAGACATTAAACTATGTGAAAAGAAAAATAGAAATGCTAACTGGGGAGGCTTGATGGAAAAGATACAAAAACGAATGGACAACTAGACTTTCAGGGCTCTGAACACCCCAAGCCACATCATCCTCCTCAAATCGGTTCTCCAATCCATTCCAATTTATCAAATGACTAGCCAAGCTATACCAAAAACAATATGTCAAAAAATGGTGGAGATTTTCAAAAAATTCCTATGGCAAGGGATGAGAAAAGCTAAAAAGTGGAAGCTGTTATCCTGGAAATGGCTAAGTAAAAAATTAACAAAAGTAGGACTAGGGTTGCGATACCCATATATCCTAAACCAGATAATGGGGGAAAATTTGTGGTGGAGATGGATACAAGGAGGAGAAGACTTGTGGAAAAAGTTGTGGGAGAAAAAATACGAGATGGCCAGATCTCTAGAAGGAAAATTGAGAAGCCAATCAGAAAAGAAAGGCTCTGCAATATGGAACTTGGCAAGATCAAATAGGGACCTGATAAGAGAACATAGCTTCTGGGAAATAAGGGAGGGGGACAAAGCAAACTTCTGGGATGAGGCATGGAAACAAAGAGAAAAACTTCGTCAACAACCTCAACTCCAAGAAATTCACCAGTTCACCACCCAAATAGAGGAAGACGTAGTCCGAAACTACTGGCTCGTTGAAATGGATGGAAATTGGAGAAAATGGAAAAAAAAGGAAGATTGGCAAGAAGAACTAGAAATAGAACAATGGGAAAACTACGAAAAGGAGATGGTGACAAGAAGAATAGCGGTCAAAGAAGGGATGGACATCATAATATGGGGAAAAAGAATTAAAGGGATGTTCACGATAGCAGAAGGATACTACATAAAAGTAGGTAATACTAGCAACCCTGAAACAAAAAAATGGGACATAATTTGGAAATTAAAAACCTGGCCGAAGATATCGTTGTTTACTTGGATTATGATTCATGGGAGATCTTTAACATGGGACCAGTTGTGAAGGAAGGGGACGCAAGGCCCCTCGCACTGCATGCTATGCTAGGAACAAGAATAAATGATGGAACACCTAACTAACACTTGTCGAGTCAGCAGCACCCTGTGGCAACACCACCAGCAACTCTTCGAAATTAGCAACAAAGACATAAACAACATGAAATTAACAGTAGAAAAATGGAGGAGTAAACCTTAACAAAATGTAGTCCTGAACAGAGCTTGGAATCTTTCCATAGGGTTCATCCTGTGAAACATATGGAAAGAAGGGAACCGGTTTATTTTTAAGGAAGATGGTAGAGCAACGAATTATATATGGAGCCAAACCATTTAGAACATAAGAGAGACCATAATTATAGATATGTGGAACGATGAAGACTATAAAGCGGACCAAACAGAGATATGAATTCTAAACCATCTGCAACTAAAACCAAACAAAATAGATATGGCTGCAAGGCAACACTAGGCCAAAGAAGTAGAGGACATCAATTACTATAGGAATCCTCAGCAGGGATTTATAAAGTTGAATTTCGACGGAGCTACAAAATGAAACCCAAGTGAGGTAGACATTGGGGGAATATTCAGAGATGACAGGGGAAGGACGCTAAGGGTATATGCGATGGACTGTGGAAATGCATTGAACAACGAAGCAGAATTCCATGCACTGAAAAGGGGGAGAGAAATAGTGATACGAGAGGGGTAGCAGAAACTCCAGGTAGAAGGAGATTCGAAGCTAGCTATAGACATACTTAAATAGCTACAGAGCGAAACACTAGCAGAAAAGCTGAGTCGCAGCTGGCAGACCACATGGATAGTCAAGGAGATAAGAAAATTCTTGAGAAGGATAGCATACACACTACCAACCCATGTGAGAAGAAGAGGTAATGAACCAATAGACTACCTAGCGAATTGGGGATGCAGGAATGGAGACCAGTAGCTGGATGTAAGTGGGGTAGAGCTAAACCAGAAGGAGGAAATGACACACTTGATACAACTCATAGAAAAAGAAAAGAATACGAGAAAAAATCTAGAGAAATCGAAGAGAGATGGCCGGAGTGGAGAGGGAAAAGGACAGATGCAGGAAAGGACAGGGGAGGAACAGGATAGAAGTAGATAGGATGGAAGGATGATGGAGTAGGGTAGAGGAGGTGCACCGCCTGAGAGTACGAGGGAGGAGCCGGAAAGAAATGTCAAAGGAAAGGGAAGGATAGAGAAACGAAGGCGGACAGAGGAATAAAGACAAGTGGTAGAATAGAGTTAGAATTACAATGACAAGAGAAACTGGGAGAGGAAAGGAATTAATGAAAGACAACGGTAGATAGGACAGGAGGGAAACATCCCGAGACAGGAAGGAAGGGATCCGTGCTGGGAATAAAACAAGACAGCTGGCGGTAAAGACAAAAGTCGGGAACAAAAAAGAGATAAAGCTCAAGGAAAATAGGAAAGAGGCATTATGCATGCAGATGAAGATGAGGAAAGGTGACGAGAAAGGAAGTGGAAGAAGTGAGAAGACGCAGAAGGTGGAAGAAAGGTGAAACTTGGCAAGCCGGTATGTAATACCCTTGTCTTTAACTTCTGATAGCTTTATATGTTTGAGAAGTAGGACTCTAGGAAATTGGTTTTGCAATCAACTATGGCATCTTCATATCAATTCCTCTAGAAGTTCTAGTGGAATGGGGGAATACAGTCTCAAAGAGATTACGTCCAGCCAGGACAGAGAGAGCGAGAGGAAAGGCATAGGAAACTTTGAGAGCGAGGGCCACCCTGAGATAAAATTCAACAATTCCCCCTTCAAAATCTGGGTTATAGCTAGCCCCATAGTTATGAAAGGTAGAGTGCCTGAAAAGCCGAGAGAAGGAAGCTGGGAAAGGAAATTCCCGACTTCCAGTGTGGAGGCATTGCAATCTAGGGGGAAGGGTGCGAGTGTAGCCAGAAGAAACCCTGTAAAAAAGGCTAAGAAACCCGGGTCCAGGGGATACCTCTTTCACCTACCATTAACTAAGGGTGAGTCCCCGAGAGTGAGGAGGAAAAAAAGGCAGGAGTTGAACTTCTGCATGGGGCGGGATAAGAGAAGAACATATCGATACCTTTTGAACTTGGGAATAAAAAGAGATGGAGCTAAACCTAGACTGGTGGGAAACCAGAAGGAAGAAGGAGAAATAAACTGGGGAAAATGTTTTAAACCAAAACAATATGTCTAACATATGCTTTTATTTTGTGATAGGTTCAGTATCAGATCAGGAAAGGCACTTAGAATAGGTTAGAGAGCACAAGACTACAGGTAACAATTGCCAAGCTGCAAGCAGAATGGCTCCCAGGAGAGGAAAGAGGGTAGCTAAGAAGGAAGAAGGAACAAGTGGTCAGACAAAGAAAAGAGGTAGGAAGACAGATCGAGAACAAATGATGACAATTATCGACGCCTACATGGAAGGAAACCCGAAGGAAGTCAGAGATCAGATAGCAAGCTGGGAGAGAGACCTAAGAGAGAATCTTAGGTACCGAGATATACCTATGGATGAATGGGAAAGAATGGTTCCAGAACCTGGGACTACCAATGGAAGACAATCCCTGTTCAGACAAACCATGCACCAGTATTAGGTCATGAAAAACGTAGTGGCATGGGCCATGACCCTTTACTGCGAGCACACGACAGGGGAAGAGGTTGAAAAACAAGAAGACAAAAAGGAGAAGGACTGAGTCCGAGCTAAACTTCTAAGGGAAATAACGACCATACAGATCTAGACATACCGAAACAATCTTGCCTTAGGAGGGATTGAACAAACCCTGAAATAAATAAAGTGGAAAATGGAACAGAGAAGCGAGATGCCAGGATCCAGTGCTAAGGCACCAGCTCCAGTAATATCCTCAGATGAGGAATGACCAAGCGAACCAGAATTCTTTGAATTTTGACTATGATGAAGAATACAAACATGTTTATTTTGATCTTTAGAGGTAGCAGTAGAGACAATCAACATAGAAATAGTGGATGGATTGCTATGAACTTTTTAAAATTTTGGACAGGATTTAAAGCTGACCGACAGTCACCTGGTTTCCTTCGGGCAGGTGACTACCCGGAACAAATGGATGTAAAAAGTTTTGGAAAATAGATGATAAATAGAGATCTGCCAAGTTTACAAAAAAGAATATAGTATTAATAATTATTTCATTCATTAAATTGTGCTAGTGAAACTGGACTCATTAATTAATAAATTCAAATTTAAAATAAATTTGAAATAATAATAAAAAATAATATAGTATTAATAATTATTTCATTTATTAAAATTTAGGGAAGAAACTCTTATGAACCTAGGCTCTTCTTTAATAAAATCGTCGAGACTAATTGATAAAATCAAATTTAAAATAAATTTAAATTTCTGTTTAATATTGATTCCTTAATACTAATTCTGGAATTAATATGAATTGGATTTTGCCCGAGGCTAAGCATAAGTTGTTTTTAGGTACAAGTTTTTGGAATTTTTTGGCTCAGAGCTAAATATTTCAAACCTTTTGTCCTTAGAACGAGCCTATAATTTTTAAATTTGGTTGTTCATTGTCTAGAAAAAAGTGATTTAGGGTTTACATGCTTAGAGAAAAGTGATATGCATGGATTAATGTAACATTTGATTGACAGTCAAAGCATTGAATGAGATCAAGGCATATTTTTTATGAAATGTGGTGTATGCATGGGTTGGAGATGATCAGATTGATGACATTTGGAGTGGCAACAAACCCCAACCCCCGACTTGGTCGGTTCTGTCAACAAAATTTTATGTGCATGCAAGTGGGCCATAGTCAGTGATAGTGAGTTGGTCAGAGTTCAAATGAAAGGAAGATTAGAGGGAGGGCCGACTCCTAGTTGTGGGTAGACCCCACAGGTAATTTATCATTTGTCAATTAGTCATACAGAGTTGTTCCATGTCCATTCCATGAACGAAAAGAAAACAAAGGGGCAAGGGAGGAGTCATATCATTTGTCAATTAGTCATTAAACCTGCACTTATTGTACACTATACACATTATGACAAAGATACCCCCAACACCATCCAATGGCTCAAATAATCATCGCAAAATAAGGCTTAAGCCCTCTGCACCAATCACAATGTTAATAAATAGAATTAATATATATATATATATATATATATATATATACTTTACATGTCATTTCTTTAACTTTTAGTAAAAGAAGGATTAATATAAGGGACATTGGCTAGAGAATGAGATGATTTCTATAGATCGAAACCATTTTGAGACCTTGCAGGTCTTCTTCTCAAGGTTCAAAAACTTGATGACACAGATAAATTTTGTGGGATAAATAGGAAGGAGGAACAAAACATATCCTTTTTGTACTTTCTAAACTAGTTTCTCAATATTTTTTCTTTGTCTCTTCTTTCTATATAGCTACACTCTCCATGGATAAGAATTATAAGATGGAATCTTTGGATGATTTCATTGAGTCCTTAATAGATTAACAGAATAATCTTACACATTGGGGTTCTTAATCTTTCTGAGCTTAGATTGAAGGGTGGTAAAAAGACAGGCAAGTAAAATAAACAAGTAATCTTGATCATATAGATGGAGACAACTTTCAATCTAGTAAGGGGATTAAGATTCCTAAGGGAGAAAAAATTAAGAAGGAGAGAACATAGTGTAGCTACTATGACGCAAGATTCCATCCAAAGAATTCTACCATTGTGAAGACACTGATGTAATGGCCAAAGTACTTCAACAACATAATCTAGATGACTATATTATAGACAAAGTCAAGGAGAAGATTGACGACAAGCCACGAGAGGATTAAGGTATGGATCATGTTCCGATTGTTATTGATTCAACATCTAAAAATTTGATTTTGGATTCAAGTGACTCTAATCATATGGATGCATCAAAGCATTCTTCTTTAATACCTTTCACTGGTCCTACTACAATAGGTCCTCCAACACCTCTTTTTTAGGGAGATCTTCAAGGCAATTTTGCATACTCATCAGATTATATTTCTAATTAGATTTTAGGATTTGTTTTAGAACCTCATCAGAAACCCATTATAGATCCAGAGCATGTGCTATGGAGGGCATATCATGCTCTACAATTAGCTAGACAATTAGCTAATGGGTGAAGCTACCAAATCACAGGGAACTAGTTTTCAATTTATTCGTACTCCGTGATCTCTCATTAGTATGGTTAGCAAGTACGAGGCTAAACCAAAAAAAAAAGGATTATAATACGATGGTATTGGAAAAATCTAAGGACAAATTCATGATGGGGATGATCAACAACACCATCCTTGTTCATAGAAACTACATAGTTGACATAGTATGCATTGTATTTTTAGGGGTGGTTTTCTTCCCAATAGGTTGTCCCTCTTTACCTCACTCTTCTCATATTGTGTATTGTATAATTTATTCCATGAGTAATTGACATGGCCAGAAATTATTGGGACTCATTGATTTTTTGTTGTTATACATGAGTACTTAACATGGTTGAGAATTGCTAGGACTCGTTCAATAGCATAGTCCCTGGTTGGGATGTAGGGGGCGCTGGGGTACATTGCAATCAGTAGTTCATTAATAAATAAAATCTGGCCATCATTATACCCTCTTCCATACATTATTAGGGTCACATAAGACCACTTTTCATTCACTACTAAGCATTAAACCCTACTTATTTTCAAATTTTCTATTTTTAGGGTTTTCTATTTTAATAGGAGGTGCCACCTAGGATGACATGTGGTACTAACTAGACTCTAGTTGGAGGATGAAATGGATAATTCCACTCCATTGATTCATTCTACCTAATGCACAGGGATTCCTAGATTGAGTATGCACTTCCTCCCTACTTTGCAGTGGTTAACATCCATTTTTCTCTCCCCTCTCCTTATTAAGTTGACCTTTATTCCTATTTTAGAGTTGAATTAAGTTTAACTAGTTAGTATTTTGCATGCGAGAGTTATTAATTAGTTATAACTAATTTCTAACTCCACTTACTTCCAGTTCAGTCTATTTTATGATATTTTTCTAATTTTGGGTTTCCCAATCTAATTTCGACTTATTTGCAAACTAGGGAAAGTGCTTTTCAGATATACCAAGTGCATGCACATGGAACCCTAACCTAATTTGAATTGGTTGGAATCCTAGAGAGTCTCCTTGGTTTATTTCTCAATTTATCAACAATTTTATTCGCTTTTATTTCTTGTTTTTCAAGTAGCTAGTTGAGTATTTGTTCACATTTAGATCCTGTGGTTGTGCTTAAAATCCAACATATCCCTTTTGGAGATGCTAGGCAATTCTAGTATTTTTCTCTTATGATTCATCATCCTATTGGCCCCCCATATAATGTCTTCCATTACTTTCATTTAAATAGTTTAGTGTGTTGACCACTTAAGTGTCAACTACCCCATGAGCAGAGTACACTTTAGAGCAGTTAGAATTTTTTTTCAGATTTCATCAGCATCATGTAGCTTTTGGTCTTCAATATAATCCAAATTTTGCATCCTTGTGGGCCATTATGTAAAAAATGATTCTAGTATGAAGCCATGTAAAACATCTAGGTAGCCTAATATTTTTGCTAAGGAGTTTCACTCTAGGGATTTTTTTTCCTTAGCTAGTTATTTTTGTTTTTCAACACTTAATAATTAGTTGAGTTTTTATC
This sequence comes from Pinus tabuliformis, assembly GCA_031772625.1. Classification (NCBI taxonomy): domain Eukaryota; kingdom Viridiplantae; phylum Streptophyta; class Pinopsida; order Pinales; family Pinaceae; genus Pinus; species Pinus tabuliformis. The sequence continues at coordinate 2,042,175,088 of CM062816.1, forward strand.
CTGAATATACCCCAAAACTAGAGTGGGGCTTGATGGTAAAGTCTTAGGTTAGTCCTAGTGTATAGATTCTATGTACACTATCATACTAGATCATGTCTAAAATGTCAGAGAATTTGGTTGTGTCTAGAGCTCAATTTTTAATTATTAAAACTCCTGTTCTGAATGGGATTTCTATGTAATATTTGATGCAAAGATGTAAAACATGTTGTTTATAGAATTTATACGGGGTATGGGTAATTAAATTTACACCTCAACTCCTAAAATTTCTATGTGGGCATAATCTGAGGGAGGAAAAATATGTTTGAACCCCTGTAGTGTCATTTTTTTTTTATTTTTTTGCAAAAAAAGGAAAAATAATTAGTCGAAAATTAGTCAAAAAATTAGAATGAGAGAAAAAAATTCTCTCCTAGTGGAAAAGTAATTGAAAAAATTATGAGTACATTCCCAAAAAGGGAAACAAGTTAGAAATTGAGAAAAGTCCCATTTCCAAGGCAAAAAAGTTCCACAAGAAATTCGTTGGGTTAGAAGAAAATAATTTCTTAAGGAAATTGAATTTTTTGGTTCATGTGTTTATTTTGAGTTGAAAATTTTTGAGGAATTTTTTTTTGAAGGTATTCCAGTGCTCCAAAACCACTCTAGAGTAAAAAATGGTCCATCCAACTCATTAAACAAGGCCAACAATTTCTAGATTTGTGCAGCAAAATCAAGAGATCGATTTTTCTGAGAAGGATCAAGCCATGGATTGAGTCAACAAGCCATTTTTTCCACTTGGAGGGTTATAGCTCTCTCATTTTCTATATAAGGAAGCTCTTTCTCCTCATTGTATTATCATGAAGTTTTTAATGGGGCTCTAAGTCAAGCTCTGCTGACCTGTAATACTCTTTTGGAATAATAAAGAAGTCTTTTAAGGGTTAATTCATGGTGGTGTTCCTCTTCTATTTTTATGGTAAATGATTTCTTAACATTGTTATTTATGTTATAATGGGTTTACATTTAATTATTGTTATTTCACTAGCGAGTTGTGGATTAACTATTTGCAGAGGTATCTTGCATTAGTTCTTGAGCTTAGATAAGAATTTTAAATTTTATCAATCTAGCAGGTATCTCTAAATATTTGGGTCTATTTTGCAATCTAACTCCTAACTCCTGCTGATTTATCTTAAGTGTGTAGATATCCATCAGTGATTCAGAACTTGGGTGTGAGGGGAATTCCTTGGTTGGACCAACCAACTCCCAAGACAAAATGATTGAAGAGCTCACTTTGTTTGGTTTCAAAGACTTACCTAACAAAATTATTTTGCAGGGTTTCTTAACTATTAATAGTCTAAAAATATAATTTAGTCATTTATTCTTTCATTATATTGCACTTCAATTGAATATTTCTGCTAATAAGATCCATTATTTGTTAATCAAGGAACCCTCATCCCTTGATCTAGTTCTTGTAGATTTGGAAATATAATTTGTATATATATTTCTTCTAACCCTTGTATATATTTTCCATGTACATGTGTATGTATGTATGTATGTATCAAATTGGGGTTTCTTCTTTTTGTTTCCTTGTAGATCGAAAGGGAGGGACAAAGGTTTTGTTTCAAATTTTTTTGTAGGTGTATTTTGTCTCAAAGATTGAAAGGAATAGATTTCTTAAAGGCTAAACCCTCACCTAGCCTATATGACTAGGGTTTCAGTGCAGCGAGTCGATTTTTGAGGCCCATCTGGCCTTCAAACCCTTCCTCTCCAAGGCTGCAAGAATTGAGGCCTCTCTAGGCTCTTAAAATGAATATTTTTGTGGTTTTTGTTAGAAATTAATTAATGGAGAAATGAAATACAAAAAATATTACAAAAAAATACAAAAATGCATAAAACAAGAGAGACAGAGATATATGTGGTTCAACAAATTTGGGCTACATCCACACAAAAATAACAATCCTTCCTTTTATATTATCCAACAAAATGAAGAGATACAAACTACAACAAATCTGCTATAATTTATTCTTTGCTATCACACAACCTCCTTTCTCTCTCTCTCACTCAGAATAATCATCCACCTACGCAATACAATTCCCTCATATAAACCGAGGATTTCCTTCTAGGGAAAAAAAGCTAAATTAACATAAATTCTACTATCATATCATCCACCTAATGAGTGGCCTGGATTGACTATGAAATTATAATATTTTACAAGGAAATTTTTCATCTATTTTTAGCTTTGGGGGCATTTCCCCCGAACCCTCACTAGGGGGGCATCATAAAAGTTGTTGTCACCCCCCTTGGACCCCCCTGACAGTGATTAAACGGGTGAAATTTCCACCATGTTAGGAACAAGAATCCAATGCAGCTGAAACAAAAAACATCTAAAAAATGAGGAAGATAATCAAGCTCCACACCCAACAATCTCCCACTTGGAGACTGATTATATAAACTCCATCATTGCTTCACTTGTTGGATAATGAATCCACTTGGACCTGGTTATTTCTCATCTTCATCATCATACTTGAAGACTAATTGAAACTGAGCATAATCTCAGTTTCTCCTTGGTTACAACTTTTGATAACATATTTGTAGGATTATGGATAGTTTGTATCTTTTCCAACTTGAACTGTCCATCTTCCCACACTGACAGTATGAAATTTTACATGACCTGTATATGTTTAGTCTTGGAATGAAATGTTGAGTTCTTTTCAAGATGAATGACACTCTGACTATCAGTAGATAACTTTCCCATCTCTTGCTTCTTGCCCAATTCATCCATAAACCTTTCTAACCAAATCATTTCTTTACTAGCCTTTGTAGCAACAACATACTCTGCTTCTATTGCTAAAAGTGCAATATTTTTTTGCAATTTGAAACCAAACTGACAACTATTCCACCTACAGTAAACACATACCATGTGGTGTTCCTCCTATTATCTCTATCACCTGCCATATCTCCATCAACATATCCCCATAGAGAAATGTTTGAAAAACCAAAGAATAATACTTAATTTGCGATACCTCTCAAATACCTGAGAATCCATTTCACTGTCATCCAATGCTCTTTTCCTTGATTTTTCATATACATGCTTACAACTCCCGTTGCATGTGCAATATCAGGCCTTGTGCATACCATTGCATACATTAATCTTCCAACTATTGATGCATAATTAATTTTACACATATAATCCATCTCTTCCTAGGTCTTGGGACACATCTCCTTACTTAGCTTGAAATGGCTAGCCAAAGGTGTACTACTTGGTTTTGCATTTTGCATATTAAATATTTCCAACACATTTTGTATGTACTTACTCTAAGACAACTTTAATTTGTGATTTTTCTTATCTCTAGTTATTCTCATACAAAGGATTTGTTTTGCAGCACCCAAATTTTTCATTGCAAATGAATTTTCCAATTTTTTTTGAGCACATTTATTTCCTGCATGTTAGACCCTACAACAAGCATTTCATCTACATACAATAGAAATATAATATAACTACCATCATTTTGATTTTTAAGATAAACAAAATGGTCAAAGTGACATCTAGTATAACCTTGTTCAGACATAAACCTATCAAATTTTAGATACCACTGCCTTGGAGCCTGTTTTAAGCCATACAAGCTCTTCTTCAATTTGCACACTGATTTATCCTTCCCTTTGGCCTCATACCCTTGTGGCTACTGCATATATATTTCTTCCTCCAAATCCCCATGGAGAAACACTATCTTTACATCTAACTGCTCAAGATGCAAATCTTCTACTACCACTAGAATTAAAATAGTTCCAATTGAAGTCATTTTAACAATAGGAGAACAAATTTCATCAAATTCTATACCTTTATTTTGTGAAAAACCCTTCACCAAGAGTCTAGCCTTATACCTCTATTTACCTCCATCTTCTTCCTTCAACCATTAAACCCATTTATTCTGTAAGGTTGTTTTACTTGCAGGCAATTTGACTAAGTCCTAAGTCTAGTGATGCATCAAGGAGTCCATATCTTCTTCCATGGCATGCTACCAATTCTTGGTTTATAATTGCATTGCTTCTTCATATCTTTCTAGTTCACTAGAAGTAGTTAATAATATATATTATAATGACAAAGAGTATCGTTTAGGGGGTCTATTTATCCTGGTAGATATTGTAACACAACTATCAGGATTTTGAGGTGCATGTTGTTGTGGTTGTTGATCATTATGATTTTCAGGTACCTTTTTTTTTGTGATCTCATCAAGAACTTTGTATTCTTTGTTTTCCTTTTCATGTTTCTTTTCCTGAATATTATACTTATACAAGACCTTTTCATTGAATATGACATCTCTGATCCTAATGATTTTGTGATTTTCATAATCATATAAGCAATAACCAAAATCTTTAACACCATATCTATTAAAGGTACATTTCTTTGGTTTTTCCTTAAGCTTTGTTCTATTTTATTTATTAATGCGGAGAAAGGCTTTACAATTGAAAGTATTAAAAATGAGTAGTTTACCTTTTTACCTATCCATGCCTCCTCTATAATACCACCATCTAAGGAACTTGAAGGCCCTCTATTTATTATATAAACAAAAATATCTACAACATCTGCCCAAAATTGTAAAGGAAATCCTACACGCAAACTCATGCACCTTGCACACTCTATGATTGTCTTGTTCATCCATTCTAACACACCATTTTCTTGTGGTGTCCTTGGAACTATCTTCTCTTTGTGAATTCCATTCTCTGAACAATACTTATCAAACTCTTTACTGCAATATTCACCTCCATTTTTTGATTTAAGACAATTCAACTTCTTTCATGTCTCATTCTCAACCAAAGCTTTCCATTTCTTGAAAGTATCAAATACATCGGATTTATTTCAAATACAATAAATCCGGTTTTTCCTAGTTGCATCATCAATAAAAGTAACATAATAGTGAGCCACTGAGAGATGATACCTGAGAAGGTCCCCATACATTTGTATGCACAAGCTCTAATTTTTCACTCTTGTTTGCCTTCCCAACTCTGATAAATCTAACTCTCTTATGTTTTCTGTAAACACAATTCTCACAAAAATCCAAATCAACATGCTTTAAACCTGGCAACAAATTTCTTGAGTGATGAATCTGCATCCCTTTCTCACTCATGTGCTCGAGCCTATGATTCCAAAATGCCGTATATTCTCCTATGGAGGTTAAAGCATTAACAAAATTAGAAATACCATTGCATAAATATAACGTACCAACCTTTTCTCCTTTTGCTATTACTAGGACTCCTTTAGTGACATTCCAGGTTTTGTCTACGAATGTAGTTACACAACATTCACTACCTAACTACCCTTTTGAAATTGTATTTTTCTTCAGATCAAGAACATGCCTTACCTCCTTCAATAGTAATTGGTTTCAATTTTCTTTATAAAAACCTTACCCATTCCAATGATTTTACAGGTTTTATCATCACCCGAACGAACGTGTCCAAAATCTCCTTGAAGGTAGTCATGAAATTTTTTCCTATTAGGTGTGGCATGGAATGAGGCCCCTAAATCTACCACCCAAGCATCAATAATATTCTCTAATGAAAGAATCAAAGCATCTTGAAACACATCACCTATCACATTTGCTTCAAGATTTTTATCTTATTGTCCATATCCTTCTTTTCCCTTCTGAAATCTACAGTATTTTTCAAGGTGTCCTTTTTTCCTACATTTCCAACATAATATCCCTAATCTGGATTTAGATCTACCTTTTCTTAACTTACTGTGATTTCTTGGGCTCCTTGCTCTTTCTAGTTTTCTTCCCCTAGTCTTTGCAGTCAATGCATTACCTGGTATCTCATTGGATCCCCTAGTACTAGATCCATAAACAGAGTTACTAATAGCCATAACTAAGCCATTCCAAATTTCTGGCAATAAGCACAAAAAAAAAACAGAGCCCTAACTTCATCATCAAAATTTTCCCTTACAAAACTTAACTTACTGGTAAGCATGTTAAATTCATTTAAATGATTAACAACAGATCCACCTTCTGACATCTTCATATTAAATAGACGCTTCATAAGAAATACCTTATTGGAGGCCGAGGTTTTTTCATATAGTTTATCCAATTTTGTCATTAAACCTTCTATTGTCATTTCCTTTGAAATGTTGAATCCCACCGATGCTGCCAAACATAGTCGTATTGTTCCTAGTGCCATTCTGTCGAGAATCTCCCATTATGCATTTGACATACTTGTCAGCTTCTTATATTTTCCACTCAATGGTAGGTACAAATATTTCTGATACATATAATATTCCATATGCATCTTCCACAACTGGTAGTTTTGGTCTTTAAATTTGTCGACCCTAAACCTACCATCTTCCATCGTTTCTCCCACTTGAACCAGGAACCCTTCTTTCCTGTGAGTTTATCAGCCAAATAGACCTTCGACTCTAATACCAGTTGTTAGAAATTAATTAACAGATCAATGAAATACACAAAATGTTGTGGAAACAAGAATACATAAATACATAAAACAAGAGAGACACAGATATACGTGGTTCACCCAATTTGGGCTACGTCCATGGAGAAACAACCAATTCGTCCTTTTATGTTATCCAACAAAATGAAGAGATACAATCTACAACATATCCATTGTAATTTCCTCTGCGCTCTCACACAACTTCCTCTCTCTCTCTCACTTAGAATAATCACCCATAGTCACAATAAAATTCCCTCATATAAACTGAGGGTTGCCTTCTGGGGAAAAAATCCTAGATTAACATAACTTCTATCATCAGATCGTCTCCCTCATGAACGACCCAGATTGACTATGAAATTACAATATTTTACAAGGAAAATTTTCATCTGTTTTTAGCTTCGGGGGCATTGCCCCTGAACCCCCACCAAGGGCGGGCTCATAAAATTCATCGTTGCCCCCACCCACTTGACACCCTTGACGGTAATTAAATGGGAAACCTTACTACCCCTTTAAGAAGAGGGATCCAATGCAGATAAAACAAAAAACATCTGAACAACCAAGAAGATAATCAGGCTCCACACCCAAAATTTTTGTGGCTGAAGGATTTTGTTGAATTCTTTTTGGGGCTATCTGCAAGCCTTTTAAAACTTCTTTCACCTAGCCACAAGACTTTCAGGACTTTATTTTACTTCTAGTTTCATTTATCTAACCTTAACTTGTTTTGTAGAGAAAACTGATTTGTTGAGGGTTTTTTTTCCATCAATTTTTTCATAATAAATTCATCATTTTGAAGGATAATTTTTGAGATCATTTATTGGAGGAAAGTTATAGGACTTGGAGGTTTATTTATTCTAGGTATAGGGATCAAAGAGGTTGTCCTTCAATCCCTGATCTGAATGCATTCACCTTGAAGGATAAACAAAATTTTTTAAGAGGTTAAAGAGTTAAAAATTTTGCAAATTTATCATATAAAATTATTTAAAGTTTCTAGTCTTTCTCCTTGCAAGGCCGAGAGCTTTTGAGAATTATTTTTATCAAGGTTGTGGCTATTAGAGGCTTAGAGCAAGTCATTTTCCATTAAACATTTATCATCTATTGACTTGTAGCTTCTTCTTTGATTCATTGAAGCTTGAGGAGATATTTGTTGTTGTAAGCTTATATTCATAATTGTAAATATCCTCAGGACTTGAAGATCCCTTCTCATTGTCTAAAGGGTCTCTTCTTCCTTTGTAATATTACTAATAAAAATCATCTTCTTGCTGAAGGGAGCTTGGAACTTTTTTCCATGGCATCCCTCCTACTTATTTAAAAGGGAGGATCTATAATCTTATTATCTTAGCTTCTCTTTGCATTAGTCTTAGATCTTATTACAATACCCTTTTATTGTTCTCATTTGATTAGTTTAAGTTTCATGTCATCATAACTAAGATCTAACCTTTGAATTCCATCTATTCTTACTTATTTTCTTCTAATTTCTCTTGTCACCATATTGGCTACTTTATCTATTTTCATTGATAAATAATCTACTTTATCTATTTTCATTGATAAATAATCTATCTTAAGCTCATTTTCATTCTAGATTTGAATAACCTTTCTATTATTCTCTTGTTAGCAATCTCATCTGCCATCACTTACTTGTGCTTACATCATATAAATCTTGCTTGCTTTAATTGTCATAATATAATATAAGTGATAAACATATTAAGCAACACTATTAACTGAAGGTGTTTGAGATATTGTTTCTAACATTGATATCTAAATATCTTTCATTTCTATTTTTTCATTGAGTGATATTAAATTTTCTTCATTGAATCCTGATGATGAACCACACTAGTTGGTTCGAAACGCGTCGACAAATGGTATTCCATGTGATTTTCGCTGAAAAATCTCTCGCAAACTTGATATGGATCACAGAAGCCTGAACTCTATAATTGAATCATTGTTGTAAGCCAATAATCGTGTGTTCTAAGTGATTATCATAAAACTTGATTATAAATGATTGGCATTGGAGCATCTTGTTGCAATTAAATCTCATTGAAGCATTTGCATTTGCATTCTAGATATATACTTGCTTTTGTAAAATTTACCTCCAAGAATAAGCTTGGTTGATAGAAAGTTTTAGTACCACCTTCTTCACTACGCAATTTGAGAAGCTTGACCCTTAAAAAACAATTAAAATGAGTGACCTTGCAATTATCTTGTGGTCGAGTCCAATGTAGGAATGGAGGCACTTGGGTTGCTAGAAGCCCTGGGTAGGTATCGTTAATGAGGCCTTAGCCTCCTTCCCCAACACTTCTCCCAACAACCTTGTTCTAAGACACGTTTTGACAATTGAGGAGAAGGCATTCACCTTAGTTTAGGCATATAATTAGAATTAATTAAGATCTTGCATCTTAGAAGATAGATATTTCATTCACTCATCTCATCATCATTTTGCATTTCAATTTATTATTGTAACTAGAATTATGAACTCATTCTATACTTGCAAGTCTTACTTTACATTATTGTAAACTTGTCAATTTCAAGATTATTGTCTCTTGAATATCATCTTTATTTGAAGCACACGTTTTAGCTTTCTTGCAAGCTTATCTCTTATTGCTCATATCTCTAATTGATTTTAATCTCTTGATATCTTGTACTAACCTTGTCTTGCAACACTCCCTATCTTGTGACTTGAAGTCTCATTTATGTATTGTGTAAGTGTTACATCTATATTTTAGCATTGTTAGTAAGGAATTCGTATCTCATTTTTCACCTCAATAAGTGTCATATTGTTCTATTCGAATATATCTTTAACACCCACATTTCTCAATAATAATCACACTTTCTAATTAATATTAATTCTAGTTATCAAGAGAAGTAATTGCATTGCCTTAGATCTCCTAGACTTGTTGCTTCAACATGTTTTCTATATTTTAGGGACCACCCCCCATAGCTTTCCTAGAAGAGAGCTTAAACGGAGTGAGTAGGGAAGAAGTGAAAATCCCTACTCTAAGCATTGCACCTTAAAGATTATATCTTGTGGGGTTGGAAACTTTTCCCACATCTAGGTGTACATCCTAGGCCACAACATTTTCTGGCGTCATTGTCGAGGATAATTTTTTTGTCCTTATTTTTTAACTAACTTTTGGTTCTCATCATATTGGATATTTAGATTTAGATTTATGTTCGAGTGGAAGCTCCACTTAATTCACATTATATACTAGAAGGCATCCAAGTAGCTTGCTTAATCCTACTCTGGATCCTTTAGAGTTCGATCAAACAGACTCTCTTCTCATAGAATTATTGTTAATCTCAGACAAGAAGCTACCTTCGATATCCATATACTTTTTCATGTTCAATATTAACAAGACATCATGAATGACTTGTTTCCCCCTATAAGTTTGCTAACATTTAAGGTTATCTGCATGATATTCTAGTAAAGGATATCAAAAATTTGCCTTCTTTTCAAGGTAAGTTGCATGTTGGATTCTATTGCATCAACTTGTGTCATGATGAAGAGGGTCATGAAGCAACTTAATTTGAGAATATTTAGAACTTATCACCACATATGTGCCATGGACTCCAAGAGGATTGAAGTCATTTTATCCTAATATAATGACTGTCATGGAAATTGTTGTGATTGATGTACCAGATGCTTAGGGTATGTTGTTATAGATAAAGTGGGATTCTGATCTAGGAGGGAGTATTTAGATGAATTAATAATATGCTACAATTACTTCTCCCAGAGGCAATGGTTTTTTTAGACTTAATAGGGATCCTAAAAGAAGATTCCATGTGGAAGATCCCATGAGATCCCATAATGAGGTTATAATGGAACAAACTTATCTTAGGAACTATGTCGTCTTATCTAAATATATAGTTCCTTTGGATGAAAAGGCTGATGATTTGAAGAATCAAGTATGGCATATGAGTTTCGGTGGTGGATATTCTAGGCATGGTAAGGGCACTAGAATAACGCGTAAATCTCCCCTTGGTCATATTTCAAGTTTTCCTATAGATTGGAGTTTGAAGCAACTAATAATGTGGTTGAATATGAAGCCCTTTTATTGGGCCCGGATTTAGGAAGGGATCTAAAGGTTAAATTTTCTTAGTGTTAAGGGAGAGTTTGATCTTATCATTCAATAGGTTAAAGGTAAATTTTCATGCAAAAATGATAGACTCAAGAAGTATCAAAATCCGGTCTAGGACACTGTAGAATTGTTTGATGCATTTAATATTGAGACTGTACCTGAAGAAAAGAATAGTCATGCTGATGAGCTTTCAGTTGCCACATCTACTTTGCAAATGTCTAATGGAATGATAAATGATAAATTCAAGATGGAATGACATTCCAGAAGAAGGCTGCGGGGGAGAGAGAAGAACGAGGGTTTGGACCAACAGGGGATTATTGTTGGTAACCATGGAGGGGCGAGGAGGGGGGAGTTCCACTCCCTCCACAGTCATGTAGTTGCGAATGGAAGCAAGGAAACTGGTTCCAATCACTTCAAGAAACCAATGGAGGCAGAAACGGAGAGTATTAGCACAGAAAAGCTAGAAAACATCAGTTCTTATGAGCAGGAATAGAATCATGAGGAAGTCAAAGGAGAGAAGAGAACAGGAGGCAACAGTCAGAGGCTAAGCACGGGAGCGTGACAAGACTCTACAAACCCAGGTCATCCATTAAACCCCGAGTTGTTTTAAATAATCCAGCGCTACAGGAGCATAGGGATCACATGGCGGCATACACAGTTATATGTAAATTTATGGGTATATGGCCAATGGAGAAGGCTTTGCAAGTATGGATAAGAAAACACTGGAAAAAAAGGGGGAAATAACCCTCCACCTTGGGTCCAAGGGTTTCTTCACAGTGGTGTTCACAAACCTAGACGACAAAGACAGAGTGTTCGAAGGAGGACCATATTTTTATGCTACGACTGGCCTCTACATGCGACCATGGGTGATGAATTTTGTCCCGGAATGAGAAACATTCACATCAGTACCGGTATGGATAAGACTCTACTCCCTACCTTTAGATTACTGGCTGCCTGAATCCTTAAAAGCCATAGGCAATAAATTAGGTCATTTTTTTAAAATATCAGAGGCGACTCTGCGAGGAAAATACACCTCCTTTGCCTGCATATGTGTAGAAATGGACCTATCGGGAGAACTTCCAGATAAAATCATTCTAGAAGTATATGATGAAGAATGGGTGCAGGTGGTGGACTATGAACGTGTCCCATTCAAATGCTGTAAATGTCATGAACACATGCACCTCATTAGAGATTTCCCTTTAACAAAATGGAGGACAATATGAAAACCAACACAGGAAAAGACCCCAAAGGCTTTACCAAGATGGGAGGCAAAGGGAAAGGAGGAAAAGAGTACCAAAGGAAAACTAGCGAGGAGAAACAACCAAGTCATAACAATTTCAAGATTTTAGAAGAAGAAGGTGGGAACAATGGGATGAACCAAGCTTCAGAGGATAATCCTGCAGAGAAGGAAAAAGATGCTAGCATGGAGGATGTACCTGAGAACAACAAACTAAAGGAAGATCTGGCAAGCATCATGGAACTTGGCAGGGACCATGAGATGACCCCAAGTGAAGTTGGAACAGAGGACCATGAACTACAGGAGATTCTTGAGAGGGAGAATCTCGATCTAGAAAAGTTCTTGAAGCAGGGAACCACCAAAGGGGTTGATTCTCTACCACAAGAGTAGTTTGACAGAGTGCAAAAACTCTTCCTCTAGAGATCTCAAGCAAAGGGTTCTGGAGTCAAAAGAAACCATGACAACTAGGAAAATAGAGGGGTTAAAACAATGGAGGTAACATCGAGACACTCTTCCAAGAACCCAGGCAGGAAAAGAGGAAGGAAAAGACAGAATGAGTTACTGACAGAGTGTGGGAAACTCATGATTAACTCAGGTAAGATGAAAGATCTTACTAGTTACTCATTTACAAACCTTTCTTAATGAAGCTCACGACCTGGAACATTAGGGGTCTAGGAAGTAAAAGGAAACAAAGAAATCTTAGCAATAGAATAAAAGAAAAAAAACTAGATATGGTGTTTATCCAGGAAACAAAATGTTCAATAGATAAAATCAGAGAGATACATAGCAAATGGCTCATTAAGTATGAGTATCTAGAAGTTAAAGCAAACAACATGGAAAAAGGGATTCTCACACTCTGGAATCCCCATAAACTTAGAATCCTAGATGTTGAAGCATCCAGGAATGACCTTTCAATGGTGATCCAACCTTTGGGTGATAAGGAAATATATATGGTCACAAATGTCTATGGTCCTCAAAAACTTGAAGACAAACTCAGACTTCTCACCTCACTGGAGGAGTTGAGAAAGAGACATCTTGTTATGCTCTGGATTCTGGGAGGGGACTTTAATATGATTAGATCTCTTACAGAAAAAAAATGCAGGACCAGAACACTAGGTAGAGGCTTGCCTTCCATAACTTCCTAAATGACATGAGGCTAGTGGACACAGAGACAATAAATGAAACCTTCACCTGGAACAATAAGAGGGGAGGAGCTTCTCAAGTTTCCTCTAAACTAGATAGATTTATAATCTCGGAGGACCTCTTTCTCACTGGCCTTGAATTTACTGCATTAATCCTTCCTTTTGGAGGCTCATATCACTGGCCTATCCAACTTGAAGCTTCTTTTATAGGCACTCTGAGGAACAGACCTTTTAGGTTTGAAAATGTCTTGCTTACCCACCCTAAATTCTTCAGTAATATTGGTAAATGGTGGGTGGAAGATTTTCCCATTCAAGGTACTAATATTTTCCTACTATAACATAGACTGAAACACATCAAACTCAGGCTTAAATAATGGAACAAAGGAGTTTGGCAATATTTTCAAAGCTAAAAGAGAGGTTGAGCAGAAACTACAAGGAATCAATCAGATCCTTATCACATATGGATTCACCGAGGAAAGAAAAATGCAAGCTGACTCTCTTCAACAGGAATGGAAGACAAATGCTAGCAAGAGGAGATCTTCTGGAGACAAAAATCGAGAGTGCAATGGCTTAAGAAGGGGAAAGAAACACAAAGTTTTTTCACAAGTCAACCATGGATAACATGTCACATAACAAGATTTCAAAACTCAAAGACACTTAAGGGAAAGAGCTCAGTACCCACAAAGAAATGGAATGTGCTCTGGTACAACATTTCCAAAGCATAACAGAGGAGCTTCTCATAGACAGATCACAATTTATCAACAACTTCACAAAGTAGATTCCAAAGCTTGTAACTAGGGAAGACAATTACAATCTTAACAGGTCAGTGACTTACGAGGAAGTTACTGAAGTCATCAAATAAATGCAAAATGGGAAAGCTCCAAGACCAGATGGGTTCAATGTTGATTTCTTCAAAGCATGTTGGGAAATAGTCAAACAAGATATCCTTGAATTTGTGGAGGACTCGAGAAAATCCAAAACAGTTTTGAGGGCGCTTAATGCTTATTTCATAGATTTGATTACAAAGGAGGAAAAAACTATGACACAAGATAGATTCAGACCCATAGCTTTATGCAATGTGGTGTACAAAATTATTTTCAAAGTAATTGCAAATAGACTAAAGCCCCTACTTCCAACGCTTGTGTCTGAGGAGAAAACTAGACATGTGGAAGGAAGGCAAATTCTAAACAACATCATTCAAGCTCGCAACGTGGTTCATTCTCTTAAGAGCAATAAGCAAGTGGGTATGATCATACAATTTGACCTAGCGAAATCTTATGACAAGCTAAACTAGTCATACATCAGGGAAGTACTAATAGCGTATGGCTTCGACCACAACTCGATAAGATGGGTAATGGCCCTTGTTACCATAGCTAATTTTTCAATCCTGCTTAATGGATCTCCATCTAGAACCTTTAGGCCTTCGAGAGGCCTTCGACAAGGAGATCCACTCTCCCCCTTCCTCTTTATTCTCATGATGGAAGGATTAGGAAAAGCGATTAAATCCACCAATATAGAAGAAATAATCTAGGGTCTCAAACTCACCCCAAAAGGGTATGCCTTGACTCATCAACAATTTGTGGGTGACACTATGCTGCAGGGCACACCCACGATCAAGGAAGCTAAAGCATTCAAACAAATCCTTAATGACTTTGCTATGGTCGCTGGTACAGAGGTAAGCCTCACCAAATCAAAAAATTTCTTTTTTAATACTGACATTGCTATTCAAAGAAACCTCTCCAGAATTCTTGGCTTTCAAAGAGATCAATTACCATCCAAATATCTGGGAATACCTCTCACTGACAAACCTCTGAGCAAGGAAGTTTGGGAGCCAGTGACTAATAGACTGCAGGACAAAATTATGAAATGGATAAGTAGGTCTTTGAATTTAGCAGGATGGCTAGTGCTTACAAAGGTTTTCCTACAAACTATTCCCACCTTCATGTTTTCAGCTCTTCCTGCCCCTAAAGGAGTTTTGCAACTCATCAGGAATATTCAAAGAGATTTTATTTGGGGCAAAGGTGAAGAGAAAAAAAAATGGGCTTTGGTAGCTTGGGATAAGCTCTGTAAACCTAAAAACCATGGGGTCTGGGACTTCATGACCCTGAAACCCTTAGCAAAGTCTTGGGGGGGAAAATTTGGTGGAGATGGCTAAAGGAGTCAGCAACCCCATGGGCGAAGCTCTGGAAATAGAAGTATGCAAATACTTGGCAAGAAAGGGATCATATTCAGATGTCTGGGCACATCAAGGGCTCCCACATTTGGAACAGTGCTTGGGAGAATATAGCCATAGTTTAGAAGCACAGTTTCTGGGAGATAAGAGATGGAAACCTGGCTTGGGTTTGGGAGGATAACTAGTAGCAGAACCAAACCTGTGTAGAGAAGAATTAGCCAATCTTAAGAATGACATTCACAATAAAGGTTTACTCAGGGTAAGTGACTTCTGAGATTAGACAAGAAACAAGGATAAATGGAAAACATGGAAGAACCTGAGATATAATGAAGAGACCCCTTTGAAGGCCCAAGTAGAAGCTCTTGTAGTTATCTTGGAACAAATAAAGATTTTAACATCTACATTGTCTGACCAACTAAGATGGGAAAGAAACAATGAAGGAAACTTCAACCTCAAAGAAGCCAAAAGAATTGCCATTGGGCTTGACTTTCCAAACCCTGATAAGATATGGAAGGACCTATGGCAGAACTCGTACTGGATGAAAATCAAATTGTTCATGTGGTTGGTGCAACATAAAAATATTCTGACCTAGGAAAATCTTCGGAAAAGAGGTTTAGTTGGTCCATCTAGATGCGAGTTGTGTGGTCTACAAGAAGAAATGATGGATCACCTACTCAACCTTTGCCCATTCACCTCTACCTTGTGGAATTGGGTAGCCTCAATCTTCAGGCAAAATGACAGGGATGCATCCAACATTATTGGAACTTTAAAGAATTGGTGGAAAGATTTCTCACAAAATGAAACAGTCAGCAAAGCTTGGACTCTAATTCTAGGTTTTTTAATCTGGGATGTCTGGAAAGAATGCAACAATAGGATTTTCAAGAACAGAGTTGGCTCAACACAAAGCATCATAGCTCAGATTATAAGAAAACTCAAAGAAACTTTAAGTACCTATCTAAAGAATCCCCCCGAAAACCATCCTCTAAACCAGGATGCACATATGCTTTTTCAATTGGGTCTCTAGTTGTCGATCCCCTAGGGCATAAGCAAGATCGCAAGCCATACAACAACGGTTAAGGAATTCTGGAAACCTCCTCCACATGGTTTTCTGAAATTTAATATAGATGGAGCCTCTAAAGGAAACCCTGGAGTGGCTAGTTATGGTGGAGTCATAAGAGATGAGCAGGGATACATACAAGTCATCTTTCATAGTCATTTGGGGAATGCCACTAATAATATGGCGGAACTCATGGCCTTAGAGCAATGCCTAGAAATCTTGATTAAGTCAGATTTACACAATGCTATTGTAGAAGCAGACTCTGAATTGATAATTAATTCGGTCAAGAAGATATGCAACGGTACAACACCAGAAAAAGTGTCAAAACACTGGTGGTTATTGCAGGTCTATCAACGTATACAATCCCACCTGAGAGCCCTGAGAACACTCCAATTTGTTCACGTACACAAAACAACCAACAGGTTAGCGGATCGCTTGGCGAATGAAGGAGTGCTCTGTTCAAGAAGTAATAGAAGATATACTTGGGCGTTAACACCCTCAGGGAAATTACGCGAGGACTGTCACAGACAGGCGATCATAGACAGGGAAGCATTCTCAGAGTAAGTAAATTCAGCAATCAGGAGACTGATCAAAGCAGTAGGAAATGGACCAAGCGCAAGGGGTAAACAGCGGGCTAGTTGGTAGGTAGCCGACCATAGATTTCCTTGAACTCCACCATTCTATGGATTTCAGGTGGAAAACCACACCGAAGTTAAAATTTCAAATGGACCCGAAAAGAAATACTGGGGTGATTTATGATACTCATCAGGTCTATAAGATAAAATAAAGCATGGGCAAGTTACTAACCCAAAATTAGCTTTGGACCGTCGGATCTTCGAGGGTGGGATCGCACGGTGATTGGGGTAAAAATATGATCGAAGGTTAATCCTTAAGCGGACCCGAAAAAATTATAGAGTGATGGTTTTGTTTCTCTTCGGGTCCGTAAGATAAATTAACGAGTGGGCATGTTGATGGCTCGAAATTAGCTATTGACCGTCAGATCTCTGTGGGTAGGATCACACAGTGATCAGGGTGAAAATCTGATCGATGGTTAATCCCCATGCGGACCCGAAAAATATATAGAGCGGCGGTTTAGTTTCTCTTCGGATCCGCAAGTTAAATTAAAAAGTGGGCAAGTCGATGGCCCGAAATTAAATTTTGACCGTCGGATCTCCAAGGGTAGGATCGCATGGTTTCGGGTTGTAAAGACAACCAAAGTGTTACACTAAAAAATGTCACCATGACTACTTACAGTTAGTATGGCTCAATCAACAGTCATGCTACCCTCTTAGGCAAGTCTTATGCCTCTGCTATCCATCTCAAACTCAAAGAAGGGAGAAAGTCTTGTAAAAAATGTGTTTATCTCTGGGGACGCAGGTTCTCTCTAGCCTTACCTGCGGGGACGCTCACAATGTTCACAAAAGCTGCGTCCTTGGACGCTCTGTATGTTAAGGGACAGGTGCGTCCTTCTGTAAAAGGAAAAATGCGCAAGTTTCATCTTAAAAAAGTTACTTGTGGTTACTTCTAGAACTTTCTAGAGGTCGGTTTGATGAAATGGATGCGCCTCCAGTTGGTTCATGTATCCCTATTAAGGAGGAACTTATCCCATCAATAAGGGAGCTATCCCACCCAAAGAGGGGGATTATCCCATTGATGGTGGACCTGAATAACCTCTTTACAGCACTATAAATAAAGGCATTGAGCCAGAGAGAGAAGAGGTTGAAAGCTATAGATTTCTAAGGGTAAATGCTGCAGGAATTAGGACTCCCATTTAGAAGTTTGTGAGGAGAGATTGTCACCCTTACTTGTTGTATTTGGAAGTGGGTGAGCTTTGTCAAAGTAGAGGAAGACTCTTGTGGACCCTGGAAGGAGCTTGCACAACACCAAGGCTCAGGTTGTAATGGTTCCTTTTGATTACCTTTAATGCAAATTGGTCCATTCTTCTCAATAGCTTGTTGTTAATGGGTTATTTCATGTACTCCTTGGTCTATATGTTGAATATGCTTTGTTTTATGTTATAATCAGGTGCTATTTAATTGTTTGACTGTTGGTGATTGCAGGTTTTGGAGAACGGGAGGAGCTCATCCAGATCAAAAAAGCTTGGACTTCTACAACAGCGTTTGGACAGAGGTAAGAACGAAACACTTGATTTCTCATATCATAATGTATTTTTAGGGAAGGATAGCTCCAGTTTGTTTTGTTTGTCATTAGAATGTCTTAGACTTCTAGGAAGGTCAGCTGTGTCCGCACCCTTGACTGATTCCGTGTGACAAATTGGCGACTCCACTGGGGAATCCATTAATGAGAAAGTCTTTTCCTTTGTGTGAACTTTGCTCTGAGAAAATCATTTTTATTTTCTGGTTTTTGACTGTGAGAATTAGTATTTGGGTGGCTTAGCTTTAGATTTAGTTAGATTTGGTTTTTCTTAACTTTTCCAGAAGGACGCACCCTCTGAGTACTGCACAGTGCGTCTTTGGACGCGCTGTTGCCGTTTGCACAGAGCGGGCCCGCGCCTGTTATAACGGGTTGCCTGCGTCTTCCTGTAAAAATTTAGGAAAATTCCATTTTTGCTTTAATTGCTTTTAGATCTTGGTTTTTCTTAGTGTTTTCTGCCCAGATCCTTTAGTACCCTGTCAAAAATTTTCACCTGAACTTGCTTCATTAGCATTCCTGCTTTTAGCTTTCATCAATTGGGTGTTTTGAGTCTCTTTTTTGAGAAATTCTTAATTTGATTTCCTTTGGTCATTACTTGGAGGTTTCTCTCAGTCTTTTCACAATTTTGCATCTTTTTGCTTTTGTTTTTGCAAAAAAATTTCCCCCTTTAATCGCCTTTGAGTGTTTTTATGTTTTGATCTTTGGAACTCTCACCCAATTTTCTCGACTTGCACTTGATTGGTTCTTAGATTACATTAGAATCATCTTGTGTTTGAGAATTCTCTTGCATAGATCACATTTGCATAATTAGAATTCTAATTTTCGGAATATGAATGGAAAATGTGCATAGGTTACATTTGCATACTTTTCATGTGAATTGTGCATAGATTACAATTGCATAGTTTACATTCTGAAAAATCAATCGTAGATTTAGATCAGCTTTCTTTGATTTGAATTTACACAAAAATAAAAATAAAAATTGGTTTGGAATTGATTTGCATTAGTTTTTCTTGATGAAATTAGTGCATTAGAGAATTTGTTAAATTTTCTCTTAATGATCAATTTTTTGCATTGTTGGAAGTGAATGGAAACTCTCTCCTTACTTTAGTTAGGATTCATCGAATTGAAAAGATTGCATTATCATATTCGATTGCATTCAGTTGAGTCGGGTCATAACACCATTGGTTTCATCTCCATTTACCCATTTGAGTAATAACAGCCTTAATAACACAGCGCTTAATTAAAATTCATCTAGTAATTTTTACATTTCTAGGGCTCTGAAACGCCAACATAGCTTAGGCTAGGGTCTTGGAGTAGGTGAGTACTTAACTCTCCAAGACTACAAAACCAAACAGATAGTTTATCTTGAGTAGAATAAATCCAATTGTTTCAATTGCACTCTGGGAAAGCTCCTCTTAAAGGAGAAGCACGAGCTCGTGTCCGAACCAGTGAGGGGATCATTCCCCCCTCGTTGGGAACGACGCCAGACAGTACGTATTACAAACGGTAAACCTCGGATTAACCATTGTCGAGGAGCCAGGGGTCACTTATCGGTAAACCTTGGATTGTTGTCAAGGAGCCGGTAAGGGGATTGAGCTTGCTACTCTGCCCTTGCGTGCTGTCGGAGTTTAGACTGTTCCCCCAGGTGTATTTGTTACTGTTGGTGACCTTAGTGACCATAATCTTTAGGGTTCTACCGAGGTGACGGTGGAGGGAAGGTCCCACTGTACCTGGAGCAGACGTCGGTTATACTCACTTGGATTTTCCGGGGGGTTCACTTCACTTCGAGACGGTTAAAGTGGAGGAACTTGTGCCGGTCTATTCATTAAGCAGGTTGCCGGGGTAACTGTTCCACCCGCCATTTCTGTACTGAATTCTGCGAGGTTGGGCTTCATCACCAACTAGTGTTTTCGGTCCGGAGAGCTTACTGTTTGTGTGTGGTTTGACTCCTAGATTTGATAGCGCGTGTTAATTTGTTTGTTTTTACTTTTAGAGACCATAGGTGTGAATTGTGAATTTTAGTTGTTAAGTGTGAATTGTGAATTGTTAATTTTAGTTTTAAATTGTTAATAAAATTCACTGAAGTTGGATATAATGGCAAATGTTCCGGAATTTATCAACCTAGGAACCCCTCCTAATGAGAATCCTAGTACTTTTCCTTATTTTGGAAATGTTGGTCCTCCTTATATGGCTACTTTGTCATTACCTGGATTTACAATAGGTTTACCGATATGGTTATTTTCAACTTCGTTGGCCCAAAATACTCCAATTGTTCCATCTCAACCGGATGCTTCACCTCAACAGAGTTCACCATCTCAACATCACCAACCTTCTGTTGACCCTTTACCTTCTTCGCCTAATTTTTCTTCCTCCATTTCTTCCTCTTCGCCTGGTAAAAGCCTTGATGTTAGTAACCAGGAGGCTAAGAAGAAGAAGAAGAAGAAGAAGAAGAAGAAGAAGAAGAAAGAAAGAAGTCAACCAACCAACCATGGCTGTAAGTGTTAGTTGTGTTGAGGAAAATTCCGACATGCATCGTAAACCCAAATACCCTTGCAGGCTTTGTAAGGGTGACCACTTCCTTGTCAATTGTCCTGGTATTCCAAAGGTCTTGGAAGTATGGTCAGAAAAATCCCATCAACTTTCCGTTGATCCATCAACCAGTGATAGTCAGGTTCCTGGGAAAAAAGGTAAAGTTAGGTTTCCTTGTAAGTTATGCAAAGGGAGTCATCAAACTCACATTTGCCCTCACATGGATGAAGCCTCAACATTGTTGGAAAAACTTACTGTTCCACAGCAAGAATTTCCAACTGGTTACCGTAAACTTTCTCCCAACCTACCGTCAACTGACGGAGTGATTGATCTAAATTCAAGTACAGTCAATCACACTCTTCCATTGGAGAGTGAAACTCATGTCACTCAGGTTGATGATCCATTAGTTGATCAAGTGGTCGATTCAATTTCACATTCGGTCGATCCCACTTTCCATTTAGAGAGTGAACTTCATACCGCTCAGGTTCTTCTTGTTACATCAGATTCTTCTATGCCAGGGGGCATTTCACCTGTTTCTACAGAACCCCCTCCAAGTACTGAGGTCTTTTCCTTTGACTGGAATAGACTGACAGAACCTCGTCTTCCTTCCTCCATCCCTTTCCAAATCATTGTCAAGGCTGGTGGTAGGGACATACATCGTACTCAGGTAGATGAAGGTGCTTCTGTTAGTATTTTATCCTCAGCTGTTTGGAAAGCTTTGGGTTCCCCTCAGCTTGCGCCTATTACGCAGAATCTGAAAGCTTTTAACAGAACAATTAGTGAACCTTTAGGGATCCTTCCTAAGTTTTCTATTACCTTGGAAGGTAAAACTGTTTGTGTTGATCTTATGGTAGTTCGAGGTCCCTTGGATTTCAATTTACTCGTTGGGCGAGACTATGTTTATGCAATGAAAGCTGTCGTATCGACACTCTTTCGCGTGATGTCTTTCCCTCACAATGGAAGTATTGTGACTGTAGACTAGCTTTCGTTCCCTAGTCTTTTTTCAACTACCAATAATATGACACCCCTAAATGTTCCTGATTCTAAAGTGGTATCTACCCTGCCACGGGTTAATTATGTGGCAACCGGTCCCATGATTTCAGTTACCGATATAAGTGAGCCTCTCACTGTTTGCTCATCTTCCTTTGATTTAGCTCCGGTAATTGACATGGAAAACTCTATGGGATTACTTGAACACGATGTTCTTATCCCTTTTGAGTCCCTTGACATGTGTTCCTTCCCAAGAAGTATTCTTCCTTCGGATGAAGACCTCTTGGAAGCCATGATCAAGGTGTGTCCATTGACATGTCTTTCCTCCAGTTGGAAGCCATGATCAATGTTACGAGGATAGTTTTTTCCTGTATCAACCTCGTTAAAAAATGAAACAGGCTAGCGTGAGGATAGTTTCTTCTAGTCTCAACCTCATTAAAAAATGAAACTGGAAGTCATGAGCATAGTTTCTTGTCTTGTGTCAAGCTCATTAAAAAATGAAACAAGGAGTTCCGAGGAAAGTTCTTTTACTGAGTCAACCTCATTAAAAAATGAATCAGGTAGGTTTTAGGATATGTAGGTAGATTGTAGAAAGTAGGTTGTTGAGGACAATTCCTGTTACTGAGTCAACCTCGTTAAAAAAGAATCAGGTATGAGGATAGTTCTTTTCTTGTGTCAACCTCCTTAAAAATGAAACAACTCCCTTTTCAAGTTAAATATTGAAAGTAAACCTTCATTTCATTCAGCCGGTTGAATGCAATGAAGCCTGGGGGGCATGTACCTCGCTTTGCATCATTATGCTGGGGGCATGCGAATTTTTTGAGCATAGTTCCTTGTCTTGTGTCAAGCTCGTTAAAAAATGAAACAAGGGTAGGTTAAGTAGGTAGATTGTAGAGAGTAGTCACGAGCATAGTTCCTTATCTTGTGTCAAGCTCGTTTAAAAAATGAAACAACTCCCACAAGTCTTTCCACGATCTTGAAAGTAAAGCTTCATTCCATCCACCTCAT
The DNA here is from genome assembly GCA_031772625.1 of Pinus tabuliformis. Classification (NCBI taxonomy): domain Eukaryota; kingdom Viridiplantae; phylum Streptophyta; class Pinopsida; order Pinales; family Pinaceae; genus Pinus; species Pinus tabuliformis. Next base: position 2,042,197,856 of record CM062816.1, read on the forward strand.
TGAATGCAATGAAGCTTGGGGGGCATGTACCTCGTTTTGCGTCATTATGCTGGGGGCATGTGAACTTATAACAAGCATAGTTTTTCGTTTCAAGCTTGCATAAACATGAAACTGAATCCGAGCATAGTTCTTTTCCTGTGTCAAGCTCGTTAAAAAATGAAACAAATCCTCCTCTAATTGGGTCGAGAGTTTAACTAGATCTCATAAATGTTAAGTATTTAGGTTAGTTATTTCAGTTTTTGTATAATTTTCTTATAGTTTTAGGTCAAGTCCTTCAAATGATCTCGTACTTGAACCTTCATTTCATCCACCTTAGTTGAATGAAATGAAGCTGGGGGGGGCATGCGCTCTAACAGTTATGCTTAGGGGGCATCAAGCACAGTTTTATCTCTGTTTCAAGCTTGTGTAAAAATGAAACTAATTTGAAGCATAGTTTTTATCTGTTTCAAGCTTTTGTAAAAATGAAACCTATCTTGAGTCAATTTCAGTTATTTTCAAGACTCGTTAAACTCATGAAAATCTCGAGATTATTTTGCTATTTTTCATTCTCGTAAAACAAATGAAAATGCCGAGTTCTTTCCGTCTTTTCCTGCTCGTAAATTAAATTGAAAGTCGGCTATATGAGTACATTTTTATCATTTTTTCGAACTCGTTAAAACTTACGAAAAAGTGAAACCTTGGAGTTCTCTTTTAAGCCCTTTTCAGACTCTTAAAACATGAAAAGATTGCCGAGCGTTTCTTTTACACTCGTTAAAACGGAATTAAAAGACGGTCCCCTTATAGCCCTTTTCTGACCGTAAAAACAGGAAAAGATTGCCGGGTTTTTGTCGTTTCAAACTCGAGACTGGAAATAAAACGACGTGTCCTTGATCGCTTTTTACTTTTCAGGTCAGTGGCACTAATTATGAAAGTACTCCTTGGTCGCAAGATCAAGCGGTTCCCCCAGGTATTATTTTATACTTTTTCGGGCTTGAGGGACACAAATGTACGAAAAAGTTCAACGTGGAGTCTCCTTTAGTTTTTTCAGACTCTCTAAAAATGAAAAACACCGAGTTTCTCCTATACTGGGCTCGTTAAACTTTTACAGTAAAGGACCTGTTCAATTACAAACAGGAACGAACCACTCCTTCCTAGGGTTCGAATTTAAACTAGGTTGGACTCGTCCGAAGGATGAGCTTATAATCAAGCATATGTTATCCTCCTCAAGCTTGTTAAAAATAAAGAGGTACTTGCCAGAAATGGTGGGGGAAAAGAGAGAAGAATGAACCTGTTTGTTACCTTTTATCTCAAAAGAAACTTTATTACCGCTCTTGAACACGACACTTTTCATTCACCTGGGTTGGGAAATCTTTTACCTCACAGTTGATCAAACCACTTTGAAAGTCTTTAACCGGGTTCCGGGGATTAACTTTGAGTTATTCGTCACCAAGCCATCTGTCGTGTCGTTATGTGTTCAAGAGGTCTGCAAGCAAAACTTTCATCTGCAAAATACTTGTCATCCATTTGACCATCCCTGAGTCAGTCCTTACAGCAACATTTCTTCAACTTGAACAATGATTTCGTGTTGCGGGCTTGCCTGCAACGGGTCGCTTTCTATCGACATCAGCACATTATCTAGAAAGATGACTTAGGAATCGACAGTACCTTGAAGTCTGCATGCATCAATGGCAGGTTTCTCGCCTTTGACGTCAGTTTACATCATTGACTTTCGATCAAAGGATTCCGTGAAGTGTTCGACATCAAAACATCTATTCACATTTCACGGGTTGTGCTTGGTACTTTGAGAACCATTGACATTACTGGTGGTCTCTCTCACGCTTGTTAACAGTTTACATCATCGACTGGTAATCAAGTGGTTTCTAACATGTTCGACATCAAATCATTTAATCACATGGCTAGAATCGTACCAATTCGGGAAGTAGAAGTGAAGACCCTGGATCTAGTTTCTACCATCCAGGCTGCGAGGAGTTTTGTATTCATTATCTATGTAGACTAATCATAAACAGATGGTTGCGTCCATACTGTGTCTACAAAAGTCTATAAAAATGATGTACTGCAAGATCATTCCTGTATCAGAGTAGTTAGTCCATTAGTTAAAGTTTTGAATCTGAGTATGGGAATGCCTACCTCAGTGATGATATAATCTTATACATGTATTTTGTGTTGAAAATTGCAGGTTCCAACCAGGTCATCCACAAGACAATCCTTGAAATGATAAAGCGCTTCACCCTTCCTAGAATTACAAAACCCTAAATCTATTCCAGGCTTCGCACTTTAGGGGGCAATCTGTTACACTAAAAAATGTCACCATGACTACTTACAGTTAGTATGGCTCAATCAACAGTCATGCTACCCTCTTAGGCAAGTCTTATGCCTCTGCTATCCATCTCAAACTCAAAGAAGGGAGAAAGTCTTGTAAAAAATGTGTTTATCTCTGGGGACGCAGGTTCTCTCTAGCCTTACCTGCGGGGACGCTCACAATGTTCACAAAAGCTGCGTCCTTGGACGCTCTGTATGTTAAGGGACAGGTGCGTCCTTCTGTAAAAGGAAAAATGCGCAAGTTTCATCTTAAAAAAGTTACTTGTGGTTACTTCTAGAACTTTCTAGAGGTCGGTTTGATGAAATGGATGCGCCTCCAGTTGGTTCATGTATCCCTATTAAGGAGGAACTTATCCCATCAATAAGGGAGCTATCCCACCCAAAGAGGGGGATTATCCCATTGATGGTGGACCTGAATAACCTCTTTACAGCACTATAAATAAAGGCATTGAGCCAGAGAGAGAAGAGGTTGAAAGCTATAGATTTCTAAGGGTAAATGCTGCAGGAATTAGGACTCCCATTTAGAAGTTTGTGAGGAGAGATTGTCACCCTTACTTGTTGTATTTGGAAGTGGGTGAGCTTTGTCAAAGTAGAGGAAGACTCTTGTGGACCCTGGAAGGAGCTTGCACAACACCAAGGCTCAGGTTGTAATGGTTCCTTTTGATTACCTTTAATGCAAATTGGTCCATTCTTCTCAATAGCTTGTTGTTAATGGGTTATTTCATGTACTCCTTGGTCTATATGTTGAATATGCTTTGTTTTATGTTATAATCAGGTGCTATTTAATTGTTTGACTGTTGGTGATTGCAGGTTTTGGAGAACGGGAGGAGCTCATCCGGATCAACAAAGCTTGGACTTCTACAACAGCGTTTGGACAGAGGTAAGAACGAAACACTTGATTTCTCATATCATAATGTATGTTTAGGGAAGGATAGCTCTAGTTTGTTTTGTTTGTCATTAGAATGTCTTAGACTTCTAGGAAGGTCAGCTGTGTCCGCACCCTTGACTGATTCCGTGTGACACAAAGGTTAAGGTTTGTGTTTAAGGCACATGCCAATGCAATGTAGGCCTTCGGTTATGTGGGCCCTCAAATTCAAAAGCTTACGGGTTCATTGATGAGCGAGACTTTTGACATTTAGAGGAACCAAGATAACCTCTGAACCTTCTAATCTCTATTTCGAGTTTCGTGTGTGTAGGTTATCCAGAGCATTGCTTTGAGGACGGTTAGATAGACAAGGCAGAGTCTGTGTACTCTCTTTTGGATGGAATGTTTTAACAATAGTCTTGTTGTAGTTTTTTTTAGTCAACCTAGCTGTCTATTGAGTGTTCACAGAGCTGGTGTTGTTGTTGTACAATATGTGTTTTTTCTTGACTAATGGAAGGCTCCACTCTTACTTGATTAAAAAAAAAAAAGATAAATTCAAGATGGAAGTTATCTTTAGGCCTTCGGTTCCGAATAATATTGATCATTGGTAGTTATTTGATGATGAAAGTTAGGTGGTCTATTTACTTAATTGTTTGGATGAATTTAATGATTTTAAGGTTGGTTTTAAGGAGGAGGGATCCGATTTTACTAATGAAGATATAACAAATCCGACTCCTAGGAATATTGTAGCTTTGGAGCGACTCTTTGATTGACACAATGCCACAAAGAGGAATGAAGATAAGAAAATTGATCCAGGGGAATTCATTGAAGTATATATTGGTGCCTCTGAGTACTCGAAGATTATTAAAATTGGTAAAGGTACTACTGAGGAAGAAATGAAAAAAATGATTGATTTACTTCATGAATATAGAGATGTTTTTAGCATTTTCTTATGATGAATTGAAAGTTTATAGGGAAAATGTTATGGAACATAATATCCCTTTAAAGCATTTCTTCAAAAACTTAGGAAAATTAATCCTACATTAGTCCCCTTGGTTCAAAAAGAGCTTTATAAGATGCTCGTAGCTAGAATTATTGTGTGGATTCATCATTCATCATGGTGTTATAATTTGGTGATTCATAGAAATAAAAATGGAACAATCAGACTTTATGTTGACTTTAGAAACCTTAATTTAGATTGTAAAAAGGATAATTACCGTTTTCCTAACGTGGAGGTTATGTTACCAAGAGTAACAAGTTTAGGTATGATGTCATTTCTAGATGGTTTCTCTCGTTACAACCAAGTCTAGGTGAATAAAGAAGATCGTCATAAGACAACTTTCACCACACCACGGGGAACGTTTGAGTAAATCAGAATGCCTTTTTGGTTCACCAATGCCGGAGCAAATTTCCAAAAGGCTATGGATTATTCTTTTAAAGGTTTAATTGGTAAAATAATTAAGATTTATCATGATGATCTTATGGTAGTTTCAAAATATGGTATTAGTCATATAGATCATCTCAGGAAAAAATTTAACAGGTGTTGAGAATATGGAATATTTGTTTAGATTATCTTCTGGATCCATCGCATAAGGATTCTTTTTCATTGACGTTTCGAATCAGCAACGGTTGAACCACCGTTGCTGGTTCGAAACGTCGATGAAAAAGAATCCTTATGCGATGGATCTGGAAGATAATCTAAACAATGATGAAACTTGCAGAAACCTCAAAGACAAAATATGGAATATCCTTGAATCTTGATAAGTTTGTATTTGGAGTAACTGAAGGGAAGTTGCTTAGTCACATCATTTATAAGGATGGGATCAAGATAGATATTTAAGGAGTTGAGGCCATTCAAAAGATTCCTTTGCCTCATAATGATAAATCCCTCCAGTCCTTCCTTGGAAATATCAACTTTGTTAGGAGATTTATTCCAAAATATGTGGAAATTGTCAAGCCTATTTAGAGTATTTTAAAGAAAGGTGAATTTTATACACAAAAATGAAGGAAAGAAGGATTTTTAGGAAATCAAGGGTGTTATCCCTTCTGAGGATACTATATCGGGTGTTTTAGTTCAAAGGAACAAGGAAGGCCATGAGCATCTGATTGCTTTTGTGGGTTGGTCGCTTCAGAATTCCAAGTTGAATTATAGTACTATGGAAAAGAAAGTTGATGCATTAGTCAAAGCTCTTAATAATTTCTAGACATATTTGGGATATTCTTAAGTTATTTATTTTTTCCCACACTCCATAGTTAAAGATATGTTAATTAAAACTGATTGCTTAGGTATTCGAGCCAAATGGGTCACGAAGATTCAAGAGTATGATTTGGAGACTTGACCCGCCAAGCTCGTTAAGGGCCAAGGATTGGCTCAGATTATGAATGAAGGTAATGAGAAGGATTTGGGTTAAATTTGTCAAAATGATTCATCGAAAGTTTCAACTTCACCTAAGCTTCAAAGATTAAGAGATATTCAGTGGTACAAGGACATCATTTATTATTTGTTGAAGCCTACATGTCCTTACTATTTAGTTGCTCATAAGAGAAGATCTCTAAGAATGAAAGAAAATAAGTATTGGATCATGAAAGATGGTCTTGTATGGATAAATACTCAAGAGATAGTACTTAGATGTGTTTATGAAGTTGAAGCAAAAAAGTTTATTTCAAAGTTTCATGCGGGGTTTTGTGGTGGTCACTTCACCGTGAAAACTACTGCCTACAAAATATTGCGAGTAGGTTATTATTGGCCTTTGATTTTCTCGGATGTGCAAAAATATGTTAAAATTTTCCAAGCTTATAAAATTTTCAATGGGAAGAAAAATTTAGCTACCTTTCCCTTGTAATCTATCGTTGCTGAGGATCCTTTTCAACATTGTGGTTTGGATTTTATTTGAAAATTCAACGAAAATTCTAGTAATGACTACTCATGGATTTTAAATGCTACCGATTATTATACTAAATGGGTTGAATATATTTCTACAAAGAATTCCACTGAAAAGGTTGTCATGGAATTTATTGAAAATTAAATTATTACTCGATTCAGTGTCCCAGCTAAGATCACTATTGATAATGCGAAAATTTTAGTTCTTCAGTGTTTTCATATTTTTTCTTTAAGTATGGCTTTATTTTGTCTCACTCATCAAACTACTATCATCAAGTTGATGGCCTTGTGGAATAAAGAAATAAGAATATTATAACCATTATCAAGAAGATAGTAGGATACAACTAGTGAGCTTGGGATAGAAAAATAATGTGTGCGTTATGGGCAGAAAGGATTACAAAGAAGATAGCTACTGAAAAATGTCCCTTTGAACTTATTTATGGCTTGGATGTTACTTTACCTATGCACCTTAGGCTTCCATGTTATCAACTCCTCCAACATTTCACTAATGAGAAAGATGTTGTTCAACATTGAATTGATAAGATGGTGGAATTGGATGAAACTCATGGAAAGGCTTTTGATCATATTTGTAATAATCAATCTAAATTTAAAATGAATTTTGATAAATCTTTTCAAGTTAAACCTTTTCAAGTTGGAGACCTGGTACTATTATGGGATTGTCAAAACAAGAAGTCGGGAAATCACAGGAAGTTCGACATCTTGTGACTTGGACCTTACATCATCAGAGGACTCACTGGCCTAAATTCATTTCACTTGAGCATGTTAGATGGTGAATGATTGGACTTAATTGCAAATGGCCAAATGCTAAAGTTGTTTTACAAATATCACATTTGATGCCATTGGGCATCCTCTATATTATATCTTTGACCCTACTGCTTTGTTATTTCAGTTATTAGAAGGGAATATGTTTCATTTTAACATTTCTATTCCCTGTCATTACATTAGATTTTTTTAGTAGTATTAGAAGAAAATTTCTATTCCAACGCTTGAATTATATGGCGATTTTTTATTAATATTTGAATGGATAACTACCTGATTTACTTTGTGTGGCTTGGATGTAGATTATGGATTCTCACATTCCTTCATGAAGAAAAGTTTCCTCAACTAGATCCATATGTTGACCACTTAAGTGCCAACTATCCCATGAGAAAAGTACATTTTAAAGCAATAAATTATTTATTTATTTATTTCATTACCATCATGCAACTTCTGGTCTTAATTATAGTCCAAATTTTGCAGCCATTATATAAAAATTGATTCTATTATGTCTTATGAATCCATGAAAAACATATATGTAGCCTAATATTTTTGCTAAATAGTTTCACTCTAGGGAGTTTTTCTTCCTCAACTAATTATTTGTGTTTTTTAACACTTAATAATTACTTGAGTTTTTCTCATGAGTATACCCCAAAGCTAGAGTGGGTATTGATGGTAAAGTCTTAGGTGAGTCCTAGTGTACAGAGTCTATGTAAATTATCATATCATATCATTTCTAAAATGTCACAAAATTTGGTTGTGTCTAGAGCTCATTTTTAATTGTTAAAATTCCCCTTCTGAATGGGATTTCTATGTGGTATTTGATGTAGAGTTGTAAAAAGTGTTGTCTATAGAAATTATAGGGGGTATGAGTACTTAAATTTACACCTCAACTACTAAAATTTCTATGTAGACACACTTTGAGAGTGGGAAAATATGTTTAAACCCCTCTAGAGTCATTATTTTTATTTTCTGACGAAAAATGGAAAAATAATTAGTCAGAAATTAGTCAAAAAATTAAAATGAGAGAAAATAAAATTCACTCCAAGTGGAAAAACAATTGAAAATTTGATGAGGACTTTCCCGAAAAAGGAATCAAGTTATAAATTGAGAAATGTCCCATATCCAAGACAAAAGAATTTCATTGGGCCAAAAGAAAACCATTTCTCAACTAAATCAAATTTTTTGTTCTAGGTGGTTATTGTGAATGGAAACATTTCAAGGATTTTTTTTTTTGAAGGTATTCCATTGGTCCAAAACCACTCCAGAGTAAAAAATTGTCCATCCAGCTCATCAATCAAGGCCGACAATTTTTTCCTCTAGATTTGTGCAGTAAAATCAAGGGATCAATTTTTTTTTAGAAGAATCAAGCCATGGATCAAATCAACTAGCCATTTTATCCACTTAGAGAGTTACCACTCTCTCATTTTCTATATAAGGAAGCTCTTGATACTCATTGTATCATCATGAAGTTTGTAATGGAGCTCTGAGTCAAGTTTTGCTAGTTTGTAATACTTTTATGGAATAACACAGAAGTCTTTGGGGTTAATTCAAGGTGGTATTCCTCTTCTATTTTTTATGGTAAGTTCTTTCTAAATATTGTTCTTAATGCTCTACCACGTTTAAATTTAATTATTGTTACTTCATTAGCCAATTGTGGATTAACTATTTGCATATGTATCTTGCATTAGTTCTTGAGCTTCGATAAGCATTTTAAATTTTATCGATCTAGCAGTCATCTCTTGATCCTTGGGTTTATTTTGCAATCTAAATCCTGTTGATCTAATGATTTATCTTAAGTGTGTAGAGATCCAACAATGATTCATATCTTGGGCATGAGGGGAGGTCTTTGGTTCGACTAACCAACTCCCAAGACATAAAAACTGAAGAGCCCACTTTTTTTATTACAAAGACTTACCTAACGAATTATTTTGAAGGGTTGCTTGGCTATTGCTAATCTAAAATCTATTTTACTCACTTACTCTTTCAATATATTGCACTTTAATTTAATATTTCTAGTAATAAGATCCATTATTTTCTAATCAAGGAACCCTCATTCCTAAAAGCTACTATATATTTGTAAATAGATTTGGTATATATATTTTCTTCTAACTTGTGTATATATTTTCTTCTTTTTCTTTCCTAGCAGATTTGAAGAGAGGGACAAGGGTTTTGTTTCAAATTTGTTTATAGGTGGATTTTGTCTCAAAGATTGAAAGGAATCAATTTCTTGGATGCTAAGCCCTCACCTAGCCTAGACAACTAGGGTTTTAGTGCAATGAGTCAATTTTTGAGGATCATCTAGCCTTCAAACCCTTCCTCTCCAAGGTCACAAGCATTGAGGCCTCTCTAGCCTCTTAAAACAAAGATTTTTTGTGGTTTTGTTGCTTACGAATATTGTTGAAATTTTTCAAGGCTAGTCACAAGCCTTTGTAACTTCTTTCACCTACACACATGAATTTCAGGGCTTTATTTTTCTTTTCATTTTTTTTCATTTGTCTAACCCTTAATGTGTTTTGCAAAGAAGATTGATTTGTTGAGGGGTTTTTTCCATCAATTTTTTTACAAGAAATTAATCATTTTGAAGGACAATTTTTGAGATCATTTGTTGGAGGAAAGCCACAAGATTTGGAGGCTTATTTCTCCTAGTTCGAGGGCTCAAAGAGGGCATCCTTCAGTCCCTAATCTGAACGTAATCACCTTGAAGGATAGCTGAAATTTTTTAAGAGGTTAAAGGCATAACAATTTTGCAAATTTATCATATAAATTTATTTAAAATTTCCAGCCTTTCTCCTTGAAAGGCCAAGAGCTTTTGATAATTATTTTTATCAAGGCCTTGGCTATTAGAGGCTTAGAGCAAGTCATTTTCCATTAACATTTTATCATCTGTGACTTGTAGATTCTTGTTTCATTAATTTAAGCTTGAGGAGATATTTGTTGTTGTAAGGTGTTGATGGTGTTGGAAATTCATCAACCAAGGGGTATCTGAGATGTGATGTCCCACTTAGACCTCACACAATTTGGAGTGGGAGCCCCAACTGGAAATACATCTAGTTTCCACTGTCCTTAGGGATTTTTCTTAGATGTCGTTATTAAGATAAGAGGTTATATAAAAATTCTTTGAAACAAGCAAGAAATTCAATAATATGGGGCATACAATTGTGATGTATATAAGGTACTTTCATGAAAAGGAGAAAGAGAGTGAGCCTCTAGAAGAAAAGTAATAGTACAATCCTAAAATAGACACAAAAGAGCATAAGAGGATCATTAGTTAACCTAAAAAGTAGTTCAGAAGACAACCATGATCATAAAACCAAATACAACACACCTTCAACAAGGTATGTACCAAAGCCACCAAAATAGTTCAATTTCCTTAGTACATGTCAACATAAACACATACCACAAACATATAAATAGTAGTCTTACTTATTCATGAAACAGGCATGAATTTTTTTTGGCTCATAAAGATTCATATATTAGGTGGGAGTGCCAAGATATACAAGTACAATGCTGCCACACTAGCCCCAATAGTGGAACGTTAAGTCACCATTTGTTCCTCCAAAGAAAGATCTTATCTCCTATGCCAATGCTAGAGAAGCCAAGGAGGGAAGTTCTAGTTAACAAAGTCCATTTACTTGAGTTATGAGGGTGTATTTAGAACAAATGAGGTGACTCTCCACCTCCCACGTGACTCATGAGCTCCCTCATGACTCTTGAGCTTCTACAATGACTTTTCAATTTTTTACATGACCTTTGAGCTTCTATATGAATTTAGAACTCAATAGTGACTCTTCATATTCCATATGGGATCCTTGGTCTTCCACATATTTTACATTTTCTCATTTTGGAAAATTACACAATTAAACTCCACAAATGATCTAGGAAGACATTATGACACACGTGACTCTTGACAATGATGACATGGAACTTCATGATGATGTGGCATTACCAAGATTCTTCTTTTACATCTTTGTTGGTATCTTCATGATGTATCTTGTATGTGCTTTATCTTCATCCTCCAAGGGGATAATTGATATGGATCTTCATGTGATATTCATCTTTGATCTTTTTTCATAAGCTAGTGTCCCTTCAACTTCTCACTCGATGACTTATTCGTTGTTCCGACTTTACAAATGTCTTCTAGCATAGTTTCCTTCTTTTCCTCTCCGAGCATCATCTTGTCATGTCGATATATAGTATCTACAAGTGAGCTCCATTCATGAGGATATGACATCCGTCTGAAAATATCCTAGTCTAATTATCTTCATGAAATCCATTGATTGACCTAGAACTGGGTACAAGACCGGGAGGAAGGCTTAGGGATTATGTAGTGTGCAGTTTTAGAGGGCTGGAGTAAGGGACTAAGGCTTGCAACTACACAATGCGTAGTTCTAGAGGCCTGAGAAGGAGGATTGCAAAGTTGATGGTCACATTGAGGAAAAATTTCCCACTGTGACTATGCAATGTGTATCTATAAAGGGAAACTGGGTATCTGGATTGCACAGTTGTGCAGTTCAAGGAAGCAAAGAGAGAGGCTACTGGCTACTACTACGCAATGCACAGAAAGAAGCTGACTATAAGGTTGAATTGTGCAGTTATGGGGAGCAGGGGGTTGATCTTAAGAACTGTGACTACACAATGCACAGTCCTTGGAGGGAGTGACTACAAATTGTGTAGTTCCAAAAGCTAGGAAAAGCTTCTTATGGCTTGAGATTGCGCAATGCATAGTTCAGGGAGTTTGTTTGGAAGGTGGTTGAATGGAGAAGGTTCGATTGCATAAAATAACTAGGTGTGAATCTAGAGAGTAGAGAGATGGGGCCAAACCATGACTTGAACATGACTACATGCTTATATATGATCAACCAATCAACAAGGAAGCACTTACCATCCATAATCAACATATCCTCATCAAGATGATAGTAGAACAACACTTACCTCCAAGTGCGAGTCTTAGGATACACTTTGCTACAACAATGATGACACTAGTGAAACAATGCTCAAGACTTGGGGGATGTGTTTAATGCATGTATTTATGATGAATATAACATATTAGTGCAGGAGAATGCATAAAAACTTCCCTTCAAGAATGTATAATTGACTCCCTTCGACTAGATGCGACACTTAAGATACACTTTGTGACGACACATAAAACTTTGGGAATGGGTCTAGTACATGTCTACATGGTAAATAAGACCCATTGGTACTGATTTTTTCTCTTACAATGATCCAAAACTCTGCTTTCACAACATATGACACTTCAAATACAATTTGCGATGTAGGTGACGACACTTGTGAAACAATGCTCCAGACTTGGGGAATGTGTCTAATGCATGTCTTCATGATGGATAGAACATAATAGTGCATTAGAATTCATCATAATTTCCCTTCAAGTGTATATAAATGACTCCCTCTGAACATATGCGACACTTCCCTAACAAAAGGATGACACTTGCAACAATAAGAAAAACATGAAAATGACACTTGCAAAAGCTAAAGAAAGAGAAAGTGACACATGCCATAGAAAAGAGGACACAAAATCACCACTTGTAGAAATGAAAGTGAGTGAAAACAGAAGTATCAAAAGTGAAAGTGACACTAATGAAAACCAAAGTGCATAGAAGTGATAATTTCGAAAACTCACCTGAGAGATGATATGATCGTAACTGACAGTGAGGGAACTGTCAATCCTAGTATTGTGTAGTGAATATCTACAGGGATTGTTTAGTCTCTATCTATATGAACTATGCACTCATTATCCTCAGAGATTGTGCAAGCACTATCAACAAGGACTGTGTAGTGATTGACTTTCTAGGGTGCATATTGACTGTTGGGTTTGCTCTGGAAGAGATGCACTTGTGAATGTAATGAAATATAAGCATGTGTAGGCAAGTGAATCTGACAGATAAAAAACATCAACAGACCATGAAGTGACTATGAGAAATCGAGGAATGATAGATCATAGGATCACAGTAGGATCCAAAATTCAAGTGTAAGAATTGTTTTGGAGGGTATTTGTCCCAGTGACAACATATGGTTATACTCATTTTTGTGAATCTCCTCAAGAGTTGAAGTGCCCTTCTCACTGTCTAAAGGGTCTCTTCTTCCTTTGTAATATTACTAATAAAAATCATCTTCTTGCTAAGGGGAGCTTGGAACTTGTTTCCATGGTATCCTCATAGGGGCTTCACTGGGGGAGCAATACCATACCATGTGGGTTCATATTGGGGGATATATATTGAGGGGAAAATGACATAATTTATTGGGGGATATATAGGGGGTAAAGGGTTTTTATATTGGTAGGTATAAAAGATGGAGCTAAAAGTTAATGAAAAAATATAAAGGGGTATAAAAAATGTTAATGAAAAAATGGATACCTACAATATCTAGTGGAAGTAGGGGTTTTTTAAATTGGGAAGGTGTATTGGGTTCATATTGGTAGGGAGTTAAATAATGTGATTTTTAGGGGTAGTTTCCAATATGTAGTCAAATTAGGGGTATTTTTTAATATGCCACGAACACAAGTGATAGGTCAGAGGTTCATTGAGAGAAACCCTCGTGGGTATCCCTCCTTATTTCAAATGGAGGATCTCTCATCTTCTTAGCTTAACTTCTGTTTGCATTAGTCTTACTCATTTTCTTCTAATTTCTCTTGTCACCATATTGGCTACTTGATCTATTTTCATTTGAGAAATCATCTTAAGTTCATTTAAATTCTAGATTTAAGTAGCCTTTCTATTATTCTCTTATTAGAAATATCATCTTCCATCGCTTACTTGTTCTTGCATCATATAATTCTCACTTGTTTTAACTGTGATAATATAATATAAGTGAAGAACATCTTAAGAGGCACTATTAACTAAAGGCATTTGACATATTGTTTCTAACATTGATATCTAATTATCTTTCATTTCTATTATTTCATTGAGTGATTTTAAATTTGCTTCATCGAATCATTATTGTAAGTTAATAATCTTGTGTTCTAAGTGATTATCATAAACCTTGATTATACATGATTTGGCATAGGAGCGTCTTGTTGCAATTGAATCTCATTGAAGCATTTGCATTCTATATCTAGACTTGCATCTTTAAAATTTACCTCTAAGCATAAGCTTGGTTGATAGAAATTGTTAGGACCACCTTCTTCACTATTCAATTTGAGATGCTTAACCCTTAAACAATGGTTAAAATGAGTGACCTTGCAGTTCTCTTGTGGATGCGTCCCTTGTAGGAATGGAGGAACTTGGGTTTTTAGAAGCCCTAGGTAGGTATCGCTAATAAGGCCTTAGCCTCCTTCCCCAACACTTCTCCCAACAACCTTATTCTAAGACAAGTTTTGACAATCGAGGAGAAGGCATTCACCTTAGTTTAGGCATATCATTAAAATCTACCAAGATATTGCATGTCACATAAATAGATCTTGCATTCACTCATCTCATCATCATTTTGAATTTCAATTGATTATTGTAATTGGAATTGTGAGCTCATTCTATACTTGAAAGTCTTACCTTACATGATTGTTACACTTGTAAATTTCAAGCTTATTATCTCTTGAATATCATCTTTATTTGAAGTAAAAAAATTATCTTTCTTGCAATCTTATCTCTTATTTTTCATATCTCTAATTTATTTTAATATCTTGATCTCTTGTACTAACCTTGTTTTGCAACACTGCCTATCTTATGACTTGAAGTCTTATTTTTTTATTGTGTAAGTGTTACATCTATATTTGAGCATTGTTATTAAGGCACTAATTTCTCATTTTTCACCTCACTAACTATCATATTGATCTAATTGAATCTATCTTTAGCACTCACATTTCTCAATACTAATCAGACTTGCTAATTAATCATAATTCAAGTTATCAATAGAAGTAATTTCCTTGCCTTAGTTCTTGTAGACTTGTTGTTTCAACAAGTTTTCTATATTTTAGGGACTATCCCCCATAGCTTGCCTAAGAGAGAGCTTAAATGGAGTGAGCAGGGAATAGGTGGCAACTCCTACTTTGAGTGTTGCACCTTAAAGATTATACCTTGTGGGGTTGGAAACTTTTCCTGCATCTAGGTGTACATCTTAGGCGACAAAACAATGCAACTAACATCACCTATAACCAACCTTATCTTGATGTGGTTGTAACCTCTACACATGATGAAGAAATGTTGCTACATTTATAACTCCATTAATATGCATACTTGATACATCACGTGCGTTGGGTAGCGGAGGCCCCGCGTAATGGTTTTGGGGCTTAAAGACCATAAGTTAGGGTAATGATATTGTAAAAAGTTCCGTGAAGTGCACGGAGCACGAAATGTAATAGGTCAAGTCAAAGGGTTGTCCGCCCAAAAATAATATAAAATAATAGGAAGTGAGTCGGCCTACCCATGGTCTGCAGACCATGGGAATGTATAAATAGAGCGAGGCTCTAAGGGTAGAGGTAGCTTTTTGGGAATATCTAATGTGTTGTGGGTCTGTGAAAGTAATACACGATCTGAGTCTGTAAGCATTGTTACACAGTAATTTGTCACTGCCTTCCTGTCAGTCACCCTGCTGTGCTAATCACTAAGCTTCATGCCTTCTGAACTAGCCCAAAAACCCATTTTTCTAAAGTTTTATGCATCAGCGCGTCTGTTTGAAAAATACCCGCGATGACTGGCGCTCCATAGTGTATTCCGTGCGCTGCCAGCTCGGAAGGACATCACTTTTCCGCGCTGGTCGCCAGCGCGCCTTTCCCGTGTTCTTCCGCGCTGACATGACTGTCCCCGTTATGTAGATGCGGCGACATCGCGTCAGTTTCCTCATTATCCGCGCTGATCCAGTTTGGGCGAATTTGTTCAAACAACCAGCCTTCCAGATAACTCCAGGCTTGGTTGTTAGCTTTGTGAATGTCGACTCCCTTCTATGGCATGTCTGTTCGACCCTTTGCAACTACTTCCCTTGAAGATAAGCTCATCCTTCCACCCTTTTAGGAGACTCCTTCTCCTATATAAACTTCCACCATTACCATGAGCAGCTAGTTAGGCTTAGCTTGGAATGGCTTGGATTGTACAGAACTTGTAGTGCTCAGATTGCTGCTATAGGTTTGGTGTGCTAGGTGTGGAAGTGATTGATTGCTTAGGGAAGGTTGTTTTGTGCTATTTGTGTGTGAGAGAGAGTTGTTTGTCTTGGGAGAATCATCCTCAAAGGTGAATGCTTGAGATACATGCTGACTGGCCCCTCCTGAGAAGGTTACCGACGTCAGAACATTTGGTTGTACTCTTCTCTATTCTGATTAATAATAGATGACTGCTATTATTGTTCCATTCTCATTTGTCTATGCAATGGATATATGTGAATTACATCTTTTCTGACTGATGTATGGTTGCTTTTACTAGATTTCACGCTTGTGTTTGCTTCCTCTTCGTGTGTGCAGGTATCTATTCGCGGAGATCGCGGAGGATTGTGACCAGCCGAAGCGGAGGAGCGAAGGCAACATCTCTTCGTCAAATGACAGCGCAAGAATCCAAGTAGGTGCTTTTTACCTCTTGTTTAATTGTAATTAGGAACATGCGTAGCAGCATTGTGTGATTGTTGCTAGACCCCTGCTGGGCTAGTAGGGATCGCCTCTATCCGTAGAGGGGATTTACCTCTCCAACAAGCATGGGTCATGAAGGGTAAGAGTTAGATAGTGGCTCCAGAGCTGTGTGCGTGGAGGCCTGATAGAGTCTGTAGCTGTGTGCGCGGACCCCTGCATCTGTGTGCACAAGGCAGAAGTGGATTGTACTGAAACAAAGATATTAATAAAGATAAGTTGGTTCTGAGACATTGTGTTGATTTCAAATTATTGTGGATCTGTTTTTATTCTGGTTATGCATCTGTTATATGAATTTATACCTGTCTTTATGAATGATGATGATGCACATTGGGTATTATTGTTAAATGTTTGCTTAAAGAACGTAAGGAGTAGAATAGATCTATAATAAACTCATAATAACAAGAGCGCATTGGTGTGGATCTACGCGGAAGCCTAATAGCTGTGCAGAGTAGCGCGAGGCCGCAGGTTAGCTCGCGACCCCTCTAGAACACATCTAGACATCCCAAGGGTGCAAAAAACTGGTTCCAGCACCACCCCTTCTACCTCGGGTGAGACTTCAGTCCGTGCTCTGCGGATTGTTTCTGAAAGGGCCGGTAGTGCGGGATTTGTTTGGCTAATAACTCTTTCGAACCTGGGTCAGGGCCCAATAAGCCAACAAATGGTTCCATTTCCAGGACCAGGATCTGCCTAAGGGGTGTCTAATGTTGGAATAGGGGAACCCTACGAAGGAAGGGATTGGAGATTGGTTGAATCAAAAGCTGTACAAGTTTGTGTTTGGCCTTACCAGAAGTCTAACATGGCAAACACAATCAAGTTGCATGTATTCAAGGGAGTAGGAAGTGAAGACTCAGAACAGTTTTGGTTGGTAGTAGGGGCAGTATGGGAAGTGCACGGAGTTACGGACAATAACATTAAAAAGGCTACCTTGGTAAGTGCACTGCAGGATCGCACGTTGACCTATTATATTAAGCACTCTAGCTATCACCTCAATGTTGGAATAATATAGATCCAGGATGCATTGAACAAGGCGTTTAGCCGACCGAAGTCAGAGACACAGTCGATAATAGGGTTCAAGGAGATCGTAATGCTGCCTGGTGAAACCCCTTGGGACTTGGATCAGAGACTGAAGGGTACGATCCGAGAAGCTAACATAACGTTAACAGATGTGCAACACCGTGAATGGTTTGTGGCATCTTTAACACCGCATCTAAGGATGGTGCTGTCACAACAGAAGATCTTGACTTAGGTTGAAGCATTAGAAATAGCGATGAGATTGCATGAGACTCCAATATAGGATCCTGGGTTGGGAGTTCAGCAGATCCATGCGCAAATACAAAACCTATGCTTGGAGATGTAAAGTTTGAAATAGGAGAAGGCACCCAAGCCAGAAGCGCGTGAAGAAGTGTAGTGCATAAAATGTAAACGCCAGGGCCACGCTAAGGATCAATGTCTGTTATTCGCGAATTATTGGGCTGGGCGGGGGGGGGGGACCAATGCCCTTGCGATCAGAGGCACGGGTAGGGCCAAGTGCAATGCCCTCACTCTGGTGCACGATCTGTCAGGTGGGAGGAAAGCACACCACAGACAACTGTCACCTATTGCAAAAGTTTACCCAAACCCCCTAGCAACTATTTGCAAGTTTTACAAATCGGTGGGTTAGGATGAACGAGACTGCCAGAGTTATGAATTATTGATGGATCGAACACTTGCCTACAGGATGCAGACTGAGGTGCGAGGTCAGGATCTAGCTACAACGATGGTGCGCGGTGGGTTCCAGGGGCAAGGACGAGGATGGGGAGGAATGGGGCTAGGAAGGGGCCGCGAGCAACTAATCTGCTATAACTGTGGAGGACCAGGGCACTACGCGCGTGATTGTACCAACCTGACCAGAATATCGTGCCCCTATTGTGAGTAGTTCGATCATGAGATGATAGATTGCCCCACGTTGATAGCACAGATACATGAGAAGAGGGCAGCACAACCTACGACGACATAGAACGTCCAAATGATGAGGTTAGAACCGTGCGAGGAAAACCCCAATGTGAACATGATGCTCAGAAGTGGCACGGCCACAATAGAGGATAAGGGGAAAATAACCAAGGAAGATGTAGGGGTTCACAAGGAGACATGTCTGGAAGCTAGGAAGATCTTCACGGAGGTCTCTACCCTAGGTAGTAAGGATCAACCCAAGCCGAAAAGGGATCCTTCGATGCTAACTACCATTTTAGAGGCATGCATGAAATTGCTTTGTAACAATAAGGTGGTTAAAGGATTACAAGAGCTAATGACTAGGTGCGCAGGGTCAGGTGAACCTTACGTGGCCCGAAAATTTTGAAAACATGCTTCGCGTACTGGATGGGAAATCCGATTAACGACACAGATTGGCGACTATGAGATGGATCAGATTATTATGGACTTAGGCTTAGATGAAAACGTGCTACCTAAATAGACTTGGGAGCGCATGGGCAAGCCCACATTGCAATGGCCTCCTATTCAACTGCGGATGGAAAACCAAACGAAGATCCTGCCCATGGGGATACTACGAGGAATCACAGTAGATATAGAAGGTGCGAGCACACAAATGGACTTTGAGGTAATAGAAATTGTGGATGATAGTATCCCTTATCCTCCGTTGTCAAGGATAGACTGGGCCACAGATATCAATGGGGTCATTAATCTAAAGAAGCGGAAAATAATATTTGAGAAGAAGTCACTCTGCGTAGTCATTCCGCTAGATCCGGCTGAAGGAGCGCGCTACATTGAACCCGTGCGTGATGAAGGAAGTGATGATGAACTGGATTGTATCTACAAGATCACTGCTCGAAATCAAGATTGGGTCAATCCGACTGTAGAAGGAAGAATGTAGTGGGAGCATGCAAAATCTTGCACTACAGATATAGATGAGGAAGAAAGTGATGACGAAGGAAGTGATGATGAAATGGATTGTATCTACAAGATCACTGCATGAAATCAAGATTGGGTCAATCCGACTGCAGAAGGAAGAATATCATGGGAGCATGAAAAATCTTGCATAATCGATTGAGCAGAGTAACAACGTTAAACTGAAACATGATGACTAGGTCGTTGTATTGCATAAAAGCTCAGGATCGAGAACTGCCGATGTATGATGCATTGACAGCAATAGATGAATTCCTGACCAAGTTTGAAAGCGCGCTACTAGAACACGAATGGTTCGATGTGTTAAAATGGGCATTGCGGGCAACGCCTGCGCGTTGGTAGGGAACAAATGAAGGAACCTTTGAATACTGGCACGGTTGCAGGTGGATGATGCAGATAAGGTTTTGGAAGCTAGAACTACGAATAACTGAGAAATACGATGGACGTGATAACCCACGCATGCAGCTCACCAAATGGACCTAGGCCTATGGAGAAGAGCCCCATCTAGAGTGGGTACACTTATTTTATCATACCCTGGATGTCATCCCAAGGAACTGGTATATTGAAATAGAACTCCGACATGGTATAGGTGAATGGGACATATTACATGAGGGGTTTTTATTGACATTCTTATTTGAGGACCAATGGATGGATACTGTTGACAATGCATTGCAAGTTGTGAAGGCCGCCATTTTCAAAGTACCACTGGAACCAGAAGAAATAGTGCAGCCAGATTGGTCATGTCAGCTGAGCCAGGCCCTAGAATGTTACAATGTGCAGATAGAAGATGATGAGGACGACCCCAGAAACATCAATATTTTGAAAACAGTAGTGAGGTTCGCAGACCAGCGATCGAGGACCCTGACATCACCACATCACTGAAAATGAAACAAGTGAACATTGGTACAGATGAGGAGTCAAAGTATGCAATGCTTGGGGACTACTGTGATGATGCCACGATGGAGAAGGTCGTCGAGTTACTTCGAGAATATCAAGATTTATTCCCGACCAAAGTCATGGAGTTAAGAGGGATCCTCGACGACCTAGGAATGATGAAGATAACTTTGAAGCTAGACGCAAAGCCAGTCAAGCAGCGACCTTATTGGTTGAATCCAAAATATAAAGCAAAGGTTCACGAAGAGTTGGACAAAATGCTTGCAGCAAGAATAATTGAACCAGTTGAGGAATCCGACTGGATAAGTTGTATGGTTGTATAGGAGAAAAAGCATAAGGGAGAAATTGACATCTGTGTGGATCTCAGGAAGCTCAAAGATGCATGTGTTAACAATCCATTCCCAACGCCATTTACAGACGAAGTACTGGAAAATGTGGGTGGACAGGAAGCCTACTCCTTCATGGACGGTTTCTCAGGGTACCACCAGATCAAGATTGTGCCAGAGGATAGGAGTAAAACAACCTTCGCAACCGAGTGGGGCTGTTTTCAGTACAATGTGATGCCATTTGGACTGAAGAACGCGTCGGCAATATTCTCGCACGTCTTGGTAGATGCATTCAAGGAATTCATACATAAGTTTTTAGAAGTATATCTGGATGATTGGACCATCTTTGGGCTAGTCAAGAAGCATATCGCGAGCTTATGGTTAATGCTGGATACTTTCCGACGGCACCAGATTTTGCTAAATCTAAAGAAGTGTACTTTCCTCATCCCCTTCGGGAACTTGCTCGGCCATGTGGTCTGCAAGCAAGGCCTGATGGTAGACCTGGCAAATATTGTTGTCATACTCAATCTGCAAGCGCCACGAAGTGTCAAACAACTGCGCGCCACACTGGGACACACTAGTTACTATCGAAAGTTCATAAAGAGCTACGCACAGATCACGACACTGATGGAATAGTTGTTGAAAAAGGACACTACTTATTGTTGGAATGAGGAATGTAACAAAAGTTTGGAAACTCTCAAGGAAAAGATGGCATCAGCTCCCATTTTGGTCTTTCCAAAATGGGACATCGAATTTCACGTGCATGTTGATGTGTCTGTATCACGGTGGGCGCGGTACTCATACAGGAAGGAGCGGAAGGAATTTCTCACCCAATCATGTTCGCAAGTCGACGATTGTCTAAATTTGAAAAGAACTACTCCACTACTGAGTGTGAGGGGTTGGCGATGGTATACGCACTCCAAAAATACTGCCACTATCTACTCGGGGGACACTTTAAGATGTATATTGATCATTCCACGTTAAAATACTTAGTCAATAAGCCTGTGTTGGGGGGGCGTATTTATAGATGGTTGTTATTGTTTCAGGAATATGATTTTGAAGTCATCGTAAAGCTGGGACATCTAAACACAGGCCCAGATCACCTGTCCCGAATTGAGAACGGTGAAGAGCCCACAAACTTAGAAGAGGGACTACCTGATGCATAGCTCTATATAGTGCACATTGCGGATGGCCACTTTAAGGATACAATCCACTTCTTAACCACAAGAACCATGCCACATGGGTATTCTGTTCAACAGAAGAAAGAACTAGTGACATGCGCAGCAGACTTTACTGTTATTGCAGGGCACCTCTACAAAATGGGAAACGATGAAATATTACGCAGATATGTACTTGAATTCGAGCAAGGATAGATCCTTGCCGAAGCACATGGGGGGGGTTGCAGGAGGCCACTATGCGGGACCCGCCAAAACACAGAAGATCCTTCGCGCTGGACTATGGTGGCCCACTCTACATCAAGACTCAAAAGCGTACTGTCGGGCCTGCGACGTATGTTAACGGACTGGGAAACCATCACGGAAGGATGAAATGCCGCTCAAGCCACAGATGACGCTACAACCTTTTGAAAAATGGGCGATCGACTTTGTGGGGCCTATCGCACCTCAAGGAAAGATGGGTGGATGCTATATCATCACTGTGATAAAATACTTGACCCGATGGGCGGAAGCACAATCGGTTAAGGACTGCACGACCGCTATAGCTACGAAATTTTTGTTTGAGAATGTGTTGACATGATTTGGATGTCCAAAAATTCTAATGAGTACTGCGGAACACACTTTCTGAATGAGACTATCAGTGCACTCACTGAGAAATTCCAAATATATAATCAATAGAGTACGCCATACCATCTGCAAGTGAATGGGACTGTTGAAGCGTTCAACAAGATTTTGGAGACTGTGTTGACCAAGGTATGTAATGCGCAGTGAAACGATTGGGATTTGTGCATCCTTGCTGTGCTATGGGCATACCGAATCATGTGCAAGAAGTTGACGAGCCAGACACATTTCCGATTAGTCTATGGCATGGAAGCCATAATGCCAATGGAATATAATATACCTAGTTTGCGAATAGCAGCAATGACAGGCATGGTAGACCGTGGGGCTTTGGAAGAAAGGCTCGCGCAACTGGAGGAACTTGAGGAGGAATGATTTTTGGCCGGATTCCATCAGCAAGTACAGAAGCAGTGAGAAAAAGCTTGGCATGATCACCATATCAAGTTGCGCATGTTCAAAGGGAATGATCTAGTCTTACTATATGACAGCAAGTTCGAGAAATTCTCTGGCAAGCTTCGAATGTATTGATTGGGACCTTATGTAGTCAAAGAAGTCACGAATGGAGGCGCGGTCCAGCTTTCCAAGCTTAATGGAGACCCCTTCCCGAGCAGAGTAAATGGCAGTTGCCTGAAGCTTTGCACGGGTGGGCCGACTGCCTGACTAACCGACCAAAGGACAGTCTCATCGCTCCAGCCAGTTGAAAGAGAGTGCGGGAGCTGTGCGACAACAAGGGTGCACATAGAATTGGTCTATCACAAGGGTCGCGGTTGAGTAGAAGGGACTATGTTGCTGCTTGGACAAGCAGAGAGATGGCTGTTTCTGTCACTGTTCATAAAAAGATGTCCGACTCATGGCAAAAAGGAGTGGGTGACGAGCAATTAAGCAACAAGGTATGAACTAGATCCAAAATGATCTGCCGCAGGCTTAACGTTACGACACCAAAAATGGAGGGAACAACTGAATTTGAATTTCAAAATGCTTATAAATCAAAAGGGGGTATCCACCGAACAATCGGTGGTTCCGAGTGAAGTAAACTATTGTGCCTTTCCACTGGTATGGATCTATTCATCATTGACACTAAAGGAGTTAGCCTGAGGGTTGGGAGATGGCCAATGGAGATGCAGGACTTTCTGGATAATGTGGTGTCGACAACCGTGGGCACCGCGTAGAGTTTGGCACCGACAGTAGGGGATGTGTCAGAAATTCTTAGACATGAAGCAGAACTGGTCCAGATGCCGCTACCTAATCCATGGGCTCGTCGGCGACCCATCAAAGATAAGGGAAAGATTGTGCATATGGAGACAAATGATGGAAGTGCAGTTAACTGGTCATCTCTCATGTTCTAGGAAGATTGGGATCTTGTAGACAGCAACACCCTTCTTGCAAAAATGCAAAACAAGCTGCAGCAGACAGTGCATATAGTAGACCAGACATTGGAAATTTTCTACGATGGCGCAAGGAGTTCTTGTATGCGGCACCTCGGCTAGAGCTAAAATCCTATGAGGGGGTGCTCTGTGTTAACCGAGCAGAGCAGAATGAGCATCATCAATTGCACGATTTAGTAGAGGCAATGGAGTAGGAGCATGAAGAAGCGTTGTAGGCGACAAAGAGGGAGCAACAAAATGTAATGCGTCACTCACTGGGATGGTGGACCGTGAAGCCTTGGCAGTGTGTATCGCCGCACTGACGAGTGACTCAAGATGAGTCACGATGATTGTGTTGGGGGCCTGTTGGGTAGTGGACTCCTCGCATAACGGTTTTGGGGCTTAAAGACTATAAGTTAGGGTAATGATATTGTAAACAGTTCTGCAAAGTGCGCAAAGCGCAAAATGTAATAGGTCAAGTCAAAGGGTTGTCCGCCCAAAAATAATATAAAATAATAGGAAGTGAGTCGGCCTGCCCATGGCCTACGGACCATGGGAATGTATAAATAGAGCAAGGCTTTAAGGGAAGAGGTAGTTTTTTGGGAAGATCTAATGTGTTATGGGTTTGTGAAAGTAATACATGCTCTGAGTCTGTAAGCATGGGCCGTGAAGGGTAGGAGTTAGATAGTGGCTCCGCAGCTGTGTGCATGGACCCCTACAGCTGTGTGCGTAGGGCAGAAGTGGATTGTACTGAAACAAAGATATTAATAAAGATAAGTTGGTTCTGAGACATTGTGTTGATTCCAAATTATTGTGGATCTATTTTTATTCTGGTTATACATCTGTTATATGAATCTAAACCTGTCTTTATGAATGATGATGATGCGCACTCGGTATTATTGTTAAATGTTTGCTTAAAGACCATAAGGAGTAGAATAGATCTATAATAAACTCATAATAACAAGATCACATTGGTGTGGATCTACGCAGAAGCTTGATAGTTGTGTAGAGTAGCGCGAGGCCGCAGGTCAGCTCACGACCCCTCCAGAACACATCTAGAAATCCCAAGGGTACGGAAACCTGGTTCCAGTACCCTCCCCTGCTACCTCGGGTGAGACTTCAGTTCGTGCTCTGCGGACTGTTGTTGAAAGGGCCAGTAGTGTAGGATTTGTTTGGCTAATAAGTCTTCCAAACCCGAGTCAGGGCCCAATAAGCCAAGAATGTGTTTGAAATCTTCCTTAGGTTCCTACGTGTCCTTTCCTTCCACCTCAATCTATAGGAACTTGTTCTTATTCAAATGAAAGTATGCTTATCTTTTTATGGCATTTTAATTGCCATGTTTTTTTGTATTTTATTTTCATATGTAGGATCAAATTACTCAATACAATATTGTTGTTTCCTTTTTTCTATTTTCTTCCACCTTCCATTATGTAGCATAAGTGTGTTATTAGTGCTTTTCTATCTCTAGGGCATTCCTCTTCTACTATGTCCTATTCTTCTAGCCATTTTTTGCACTGCAAGTTCCTTGTTCCTTTCCTTATTCTCAACATATGCCTACTAACCTAAAAAATATGTCTTCCCTCTTCTATTTATGTTTTTCTCCACTAGTATGGATGAGCCTTCTTTACTTTCCATTTCTATTGGGAAGAATGATATGTCTACTAGAATAATCTCATACGGGGTAGAGGCATTTACTTTTAGGAAAGAGATTCAAGTATGCTTGTGTACTCTTTCCAATTGTACCCACCTCACCTTCGTGACCATTTTCAATGCCCTAGAGTTTAATTGATCTACATCTTTTTTGAAAAAATTCCTTGCCATTTGTCTCAACATGTCTTCAATATTTCTAAACTAAATTTGCCCATGAAAGTTGTATTCTCAAAATCTAATTCTTAGATCCAATGATAGCCATCATGATGCATTGATCTAATAGATCTACTAAAGGTCAAGTTCTACATAGTCTTTGGTGTAAGTGATGATTCACTTATTTCTCAGAGTTATGTTGATCTTAAGAATTTTCCCAAGAAACCTTCAATATCTTCTAAAATTCCTATAATCTACTTATGGATTGAAAAACTATACTCTCTTACTCAAACTAAGGTACTCAAATTTATCTTTGAAAAAAACCCAAATTTACTGAAAAAAAAATCTAATCATTTTCCATAATCCTTTATAATCTCAAAAACTTAATATATATGATATAATCACACACAAAGTAAAGAGTAAGTTAATATTTAAAATATAAAAAACTTATAACATATTATGATATAATCACACACAAAGTAAAGAGTAAATTAATATGTAAAGAAGCTCAATTATTTTTCAATGAATTTTTTTTCAAATTTAATAAAAAAATTGTTAAAAATATAGTTTCATTTAATAAATGTGCCTGCTAATTTTTTTTATTAAAATTTTTAGCACATTTTAACATAATCCAAATTATTAACATTAATATAAAATTAAAAAAAAAAACATAAAAAATTGTAATTATATCTTTTTAATTACACATTCCCACATAATGCAACATCATTACAATATTTGATTTTCCAACTTTCTTAAACCTCCCAGCCTAACAACTACGTCTTCATACATTGCATATAGATTATCTTAATAAGAATTGGTTTATATTCATTGAATGAGTATCTATTCTTTTCTAGTCTCTGGATTATATAACTATTGCACGTGGAGGCCAATATACTTTTTTATAAGGGAGGGAACAACAATAAATTTCACATATCTAAGCCACATGTGAAATTATACTCTCATTATGATAGGCTAAATCTTCTAAAGTTACACCGAAAAAATAATGGAATAGGATAAGATTGAATATATAATATATATATCTATATCTTGCAAGATGACAAAGATTGCGATCAAAACTTATCACATTAAGGTTTTTATTGTCATTACTTTTATTCCTATTTTGTCATTACTTTTTACATATTATAATATAATAATGCTTACTTTTAATTAAATTATTTGTTTTTTTTAATTAAGTTATGCAGAAAATATTATATATGAAATTATAATTATAAATTGATGTAATTATTACAATAATATATAATTATATTTTTATTTATTTATTTATTTAGTATTTGTATTGATAAATAAATAAGGTTTTGGAATAAGTATATTGTTTTTAACTTTACAATTCTAGTAGTCATTCTTCTTAAATAATATTGTTGTTACGGTGGTTATTCATTTAATCTTGATAAGTAATTTTCAAATTTAATAATATTGTTTCAGAGTGGTTATCTATTAAATCTTGATATGTAATTAAAAATTTTCCAAGGTTTTTTCTATTTTAATATGAATATAATAATAACCTATAGTAAGAATATTTAAGTTGATAATATTAGTTTTTTTTTTAATGATAAGCAATTATTAATATAATAAAAATAATTAAGTTGATAGTAGTGTTATTATTATTTATGATAAGTAATTATTAATATAGATATAAATTTATAATAGTGAATATTTACCAAATAAATATTATGATAATAAGATTTAAGAAAATTATTTATGTTAATTTTGTATAGGATAATACTGAGTTAGAGGAATTTATTTTACTTAGAGTTGATCTTTATTACAAAATTAATGAGAGTAGAGTATTCTTATTGAGATTTTTATCACTTGTGTTATTTTAATATATAGTTGTGAAGTTTGAGGCTACCAAATCTCCAGAGAATTGTGATGAAACATCAAGCAAATCTAAAAGAAATTTATAATTTACAATCCTAAAATTAAAAGCAATCCATGTTATCCAATCCTCATCATAAATGTTGTTATTTCCCCATCAAGAGTATGTTTATTATGAGGTACCTAATGTATAAGCACAAGGCAACCAACATGAAGGGGTTGTTATGATCAAGTGATTAACGTATAAGTATAAGACAACCAACTTGACACATAAGAGGCTTTCAATGGTTGTTTCAAACTCTAAGTCACATGTAACTTAAAAGAAGTTGGAACAAAAACATCAAGTCTTTTGTAAATCATTGAGTAATTAAGGAGGAGGTCACATTGTAGAATATTGATATGATTTTTTTTTTTTTTAAATTAAAATACTTTATATTATCATAAAAGCTTAGGGATTACATGTTGAGAAAAATGGTACCTAGGAAGTGTTTCCTAGGCATTTATCCTTTTGGCCTAGGAAGACACATTAATAACCTTTTTGTCTAGTGGCATTATGTGGTTTATTAATGTCATGGAGTTATGTCACTTTATGAGGTGGTACATGATGTGCTATGTACCTTTTAATTAAGTCACTTTATGAAAGAAAAAGTGCACAATGTACATAACACTAAAAAGGTGACTAGGAGTTTTTAAGTGAGGAGAACAACATGAGAAAGGGGTCAAGAGAGGGAAATAATCTCTACCCTTGATCTAATGAGCTAATATTTAATCTCAACCACTAGATCTCTAGGGTTAGGTTTCTAATCTTATGAAGAGACAAAAAGGCAAAAAGGAAAGTAGAGAACATTATTCTTCATGAGTAACATTGGAGAAGAGGAGAGGAGAAGTGGTTGATGAGAGAGCTTCAAGGAGAAGGAGGGAGACTGAGATGGCCTTTGTTGGTGGAGAGAATATCCAACAAGGAGAAGGAAGGTTGTGAGAGATGTTATTTGCTAAGGAGAGAATCTGTGAACGAGACCAAATTCAGGCATGAGTTTTAAGGCTAAGATAGCAGCACATGAACCAAGGAAAAGGGTAGAGTTCCAACACTAAAATCGAGAAGCTTCAACACTGAGTTTGAGGCCAAATTTCATTAGTATGAGGCACAAATTCCAATGAGGGTTTTTTGGACAGATAGACTAAGTTTCCAAGCCAAGAGACCAAAAAACAACTCATATCCCAAGGCAAAGATTGCTAGCACAAAACTTGAGAAAGTTTAGTCATCCTCAATGTGATTTTTGAGGGAATGTGGGTAGAGTGTCAATGTGGTTTTCAAGGGAGATTTTGAGCATTAATTGTTGGTTTAATTGGCATGAAAATCAAAGAGTCTACAAAAGTATAACAACTTGAAATTTGAGGAAAATTGCAGTTTTGTCTAGCATGTAGTTCGAGGAGGAATTGTTGAGTTTTCAATGCATAAAATCAGGGTAATAATTTTCTAAGTAGAGGTTTGAAATTGGAGTTAATAATTGTAGACTTGTAGCACACAGTTTGAGGACGGAAAAGGTCTAACAGAGGCTTGAATTTCTAAGCAGCAGTTTGGTTTCCTAGGAGGTTTATAAAAAATATCAAAGGAGAGATAATTCCTTTGATGTGTAATTTAATGTTATAATTATTTCTCTATGAAATGCAATAAAAACTCCTTCAAGACTAGTTTCCCCTTGTGGGTTTTTCCAGGATCGTTACACCAAAAATAATTGTACACTGTTATAAATTTCAGTGTATGGGCTTACATTTTATCTTTTCATATCAGCTGGAAAACTAAAGTGTAGTGGTAGCTTAAATGTTTCAAATAAATCATATTTAAATATTTTATATTAGAAATTCTAGTTTAGGATTGTGGGAAACAAATTTGTGCAAAAACTTGAAATTGTGAAGGCTAACGACATACATAATTTTTCTACATTACATAGTTCAAATTTTCTGATGCAACCCAATCACAAAGGAGCACTCTATTAGCTCCTGGAGAAGTTGGGATTTCATATATTCGATTGGACCCAGATTACATAATTTAAAGCCCCATGTTACAAAATTAATATAATATCCTTCATCAGAACAACTAATATAAAAACCCAAACTCCCTGGTACACCGTTACACCACAAAACATATAACCAACCACAACAAATAGACATAGGCAACATTAAGAATCAGATGAAGAGATGGGGGAAGGATCCCTGGAACTTGATCCAAGTGGAGCAACATTGTCATACTCACAAAGAAGGTGACATTCAACATGAGCCAATCTTGAATGCAACTTGTTAAAAGTAAAGCATTGATTCCACAACATCCTCTTGGTATATTGTAATGTAGAGAACACATTGTAGTGTTCAACCTTATCGTCTTTCAAGAGAAGACCAAGAAGGGCCTTCATTTTCCAATGAATATACATACAATTGAGATACTAATTTTTTCATCCCCTGGTATAACCAAGGTATGACACCTAGCAAGATATGTCATCCATTATTTATGAATCAGAGTTGAATTGTCTCTCCACTCCCGCCTGATTCTCAAACTTCTTGTTTTCTCTCCTCGTCTCAGGAGGGTCTGCAATGAAGTACATTGCTGCAGACTCATGAGAAAAAATAGGAGCACCTTGCTAACACGGTGGGCTACTTACACCACCACCCCTTCTATAGTGCATCCATGTTCTTGACGACATGGATGACAGGAGGGGGTAACACATAAAACATAAAGTAAACTGACCACGACTGGGAAAATGACAAGAGACCAACCCATCTCGACCCAAAATTGGAAAAGATTCCAACAAATTTTTCGCACCTTCATAAGACATATAATACCCAGAATTAGACTTGTAAGCCCTATTTTCAACCTCTCCATAGTCGCAATTACACTCTGAGGCTCCTAACATTGTTTAGGATAGAAGAACAACAATAAGAAAACCCTACCACAACAAAATTCCTAACACATGTAAATTTCACTAACTTGTGTGAATGCCAAAGAGTGTGACAGTGACAACCCCCTGCCACAAACTCAACATCAGAAGGCCCTTACCCATAGAAATTCCATATGCACAAGACTCACCCCAAACCAAACTAGGCCTAAGAGCTACAACAAAGGATGGGATGACATTAACACGACTACTACAACGAGGAGAATTTCTAAGAAAAGCAAATAAAATATGTGAAAGTGATACCAACAAACCAGTGCCTGCACACTTGGTTCGATGCCAGCGCCAACCTCCACCATCAAATTCAAATGACACCCACTAGTTTTTATGACTACACTAGAGATATAGGACCCTCTTTCGGTGACACAACTTCTGCTACTGAGAATTCCTCGTTGACTTAGCACGAGGTTGACAAGAACTCATTTCTCTTACCACACCTAAACTTCGCCATCTAGAACCAAGATTCCATGATTGAATTCCTCTCTTACTGCTAGAGGCACCCTCCTCCCACCACTTTTCCAGCACCGAACATGTAAACCACCTTGAAGAGCACACAATAGGGATGGAAATGACCTATAATTCACCACACCATAGACTTTTAAGACACCCTCACTCCACCACTTCTCTAGCACTAGACAAGAAATCTCTCTCATAGATCATAGACGAAGGACAAAATTGACTCAAGAAATCACCATGCCTAAGACAATCAAGAGGGTTAGTTGTAGGTAGGTTGGCTCCTTAACCCTATGCCTATGGAAACCCACCACCTCCACCTCCCAAATGGACCACAAACCATCTCCCCTACATCCATATTTATTAGCTCCCAGGTGGATGCATGTGGCAACATGCCCAAGACACATCCTTCCTCATTCATTTAATAATGGTCAAGTGGGCAAGGTGGTGGGAACAAGTCCCCAAGCACACCCTGTGATGCATGCACACCCCCTTTGAGGATTATTTTTCCTTCTCCAATATGATTTGTAATGAGCCTACCCAATCCTCCGTCATGCCTACTGGCCACCTTACGTTCATAGAAAGATCTTGCTTTTGGTAGCCTAGGTTCACTAGAAAGTTTTTCGCTTTGTTCCCTAATCTCTTAGAGTGGTGAAGGATCACATAATATAGATGAGAGAGAAATTTTGTAATACGAACTATTAGCAATTCCAATTTCCAGCTCCTTGCCAACTTATAGGAGGGTGTCCCATTGACAATTTTTTGTACTGCCATGATCACCAACCTTGAATCCCCTTCAATATGGAGCTTGTGATAACCTTCGTCAAATATTATCCTTAGACCCTTATCTAGAGCTTGGAACTCTGCCAAATTATTTTTGGTAGTCCCACAACTCCTAGCATATATCCTTACAATATTTGTTTTGTCATCCCTAAACATTCCACCAAAACCCGTGATTATAGGATTTCCCTTCGAGGCTCTGTAAATTCAATTTGAAAATATGGAGGGATGGAGGGTAAATATACTAGGAAAAGAACTTTTTGTCTTTGGGCTCCACCTTTCATCTAGCGAAACATCTTTGAGGATAATTCCAACTTTCTTAAGATTTTTTCCTCATGTTGGTTTTCTTTCCAATATTCCAAAGACCAAGATTCCACTAATATGGTTTCTCTAATATTCTTTTTAATTATCTCCCATGTCTTTTCCAATGGTCTGCTCTTATTCCAAAAAATTCTCCAGTTTTGTTCCTTCCATAAGGCCCAAGTGGAAAATCCTCCTATAAGATCCTAATTCCTATTTACCACAGGGTTTTTGAATAAATTATACCTCCATTGCTTGAATGTTGTTACTATACTCACCGAATTGTGACCATTATATCCAAAAACTGAGGTTAAGAGCGACCAGGTTGCCTCAACATAACTTCATGAACTTAATATGTGCTCCATATTTTCCTCTTGAACACCAAATAAATGATAGTAAGAAGGTTTGTTGGGACAGGGTCCCCTGCAGTCAATTTTGGGGCAAGAGCCCAAGTTTTGGGGCAGAAAGCCCAAGTTTTGGGGCAGAAAGCCCAAGTTTTTGTTATGTAAAGTGTAAAGTCTCCGCAAGTTGTGGTCGCGGAGCACGTAGATAGTAAAGTGTCATAAAGGGTTTTTCCCTTCTTTTATGTAAGTTGTGTTGGCTTTAGTAGATCTACCCATGGTCCACGGACCATGGGATTGTATAAAAAGGAGAGTCTTAGAGAGTTTAAGGCAGTTCAGTTCAGTTGATGATATTGATGAAGACAAATGTAATGGGTCAGTAGAAGTGAAGAGTGAAGAGTCTTAGAGTAGAACAGAGGCTCTGCAGCTGAGTGTGCAGAGGCTAAAGTAGAGTTTATAGTTGAGTGTGCAGACCCTTGCAGTTGAGTGCGCAGGGAAGTCTCGAGTCTGTAAGAAGAACTGAAGTATTAATAAAGAGATTATTCTGGAAATATTTGTGTTCTGTCCATTTAATTCTATTATGAATAAATGCGTTTATGTTATGATGAATAATGGCATTCTGATTTAATACTGTATTGATGCGCGATTCTGCATGGTTTACATTGTTATATGAATGCAAGTACCATTATCTGTTTATGCGAAGAATATCTTAATGCATGTTAAAAATATCAGATACTTAGGTCAATCTGGGTAAATATAGAACTAAGGGTAATTACAGAGACATGTAAGTAGTTGATTCACCTGTTTATGGTTCATGAAAGACAATCAAAGACCTTCACGAAGGTTTAGAGGTTGGTAAGAGGAAGTTATATCGATAAGCCTTAAGGGATTATCGATCTCTGTGAAGGCCATATGAGGGGTATAAAATGACATCACGATCATCTCTAGGTGCAGAAACTTGGTTCCAACATTCCCCCATACTGCTTCAGGTGAGACTTTAGTCCACACTCCGCAGATTGATGCTGAAAGGGCCAATAGTGTAGGGATTGGTTTGGCAGAAATAACTTTGAACCTGGGTTACGACCCACTAAGCCAACAAGGTCCCTAATATCCTTTATTTATTATGTGGTCCTAAGTCAATATTTTTCTTCTCTCCACTAAAAAAAGGAAGAAGGATATTTTTGTCCATAGCTTAATCGTCCAAATTTTCTATTATACTACATCTCTTGGTAGATCAATGTGTCTTGCTACGATAGAATAAACTTCTTTCAAATTAAACATCCCTTTAGTTTGATACCCCCACTGTAATTTTCCTAGTTCTCGATCAATTAGGATTCACCTTTCCTTTAGTTCCTCAATTAGGCTATTCTAAGGGATCTCCTCTTGAGGCTCGATCCAGTCTACTCTAGTCTTCCATTCCCTCCAGATGGAATTCTATTGACTCTCTTTCTAGTAATCGACAACCTTGATTTTCCCTTGCTTAGTAGTGAAATATTTTAATTCTCTAAATTCCTCCTTCTCACTAATTCTAGAGAGTTGTTGCCGATCATCTTCCCAAAAGAGTGTTGAATCCCCTCTCTTGATTTCCTAGAAGGCATGATCTTGGATCAAACTCTTGTTTTCCTTCGCCATATTCTAAATAGAGGAACCATGTTATATCATCGTATTTATAAGATTGTTATATTGTGAGGAGGTTGTACTGTATTTCCTATTCCAAATACCTTTCCATAGCTCTTACCCACCCTAGATCCAACGCCACCAAAGTTTCACTCCTAGAGACCGGTTCAAGATTTCCATATCCTCTAAGCCTAGACCCGCACATTAGATTCATAGTACACATTTTTTGCTATCTAACCAACGACTATTTCTTAGCTTTGTTAGCCCCTGTCCACAAAAATTACCTAAATTTATATCCAATTTCATTGCAAATACTCTTTGGGGTTCCAATTACCACCATTTGATATACTGGAAAGGCCTGAAGGATTGATTCTAAAAGCACTATTTTATCAACCATGTTAAAATCTATAAAGTTCCAATTGTTTAACTTGGACGATATCTTTCGTAGGATCTCCTGCTAACTGGAAGATCTCTTAGTATTGGTCGTCAATGGAATCCGCAAGTATTTGGTTGGGAGGTTCACAATTTGAAAATCCATGACCCTATCAAGGTGATGTTGTATGGGGGCATTATGATTGAAGAATAAGATGCTAGTTTTCTCATTATTGGTAACTGCTTTTGATACCTCCATAAAATCTAAGAGGATACTTCAATTTCTTTTGACTCACTAAGAGTGGCCTAATAAAAAAGCAGGATATTGTCCATGAGCTGTTGGTGTGCTATGAGCTGTTCTTTACCATAACCACATGCCTTTGATAATGTTCCATTCTCGAGCATTATTCAGATATCTTCCCAGACCCTTTGCAGCCAAAATAAAAAATAAATTTCAATAAGGGGTCTCCCTTTCTTAAAAAACGTGAGGGGTTGAATGTCCTAATGGGAGATCCATTGAGCAGAATAGAGAAAAAGGGGGTTGAAATATGGGACTGAATCCATGCAATCCAATGCCATGAGAAACCAAAGGCATATATAACTGATGAGCCCCAAATTTGGTAACATTTTGGGCTCATTTGGCTTAACTACCTTTGCTCATTCCTTCATTTTTCATAACTTATGCATCATTTTTTAGTATGTTTATGTCATTTGTACGAATAAGGGCAGTCACTATTCCTAGGTGGCTAACACATGCTCATTTCAGGTTTTTTGACACATGATTGGAACAAAACCGAGCAGATAAGGGCCAAGAGACAGCGAAGATGGGGTTGAGGATTCGTAGGAGGGTTGTCCACAGCATTAAATGGCCTTCCTCGGGATCTTCACCCCCAACTCTGAGCTCCAACAGCCACCACAACTGGATCTGGAAGGCAACCAAACGGATTTTGAGGAAGCAGTTGTTCACTCCTAGTTTGGTCAGCCAAGTCCCACTGATTTAGGAGGCCAGATTGGGGCCTCATGATGTATAAATGATAAGGCTTTAGCCTTCGAAAAGGACTTTTGAAACATTGTTGCACATTCTGCACTACGAGCTGCTAGCTTTGTTGTTCTTTTGTAGCCATCATTGGCATACTTTTTGACTTATGATTATTATCTTTTAATGGGAAGCAGTCAGATTTGATCTCCGTTCTGAGTTTTTAAAAAGGAGCCATAGCTCTCGGGGTTGGGCCCAACCTGAGAGCCTAAGGCCTCCTTCTTCTGTATTGTTATCTTTTCTTTCGGCATTATGGTTCTCTTTACATGCATTTGAAACGCAGTTTGTTGAGTTAGATTTCGTGGTATGGTTAGGTAGGATATTGTTAGAAGATAGAGTTGCTCCATATGTTTAGAATAGAGTAAAGAGATTAGACTTGATAAAAGTTCCAGAAAAGGGTTGACTGTACTCTCATTTTCACCTCTTTTTAGGGGTTGGAATTGCAGGCAGTGTTACCCACCAAAAACATTGGTTTACATACTCATGCAATCTTTGGTGTAATATTTTCGTTTGTAGTAGTTGTCCATGCGCTCAGACCTCTTGGAATGTTTCTTTGCTTCAGTACCATGCATGATTTTCTTTGGAAATAACGTTGTTGTTCATTGGTTTCATTAAACAATTAGAATAGGTTAGTAATATTTTGGTTATGTGCAGGACGTGGATGATTTGGTTCAGTTTACACTGTGCAGTGCTACTCCCTCACTCTCTCGTCCTTCTAAGCCTTGCCCATGCCAACTGCTTATCTCCCAATTAGACCCCTTGTCTCTCAACTATTATGCTGCCCATGTTATCCTACCTTTTTGGCCTTCCATTTCCTCTGCCCTCTTTAAGACAACCTAGCTTTGCACAACCCCTCATCATCTCATCTCTCTGTCACTAAGTCATTCCAAACCCCTCTCCTACCTCCATACCCATTCATGCAGCCTCTTCTACTCACCCATCATCCAAAATCCAATCGTAGAACATCCTGTAGGAATTACTGAACATCCTGTAGAAATTCTGAAACATCCTGTAGAACCCCTGCAGACTTCCTGTAGAAGCTCATAAACTCGGTTTTTGGTAGCCAAACTTTGTGAAACTCTCTGGAAGGGTGTTAGGAACCCCTTAGACCCTCTCTGAACCTTCCCAACCTTTTCCAAGCATTTCTCCTCCTTGATCCACCTCTGCACAGTAAAAGCTAGTTAAAAGCACATGCATGATAATTCTAATAACTGAAACAAAAATACAAAAAATGCTTTCTTCAGATAGAGGTAGTCTAGACACATGCATTTTACCTTCATAGAAGTAATGGCATCTCTTTCAGCAGTTTGCATTCCCATCTTTGCATCAGTAGGACTAGCTGGTAGAATTAGGGTTTGCTAGGGTTTGCGTTTCTTGTTGGCTTTTAGTTCCTTTCTGCAAGTAGATTAGCTTCCTTTGAGTTAGCTTTCGTCCATCAGTTAAAAATCTTCTTCTAAGAGCTCATAGAAGTTGGCTTGAGCCCCTAGCGGACTTGTGCCAGCTGACCAAGTGACAGCTACGGCAAGAGCTAGTACTTGTGCATACAGCACCGTCGCTTCCAAGTTTGTTACGAACTACCGGGTTGATAAAACTAAAGAAGGAAGCTCCAGGAGTTGTAGCATTATTTCTATAATACTGGAGCCCACCATCTTTTTGGCGCCGTTTCCAGGGAAGCGTCAGAGTATTAGTGATTGTTGCTTTTCTTCTATTTTCCTACTCTTGCCTTCTGCTAAATAGTTTATTTCATTTCCATTCTGCAAAAGTAGCATAGACATTTCCTGCTTTCATAGATTAACATTTCAATTCCGCAATTTCATTTTTGCAATCGTAGATTAGCATTTCAATTCCGCAAGCGTAGCCTAGCATTTACTTCCTGCAATTTCATTTGAGCAAAATAGATTAGTTCTTTTATGCTTTCATTTCAATTCCGCATTCCCATTTCAGTAAGATAGTTAGTTGCAGTTCAATTTGTTTTAGTTTTGCAGGTACCAGAAAAAACAAAAGCAATCAAAAGTCTTTCCATTTCATGCCTCGTAGAAATCGGGATAAAACAGGGAAATTCCTACCCAACACCCCCACCACATCACTGAGTCACCCTTCTCTCTTCTTTGGTGACAGTGATCCAGAAGAACCTATAGGCGAACCTCCTGAGATATATGAAGATCCTATAGCAGAAGAAGAGTTAGAGAACACTCCATCTGAAGCTATGGCTGACAATAGGGGAGAAGATGAGAGAATTGAAGGTGCCTTCCCCATCCGAGAGACCAATGGAGACATGAAAATGAAGAACATCAGCCCCTCCACTTTACCTCACTTCCATGGACTGACTTCTGAAGACCCTGATACCTTCCTGTTTGAGTTTTCCGTCCTTTTTCGAACTTATGACTATACCGAAGATGAGCAAAAACTGAAACTCTTCCCCTCTACCCTTAAGGATGCAGCATTACGCTGGTTCATGGGCTTACCTGGGAACAGTATCACCACTTGGGCCCAGATGCAGCAAGCTTTCAATACCAAATACCGGGACTACTGTAGGTCCAAGGAAGCCAAGGGAGAAATCTTTCGGATGACCATGGGGAATGATGAGTCTTTGGAAGATTACGAGGAAAGGTTCCAACTTAGCTATAAACGGGCCAGGTGCACACTTGACCCTGAATCCCTCAAGTTGGTCCTACTCCGAGGAGTCCCTGAAGACCTCTTAGATACCCTTCACATGCTAGCTGGAGGAGATATTTACCAACTACCTTATGAGGACATAAAGACTGTGTTTAGAAACCACTCTAGGGCAGCCCAGAAAAGAGGTAGAGGAAACCTCCTCTCAGCTGGTATTCCTTTCTCCAAACATGAGTTTGCAAATCAATTAGAGGACCTCAAGAGTGAGGTGAGACAGACCATCGCCATGCAACTTGATACATTCCGAATCCAGCAGAAGAAAGAGGAAGCTGAGAGGGCTTTGGCTATCTTCTACCCACGGTGTACAAGGAAACACCCTAAGAATGAGTACCCATTACATTCGGTTGAAGTATGTTTTGTTTGTGAGGAGGACCACCCCACAAACCAATGTCCAACCTTACCTGGGCTTAAAGCCATGTATCAAGGGACAGAAGCGCCCACTGAACCTCTCTATTTCCTCAACCAAAGGAGGCCACATGGACCTAGACCTTACCAACAGGGGATGCAAGGGACACCCCAAGCTTATTACAGCCCCAACCAATCTGCTCCTATGCCTTCCTGGGGTCCCCCTGCTCATCCTTCCTGGTCTGTGCCTCCTCCATGGTCTTACCCACCTCAATACCATACTCAGCCCACTACTCATTCGTTTCACTCACATGCCCAGCCACAGACTCAGTGGAATGCACCTCAATCGAGGTGGAGGCCCCAGTACAATACTCCTCCCGCCATTTTGCCTCCACCACCAGCTCAACCACAACCATTACCTCCTGCTCCTCCAAGGCAACCCCAAATGCCTGCTCAACCGAACCCGAACCCCAACAACCGACAGGCCCAGCAGGTATATACTGGGGAAACATCATGCCCTACCTATGCGATGGAGATCCATGAGATCAACCTGCGATCTGGAAAGACTCTCCCGGATCGCCAACCTCCTCCCTCGGAGGATGAGGAAGATAAACAGGAAAGTGAACCAAAGGCCATTCCACCCTTTCCCCTGAGACTAACGGCCACCACACAACCCAACCCAAAGGAGGATGAGCTTCTGGGAGAACTCAAACAGTTGTGTGTGAGAATACCACTTCTCCAAGCCATCAAAGATGTACCGATATACAACAAACTGGTTAAGGAAAAGTGTTTCAAACACCCAGGAAGGCAAAAAAGAGATGCTTCAACCATCAATGTCATAGGACAACTGTCTGATCTTATGTTGGGGCAGGCCATCTGCCCAAAATATCTGGATCCTGGGAGTCCTGTAGTTGATGTCCACATCAATGGCACCATCATACCTCACACATTGATTGATCTGGGGGCTGCCAGTAATGTGATGACCAGGGATACCATGCTCAAACTCAACCTTCAGGGTTCCTTGAGAAAGACCTCGATAGTCCTGCAACTAGCAGATCGCTCCACCGTGACTCCCGAAGGGATTGTAGAGGATGTCTTGGTCTCTGTTGACTCTTGGGAGTACCCTGCAGACTTCTTGGTTATACAACCAAAGGCAAAGCTTACTGGATACCCTCTTATTTTGGGAAGGCCCTGGTTAGCCACTGCAGATGCTTACATAAGCTGCCGTGCAGGAAACATGACCATCAAAAATGGTCCTATGTCCAAGCAGCTAGTCCTGTACCCTCCTGCCAAACCCTTATTAGAGCATGGCTTACCACTTTGGTTGGAGGAAGGAGAAGATGATGAGGCGTACTCAGCACCTTTGTGCACCCTCGACACCACTAGGGGAGGCCCCCCAACTGAGGATGATTTGATTGAGACCTTGATCCAGAATCCACCTCCCAGTGCATTGTCCTTAGAGGGATTGGTGGAGGATGCCTAAGCCAGCACCTTAGTGGACCTTTGTGTGACCAACCCTGTCGCTCCCAGAGTCAAAAATGTGGAGTTCGGCCCTGAGAGAACATTAAAGATCAGCTCCTCCCTATCCCCTTCCCAGGAAAAGGAGCTGTGTAGTCTATTGGCCAGTCATCTAGATGCTTTTTCTTGGAGCTATAAGGAGATGAAAGGAGTCCATCCTTCGATCTGTACCCATCACATCTACATCAAAGAAGATTTTAAACCGGTTAGGCAACCCCAAAGGAGAATGAATCCAGCCCTTAAGGACATCGTCAAGGAGGAATTGCAAAAACTGTTGGATGCCGGATTCATTTACCCCATCTCGGATAGCGAATGGGTGTCCCCTCTGGTGTTGGTTCCCAAGAAAAACGGGAAGTGGAGAATCTGTGTGGACTACCGAGAACTGAACAAGGCCACCAAGAAAGACCATTTTCCTCTACCCTTCATAGATCAAGTGTTGGATGGACTGGCAGGAAAGAAGTTTTTCTCTTTCCTAGATGGGTTTAGCGGGTATAACCAGATCCAAATCAGCCCGGAAGACCAAGATAAGACCACCTTCACTTATCCTTGGGGTACCTTTGCTTACCGAGTTCTTCCCTTTGGACTATGCAATGCTCCTTCCACCTTCCAGAGAGCCGTCTTGAGCATCTTTTCTGAGCTGGTCCATGATTCGGTGGAAATCTATATGGATGACTTCACTCCTTATGGGTCCAACTTCCAGGAAGCATTGTCCAATCTAGGAAAAGTCCTAACCAAGTGCATTGAGATGAACCTATCCCTTAGTCCTGAGAAGTGTGAATTCTTGATGACCGAAGGGACCGTGCTAGGCCATACCATTTCTTGCCAAGGGTTACAGGTGGATCCTAACAAAATTGCTCTCATCAAGAAGGTTCCACCTCCTCAGAAGGTAAGAGATGTTTGAAGCTTCTTAGGTTTAGCAGGGTATTATAGGAGATTCATTAAAGACTTCAGCAAGCTAGCCTTGCCATTGTTTAGCCTCTTGGCAAAAGATGTTGAGTTTAAATGGACTGACGATTGTCAGAAGGCTCTGAATGAATTAAAGGACAAGTTGGTGTCTGCCCCAATCTTGAGAGGTCCAAACTGGGCCCTACCTTTCCACATCCACACTGATGCCTCGAAAAAAGCCATAGGGGCAGCCTTAGGACAAGTTGAACAAAAACTTCCATACGCCATATACTTTGTCAGCAAAAACTTATCCAAGGCAGAACTGAATTACACTGTAATTGAGAAAGAATTCTTGGCCGTGGTCCATGCACTGAACAAATTCCGACATTATATCATTGGATATCAAACATTTGTACATACTGATCATGCTGCAATTAGATATTTAATGAATAAACCAGATGTGAATGCTCGTATTATTAGATGGTTACTTTTGTTGCAGCAGTTTGATTTGACTATTGTTGACAAGCCAGGTAAAGAAAATGTTGTTGCTGACTTTTTGTCTAGATTGGATTTACCTGCAGGTGAGGATGGAACAGTGGATGACCAGATGCCAAATGAAAATATGTTTGCTATCTCAGTACTCTCTCCATGGTTTGCTGATATAGCAAACTACCTTGTCTCAGCACAGTTCCCTCCGCACCTATCCTCAAGAGAGAAGAGCAGGATCGTCAGGAAGAGTGCCTCGTTCACTTGGATCGGGGGCAACCTGTTCAAGCTTGGCCCTGATCAGATCTTAAGGTGTTGTGTAAGGGAGGAGGAAGTCTTTGATATCCTCCTAACCTGTCATGACGGACCTTGTGGAGGACATTTTGCAGCCAAAAGGACTGCCTTCAAAATCCTGCAGGAAGGCTACTATTGGCCCATGCTTCATCAAGATGTCAGAAGGTATATCAGCCAATGTGACCGATGCCAAAGGATGGGGAAACCGACTCCAAGGGACGAAATGCCTCTCCAACCTCAAGTGACTCTTGAGCCATTTGAGAAGTGGGGTATGGATTTTGTGGGTCCAATCAATCCTCCTTCGAGGCAAAGGTCCTACATCATTGTGTGCACAGACTACCTGACAAAGTGGGCAGAAACCAAGGCAATCAAAGCAGCGACAGAAGAAAAGGTGGCCGAGTTCTTAAGAGAGAACATCTTCTACAAATTTGGATACCCAAGAGAGTTAGTCACCGATCAAGGAAGCCAGTTCACCTCCAACTTAATTGAAGACCTACTCGCTCATCACAAGATCAAGCATAGGACTTCCACCCCCTATCATCCTCAAGCAAATGGGCAGGTGGAAGTCACCAATAGAGCATTGGAAGGGATCTTGACTAAGGTGGTGAGCAGCAGTAGAAACGATTGGGCAGATCGCCTGGTTGAGGCCACGTGGGCTTACAACACCACTTGGAAGACCACAACCAGCTTCACACCTTATGAGCTGGTCTATGGGAAGAGAGCTTTGCTATCAATTGAGTTCGAGTACAACACCTTGAGGATGGCAGCTCAGTTGGACCTGGATCTCAGCCATGCCCAACAAGAAAGGTTATTGCAGCTGAATGGATTGGACGAGCACCGAATGCATGCCCTTCTCCACTCAGAAGTGGTCCAACTTCAGAGGAAGGTGTGGCATGACCAACACCTCAATGATAAGCAATTTCAGCCGGGAGATTGGGCGCTGTTGTATGATTCCAGTCATAAGGATTTCAAGGGGAAGCTGAGAACCAGATGGCTGGGACCGTATGCAGTGGAAAAATGTAATGACAATGGGTCTGTTCTTATTCGGACCATTGATGAGGAGGCCATCCCCATGCTTGTCAATGGGCACCGACTAAAGATCTACAGAAAACCTCTTTCAAGGCAAGAATTCATCAAAACTGTGGAAAAATCAGTGCTGGTCATAGAGAAGGGTTTTGCCTCTGTTTTGGGCACACCCTGAAGATCTAAAATAATAATAATAATAATAATAAAGATCCTTGGTTGAAAACCTTTCTGAGGCTCCCAAGGCAAATGGTAGGGGTGAAAACCTCATCGAGGCGTCCCTACTGTCTTCTGAAAATGTGTGAAAAAAGACCCTTGGGTGAAAACCTCTCTGAGGCGCTCAAGGCAGATGGTAAGGGTGAAAACCTCATGGAGGCGCCCCTGCTGTCTTTCAAAAAAAAAAAAAAAAAAAAAAACAAGGAAAACAGGTTCAAGATTTGATAATTCATGCAGGTTGCAGGTGTTCCATGCAGGAAAAGAGGTCCCTCAACTCAAAGACAAGTGTCCCTACTATGCTACCAGAGGACCTCACCAGCACCCCCTCCAAAAACACTCATCTCTTCCAAGGTCTGGGCATGATTTGATCACAGTTTAGCCTTCTACAGGAAGCTACAGGACTTTCTACAGGAAGTTCTGTATTTCTACAGGAAACTTCCTGTAGAATCCCAGGACGGCCTAGGACCGACTGTGTGGGAAGATCTGAAGCCCGAGGCCGACACGGAGGCATGCAAGCTAATTTTTTTCTCACCGCCAATTCCGATGCATGGTTTCCGAGAAATTGATCTCTGAAATCTTCAGCCATTCTCCATTTTTCTTGAAATCTATGCATCCATTGATCACGATTTTGCCATGGGAGGTGCATCATGATGATAGGAACATGCTCAGAAATTTTTAGATCGATCCGGTTTACCGTTTGGGAGAAATGGCGAAAACAAGTTCTGGTCCTGTGAAAATTCAGCAGTAGCAGCTTGAAGGTGCAGATTTGAACGTGGAAACAAATGCTTGTAGCTTAGATCTGGTCAGAGGACACCTGCACAAGGAAAAACAACC
The DNA here is from genome assembly GCA_031772625.1 of Pinus tabuliformis. NCBI lineage: Eukaryota > Viridiplantae > Streptophyta > Pinopsida > Pinales > Pinaceae > Pinus > Pinus tabuliformis. The sequence continues at coordinate 2,042,241,301 of CM062816.1, forward strand.
AAAAATCATAAGCCAAGCCCTCATGCAACCAAAGGATCCAGGCATGCAGCAGCAGAATATGAGCATGCAGCGGCAAAAAGCACTTCACAGCAGCCATTTGACTTCAGGTACGTGACTAACACCTGTTCCTCTATTGCATGAATCTAATTAAAGAAATGCATGAACGAATGGAATGGTGAAATTGAGCCATGAATATAGCAAGGTTAAGCCGATTGCCTTCTCTAGCACTCAACTGGAAGTCACGCAGTACACGTGGACAACTGACTTACGTGAATTAAAGCAACCAGGAGTGTTGGCCAGTTAAACTTCAGTTCAATTCACAACAGTGATTACAGGGGGAAAACACATAGTTCATAAACAACACTTCCAGTTGCATGTGGCCACGTACACTTGGCCACTTCACTCTCTCACGCAAATCACGCAGCAATTAAAGACGGCTTGGCTGAAGACTCACGTTAACTGCTGATTCATTTACACTTGCAAACCTCTTTAGCTGAATCCTCTGCGTCTGAATTCTGTTAAACTGACGTCCTTCGCCAAGTTTTTCAGCTTGTTAAAAAATTCTCCCGCATACCAAGATCATTCAAAGGCGCAGAGACACCCTACAGGCGTTTCTACAGGAAGTCTTCTACAGGAAATGCAGAAAACAACCATGCAAAAGAAAACCTGGGATTTTCGGCGAATTTCAAGCTCCAAACAAGGTAGGAGTGGGGAAGCTTCGTTGTGCATGATTTGTTGGTACAAAATGGTGAATTGAACATGGAATTAAATTTTAAAAATGAGAGGAAAAGTCTGCCTGCACATTGAAAAAATGTGAAAAGTTTGCTTGCATATTTTCTAAGTTCTACACAGTACTTTTTTCCTTTGCATTCAAAGCCTGGCTTCTTCCTTCTCACCTTCTTCTGACAAGAGAGATGCAACCATAGGAACTAGGCTTGTGTGAAAGAATGAATTTGCAAGACTGACCACTTTCTAAAAGGAAAAAACTATGTTATCTGGTCTCTGTTTTGTCAAAAAAAATAAAATAAAAATTTGATTTCTTTTCAAAAACTAAGTAGCAAATTCAGGTTGGAAAAGTTTGAAGAGAGAAAAAATTGGAAGTTGTTGTTGTGAAAAACACGAAAATTCCAGGAGCAATAACAAGTTTACAAGAGGGGCAATGAGCTATCTTTTTAGAAGAAAACACAGGTTTTTGCAAAATTCTTAGCTTCAAGAGAAGAAGAAAACAAATAGTTTTATTTGTTGCATGTTTATGCAAAAGCAGCGATGCAATTCTAGGGAAGAATCAGGCCTGGAGAATGTGAAAAAACCAATGATGAGGGAGCACAAATCATTCAAGCAGAGGGCAAAACAAAGGCAGAACAGAGAAAAAAAGGCTACAGTAGAGAAGGCAGAAGCTAAACAAGATGAGAAGAAAGCCAAAACAGAGCATGAGGAAGCAAGCTAACAGAGGCAGAAAATACCAAAGAAGAGGAAAAAAGGAGGAAGAGACACACCATGAGATATCAGTGACAGTAGACCAAAACAGTTTCTACAGGAAGCCAGAAAACGGCCACTACAGGACTTTCTACAGGAAGTTTGGGGAAAGGGCAGCAGAAGGAGAAATTGGCCGAGATTTTAGCTAGGGAGGCAGCACCTGTGCTGGCCACCCTAAGCACATCCATCCCCTCCATGAACACTCATTTTTTTCAGGGTTCGGACACAGTTTAGTCATGGTTCAACCTTCTACAGGAAGCTACAGGACTTTCTACAGGAAGTTCTGTATTTTTACCAGAAACATCCTGTAGAAGCCTTTGGGTAGGCCATAATCAATAATGGAGAGGGATTTGAAGCTTGAAGTTTGTTGAGGAGGCATGCAACCACTCTTTTCTTGCATCCTCCACTGGTTTCATCTCCTTTCACCACCATCGCCACCATCAGATTGAATATACTTGCACAATCATACCAAAGCTGAGAATTCTCTAGGAAAAGAAGCACAGGCAGTGAAAAGAAGCAAATAGAAAAGCATGGTTTCATGACAGAGAAGAGGACATCACTTCAGAAGCCTGGCATGACAAGGAGGCCACCAGGGCCATCAAAGATGAGGAGATAGGTTGGTTGCTCAGAGGATGAGCAAAACTTTCAGTAGGGGGGTGATGATGAGCCCTAAAAATGGATAATTATTTGGGCTCATTCAACCTCCTAATTCGACTTAATCCACCATTCTCATTATTTTATTGCATTTTTTTGATTATATTTATGCTAATAGAGTGAATTGGGTTAGTCATTATGCCAACAAGTCTAATGTGTGCTTTGTGTAGCCTTTTTGGTCAATTTGGAGACAAAATTGAAGGTTTTAATGAGCACTTGGCAGCCAAATTCGTGGGAGAACAAGGGAGAGGATTTGTAGGAAGGTGTCCCCTTCATTTATGGGCCCTTACCTCGAATTCTCCACCATCAGCTCGGAGTTCAGGGGCCACCAAATCAATTAGCACAAGGGCAGCCAAGCAAGTCAAGTAGGACTGCTGTTAACTACAAGTTTTGGGCAGCCGAGTCCCTAAAGTTTAGGAGGACTGTTGGGGTTCTCAATTTGTATAAATAAGAAGGCTTAGGGCCTCATTTGGGTTAGCTAGTAGTTGGCCAATGGTTAGTCATTTTGTAGGCAGAATTTAGCTAGTTTGTATTTCGATTTTTAGGCAATAGATTAGCTTTGCTTTCAGCTCATTTTCAAGTTCTCCTTGTGGACAGTTTTGATGTAACTCTTCTTATCTTGCTCAATAAAGATGAATCCAGCTTTGCACCAGCTCTAAATCTCTCTTAGGAGGCTATAGCTCTTGGGGTTTGGCCCATCTCAAGCGCCCAATACCTCCTTTGATTATCTTTATGTGTTTTTGCTGCATTCTTAGAATAAAATCCGCTATTTAGATCTAAATCTTGTTTTGTTATTTAGTTTGTTTTTTGATGAGTAAAATAGCTTTTCATGCTCAGATTTAGTTGATAGGTTTTTAACAAAAAAATCTTCAAGAAAAGGGCCAACAAACATCTGTGGTTTCACCTCTCCCTCAGTGGGATCTGGAGCTGTGACTAGGATGACTTTGCTGCCCACAAAAACACTGACTTTTCTTTGTCATGCAATCATTAGTGTTTGGTTTTCATTTGCAGAAGTTGGTTACATGTTCAGATCTTTGAATGCTTCATTTCATAGTTAATATACATGGTTTCCTTGCAAATAAAGCTGTTGTCCAATCTTGTTACTGTTAGCCAAATCATATTAAGGGTAGCATAACTAGATCTTTGTTTTCTTGCATGTCTTTGTTGGTTCAGTTGGAAACACAAATTGCAGAGCACCTATACCACTTCTCTATCTGCCCAGACTCCCTCAAACCTATCTTCTCCATCTCCTAACTTGGTTTCTTGCCTCATGTTGCCATACTGCCCTCATAACCCTACATTTTGTGCAGCATTACTTCAGTCTTCTTGGAACAAGTCCAGCCTCTACACCTTCTCCTCAACTCTATCCATCAGTCCTTGGGTCATTTCAGGCCCCTACCCTGCCTCCCTATCCATTCATGCACCTTACCTCACTCACCCATCCTCCAAAATCCAATTTTTAAACATCCTGTAGAAAAATTACAGAACATCCCGTAGAAATCCTAAACATCCTATAAAACCCCTGCAGACTTCTTGTAGAAGCTCACGAATGAGGTTTCTTGATATCCAAACTCTGTGAAACTCTCTGGAAGGGTGTTAGGGACCCCTTAGACCCTCTCTGAACCTTCCCAACCTTTCCCAAGCAGTTCTCTCCTTGATCTACCCCTACACAGTAAAAAGCCAGTTAGAAGCACATGCATGATAATTCCAACAACTTGAACAAAAATACAAAAATATGCTTTCTTCGGATAGAGGTAGTCTAGACACATGTATTTTACCTTCATAGAAGTAATGGCATCTCTTTCAGTAGTTTTCATGCTCTCCTTTGTGTCAGTAGGACTAGCTGGTAGAATTAGGGTTTGCTAGGGTTTGCGTTTCTTTTTGGCTTTCAGTTTCTTTCCGCAAGTAGATTAGCTTCCTTTGAGTTAGCTTTCATCCATCAGTTAAAAAGCTTCTTCTAAGAGCTCATAGAGGTTGGCTTAAGCCCCTAGCGGACTTGTGCCAGCTAACCAAGTGACAGCTGCGGCAAGAGCTAGTACTTGTGCATATAGCACCGTCGCTTCCAAGTTTGTTACGAACTACCGGGTTGATAAAATTAAAGAAGGGAGTTCCAGGAGTTGGAAGCGACGGTGCTGTATGCACAAGTACTAGCTCTTGCCGCAGCTGTCACTTGGTCAGCTGGCACAAGTCCGCTAGGGGCTCAAGCCAACTTCTATGAGCTCTTAGAAGAAGCTTTTTAACTGATGGACGAAAGCTAACTCAAAGGAAGCTAATCTACTTGCAGAAAGGAACTGAAAGCCAACAAGAAACGCAAACCCTAGCAAACCCTAATTCTACCAGCTAGTCCTACTGATGCAAAGATGGGAATGCAAACTGCTGAAAGAGATGCCATTACTTCTATGAAGGTAAATGCATGTGTCTAGACTACCTCTATCTGAAGAAAGCATTTTTTGTATTTTTGTTTCAGTTATTAGAATTATCATGCATGTGCTTTTAACTAGCTTTTACTGTGCAGAGGTGGATCAAGGAGGAGAAATGCTTGGAAAAGGTTGGGAAGGTTCAGAGAGGGTCTAAGGGGTTCCTAACACCCTTCCAGAGAGTTTCACAAAGTTTGCCTACCAAAACCCGAGTTTATGAGCTTCTACAAGAAGTCTGCAGGGGTTCTACAGGATGTTTCAGAATTTCTACAGGAAACTTCCTGTAGAATCCCAGGACGGCCCAGGACCAACTGTGTGGGAAGATCTGAAGCCCGAGGCCGACACGGAGGCATGCAAGCTAATCTTTTTCTCCATCACCCATTGCTGTCGCCTCCTTCTACCACCCCCGTTGCCATGCAATGGAAATACCTGCACAGTCAAATCAGAACGTTGAATTCTCAGAGGAAGCGATTCTCAAATGGAATAAAAGATGCAGAGACCCCATGCGCTACTTACCAAAGCCATCCGAGGACCCTACGACCGTGACCGTGATGCCACCGCCTCCACCGTTTTGGCATGCACCCGAGGAGGAAAAACTGCTACAGGACATCCTACAGGAATCCCGTAGCAGTTCATCCAGCTAAAGTGTACACCATCAAGGCACCTGCAACACATAGAGCAGGCACATGCACCATCCGCAGCCAGGTAACAAGCTTCGTAATCAGCAGCAGTCTGCAAGGAGGAACCCCCGTGCCTGTGCATGAAGCAACAGCAAACTAATCCATCACCCTCGTCCTGAAACCTGAAAATAACGTTGCGGCCTCACAGGTAAGTGCCTCAGCATTTTTTCGTCAAATTACATGAATAATACTCTAAAATGTTTGCGAGTGTTGAAATGAATGGGTTGAGCAGTCGGGTAGCCATTCAACTAGCCACCATGACCAATCCGATGGTCTCGTCAGATTTGGAAAGTGTTGGTCGTGGCAAGCAAAACGGGTAATGGACACGTGAGAAGCGTCCAGTCGGGGAGAAGCGGCGTTTTAACAGAAATGGCGGCGGAAGATCTGCAGGGAATGATGCGGCGGTTAGGCAGCCTTGCAGTGAAATGAATAGGTGACGTCGTCCAATGGTCCGGCAGGGACAGCTCACCCCCGTGCCACGAATTCCGCAGGGATTCAAATCTACCGGCTAGATCGTCACTCCACTCATTTATCATCAGCCGTTTTGCAGTCGAGTAAGCGTCCGAATTTCTCTGAAGCTCGTTACTCCAAGTCTTCGGCTTGTTCAAACGTCTGGTGGTTGCACAGAAGGCGCAGAACCACTGACGTGTTCTCCGGAACCGGTGCGCGACTTCTACAAGAAGCTGTGCTATAGGAAGCTCGCCGCTACGGAGGAAATCGATCTGTTCACGTCAAAGGTGGCGAATTGGGAAAGGTAAGCCTGAACCTGTTCCTCCCATGCAATTGGTTTGAAGGGTGGCGAAGTCGACGTCCTCAAAAAAAGTAAAACTACAGTCTAGGCATAAAATTGCAAGCGTCGTCTTCCTTTTGCATGAAAATTGTCATCGTAGTATATGCGGGGTTTTCTACAGGATGTGGTTCGTAATTGAGCCCCTGTCAAGGCTCACCTGTAGATAGCCGAGAAGTCACAAATTGTGTGCTTGACAAAGGCGTAATTCTACGCTCTGTCTCAAGAAATCCGAAAGACCCATCTTTTGATACGCACCAGCCACCTCCAGCTAACATAGCAAGCTTTCACCATGCCGGGTGGATTCATTAGGAAGGAACCGACAGACTCAAAGAAGCTAAGGGAAAACCCTGAGGTGGTAGAACTGTTCTCTCGTGCACGATGGATGTCGTTCTGCGACAAGCATCGAGGGTATGACGATGAGGTGGCAGAGGAATTCCTGCGAGCTTTGAAGTCAAAGTCAAAAACGCTGGCAATTGTAAATTTCAGGGGTTTGAATCTCAAACTCACCCCACAGTTCATCAGCAGAGTCACTGATCTCCCAATGGGGGTACCGTGGGATAAGGAGGAGAGGAAATTAGGCCAGAAGGCTAAAAAGGAGTTCTTTCTACCGAGGAGCAATTCTCAGAGGATAAGAATGGGGTTCGCAGAGCTAGCCTACAGCCGCTTTGGAGTGAGGTCAGCCTCCAAATTATGAAACATATCACGTGCGAAGGACGATTCAGCATCGTATATGGGTACCATTTCCGGCTGCTCAAAGAACTGAGGCACCAAATGGACCTACCTTCAGAAAACAAGCTAAGTATTCCTTACTTCCTCCTGCAGTCCATGACTGAATGTGCCACCAAATTACGAGAGGGCACGCCAGACCAGGTAGCCCATCATGGGCTCATTAAGCTCCTCGTGGAGGATGCACTCCACACATACACCATCCCTCTCTCATGGGAAGCCTTCCGAAATCTGACTAAGGATGGAAATATCAAAATGTTGACCGAGGAGCTCACTTCCTCCAGCAGCGAGGAGAAGGAGCTAATACACACAGAGAAGAAAGGGAAAGGCCAAGAAACCGCGGCCAAAGCACCGAAGAAAGAACAAAAAGGGAAACAAGAGAAACACCAGGTTGCCGAAAAGGAGGAGGACAAATCCACATTGACACCCAAGGAGAAAAGGTTACAGAGTAGGGTGGAAAGGACTGAACAAGTCCACGTTAGTAAAGGCACCTCGAAAGAAGCATCAGCAAAGTCAAAAGACAAAGCACCCTCAGCCAAACAGGCTAAAACGGTGCCACCTGCTTCTACAGGAAGCCAGAAATCAGCAACTATAGGAAGCCCTGAGAAAGGAAAACCAAAGGAGAAGACAGCTGAAGTTCTTGCAAGGGAGGCAGCAGCCGTGCTGGCCACCCTTAGTACACCTCCCAAGCCGAGGGAAAAACGAAAGAGGGAGATCCCTCTGTATTTCAAAGCACGGAGGAGTGTAAGGATCAAAACAGGCAGGCCCCAACCTCCATCCAGCAACCCAATTACTATAGAGGATACCCCTACCTCGCCAAGGGAGAGGTCCCCCTCAAAAATATCAGTCACTTATGAGCGGGGGAGCCCAAAGACAACTGCTTGGAAGGAGAGAATGGACAGGTTGGCCTCGAAAACCCCACTACAGGATGCTGAGGCCGTTCTACAAGAAACATTGGCCTGGCTCAAGGAGACAGAGAAAATGGAGGGAGAGGCACCCACATCACCACTTAGGGAAGTCGAAGTAGAGCCACCGAGGGAGGAAGAGAAAGAGCATATTCCTGAACCTAGTCCTCGGCCAAGCTTGAGCTCGTATTATAACTTCTTGGAGGCTAGAAAAATTATCCCACAGAAATTCACTGTGCCACTTTTCTTTGCGTTGGAGGAAGAAAGAGTGAGAACTCACACGTGGATGAAAATAGCTAAATCAAAAGGAGTGGTAGATATAGGCCCCTTGGAGGAACAACTCAAGGAGGCACGAAAAGAATTAGCTATGGCCAAACACGTGGCAAACTGCCAGCAAGTGTTCCTACAGGAAGAGAATGAGAAACTTAAACTGCAGCTACAGGAACTGAAGAAAGAAAAGGGCACATCATCAGGGGACACTACAACAGAACATCAAGGCAAATAAGGACTACAAGTTGGTCTTGGGGAGCCAACCTCGCATCTAGAGGAAAGGGAACTACAAGCACAAATCGAGATACAAGATCTCAAACAGCAGTTGCAGCAAAAGGAGGCACAACTGGCCTGCATGGCCAGTTGGGCCATGGATGCTCTACAATGCAGACAACCAACCAAATATTATGGACTGTACCTACGGGACCAGTGGCTACAATTTCAAATCAATGCATTGGCACAGAGGGGTATCTCCCAAATCCAAGACCCCCAGCAGTTCACAGAGTTATGCAATAGCAGTTCATCAGAGGACAAGGCCAAACTATCGGAGTTCTATCTCCATAATTTGGCCCTTCCTAATGTGACTTCATGGGATCCCAACACAGCTGTAGGAGATATGCAGTTGATGGCATTTGCCTCATGGTTGAACCATGAAGAGAAGAGAGCAGCGGAAGTCAAAGAGGTCATGAACCGAGAGTTACATGAGCCACTGCTGATTAGAGCAGAGCCAGGGGATCCCACTGCATTGATATCGGCCCACCAACACTTAGCCACCAACCCTCAAACGTTATTGAAATACATGGATCAGCAGGCCCAGGCTATAGCACATTTCGAGGATATGGAGCGACTATTAGGGGAGAACTGTGTTCATGCTTGCACCCGCCGATGGAACACATTGTCCCACAGCCTTAAAATCAGAGAATATCACACTCCAACTCGAATGAGGGAAGCTCTAGCATGGGTGCCCCTCTACAAGAAGTCCATACAAAACCTCCAAGCCAGCTGGATTGGCCTCAAGCTAAGCCCACCTTTGCTGTTAGGATTGATGGAAGGCAGCACAGAAAAAGAAGAACATAAGCAGTGGGAAGAGGTGGAAAGGAAGGCTGGGTTCCATGCCAGTGAGGAGGAGACTACTTCAGAAGCCTGGGATGTGAGGGTGGTGGTGAAAGCAATGAAGGACGAGGAGCTAGATTAGTTGCTCAGGGATGAGCAATCATTTTAGCTGGGGGGTGATGATGAGCCCCAAATTTGGTAACATTTTGGGCTCATTTGGCCTAACTACCTTTGCTCAATCCTTCATTTTTCATAACTTATGCATCATTTTTTAGTATGTTTATGTCATTTGTACGAATAAGGGCAGTCACTATTCCTAGGTGGCTAACACGTGCTCATTTCAGGTTTTTTGACACATGATTGGAACAAAACTGAGCAGATAAGGGCCAGGAGATAGCCAAGATGGGGTTGAGGATTCGTAGGAGGGTTGTCCACAACATTAAATGGCCTTCCTCAGGATCTTCACCCCCAACTCCGAGCTCCAACAGCCACCACAACCGGATCTGGAAGGCAGCCAAACGGATTTTGAGGAAGCAGCTGTTCACTCCTAGTTTGGTCAGCCAAGTCCCACTGATTTAGGAGGCCAGCTTGGGGCCTCGTGATGTATAAATGATAAGGCTTTAGCCTTCGAAAATGACTTTTGAAACATTGTTGCACATTCTGCACTACGAGCTGCTAGCTTTGTTGTTCTTTTGTAGCCATCATTGGCATACTTTTTGACTTATGATTATTATATTTTAATGGGAAGTCGTCAAATTTGATCTCCGTTCTGAGTTTTTAAAAAGGAGCCATAGCTCTCGGGGTTGGGCCCAACCTGAGAGCCTAAGGCCTCCTTCTTCTGTATTGTTATCTTTTCTTTCAGCATTATGGTTTTCTTTACATGCATTTGAAACGCAGTTTGTTGAGTTAGATTTCGTGGTATGGTTAGGTAGGTTATTGTTAGAAGATAGAGTTGCTCCATATGTTTAGAATAGAGTAAAGAGATTAGACTTGATAAAAGTTCCAGAAAAGGGTTGACTGTACTCTCATTTTCACCTCTTTCTAGGGGCTGGAATTGCAGACAGTGTTACCCACCAAAAACATTGGTTTACGTACTCATGCAATCTTTGGTGCAATATTTTCGTTTGTAGTAGTTGTCCATGCGCTCAGACCTCTTGGAATGTTTCTTTGCTTCAGTACCATGCATGATTTTCTTTGGAAATAACGTTGTTGTTCATTGGTTTCATTAAACAGTTAGAATAGGTTAGTAATATTTTGGTTATGTGCAGGACGTGGATGATTTGGTTCAGTTTACACTGTGCAGTGCTACTCCCTCACTCTCTCGTCCTTCTAAGCCTTGCCCAGGCCAACTGCTCATCTCCCAATTAGACCCCTTGTCTCTCAACTATTCTACTGCCCACGTTATCCTACCTTTTCGGCCTTCCATTTCCTCTGCCCTCTTTAAGACAACCTAGCTTTGCACACCCCCTCATCATCTCATCTCTCTGTCACTAAGTCATTCCAAACCCCTCTCCTACCTCCCTACCCATCCATGCAGCCTCTTCTACTCACCCATCATCCAAAATCCAATCGTAGAACATCCTGTAGGAATTACTGAACATCCTGTAGAAATTCTGAAACATCCTGTAGAACCCCTGCAGACTTCCTGTAGAAGCTCATAAACTCGGTTTTTGGTAGCTAAACTTTGTGAAACTCTATGGAAGGGTGTTAGGAACCCCTTAGGCCCTCTCTGAACCTTCCCAACCTTTTCCAAGCATTTCTCCTCCTTGATCCACCTCTGCACAGTAAAAGCTAGTTAAAATCACATGCATGATAATTCTAATAACTGAAACAAAAATACAAAAAATGCTTTCTTCAGATAGAGGTAGTCTAGACACATGCATTTGACCTTCAAAGAAGTAATGGCATCTCTTTCAGCAATTTTCATTGCCATCTTTGCATTAGTAGGACTAGCTGGTAGAATTAGGGTTTGTTAGGGTTTGCGTTTCTTGTTGGCTTTCAGTTCCTTTCTGCAAGTAGATTAGCTTCCTTTGAGTTAGCTTTCGTCCATCAGTTAAAAAGCTTCTTCTAAGAGCTCATAGAAGTTGGCTTGAGCCCCTAGCGGACTTGTGCCAGTTGACCAAGTGACAGCTGCGGCAAGAGCTAGTACTTGTGCATACAGCACCGTCGCTTCCAAGTTTGTTACGAACTACCGGGTTGATAAAACTAAAGAAGGAAGCTCCAGGAGTTGTAGCATTATTGCTACAATACTGGAGCCCACCAATAACCTAAGCTAGATAGTTCCAATTCAATCTATCATATGCTTTAGACAAGTCTAACTTGATCAACATGCTTTGTTTCTTCAAAATCTTTAGAGAGTGTACTACTTCATGAGTTGTGATTATCCCATCGCTAATATTCCTCCTTTCTACAAATTTGGTTTGTTCAAGTGAAATTAAGACTTTAAGAAATGACTTCAAATGATTGACAATATCTGAATATATAATATTACATATAACATTACACAGTGTGATAGTGAGAAACCCCACTAGATTTTATAACTAACTAGTCTTGGGGACTAATGTTATGAGTGTGGCACTAAGATCTAGCCAAACCCTTTGTAAATATATGGAATCTTCCATTACTACATAGAATTCTTCCCACTAAAAGTTATAGTAGGGTTTAAATAAGTTTGTAGTTGTGATAGCCCCTAGGTAATACCCCCTCATTGTAAACCCTGTAATTATGTAATATTGATGAAACAATATCCTTGAGTAGTGGGACACATATTCCAAAGTTTGAGAAAGGATAACACTTGAGATTTAAGGATAATATGATTGTTTTATTATAGTTATGGAAGGCCGACAAAGGTTTCATTAAATGAGACTGGTTATAACAATTAATGAGGTGGGAAAGAGGACACAAAGTCCATACTTCCTTGGATGAATTTGCAAGGAATAACAAGACAAAAAAATTAAAGAAGAGGATGGACCACACTGTTAGGTATGACAAGCCAAGTCAACCAATAGGAACATGGTTGGGGAGATTGCACAAGGAATCCCCATGACCAACAAAAAAGGAGAGATGATAGTTGGGAAATAAGGAGGAGAAGGAGTCGAAGCGGTTACCGGGGAGAGTATTAGAGGACCATCGTAGCACAGGGAAGAAAAAAAGGGCTTGACATTGCTATGGGAGGAAGTCATTTGGTTGAAAATTAGAAGGTTGGAAGAACATCTCTCAAGTGAGGGAAATAGTCTTTAGATTCCTTAGATATCTAGAGGGTGGATATGGATGATCTTTGGGTTCCCTTTATAGCTGGGTTGGAGGCCTGTCTTCTGGATTCCTATAAATGAGAGTTCTGAAACTTCCTTTGATTGTTTTATTCTCCTTGTAGTGCGTTATGGATTCTTGGGCTTGGGTGGAACCACTATATATGCCTGTGTTACTAAGGGTGGAGGTTTCGACCTTTGGATTCGTTTTTGTTACTGAGGGTGGAGGTGTCGAACTCTATATTCCCTTATGTTGTTGAGGGTGGAGGTTTCGATCTCTAGATTCCATTATGTTTATAACGGTGGAGGTGTCGACCTATAAATTCTATTATGTTGTTAAGGGGGGAGGTGTCAACCTCTAAATTCCCTTGTGTTGTTGAGGGTGGAGGTGTTGACCTCTCGATTCCCTTGTGTTGTTGAGGGTGGAGGTGTTGACCTCTGGGCTCCATTTTTTTATTAAGGGTGGAGGCACCGACCTCTAGTCTCCCTTTTTCAGGTGGTGGGCAGAGACTCGGAGGTCTCTAGAATCCCTGTTTCAACTGGTAGCATTGAGTATAAGGTGGGAGGAGGTGTTTAGGGCCTCTAAAGTCCTTATTTTAACTAGCATATTTAGTTTATGTTTTGAGCAATCCTTCTCAAACTGTGGAATCTGACTCATGGGTGATTAGCTGTAAGAAATACTGTAGTGTAAGGAAATCTAAGGTTGGGTGGAGAGTTGAAGTCCCACTCTTACTTGTTAACCACTTGAAGATAATAAGATAAGCTACCCGCTTGTGTACTCATCATATTGAAAGGAGGAATATTGTTGCTATGGTGACTCATGCTTGTATTAGCGCTATTAATGTAGGAATATGTTGTTCTTGTTTGCCTATGATAAGACATTATATGTTTGCGTGTAATTATCATGGTTAGGAAAGGCATGGAGGCTTTGTGTGTTAGGTTCGTAAATTCATGATGTGCATATTTGACTGCATGGTCCCATCGAATGTAGGATGTATTTGACTAAGCCATTACAAAGTGTGAATTCCATCATTTAGTTACAGGTATTCTAGTTGATGGTGGGGAAAGTTGGTGTGGCTTCACCCTGAGTTGACTAGAGGGTACTCAATATTCAATGGTTGGTTGACGCATGAGTTGGGTTGACGAGTCATGACTTGTATATGGTGGTAAGGTGTTAAATTTCCACAATGAGGGCTCAATAGCTAGTATAGGGCCCTAGAAGGATTACCCAAATTGTTGGGCACACAATTCATTCAAGGGTCACCTATCGATGAGGTAGTGGCTTGATCACCATTCACATGTATAAGGATGTATGCATAGAGTAGAGGTCCATTAACATCATGGGACACATTCCTTGTTTCCATCCTAGATGAAGAAATCAACAACGTGGGACGCATTCCTTATTGTCAGCATTAAGTTTCGTCGGCTTAGAATATGGCCCTATCTAGTTGAGGTAAGTCAAATGGTTGGGATTCAATGGGTTATTTTGGCTGAAGTAATTCAACTAGTTGGGAAGGGTCTACTAGTTGTGATCTGTTCGGTCGGGACTATGAGCAGGTTGGGTCGCTGCCTAGTTGAGCTATTTAGTAGTCAATTAGTTCAAGGTCAAAGCTTTGACCAGTGTTATGCCTAATATTTCAGAGAAATAAGTCAATTACCTATCATTCACAAGCACAATTATTCTGCATGGGTTCAGCGACAATGGTATAGCATCCATGTAGCACTATGTAAGAATATACATGACTGACATGTAGAGGGAATCATTGATGTGGCAAGCTTGATGGGCCTAACACTAAATGGCCATATATGCGGACTTGTAATTTGGGTCAAGTCAAATTTTATATCATCAGGAAGCTCTCACGAGATTGAGGTGATGGTAATGTTTGGCTATAGTCGAAGAAGTTGAAAGGATGAGGAATTTTTATAACCCCAATCCCATGAAAAAGCTAGGTAGGTCGTGTTAGGTGAAAGTAACACCTTTCACTAATCTAGTTTAGGATGGGTGGTGGAAGGGAGCATTATAGAGTGGTATTAGAGCTAGAGGTTCAAGTACATGACCTATAGGGATAGAATTAAAGCTGTGCTACAAAGTTGACAGAACAAAGGTTCAACACTAGACCTTTGGAGACTAAGTGAGACTTTAGAGCAATATCATAGGTGTTAAAATCCTGATGGTTGTGCCGATTGACTGTAAGAGTTTCAAGAGTTGGTTTCATTGTGATTTATGCATGTGGAATGGTACCGATGGTTTGATATACTATTGTTGACATGGATGTATTAACTTGAAGTGTTGTTTCCACTAGCCCTATATTAAAAACTCTCAATATAGGCCATGGTAATGGTTAAGTTATGCATTTGAAATTTGTTTATTCTAGAGTTTATGTCTGTGTATGGCAACACATAGGGAGATACTACAGGATAGAAGAGATGAGGACTATGGTACAATACAACATTGACATGCCACAACATGGATATGAAGATGAAGAGTTAGTGGGAAAGAGAGGAGAGGTAGGTTCTCCTGATTGGATGGACACATTGAGAATATTAAGGGCTGAAATAAGGACTTGCAAGGCTGACAATGAAAGGATTGTCTGGGCATAACAGAGGAAAACATAAGTGAACACAATTATACTACAAATTCTCTTAGGTGTGCAGAGGTAGAAACAACATAATTTGGGAGCCAACCATAAAGGTAGGCATAATTCCATAGAACAATAAGGAAATACTAATGGATAAGATGAGAGCATATCCAAGAAAAGGCATAGATTGTCATGTGAGGACATTATAAGAGGCGATACTCAATTAGATACCCCAGAAAAGAGATAAATCCACCATAGACAATGATCCAATAATGTTCATAGACACCACCACCACCATCATTATCATTACCAAGGGAAGGAGATGAAGTATGTGCCAGAGGAGTTCAAGAAAGGCAACCCTCCTACATTTGATGGTGAGGTTAAGAAATAAGAGGATGTTGAAGAATGGCTCCTTGGGATGATTTTTTTTTAGAATCCATAGTTATTCAAAGAATATGAATGCAAAGGTTGCTATCTTTAGCTTGAAATGAAAGGTGTACATTTGGTGGGAAGACGTGAAAAATGTGAAAAATATAAGTGAAGAGGAGTTGTCATGGAAATAATTCGAGAAGTATTTCAGAAGCAAAACATGTCAGATAGATATTATGAAAACAAGGAAAATGATTTTTATGAGCTAAGAATGGGACGAATGAAGGATGAGAAGTACATCACCAATTTTTTGGAACTGCTGAGATATGTGCCTTATCTTAAGGATGAGAAGGAAAATATTCAAAGATTTATCAGAGGGATGTCTATGCCATTTAAATATCAAATTTAATTTGATGAACCACATACATTAAAGGATGCAATTAGAAATTTAAAACATTACTATGAGTAGTCAAGGCCCAGTCTTGAGTTCAATAGTGATTGGAAGATGAAGGGTAGCATGAAGAGTAGAGGAAAATGGCATAAGAGAGAAGGAAGGTCGCAAGCCTTGGGTAACAGGGAAGGTGCAACCTCAATTAATCAAGGTCGACCAAATCAAAAATTAAATTTAGTTGAAAAGGGCCATGCAAATCATCTTGGTGGAGAATAGAGCAGAAGTAATGCTAGGGAATAATTGAAATTATGGACATGCAGAGAAATTCATCACAAAAGAGATTTCCCACAATAAAGCGATGTTGGGCCACGACTTTACAATGCGCAAGAAGCCTAGACGGTGAGGGACATCGATCAAAGTATGCCTAAGATATTCACAACGCTAGATGATAGGAAATCCAACCACCAAGTCTCCATAATCAAGATGGAAGGTAAGATTTATGACATAACTGTCAGGCCAGGAGGTAACTCCTCAAATCAAATCATATTGTTCATTCAGGTTGTTCATTATTATATACAAGAGGGAGTGACTGTTCATTTCATCTCCCAGTGATTCTCCATCTTTTCTATTATTTATTTACATTAATTACAGTTTTTCACCCAATCCCTATGATTAGGTGTCAACATTCCCCCCCCCCCCCCCCCTAATCTGAAGGGATGTTGGTGAGTCCAAGCATCATTCTGAATCTTTCAAGCTTTTCTCTTCCAAGCGCTTTGGTGAAGATGTCTCCAATTTGCTCATTAGTGGAACAATAGCAGAGATGGATTGTTTTGGCCTCAACATGATGTCGAATTAGATGATATTTAGTATTGATGTGCTTCGTTCGATCATGGAACTTTGGGTTCTTGGCCAAATTTATTTCTGAGGTATTGTTAATCATGAGTGGAGTCGATTGTACTTGTTTTACCTGCAAATCTTCAAGAATTTTCCTGAGCCACACAATTTCTTTTGTTGCCTCATCTGGTGCCACATATTCTGCCTCTATTGTGAAATCTGCTGGAACTGATTGTTTGTGTGATCTCCAGGAGACAGCTCCTGATCCAAGACTCATAACATAACCTGAAGTAGATACCCTAGTTTCTTTTTCTCCATCAAAGTCTGAATCAGAGTATCTAATCAAGCTGAAGTTGCCCACCTGTGTATATTTGATTCCAAAGTCTTGAGTTCCCTTCAAGTACTTTAGAACTCTTTTTGCAGTAGACCAATGTCCCTCACAAGGCTTTTTCATAAACTTGGAGAGGATTCCAACAACAAACAAAATGTCTGGTCTGGTAGTAGTTAGGTAGTTGAGACTTCCTACAAGCTGTCTATACTTTGTTGCATCCTCAAATTCTTTTCCTTTAATGGATGTGAGATTTAAGTTTTGTTCCATTGGAGTAGTCAGAGGATTGCATTCATTCATGCCAAACCTGTTCAACAGATCTCCAATGTACTTATTTTGAGAAAGGAATATGGACTTCGGATGTTGAGTTACTTCAATACCAAGATAGTAATGAACATAGCCCAAATCATTCATTTCAAAACCTTTCCTCAATTCCTTCTTTATGGATGCAATGTAGCTTTCATTGTTCCCTGTCATCAAAAGATCATCTACATATACCACAAGATATACAACTGTTTTGCCAACCTTCTTGACAAACAAAGTTGCATCATCAAGATCATAATGTTTGAAATTGAGTTTCAGAAGATGCTTAGTTAGTTTTTCATACCAGGCTCATGGTGCTTATTTGAGGCCATACAAGGATTTCAAAAGTTTGCATACTTTATGTTCATGTACTCTCACAACAAATCCTTTAGGATGGGACATAAAAACATTTTCTTTTAGATCTCCATTCAAGAAAGTAGTTTTTACATCCATTTGATGGACTTTGCAACCGTTCTGAGCTGCTAGGGCAAAGAGTGTTTGGATGGTAGCCCATTTTGATGTGGGGGCAAAAGTCTCCTCATAATCGACCCCTTCCTTTTATGCAAAACTTGTTTCCACAAGCCTGGCTTTGTGCTTGTCAGTTGAGCCATCAACTTTATACTTGTTCTTGTAGACCCACTTGCAGCCAATTGGTTTGGTTCCCAATGGAGGAGCAACCAGCTTCCAAGTGCCATTCTTTATCAGGGCATCATACTCCTTTTGCATCGCTTCTTTCCATTCATCATGAGAAGCAGCTTCTTTGAAGGAAGTTGGTTCAAAATCTATAGACAAATTCAATTCACAATCATAGGAAACATCCATATCAATAGGTGAATCAGAGTCATCTACATCACCTCCATTTTGTTGGTTTGAATTTCTAGTTCCTGTCTTTCCAACCTCATCAGGATGAACACTTTCAAGTGTCTTTGTCAGCCACTTTGGGGGACCTTTCTCAGATGGTCTAGGCTACTCTGTTGATTGAGTTGGGACTAAATCAAGATTGAGTCTCCCAATTCTGTTAATCACATCACTCAAAGTATCATCCATTGTTGGAGTTTCATGTGGGGGAGAGAGAGCTTCAGAAGAAGATTCCACAGGTTGATCTAGTATAAGAATCCCCCCTTCAAGATGTGGAATCTTATTATCAAATTCTTGAAATTATTTTGCATTTGCGAATCTATCCAAGCGATCAAGTTTCCGCTCAAAAAACATTGTCAGTTTTGGATGATTCAAGAAAGATTACATCTCTAGATACAAAAAACTTTTTATTGACTTCATCATAGAGATGGTATGCTTTAGAAGTGTTTGAATACCCCAGGAAGATACACTTACGAATTCTTGCACCAAGTTTGTTTCTATGTACCTGTAGGTTTTAACCCCGTACAGAAATTACCTGCATACAAATTCTAAAACACAGAAAATAAACAATGCGAGAGCATAACACATAAAACACATATACATAGAGATTTTCCCCTGGATCCCAAAACCAAGACTACCAGATTGACTTTTTATTATGTTCCTTTAAATGTTATATTACATATTTATACATGTCGAAGCATCCAATACCATGGACCGAAAACCATCGCGTCCAAAAAACATGTGCGAAAATCATGCACAAAACCATAGGTGGGTCTGCCCAACCTAACATAGGGTCCAAACCATAAAGTGGGGTTATGGGTACACCTCAAACCCCTTGTGACCCCCCCGATACGTAATTGGCGCAATGAAGGGGGGCTCCTCCCCCCCCTCTAACCCCCCGGTTAACTACGTGGGCTAGTCGTGGAAAGAATATAACACAACCCAACATTCTCCCACTTGTTGTTTTCTTTCCACATGGGGCCACAAGAGAGCTTAGTCATTTTTCCAGGCCTGAAACACCCATTGTCTCTCTACACCAAGAGAACTTCTCAGAGCTCACAGATTTTGTCAATGCATATGCAATATTCTTCAAAGTGTCCACCTTTACCAACAACACCTTTTTGTCTTCTATCATATCCCTCACAAAGTGATACTGAACATCAATGTGCTTTGTCTTTGAATGATATGCGGGGTTCTTTGCCAAGAAAATTGCACTTTGGCTATCACAGTCTATCCTTCTAGCTTCCTGTACTAACCCCGTACTTGAACACAATCTCTGCAACCAAACTGCTTCCTTGTTTGCGTGAGTGGCTGCCATGTATTCTGCCTCTATAGTTGATAGTGCCACTACAGATTGTTTCTTACTCATCCAATTGACTGCACCTCCAAATAGGTTAAACACATACCCACTTGTAGATCTTCTCTGATCTAGATCTCTAGCCCAGTCTGCATCAACAAAGCCACGAATATCCAACACTTTGTTCAATCCTGGTCTTCCTTGGTAGCACAAACCATAATCACTAGTGCCACGCAAATACCTGAAAGCCTGCTTCACTGTTGTCCAATGCTCCTTCCCTGGTTCTGACATAAACCTGCTCAATACTCTCACTGCACGTGCAATGTCTGGTCTAGTACAGACCATGGCATACATCAGGCTACCAACTGCACTTTCATATGGAACACGGGACATGTCCTCTTCCTCTTCTTGTGTCTTGGGACACTGTTCAGCAGACAACCTCACACCTACAGGAATAGGAACCTTCACCAGTTTACTATCCTACATATTAAACCTCTGTAGTATTGTCTCAACATACTTCCTCTAGTTTAATAAGAGCTTCCTCTTTGCTCGATCTCTTTTAATTTCCATGCCCAAAATATAGTTTGCAGCACCAAGATCTTTCATGTTGGATTTGGAGGACAATTGGGTCTTCAAATCCTGGATAATTTCTTTGTCATTTCAAACCAGCAACATATCATCCACATACAAGACCAGATAAATAGCACGATCACCGATTAATTTAAAATACACACAGTGATCTGCTTTGCTTCTGGTGAAGCCAAGTCCCCGTGTAAATGTATCAAATTTCTAATACCACATCCTTGGTGACTGTTTTAACCCATACAGAGACTTCTTTAACTTGCATACCAGTTCTTTCTTACCCTTCACCGCAAAGCCTTCAGGTTGCTTCATGTATATTTTATCTTCCAAATCCCCATGAAAAAATGTTGTCTTCACATCCATCTGTTCTACCTCAAAATCAAAAGCAGTAGCAACAGATAAAAGTAATCTAATAGAAGTTACCTTGGAAATAGGAGAAAAAATATCACCAAAATAAATTCCCGGGACTTGGGAATAACCTTTTGCTACCAACCAAGCTTTCTATTTCTCCACCTTTCCTTCTGCATTTGTCTTCTTCTTGAACACCCATTTGCTGCCAATGGGTTTCCTTCCAACCGGCAACTCCACCAAATCCCAAGCCTCATTTTTGTGCAAAGATTCCATTTCATCAACCATGGCCTCTTTCCAGAGTTTGCCATCCTCTGAATCTACTGCTTCCTTCATAGTTCTGGGATCATCGTCAGTAATAGATAAAGAAAAATTTGAATAGAAAGTAGATGGACTATGCCTTTCTGGTTGCCTTCTTTCTCAAACTGATCTTCTCACACTCGGAGTTTGTGGCTCTTCATCTTCTGATTCCTCCTCTGCTGTAGAGTCTGATTCTTCCTCCTTAAGCTCAAACTCTATGTTCTCAGGTTCCTTTGGTTGGACATCATGTTTAATAACATCTTTTACCTCTCTGAACACCACATCTCAGCTATACACAACCTTCTGTGTGACTAGGTTCCAAAGCTTATAACCCTTTAAACCATCCTTATACCCAATAAAGATGCACTTTTCAGATTTACTATCCAACTTGGTTCGTTTCTCCTTTGGAACATGTACATATGCATCACATCCAAATACCCTCAGATGTGAAAGAGAGGGTTTCTTACCAGTCCATACCTCTTGTGGAGCCTTATCCTCCAACGCTAATGAAGGTGACCTGTTGACTAGGTAACAAGTAGTTTCCACCACCTCTGCCTAGAATTCCTGTCCTAACCTGACACCACTGAGCATGCTCCTTACCCTTTCCATAAACGTCTTATTTATTCTTTCTGCAACTCCATTTTGTTGAGATGTATATGGAGTAGTCTTCTGTCGTGCTATACCACACTTCTTACAGAATTTTTCAAATCCCTTACTGCAAAACTCTCCACCGCTATCTGTCCTCAGCACCTTTATCTTCTTCTCTGTCTGGTTTTCCACCAGAGCCTTAAATTCTTTAAACCTATCAAAGACTTCAGATTTTTTCTTAAGGAAATATATCCATGTATTCCTTGAGAAGTCATCTATAACTAATACATAGTACACAAACGTACCCAGTGACAGAACCTTCACACGACCAAACACAACACTGTGCACAAGCTCTAATATATGTTTCGCCCTCTTACCACCGGAGGGGAAACTCACCCGATTCTGCTTCCCGTATACACAATTTTCATTGAAATCAAAATCTAGAGAGCTATTACTCATACCTTCTACCATACCTTTACCGTGAAGTATTCGAAGGCCCTTCTCTCCAATATGTCCAAGCCTTTGATGCCACAGCATGGTCTTTTCTCCAAAGACCATTAGATTTTCTATTCCACTTTCAGGAACCACAGAACTGTTGCACCCATCAATAATAGTGCTACCTTGCAGCTTGTACATAGTTCCAATCCAAACTCCCTGCATCAATACCAGTGCTCCCCGATCCATTTTGCAGGTATCCTTCTCGAACACTGTTTTTACACCTGCATCATCCAGCTTGCTTACAGAAATCAGATTTCTAGCTAATGCAGGAATATGTAGAACATCTGGAAGCATTCTAACCCTTCCACCTTACAACTTCAACTTTACTTTTCCGCGACCAATGATTCTAGCCTTCCTGTCATCCCCCACTAAGACATCGCCACCATCATATTTCTCATACTCGCAGAACCACTCTCTATGGGGAGTGAAGTGAAAGGATGCACCTGAGTCAATCAACCATGCCTCATGATCTACATGTGTACTTGAAGAATCCAAGTACACATCCCCACCTTCATCTGAGGTGGTTTTCGCCTCTGCAGAAGGAGCCTCATCAGATCCCTTTCCTTTGTCAGGAGCTTTAGATTTATAGTCCCTTTTGAAGTGGCCTTCCTTTCCACATTTCCAACACACCACCTTTACAGGTTTTCCTGGAGATTTAGATCTCCCTCTAGATTTAGATCTCCCACTCAATGGCTTATTTTTGTTTATGTTATAGGACCGTCCTTGTATAGACAAGGCATCACCATTCTGGCTGTCCATATTTTTCCATCTCATCTCCTTCGTTAGCAAGGCTGAGATGATTTCATCAAGCTGCAAGGTAGTTGCATTGCTACCTATTGCAATAACCAGACTATCCCGCGAATCTGGTAGAGAACACAACAAACTAATGCACTTATCTTCATTTGAAATTTTAATATCAACAGATGCTAACTGACTTACCATAGTATTAAATGCGTTCAGATGCTCTGTCACCGAGTCTCCATCTTTCATCCTCAGGTTATATAGCTTTTTACGCAGGAACAGTTTATTCACGAGAGACTTAGATTGGTACAAAGTCCCTAACTTGTCCCACAAAACCTTTGTCGTACCTTCCCCTAATACATTCAACAATACTGAATCTAAGACACATAATCGTATTGTGCTCTTTGCCTTCCGATCCAACTTCTTCCATTCTTCATCGGACACTCCCGTTGATTTAGTACCTAGATCTACAATGATCCACTGATCTTTATCCACCAACTGATCCTCCATCTTGAGTTTCCACAACTCAAAACTCTGACCATTAAATTTCTCGATCTCTATATTTCCACTACTCGCCATCTTCTTTCACCACCAGAATCGATCTCGCAGATATCCCACTAAACAGGGTTTACCACAGGTCCGAGCGAAACCCCTCAGCAACAAAGGCGTCCCCTTGAAGCCAAAACAGCTCTGATACCAAATGTAGGTTTTAACCCCGTACATAAATTACCTACATACGACTTCTAAAACACAGAAAATAAACAATGCGAGATCATAACACATAAAACACATATACACAAAGATTTTCCCGTGGATCTCAAGACCGGGACTACCAGCTTGATTTTTCATTATGTTCCTTTCAATGTTATAATACATATTTATACATGCCGAAGCGTCCAATACCATGGACTGAAAACCATCGCGTCCAATACCATGGACCGAAAACCATCGTGTCCAAAAAACATGTGCGAAAATCATGCACAAAACCATAGGTAGGTTCGCCCAACCTATCATAGGGTCTAAAACTAAAATTTTCCGAGGCGCTGCCCTGGAACCCATAAAGTGGGGTTATGGGTACACCTCAAACCCCTTGTGACCCCCCCCCCCCCCTCCCCCCACACTACACAATCGGTGCAACGAAGGGGGGCTCCTCCCCCCCTCTAACCCCTCGGTTAACTACGTGGGCTAGTCATGGAAAGAATATAACACAACCCAACAATACCTTTGGTATCAAGGCATAACATGTGGAACCAAAGACCCTGAGATGCTTTACCAAAGCAATGTGACCATACCACATTTCATAAGGAGTCTTGTTTCTAATAGCATTAGATGGACATCTATTCTTTACATATACAACACTTAGAACTGCATCAGCCCAAAACATCAATTTTACATTTTTTAAAAACTTCATGAAGCGTACCATATTTAAGATTGTCCTATTCATTCTTTCATCTACTTCCTTCTGTTGGGGATTATAAGGCACAGTTGTTTGATGTTTGATCCCATGTTGGCAAAGATAGTTTTCAAATTCATTTGAAGTGTATTCTTTTCCATTATCATTGTGAATAGAGCCAATATGAGATTGTGCATCATTTTCAATCCATGTATGAAAGTTCTTGAATGTTTGAAAAGCATCAGATTTGTTCTTCAATAAATAAACCCAACATATTCTGGTGTAGTCATTAATAAATTTCATCATATATTTATTTCCATTTACAGAAGGAACACATTGGACCACATAAATCTGAATGAATGAGTTCAAGTTTTCTATGTGCTCCTGAATGTGAATCATGAAAACACGGTTTGCTATGCTTTCCTAGAATGCAAGCATCACATTGCTTAAGTTTCCTAAGAATTGTAGGCAAACCAATAACACCATTTTTCTTCAACAAGCGGAGGCTGTCATAGTTCAAGTGTCCAAATCTAGAATGCCATAATAAAGTTCATGGAAATGTACCTTTTTCATAATGAGAATTGTATGAAAAATTTTGTGCACGAGCAAAGGTACCCTGCATCTTGAGAAGCCTTTCTTCTTCTATCCCCGTCATGACAAGTGAGTGGTCTAAATATTTTCTCACCTCAAGCTTGCCATCAAACATATGAATGGAGTGTCGTCGCTGGCGGATGTGGACCAAGGACAACAAGTTTCTCCTCAGCTTTGGGAGATATAGAACATGATGCAGAAGAAAGCCTGGAAGACAAGGAAATTTAAGCCTGATTGTGCCAAGCCTTGATGGCTTGAGTTTTGATTTGTCTACAAAGTATACTACTCCATCAACATTATCAGTAAATTATTCAAAAAATTCTCTTCTAAAAGTCATGTGGCAAGTTTCTCTTGAATCAAGCAACCAATCATTTTTCCAAGAAGCAAGTGAAGCATTGAATAAGTCTTCATTTACTCCAATATTACAGTGTGCCACAACATAGTGAGTAGATTCAGGTGCTTTACCTTTGTCTTTGTTATTAGTTTTACCTTTGGGTTGGTTTCTTTCTTGCTCAATTTTGTCCCAAGGTAACTTGCATGTGGATGCATCATGTGATCCATCTCTTTTGCATCGTATGCAGTGAAAATTTGACTTTTCTCCTTGAGAGTGTCTGCCCCCCTACTTATGAAATTTCTTCCTCTTCCTCTTTGACCACCTCTTCCTCTGGAAGAATCTTGAGCAAGATTCTTTTCTCTATGAGAAAGGCACATAGCCTCTTCAGAAGACTCAAGAACTGTCTTCTTTCCAAAGGCTTTCTCTCTTTCAGAAAATTTTTTCACAAGGGAGTCAAAGGTAATATCTTCGAGGTTTCCATTTGCTTGCAATGACTCAAGATAATTTGAGTAAGTGGGACAAAGTGCCTTGAGAAAAGCTATCAAAGGAATATCCAATTCAACATTAATGACTTTGATATCATGCATTATAGATTTTACTTCTAATTTAAGAGCAAGAGGATCATTATTTTGTAATTCAAGGGTGAAGAGTTTAATCATGAGTTGAACAACTTCAAGTGCAAAGTGTGAGTCATAGAGTTCCTTCATTTTTTGTAAGGCTTTGAAAGCATTTGAAAATGGTGAAATATGGCGACTCACCTCTTCATTTACTGATGCTTCAATCAATGCATAGGCCTTTCTAAGGTAGGCTGTTCTGGATCTTTGTCTCCGTCTCCAACACACACTCCTTTCCAGAACTCATTGAAAATGAAGGTGTGCTTTATCTTCCAGGACCACTCAGGATAGTTCTCCTTACCAGTGAGAACTACTCCCATAATAGATATGATTGAATTCATTATAAAATCTGTGTCACGTGGAAAAAAATTGCTCTTCTACTGGTAAAACAATTTGCACTTACTGTGTAAAAGGAAAATATTTGCGCTGTAGTAAAATATAGTTCTGATATGTATATATTAGAGGTATATTTGGTTATATTCAACAATGCATAAATTGAAGTAGATTTACCAGATAGTGATGGGGAGTAATGGGATAATAGTATTAATGCGATATTAATGGGCCAACGTAATGGGAGAGCAGTATCGTGATGGGAGAGTGGTATCGTAATGGTGACAGCGTATGGAGGAGGGAAATATATGATATATGGCAAAGTTATATAA
The DNA here is from genome assembly GCA_031772625.1 of Pinus tabuliformis. NCBI lineage: Eukaryota > Viridiplantae > Streptophyta > Pinopsida > Pinales > Pinaceae > Pinus > Pinus tabuliformis. The sequence continues at coordinate 2,042,267,130 of CM062816.1, forward strand.
CAAAGGTGTTATACATATAACTGTACACAATGTAATACCATACACTGCAATATCATTCAGCGTCTCTAATATTCAATACCATACACAATGCACCAGCTCACAGTCACTCATACCATTCACGTAGGAGAGGAGGCTCTCAAAGTTGCTGGACAACAATAGCACTGGAGGAGGGCCATGGAGTCATATGGGAGCATTCACTGTGGGTGATACCAAGCATTCACCATGGAGCAGCGTGATACTAACCGTGGAGTAGCTCCGTGGAGGACAATCTTATGCTCTCGACTCCTTTCGACTGGCTCTCACGCATCTTAACATGTCATCATCATTAGCTTGAATGAGCAATGCCAGGAACCCTCGCAGCGTATTCAAAAAATACATATCAGTCGAAAGAGACGCAATAGAATGTGGGTTCTAATATGCAATACAATGAAGATAGGCAATAGCGCTAAAAGGCCCAGAAAATGCCTTGAGTGTGCACTAATTATTCTACTGGATTTCTCCAATATGCCAAGCGTTACACCAGGAGTTACACCAGATTATCACGCAGAGGGAAGAGAACTCAATAATATGGCAGACTGCAAGAAATGCAAGACAAATTTCTGAAAACAATGGCAAAAGGGAGTTACAATTGCAGACTGCAATGCCGGAAATGGAGTTGGCTCTGATACCATGTCAGGCCAGGAGGTAAAGTTCCTCAAATCAAATCATATTATTCATTCAGGTTGTTCATTATTATATACAAGAGGGAGTGAATGTTCATTTCATCTCCCGGTGACTCTCCATCTTTTCTATTATTTATTTACATTAATTACAGTGGTTCACCCAATCCCTATGATTATGTGTCAACAATAACCATTTCTATTTTAATTGACCCATTATCTAACTACAACTATATTAGCCCATAAATCATAAAGCAATGTCAATTGGCCAAGGAACCTCATGAAGAATCATGTTTGGTGCAATTAGCCATGTGATCAAGGAAAATAGTTGAGTATTGGGTAAAATCATGCCCATTTGAGCTGAGTGGCATGATAACAATAGAAATTTTAACATATTGCCATTGGGAGTGTACAATGTCCTGCTAGGAATGGAAGGACTCTATATGCATCACACCAAGATAGATTTCCTTGAGAAAGAAATTGAGTGCTTAGATGAGTCTCGAGAGAGGAGGATATTGCAGGGAAAATTAAAACCCACATCAGTAAGGTTGATTACAACTATGCAAGCTAAAATAATTCACAAGAAAGGATGCATCTTATTCGATGTTCAAGTTAATAACAATGTTGAAGCTAACAGAAATGTTGAAGGGGATGACCAAGGCACTCTAATGAAGTTTCCCATCTTAAACAAATTTCGATATGTATTTCCTAAAGAGATTATAGGTTTTCCTCCTCATACAGAGGTGGATTTTTCTATTGAATTTCTACCTAGGACAACACTAGTATCCAAGGCTCAATATAGAGTGAGCACTACATAATTAATTGAGTTGAAATTTCAGCTTAAGGAGATGTTGAATAAGGGTTACATAAGGCCAAGTGTGTCACCATTGGGGGAACCAATGTCATTCATGAAGAAGAAGGATGGCACACTTAGGTTGTGCATCGATTATAGGCAACTGAATGAGGTAACCATTAAGAACAAGTATCCCTTGCAATGGATTGACGATGTATTTGATCAGCTCATATGGGCAACAATATTTTCCTATATTTATTTAAGATATGGATATCATTAGGTGTGCATTAAATACAAAGGCATATATAAAATTGCCTTCTAGATTAGGTACATGCATTATGAGTTTGTGGTAGCGCCCTTTGGGCTTGCTAATGCACCTGCAACTTTTATGTGTCTTAAGAATGATGTGTTGTGCTCTTATAATTTAGATAAATTTGTAGTTTTTTTTTAATGATATATTGGTCTATTTAAAGACCAAGGGGGAGAATGAAGAGATTTTATATGCAGTACTATAATTGCTAAGGAAACATGAAATTTTACAAAGCTTAGTAAATTTGACTTCTTCCAGTCAAAAATCCATTATTTTGGACACATGGTCTCAAAAGAGGGAGTAGTTGTTTAGATGTGGCTAAATTTAGGTCCTTTGTGGGATTGGAAGGATATTATAGGAGGTTCATCAATAAATTCTCCAATATTAGCTATCCAATCACAACATTACAAGGGAAATGGAAGAAGTTTTAATAAACAATTGATTGTGTTGCAAGCTCTGATAGTAGAAGCAATTTTTAACTAACGCACCAGTGCTAATAATAACAGATCCTAAAAAGGATATTTTTTTATGCACAAACACCTACAAGGAGATACTTTGTGGAGTCTTAATGTAAGAAGGCCAAGTGGTTTTTTTTGAATGACGAAAGTTGAACGAGCATGAGAAAAAATATGTAAATCATGACTTAGAGTTGGATGCCATCATCCATGCCTTAAAAATGTGGGGGTATTATATCCTTGGTAGGAGATTATCTTAATGACGGATCATGGATGGATGAAATATTTGTTTGATCAACCTCAATTAAATGAAACTCAAGCTATATGGTTGGCCACACACAATGAATTTCATTTTGAAATCAAGTATATAAAAGGAAAAGAGAACATAGTGATTTATGCACTCAGTAGGACAGTGAAAATAAACCACATAACAACCATAAGTTCCTATGGAACCGACCTTGAAGAAAAGATTAAAAAAAATGTAGGGCATCTTGATGAAAAATATTAGCAGATAAAGGAAAAGTTACAACAAAAGTTTGAGGGTGAAGAGGAAAAGAAATATTGTCTCTTAGAAAATGGATTGACTGGGTTCAAGAATAAAATCTATGTGCCAAATGATAGTAACCTAAAGAAGTTGATATTAAAATAATTTCATGCAAATCCACAATCGAGTCATCAAGGATATCAAAAGACTCTAATAACAATCAAGAATATTTGTTATTGCCCTGATTTGAAAAGAGAAGTGGTGTTGGGTGCTAGGCCTGTCTCCTACAAACCTCAAAACTTAATTTCCAAACCAGGAGGTGGTATACTTCAAGGTGTAGCACAATTAATGCCAAGAGATCTAACAACTCTGAGAGATCACTCCTACTTCTAGATTAATCACAAACTTCAGATTCAAATTTCAGCAAATAATCACAAAACTAACTTCTTGTACTATTGGAAAATTTATTAAATCAATCAACTTATACCTTACCTTCACTCCTCAAACCATTCATCACTCTTATTTCAAAAAAAATAAAAATACACACAGTGCAGGTACAACCAATGCCAAACAAATTCTCTCAAATAGATTCGCCAAATACAAATTTAAACCAATGTATTTAACCTCTATTTTAAAATGTGGTATCTATAAATGTGGAACAATTGATGTAATCAATGTCAAAAAGGAGACACACTGTGTTCCTGTACTTTTTAAATCAAACTCAAATATGTTTAGATTCACCAACCCTATAATTTTATACAGAAAAGAAAACTGTAAATACTACAAAGATAATAACAATAATATCATATGTGCAATTGTAATAACTCAATCACTCTCCCTATGCTCAACAACAATCTAAATAGTCCAGGCACACAAATTGTTTAAGGATGAAAATGTTACAAGCTATGTGCATAAATAAACCAAATCATTATATATATATATATATATATATCCAACTGACTTGCTTTGGGATATAATTATTTTGGTACAAGTAAGAAGCTTATCATATATCTATTGAATGAGTCCAGAATCGAGACTATAAATAAGATTGTAAATACAAGATTTGATGCTTATGAATGCACACTAAATCGAATGAAATAAAATCCCTTCAAAATCCATATCTGAAGATGCAATACACACTACAAAGCACTGGACAAAAAGGAAATTAATGACCTCGGCCTTAAATTTTTAAACATAGTCTGTTGAAGTTATAAGATTTCTCAGCGCTTGAGTCTATATGACTCAAGATCTTCAAAGAAATACCCTCAAAAAGACCCTATAGTCTTTTTCTTTTTCTTTTTTTTAATCTAGGATAATCGGTAACTGGTGCAAAAAAAACCCTATAGTCTTACAAAACATAGATTTATCTTCTTTTATATCACCTTTTCAATTATTTACAGATGCCTCAGTGTCAGAATAAGATGAATGCTCTCGAGTGGTTTGTCCACATTCACACTATATTATGAATAGAAATGAGACATGACTCTGTTTTTGAAACAACTTATAAACAAAGACAGACACACCCCAATACAAGATTTCTTCCTGCAGTTGCAACAATTTATAAAAAATGACTATGGCTTCCTATAAAGAATCTACCTGCACCTATAGCGAAACACTAATTTCCCCAAAATCTTTGCCTATATTTGAATTTATGCTCAAAATGAGAATAGATCACAATGCTTTTTTCGGGAACTATGCCTACGCTTGCATTACTAAATAGAAATAGAACATATCCCTCATGCATTCATTAAACATTTCCTAGATCTATGGTCACACATTCAAGTTTTAAAAGTGATATAACAGAGCCATGTAATTTCAAAACGAAACGGATCATTCATTAAAATCGAATTAAAATAACATCCATAACATTGACAAATCAATACACACCACAAACAAATCAAAGCAATCACACCACACTTAGATCCTAGAGGAGTGACAAGTTGGTTTGATTGGGCCCAAAGAAACCATCCTGCACCCTCTCAAATAAAGGTTAAATCATAATATACGATGAATCATAAACAAAATATAATTACAAATGAGATAGAACCTGACATCGATATAATGAATTTACTTTAAAATTTGTCTTACATATGGAGATGAAAGGCTCTAACCTAGTTGATATAGAGAAATGCCTCAAATAACTAACAATACATAAATGGTGTATAATGGTGTTACTAACCTAGCTTTGTTTACAAATTTACATTATATAAAACTATCATTTATCACGCTATGACAAAGCCCTTCATCTAAGAAAAGAAAACTCAAAAAATGATTATCCATGGTGTTTTGGTACAACATCCCCTCAATCTTGAATTTGGGTTATCCAGTGAAAGGGTTATCTTTGAGAGTGTTTTTGCTTCAAGTCTGAGTGTTCTCCTAAATGTTGGAGGGAAGTGAACGCAAATATTCCATTATTCTCATACCTAACAAATCTCTAAATATTGTCGACTATGCCAGTCAGCCCGTGACTAGCGCTCCTTGTCCAACAGTCCTTCTCTTTGACCAAACCACTGAGGCCTTCACTAGTGTAGGGAGAATAGTGTAGGTACATGATAATAAGTATGGACACTACATGATAATTGGCAGGTGATTAGAAATGATAATATACTTTTAAGAATGCAATAAATGGATCAATTTAGGAAAATTAAATATTACCCTATGTAACTTTTAATAATGAGTAACTTAGACTTACTTCTCAAGTTAACACCCAAAAAATCATGAAATTGTATAGACATAGGCTTCACGTTTTGTAAAATAGAGGATAGATAGGGATAATATGAGGTCAAAAATGAAACATTTCTAGGTCCTGACATTCCCCCAACCCAATCTTGTTGGGTGTCCTCACACAACCAAAAACATCCATTCCACCGCAAAAAACAAAACTTTGAAGCTCTTGCTTCCTCCTTTCTTGATATGAATATTGATCTTAGAACTTCAAGCCTGATTTTTGGGCATATGCCTTTTGTACCTTCTAACTTTGGTCCTCATGAATGTTTCCTATATTCTCCACTTTCTCACTTTTGCCTTCAATCTTTTTGTTTCTCTTTGAAGCTCCTCATTTCATTACTTCAGATGCATATTTTGATAGTTTATACAATGATTTAAAACTTCTATTTCCTTAATATTTCCCTCTAAATTCTGTGCCTTCCTACCCTTTTTAATTCTCTTCAGAAAAAATGAAAGAGGGGTTGTATCATATTACACCTCTGGAGCTGAATCCCCTACACTATAGAATGAAATATCCATAGCATATGTTACTAACAATAAAATACAAATATTTCCTTTTTATGTTGTTCGTCATTTACCTAATATTGAAATTATATCACTAGCAATATCCTTGGCTTCCTGGTCCATGCAAACTTCTCATGAAGGGCCCTCACCACCATGGTCCCATAACTGTCCATTTGTTTTTTGTTTTCTTTCTCATCCTGCATGAAATTCATCTCATCAAACTTCTGAATAGGCTCATCTACATGGAGGTCTTGTTAATTGTTTTCTTCATTAGGGTTTTGAATTTTTACTTATCTAGGTAATCGTAGCATGTGAATATCATCTGGGTTTTGTGTTTGCGCATTCATTTGTGGCACCTTCTTAGTTCGATGTTCATCATCTGACAAAGAAATCATGGTTCCATCTGTCACGAGTTCTTTATTCAAATAATAAGGGTCATTTATTATTTTCACTAATCCTCTAATGAACCTTTGGGTCAATACAGATATCGTCTCCTATATTGACACCTCTCCCTTGCCCTTATTTTTCTTTGACTTAAGCCCTTCCTGCTTCGTTTCAGCATTGTTGGTCTTTCTATGGTTGGTCTTGGACCCAATTTTATATTGTGGTTTAAATTTACTCTGTCCTTTCCCAACACTCTTAGCATTTCTATCCTTGACAGGTTCACAACTAACATCCTCATTTTGAGCAGAATCACTCACTAGAGCTTCTTCACTATGCACATTCTTATTAAACTTCTTACCATGGGTAAATTTATAGCCATCCTTCTTACGTTGAACAAATTTCGAACTGACTTCCTCCTTCTAAGAAGATTTACTACTAGGGTTTATAATTTTTATGGCAACCTCCTTTACTGGTCGATTTTCACCAGTCATCACTCGTTTAGGGTTTCCATATTACAGTGTCATTAAAACTTCTCCCATGTAGAACTTTTCTTTTTCAATCCTTCAACAATCAAAACCTTAAATAACCTGTAGTGATAAAGCTTATGCCCTAACTGAGTGATGAAACTTCTATGTTTTGACTTAGACATATTAGACAAGCTTCTAAATAAAAAATATGGAACATTTATCAACTGACCTGACTCAAAATGTAGGAGGAGTACGATATGACATAGATAGGTAACGTAATACCACCCTTCATAGGTTAGAAATTTTTGCAATATATACAAAATATGTCTCCATTTCTCTACCACACAATACCTCGAAACTCCTTCATTCCAGTCAATGTCATAATCTTCCCTATCGAGGAAACACTGCCATATCCATTGTTTTACTTTATTCTTTTTAAACCACTAATCGCCAGTGCAAGGAAATTCAATGGCTTGTGAAATGGCTGCTCAGTGACCTCAAATTTCAATGAGACCATTATGGAAATATTACCATCGAAACTTTATGCAAATGTCCATCCCTCACTAGTGTCTGAGCCATCAAATTTGTATAAAAATGGAACCCATATTGTTTCTTGAAGAATTGACAAGATTGAATCATATTCCAATGTTCCTCCTTAACATTCCATGATTCTATCCTTACAAGGGCCATTTTTGTCACCCAAATTCACACCAGAACTTTATGACTATAGTCCCTAGTTCCCACTTTTTTAATTAACAACAATGAGGGTCGGTAAGTAAATATATTGTTTTCATTTCATCATATGGCCCGAGCATAGATGATACAACCCTAAACTCAAGTGCGTAGTCCAAGAAGATTCATGATTCCACACTGAATCACCCTTTCGTTGCAATAATTCAACATTCCCGATTTCAAATCCCCTTGCAATCATAATAGAAATGACCCTAAATCTCATGTAATCATAGTTACGATGAACAAACTTGGTGGATTTTTTTTTAAGGGAATAATATGAACAATCATTTCAGGTCATGCAACCAATTTATCGGAGAAAGTGGGAAGGGAAATTAAATCAAAACCATTTTTTAATGATAATGGAAAGTAGGGGACAACCTTTTCATCACAATTCATGTTTAGTGAATGCATAACATGAGATAAGGTTGTTACTTTTAATAATGAAAGTTATCATAGGTTTTATATAGCATTGAATATGCTAGCCACTCATACACATTCAAAAGTCTATGTTATGATTAATCATGACTACTAACTGAACAATGAAAGTGTAACATATATAAGAGTAAAATTCATCCGATAAAAAAGAATAAAACTTTTCATAAGTTCTCGTCTTGTCAATTAATCCTATATTTAGAATTGTGTTTGCACTAATAATTTATAACTGTACTTGTTGAAGCATGCCTGCACTGATAAAAAAGTGCCTGCACTCCGAAAATATATGCCTACATTAACAAGTGAGCATGTACTAATTAAGTATGCCCGCACTGATAAGGTCTCACTATAAAAACACATTTGTGCTTAAGTCATGTAGAGGGAGATGAGTATTATAAATAAGATGGATCAAAATTGACATTAGAAGACTTTACAAGACCAGATGCGAGGGGTTGCAATAGTATAAGAAAGTTCGCAGGAATCCAAAAGTAGTGGGAATAAATGATCCGAATGGAAAATGGCATCAACCCATGGTACTCATCCACCCATATTTTTCAGTTACAATACCATGGGTCAATTCGATGGGTGAATGAATACCATGGGTGGATTTTACAATACCATGGGCGGATGCCATTTACAATACCATGGGTAAATTCCATGGGGATCCGAGGATCTTGGGAGGAGGCCCCCAAGATCTAAAAGATTGAAATGGATCTTGGGAGGAGAGACCCCCAAGATCCGAAAACTTGCAATGGATCTTGCGGGAAAGGACCCCAAGGTCTGAAAAATTGAATTTCTAGAAGAAAAATAGGAGAATGCCCAATAAACAAAACCACAAAGAAACTTTTTATTAAAACCGATAATAACTGTAAAGCTTAGAAATAGTAATGGAAATAAACCAGCTAGGGCGATGGTAGCTTATCTCTGAGAAGAGATGTGTGGCTACATGCCTCTGAACTGTAAAGGCTACATTGTGGTGGACAATATGTCCTTTTACAAAATGTGACTTGTTACTTATAGTATTTTTCAGTTACAATACCATGGGTCAATTCCATGGGTGAATGAATACCATGGGTGGATTTTACAATACCATGGGCGGATGCCATTTACAATACCATGGGTAAATTCCATGGGTCAATGAATAATATGGGTGGATGAGTACCATGGGTTGATGCCATTTTCCATTCGGATCATTCCTCCCTCCTTAAGAAGCAATGGTCCCCATTGCGTAAAGTTCCCTCCTGCAAAGCCTTTGTTGAATATGAAGAGCCACTGAAGATAAGGGTTTTATGTGGTTAACCCATAACCCTGATAAACGAAGATCCGAGGATAGAGATACCCTGTAATGCTTGTGACCAACTGTGATTCTGACAGTGTGCGGCCTAGCAAATGGACTTCGGTGACAAGGATTTTATGCGGCTGACCCATAACCATGATGTTGGTTGCTGATGAAGTAGCAGGTGTCTACATAGCCTGGGGTGGGAGGACACGTCTCCAAATAACCCAAGTCGAATGCTGCTATGTTGAAACTGATGAATGTGAAGCAGGTGCCTACTAAAGTGGGGTGGGAGGGCACGTCTCCAATGGAAATCCACTCTGAATGCTGCTCCAGAATTAAAATGGACATAACTTGGCCAATATAACTCAGAATATTTATTATAACCTGTTTTTAGAAGCAGAAGGATCATTTTGCATCTTCCCATGAATTGGAAATCCTTATCTGGACACTCTGAGATCTCAGATTCGCGCTGCAACAGTTCCGCCGTCACAAAAATTATGATAAAATAGCTGATTTTAAATCAGCGATATCTCCCACATCTGAACTCCGATTCGACCCTTTTTTTTTTTGAAATTGGGTGATTTTTCGAGAGGAATCCAGATATGGTATTTATTTTTGTAAATTTTGTACTGAATGTTTCAGATCTGATCTGCAAAGGCGTCGCCCAAAAAAATTCCTACAAAAAAATGAAAAAAGAAAAATTCTTCCTGCTTGACCCAAGAAAGTGCTCTGTGGAGGTTGTAGCACATGCCTGAAGTTTGTTGAATATTGCTGCAAAATTTGAAACTGAAATATGCATCAAACCCTCATTCCCATGGAATCATAACCTGCTCTGATACCACTGATCCGGATTTAAATAGGAACACAACAAATTATAGAGATAACCATATACAAAAAGATGCAGCGGAAATAATACTTCATTTCATTAATGGAAAATACTGAAATATTCTTACAACCAGAAATGGAAATAAACCAGCTAGGGCGATGGTAGCTTATCTCTGAGAAGAGATGTGTGGCTACATGCCTCTGAACTGTAAAGGCAACATTGTGGTGGACAATATGTCCTTTTACAAAATGTGACTTGTTACTTATAGTATTTTCCAATTACAATACCATGGGTCAATTCCATGGGTGAATGAATACCATGGGTGGATTTTACAATACCACGGGCGGATGCCATTTATAATACCATGGGTAAATTCCATGGGTCAATGAATAATATGGGTGGATGAGTACCATGGGTTGATGCCATTTTCCATTCGGATCAATAAAAAAAATGGGAATAGGAGAATATCTTAAAATAATGGGAAGGGATACTATTAGGGACATTCATAAATAAAAATAGTGTAGGGTGATTAGTATAGTAGGGGGAGATAGGAAAAGGGATAGAGATATTTTTTTTGAAGGGAATAAGAGGGAAGATAGAAGCAAGAACATGAGATAAAGTATAAGAATATGAAGGGCATATATATTCAAGGAATAAAGAGGAATAAGGATGGATTTCAGAAATGGGAAAAGAAGAAATAACAAAGTACTCCAACCTAAAGTAATGATATCTCTGTCAAACGATGTTGAAACATGTGGAAAACAATTAAACTACAGTGGGATTTTTGTGCAACTTGGATACAAATCAAGCATGTCACTTGCCCTGAACATGGATAAGGGATGTGTTTCCACTTGTTCTTCCCACTACCACCAGAAGTTCCTGTAGGAACTCGCTTCTTTTCATAGATAGGTTAGTCATAAAAAAAAACTCAAGTAACATCATGTTTTATTGAAAGGAAAACATCTGCCTGCCAGTGCCGTGGTCTTCAATAAGATCCTTACAGAACTGCACCCATAGGCTGGTTTTCAAAGTTATGCGTTGTTTTTATGCATTGTTCTTCTTTTTATTTTTTATTTTTATGTTTTTTTTTTTTTTTGGAAAAGAAGCAACTCAAAGAATACTTAGAGTAGGCTGGAAATCTGATTTGTCTACCATATTCAAATCTTCTTGTTTTTCAACCCTCTTGATAAATTCTTCCTTGGTAATGGGCTGCTAATATATCCTAAGTCTATTCCCATTTACCAGGAAGATAGCCTCATTCTCATCAATTGTCTTGATCGCCACAAACCCATTTTCAAAAACCCTGACCACTTTGTACAGTCCCAACCTGCAAGTGTGAAACTTGCCTTTCAAATTTTTTGAAATTTGAATCACAGGAAGTACCCAATCATTTGGTTGAAACTATTTTGTCTTGATTATCCTATCATGTCATCTACTACGTTACTGTAGAAATAAAGTAGTCTGTTGAACAACATCTTTTTTGATTTCATCCAACTCATTTAATTGTAGGAGACGTTGTTGTTGTGCCTTAGACAGATCTAAACCCAACTGAACTACAGTCCTATAGGTATTGATATGAAATTCAATGGGTAGCATAAATTGTTTCCCATATACTATCTCATATGCAGTGTGATCGGTACTATTCCTCTAAGTTGTCATTTATGCCCACAAAGCCTCCAGTAACTTTTTTCCCAATGATTTTTGTTTATGTTAATTATTTTAGTAGGGATTGTTTCAATGCCTTTATTTGTAGATTCCATTTGACTGTTAGCATGGGGGTGATAAGGAGATGAATTCTTGTGGCGAATCTTGTACTGTTCCATTATTCCTTTCACAATATTGGAAGTGAACTGTGCTCCATTGTCAGAAACTATTTCCCTGGGCACACCAAATCTCACAAAAAATTCTTCAAATAGAAAATCAATCATAGACTTTTTGATAGCATATAAAATAGTTTTTGCCTCAACCCATTTAGTAACAAATTCATTACAAACCATAATATACATTTTATTTAAATATGGAGGTGAAATAGGACCTACAAAATCAATTTCCCATTTTTCAAAATGCTCAATTATCACCTGTGCACATAAAGGAATCTCATACGCTTGTACTGGGTGACCCATTCACTAACAACCATCACACTTAATGACATATTTTTTGGCATCCTTAAAAAGGGATGGCCAAAAGTAGCCCACTCTAAGTACTTTGTAATTTTTCCTCTTGTCAGCAAAGTGGCCCCCACAAGGCTCATCATGGGTTTCTCTAAGAATGTCAAACACATCTTCCTCTCTCACACACCTGCGAATAATCAAATCAAAACCTATGTAAAAGAGTTTACCTTGGATCCATGAATATGAAGCATTATTTTTTATAACCTTCTGCTTCTCTCTAGTAGAAAGATGAAGCAGTGTATTTCCTGTCACAAGATATTTTTCTATGTCTGCAAACCATGGAAAGTTAGTTGACATGGAGAATAAATGTTTATAAGGAAATGAATCATCTATATGAATATTTTGACTAGGGTTATCTAATGTAGATAAAAAATCAGCAACAACATTAGATTTCCCTGGCCTATCAATGATTGTAACATTAAACTCCTATAGTAGTAATAACCACCTAGTGACCATAACGCTAGTTAATTGTTTATTCATCAAATATCTAATTCTAGAAAGATTGGTATGAATGAGAACTTCATATCCAGTAATATAGTGTCTAAATTTATTTATGTAAAAAATTACAGCTAAGAAAAAAATTATGTTACTGTGTAATTTAGTATAGTAGGAGACAAATTTTTGCTAGAAAAACAGATGGCATAGGATGCATGATTTTCTTCTTGTCCCAAAGATGCATCAACAAAATTCTCTGAGGCATCTGAGGAGATATGAAATCAAAGGGACCAATTAGGTCCCCTCAGGACTGGTGCCTTTACTAATTTCTCCTTTAAGTCCTTAAAGGCTCGTTGGCAAGCTTTGGTGCATGAGAAATCACGATCCTTTGCCAACAACCTGAAGAGAGGAGACGCTATCCTAGAAAAATCTTAATGAATCTTCGATAGTAAACCACATGACCTAGAAAGCTCCTCACTTCCATTTGTTTGCTTGGTACTGGTAGGTGTATGATAACATCTATTTTAGTTGGATCTACGTAGATACCCTTATTATAAATAAGATGGCCGAGGACCAACCTTGCTTTGCACATCAATCTGCACTTTTCATCTGTCAAAGAAAGGAGGGCCTCTTGGAATCTAGTTAGCACTTTCTCTAAATTCTTGAGGGCTTCCTAAAATGAATCACCAAATACTGAAAAATCATCCATATAAATCTCCACACGCTTGAGGCTAGAAAAAATATCCAAGAATTCCCTTTTAAAAGTAGCAAGAGCATTACAAAGTTCGAAGGGAAGCACTCGATAAGAGAATGTTCCTTGAGGACAAGTAAAGGTAGTCTTGTCCTGATCCTTAGGTGCAATTTGTATCTAGTTGTAACCACTGAAACCATCCAAAAATTAGAATTACTTTTTACCCGCAAGGGTGTCTAGTACCTCATCAATGAAGGGAAGGGGAAATTAATCCTTAACGGTGACTTTATTTGATTCTCAATAATCGATGCAAATTCACCACCTCCCATATCTTTTCAGGACTAATATGAATGGAGAGACCCATTGGCTATCATATATATGATAGATGAAGTCGAAATCCAAGATTTTATGAAATTCTTATTTAGCAATATTATCTTGGAGCAAGGGGTTCATTCGCTTTTGGGGTTGTTGAATAGGTTGGGCACCCTCCTAAATATAAATATGATGAGTACAAGTTTCATGATGGATGCCTTTCATGTCCTCATAAATCCATGCAAAGGCATCAAGATGGTGTCAAAGCAATCTCAGAAGCTTCTCTTGTTGGGATGAATCCAAGTCTATACTAATGTCTAAGGATTTTCCTGGACTTACCTCAACAAGAGTAGTGTCTAGCTCATGAATATTTTTAGTGGCTACCAAACTCTATAGTGATTATGAGGATTGTGGGTCACAAATTTCCTGGAAACTTGGGCTAAAAATTTGATGAAGCAATCCAAATTCCTGCATAGTATCCAGGTTACCAAGAAAGTCTTGGATGACACTCTCCTCAGTATACTCAATATACTAATGAATCTGATCTATGATAAAAAGATATTGAGTCTCCTCATCACTATTATCAATCCAACCACAAGGTATCATGGAGCTCCTAAATATATTTGGTAGGTGGATATAGGGTGACCTTCTTCCTAGCATCCCCATGGGAAATATACATGTCACTAGAGCGGCAACCTATATAGGCATCGGTTGTAGAAAGCCATGGTCATCCAAAAATTAAAGGGTGTCCCCCAATTGGATTATTTGTTTGAAAAAAAATAAAATCTATGGGGTACTCCCATGAATCAATTGAGAAAAACACATCATCTAACACACCCTATGGCTTGATATTAGATCTATCAACAAGTTCAAGCTTTGTGGGGGTAGGAAAAATGTGATTTAACCTAATCTACTCCATGGTTTTCCTATTCATTACATTAATAGCTGCTCCAAGGTCTATCAATACATTGGGAACAAGGGTGTCACTTATCTGAACAAAAATGATTGTGTTTCTAGGATCAATATATTTTTCAACTTAAGCCCATCTTGTCATTAACTTAGCTTCTTTTCCAACAAACTAGATAGTGTGGGTTTTAACTTCCTTCCTTCCTAGTTTTATAAGAAAAAGTTCCTAGACAATCTTGGTACATATAAGAATCTCTTTTATGGCCTGCTGCAAAGGAACCTTTAGACAAAGGTTTCTCAACTCATAAGGCAGGTCAAACATAGGGGTGGGGTTGAATTTTTCCAAAACCAACCTTTCCAGAAAGGGAGGCTGGTTGGAAGAGGGTAACGACTCTAAATATATGGGGATAGGATGTGAGGCAACATCATTGTTTGAAGGGTTAGCAGTTTCCTCCTCAATGAACAATGTAGGTTTTTTTTTTTTTTTTGGTGTATCACCTTTCTCGATCTCAGCTGGAGGTCATTGATCGAACTTGCATGGTATGATAAGTAGGGAAAGGGAGTAGTCCAATAGAATGAATCATTTGTACCTCTTTATTATTTTGGTTTGGCAAATGTTGTGCTAGCTACTGAGGTGGTCAAAATGGTAGTGGAAATGGAAATGGTGGTGGTATATGCTATGTCTGTTGAGGCAGAGAAACTGATAGTGTAGGTTGTGGCATAGGGTAAACCGTAAGGTGCATACCCTATAGGATATGTCTAGGTAGGCATGGGGTATGGAAAATGAGAGTGTTGTGGCCCTCTCCATCCTTGTTGCCAAGGAAGAGGATATTGTCCAAACTGTGGATGGTACCCACGCTACCAAGGTTGAGAATAATTCAAATTTTGAAAATAATATTGTTATGAATTATGAAAATTAGGGTAATATGGTGCAGGTTCAGTAGTCATACCTGTACTTACCTGTGGCCATAATTTCCAAGCTCCCATGGCATGCAGTGGCTCAGTTATTGAATTCTCCTCTTTAAATGTTGCTTTCAACCCAGGTATAGATGGAAATTCATCTGTAGGATGTTTACCTACACATATCACACAACTATTAACAACCTTGACATCTACAGGACATTCACGTAAAAGATGTTTTTTCCTACATTTTGGACAATAAATGGACAATGAAGATTGTTCTTCTGCTAGTTTTTGCTGAAATTTTAAAGAATCTATTTGCTTACTAATAGTATTCATGATTTTAGTTTTCATATTATCCATTTTATTTTCCATGCCAACAATCATAGCATCTGTAGATCTAATATGTTGTTTCTAGAATTTCCTCTAATTCACTTACCGGATCTGGACTGATTATGTGAAAATTTCGTACACAAGTCACAAATTTGGTCAAAAGTAAGTTGAGAAAGGTCTCCCTTTCCTAAAAAAATCAAGTAATTCCTGGAATCATCCAAAATCCATTGTAAAAATAAGGTTTTGACAGTGCTCATATTAAATGTGTGCTTAGACCTTTGAAGGATATACAAAAATATTTCAATATAGTCCTTCAATTTTTCATCCTCATTCTGTGTGATAGTAAAGATTTTATCTTACATCTCTTGAGTTTTGCAATATTATTGATATTTAATCAGGAAATTCCTCCTCATTTGATCCCAAGTGTTTATATTATTTCCCCCCAACCCCATGAACCAATGTAAATATGAATCTTTAAGGGTAGTGGGGAAAGTTTTAGTTTTTTAACATCCAATGAATAATCATAACTCCTACATAACATGTCAAATTCAAAAGTAAAAACATTGGAATCATCAGGTACCTTACCATGGAAATGTGGAAGACCTGAGGGTGGGATGTTCTTCATTTTCAACATTATACCAAGGCCCACAATTGGAAATCCAAAGGTGGATGTTCTTCCAATGGTTGGATTTCACAAACTCTTTCACCATTATCATATCCATGATATTCCAGCTTCTTTCCTCCAAGAATGTTCCCCCCATGGATTGTGAAGGTTGGATGTGTTTTATATTTAATACCTAAGTTCCAATGGTCACCTTCGTCCCTGCCAATGTTTGTGATACCCCTGAGCTACTGTCTCCAAAATCTAGGGGCAAGGTATCAACTTGGTTAGTCTGTGTATGCTTGGAGTTTTTCCCTGCAACATAAAGCTCACCGTGGGAAAATATTTCCAAGTTATCAATATTTACTTTTCCCTTCTTGGGATTCAGACCCCTACCACTCCTAGTCATTCATTTTAAAAAGAAAAATCAAATCAAAAAATAAAAGAGTGTAAAAATACTTGTTAGAAAAATCAATTCAAATCCAAATTTAATGTTACAGTTATCTCAAGAATGTACCTACAAAAACCCAAAAGTTACCCCTCAACCACTCAATAATAGAAGCACACACCTACTAACAAAAATAATGCATAACTTACCTCTACTGCTGAAAAACATTTAATCAGAATTTACCATATACTCTCCAAGCACCTCCTTGGAAACGACGCCAAATGTTGGGTTCTATGTCTATCTCTACAAACCTCAACACTTATTTGTCAAACTAGGGGGTCATATAATTCAAGGTGCAACACAATTAATCCAAGGAGATCCAACAACTCTTAACGATCACTCCTGCTTCTAGCTTAATCACAAACTTCAAATTCCAAATTCAGTAAATAATCACCAAATTAACTTCTTGTACTATTGGTAACTTTATTAAATCGATCAGCTTAGATCTTACCTTCACTCCTCAAACCATTCATCACTATGATTTTAAGAATTTAAAAAAACACACTGTGTAGGTACAACCAATGCCAAACAAACTGTCTCAACTAGATTCACTATATCCAAATTTAAACATGCGTATTTAACCTCTATTTTAAAATGTGGTTTTTATAAATGTGGATCAATCGATGCACTCGATGTCAAGAAGGAGACACACTTTGTTTCTATACTTTAAATCAAACTCAAATATGTTCAAATTCACCAACCCTTTTTATACAGAAAATAAAATTGTAAAGACTACAAAGATAATAACAAGAATATCATATGTGCAATTGTAATAACTCAATCACTTTCCCTATGCTCAACAACAATCTGAATAGACCATGAATGAAAACTATTTAAGGATGAAAATGTTACAAGCTCTGTGGATAAATAAACCAAATCATTAAATATATGATGATGATGATGATGGTTAACATCCACTGAGACCAAATTGGTCTATCGGACCTATAATTTTCTTAGTTTTTAATTATTTGGCTCCTCGTCTTTCTTGGCGAGATTGGTGTTGTAGCTTTCTTTTTTTCTCTACGGTCTTCCAACTTCCTTTATCTTGCATCCCCTTCATCTCTTCTGGTTCTTGGGACATTGGTGTCTTAGCTTCGCGATCTATTGTGTTCGTCCTTTTGAAGATAGTCGGAGAAGAAGTTTGGTCTAGGAGATCTTCTTTGTTGTTAAATGAAGATTTATTTTGTGCGGTCGAATCCTCATAACTGTTGATTTGTTGGGCAGGGCTTTCTCCCTGCCTGTCTTGAGAGTTGTTTCTTTCCTGCCCGATTTCTTGTGATTCAGAGTTTTCTCTAGAGTATTCTTCTTTGATGACAATGTAGTGTTCTTTTTGTGCTCCTTCCCACCATGTAGATCTGTGGTGGTTGTTTCTAGCAAAATTTTTCTGGGAGGCTTTTGGGCAATTTTTGGCTAGATGCCCTGTCTCAAAGCAAGATCGACATCTGAAGAGGACACTTTCGTAATCGAGTTTCTGGTTCCACACATAGTCTTTACTTGTTAGGTTTATTTCAGCTGGGAATCCGGTGGTGAAATCCATTTCCACACAGATGCGTGCATAGGTGGTTCTGGCATATTCCTCTGTTTTTGGGCACCTGCAGTAAAATTTCCCAATTGCATTTCCAATGGATTTTAGCGAGGAGAGACTCCAGATATGCAAATGTAGGCTTAGCAATCTCACCCAAACTGGCGCTGAGGTTATGACTGCTGTAGAGGGATCGAATGATGGGTTCCATGGCTTCATGAATAGGCCTGATTTTTTCCAAAACCAAGGGCCGGAATCTAGAATACATTGTCTGCTTTTAGGATTTTCAAAATCTACTATAAAGAAACCCCTAGCACAAGGGTAGATATTAATTTCATCAGAAATGACAGGTTTCCATACCTCCGAGATCCAGTTTTGGAGAGCTGTCAGCCGCGGCCAAAAACCATTGAACCGGCAAATTAGGGTACTTTCGGAAAACTTCAAAGCTTCATCGAGTGAGGCCTGGACCACCTGGATAGTGGGAGCTGGGGCTTCACTGACGATATGGGCAGGAGCTTGCCCTCCAGAAGAGGATGAGCCAACAGCTATTTTCACGAAGCTGGGAGCCATATTTTACTTGCCCGTAGAACCCAGCCGCAGAGAAATAAAGCAGAAGATAAGATTAGATCTAGATCTAGCTGCAGAAGATTAGATCTAGAACCTAGCCGCCTAGATCTAGATCTAGCCGCAGAACATTAGATCTGGAATCCGAAATGTGCAAACAAACTTATTCACTCAAAATTTTCAGATGCCGGTGACTAACCAGATCTCACGTAAACAGCGAGTGCGGATCAGATCGCCACATTTACAATGGATTTGACTTTCTCTAGCGCTAGGTCTCAACGACAGCTGATTAACTCATTGGATAAATGATTAACTTGGTTCTGCGCTTGGCAGATCTACCAATTAAAGTCTTTTGGCAACGGTTGGCCTCTTAGCCCTGCGATTAGCCCCTCACTGTTTTGTTTTCCACAGTGGCAGAATTCACGATATGATTCCTTGTTCGTGGCTCATCGGGCTTCCACTTCTTTATTTCACCTGTGACAGATCAGCTCCCAAGATTTCCTACGCCTTGTTACAGATCGTAACAATGATATTATGTCTACATTCTAGATCTCCACGAGGCGTTATATATATATATATATATATATATATATATATATATATATATATATATATATATATATATATATATATATATATATATATAGATATATATATATATATATATACTTCGGCTTTCCAACAGGTTCAACAGTTAAATGTATTGTCCCGCAGTGAATTGATCCATCCAAATGTTATAAAATCCTACAGAGAAATCCAAAGACCGATACCCAACAAACCAGATATTGATGGATGCGTGAAACCCCTATTACTGAAGAGAGGGAGCTGAGGCAACCAGTCCCGGCGACGACGAATAGAAGCGGCCCTAGAACCCAGCCACAGAGAGAAGAGGAGATCTGTGGCAGAGACAAATCCAACTGACTTTCTTTGGGTTATAAGTATTTTGGTGCAGGCAAGAAGCTTATCACATATCTATGCAATGAGTCCAGAATCACGACTGTAAATACAAGATTTTATGCTTAGTGCAAGGAATGCACATTGAATCGAATGAAATCAAATCCCTTTGAAATACATATCCCAAGACACAATACACACTAGAAATCACTAGACAAAAGAAAATGTGACCTCGATGTTTAAATTTAAAACACACAATTTGTCAAAGTAATAATATTTCTCATCTCTTGATTCTAGATGAATCAAGAGCTTCGAAGAAATAAACTCAAAAATACCCTATAGACTTACATAACTGAGATTTATCTTCTTTTGGATCACCTTTTCAATTATTTACAAATGCCTCAGTGCTAGAACAAAATGTATGTTGTCAGGTGGTTTGTCCACACTCACACCAACTTATGAATAAAAATGAGGCACAAACCTATTTTTGAAACAACTTACAAATGAAGACAAACACACCCGAGTGCAGGAGTTTTTCCCACAGTTGAAGCAATTTAAAAAAAGAGACAATGGATTCCTACAAAGAATCTATCAACACCTATAACGAAACACTATTCTCCCCAAAATATCTGCCTGTGCTTGAATTAATGCTCAAAATAAGAATAGATCACAACCCTTTTTCTAGGAACTGTGCCTATGCTTGCATTACTGAATATCAATATAACATATCCCTCACACATTCATCAAACACCGCCTAGATCTATGGTCACTCATTCAAGTTTTAAAAGTGATATAACAAAACCATGTAATTTTAGAACGAAATAGAGCATTTTTTAAAATCAAAGTAAAATAACAACGATAACATCGACAAATCAATACACACTAGAAAAAATTCAAAGCAATCACACCACACTTAGATCCTGAAGGAGTGATGAGCTGGTTTGGTTGGGTATATTTTAATAAAAAATTAACTATCTATATATTACTCTAATAGGTATTTATTTAATAACTTTTATATCTAACTATTAATTACTTTAATATTTACATAGTTAATATCTTTGATAACCATCTATTAAATTAAATTAAATTATTTTATAATTTATTTATTTAAATATATATTTATTTTTATAGATGGCTCTAATATTTTAATAATTTATTTATTTTATCTATTATTATTATCATTTTATCTATCTAACTATTAATTACTTTTATATCTTGGATAACTATCTATTAATTTATTTTATAATTTATTTATTTTAATATATATTTATACATAAATATTAATTTAAAATTTATTTATTTTAATATATATGAATATATGAAATATCCCCTTTAACTTGTATTTTAATAAAAGAATATAACTAACTATATATTACTCTAATATTTATAATAACCTTTATATCTAACTAGTAATTACTTTAATATCTTTATAGATGATTTCTTTGATAACTATCTACTAATTTAAATTAATTTATTATTTTATAATTTATTTAGTTTAATATATATTTATAATTATAAATTCATATAATGGTCCATTTACTTTTATTTCAATAAGAAGATAACTAACCGTAGTAACCTTTTTTATTAAATATAGGTTTTTCCCTAATCTAGGTCCATACCTACCATTTCCAGGTCAAATTTAGCCGTTGTCAATTTAACCGTTACCTAATCAAGAGATATAGTTGTTGGATGTTCTGCTTCACCTATTTAATATGCAAAGCGAGATCTGTTCATTCAACTTGTCCTGACAATGAACCACACTAGTTGGTTCGAAACACGACGACAAAAGAATCCCCCATATTATCCCCCCTAGGTACATAACAATGTGATTTTCGCCAAAGAATTCTCTCAACTTAGCATGCACCCTCTTAAACAAAGGTTAAATCACAATATATGATGAATCATAAACATAATATAATTACAAATGAGATAGAACCTGGCATCAATATTATGTATTACTTGAAAATTTGTCTTACATATTGTTGTGGCCAGCAACAACACCCCCCCCCCCCTCCCCATTTTTCATTTAAGTGTTGTCCAAAATACTAAATGAATGGGGACCCTTAGTTAAAATTTAGGAAAAGCAAGAGTTTCCTTTCTTCAAAATAAGGTTACCATCGTAAGCTTAGGAAGATCTTTTGAATACTTTAAAACCTAAGTTTATGATAAGGAAAAAATCTTTAAAAAGCCGCATCATAAAATGATAGAAAAGCACCTCCATTTGGGTATAATCCCGGTATGTGCAAGATTCTCGTACTAAGCAATATATCGCATCGCAATAAAGTAATGCTAATAAGAAAAAACTTCAAGATTTTCCGATTTGCGATAACACCGATCGCAAGATCGCATATCGCAGGGAATGAGCTAACAAAATTTGGCAAGCATAAAACTTCTACGATCTGCGATGTTGCGATATCGCGATAAAAAGATGGTTGAGATATTAAGCCAAATCAACTCTACGATGCTATATTTGTTAGTCGGTGCGAGAGCGCGATAGTGCAATAATGCGAAGTCGCAATCTGCGACGATTGCGAACCAAATCGCAAAATTACTCCATCACTAATCTTTTGGGCACGCTATTCAAGAAAATCCACTTACCATAATCTGACTCAAGATCATGCGCTTTTAATGATAATAAAGGAATTAGTTGTCATCTATTAATAAAATGTAGACGCATGCTTTTGCAAAGAATTACTTCACGTAAGGTGGCATATTTGATATATCTGCTGCATTTAAGACTCTCCCATCACCTTTCTTGATCAGTCATTTCCATTTCACTTGTGAGCTGCAGGAACGGAGAACGAAGGACGATACAAAGCCATACGCAGGAAGAAATGGGAAAGAAAAATAAAGCTCAGGGCTCTGAGGTGAAGGAAATGGCACCTTTATATACAGACACAGCTTGTAACAGAGACGCAGGGATATCGACGTGGGAAGGCATGTACAGACTGCTTGAAGAAGAAAACCCCAGAATAATGAAGGTTACCGATGTCTCAGACTCACAGGGCTCTTCCGAAGCATCCTTAGAAGAACTAGCATGCTCATTCCTTCATCGGATAGCAGCAAGGCCCAAAATTCTCCCATATACGGATATGATCAAGTGGATACTTGACAATGCAGAAATGAAGAACAGACAGTTCAAGATTCAAGGGCATGGGCTCATCGGGTCATTCACTGCACAAGATTTAAAGCTCATGTATCATCTTCCTGAACCGCAGGCGACTTATAATGCACAATTCATTGAAAAATTTGTGGCGGAGAACCCAAACCTATCAGAGACCACCAAAGATTGGTCCAGAAAAGATGAACCGCTCAAGAAAGACAAAAATGGTATGTACAGCACTGGTTCCCTCACATCTCCGTATTGTTTTGCTGCGGCCATGCTTTGTAGATTGTTTGGGATGCCAGATATCACTAAGATTTCGTCTGAATGGTTACCATTAATAGATCCTGCCACAAATGTCGTTATTATAGATTGGGCCAAGATCTTTTCTGATAACCTATTCATGGCTATTGTCAATTACCGGTCTAAAAAATCCATGTATCAAAGGATCTATCCTCCTTTTTACCTATCCGCATATGTTATGGATTCTATTTGTTATGTGTCTAAATTTCCCGTTATGGGTTGGAAATGGACAACTCATGACCCATTACCCATCCATGTTTATCATAAGATATTATGGGATTCTCAGTTCATTCCACATTTCTACCAGATTTGTCACGGGCTTATCTTACCCTTGTATAGAATGATGTATGATAAAGACCCCCCGAGGTGCTCACCTGAGGCACAGATAGATATCATCCCCATCGCAAGATGGTTCGGAGAAGAATGGTTCACCTATATTAGAGTATTTGGAAGCACCGTCCCCCCTCATGTCCTACCTTTGTATATCCCTGACAAACTTCTGGCTCGAGAAATTGCATATCAAACTCGTTCAGAAGGCGACCTAACTAAAGACCTAAAAGAGAAAAAGAAGGCCATATGGCCACAGTTTCCTGTGGCTTGTGGGGCCTTTTCGTTGTTCGATGTAGGTCATGCGTTCACCGAAGTACAGAATATGACGTGTCTACAATTATTTAAGTTCCCGGCAAGACCATTTGACCCAAATGAGGTTGCTCAGAATTTCACAACGACAGTCAAGATAAAAGTGTTCGTTGGAAAAAAGGATTTATTTGATGATATATTTCAGAGTAAAAGCTCACTTCAGGAAATTTTGCGGGAAGCCCAATCGCAATTGTCTCCAGATGACCTCCAAAGATTCATGGTATACAGGGAAAGAAGACTAGCCAGTGTTCTTCTAGAAAAGCTGCGACTATCTTCCAGAGAACTGACTCCAAGCGTTAGCCTCAGTGGGAATTCAAGCACTTCCGTATCTAAATCTAAGACTGTACAAGAGATGCCTAAACATTCTAAAAGATTCGAAAACAACCAAGATAAGAGTGAAGAGTCAACTAAAGACACCGCTCAGTCAATGGAACTTCCACAACAACAGGTTATCGCCTCCTCGCAAAGAGATGTCCCCCCTCTCATCATTGAAGCACCACCCATCACAACAGAATTAGATAAGGAATGGGAAACCTTCAATGAACTGATCAATCTTGAAGGACAAGCCCCAAAAACACTTGTGAGAAATACACAGGTAGCACAAGAAGTGGGCTCAACCATAGTCAGCAATGTCACAGAAACGGAGCAATTCCTATCGCTCCATCTTCTGAGCTTCTACTGAATGTAGAAGAAATTCCCCCTCTGGACATATTTTAGAGTCCCCAACATAAAGCAGTTGTAAGAAGGTAGAGAAAAAAGAGGAAGTTAGAAAATACACTTTCTCAGGATGCTGAGCAATTAGACGTCCTATGGAAGATCCTGCCAGTAATCCAACTGAAAATCTCACCAAACTGTCTCAGATCGCAGGGGCGTATGCCTCTGCGACTATTGACAAAGCGTCAAAAGTACAACAAAACAATTGCAACAAGCCAATACTAATAATGAGGCACACAAACAGCTTGAAAAGTTGCAGGAAGACTTCCAACAAATGCAAATAGGTTATCTAAGAAGTTTGGACGAAAAGGGAAAACAGTTGCAGGATGTACAAGAGATGCACAGAGACGACCCTAAACTTACAAAGTTTATTTCAGAATCTATTGCCTTGAATGAACAACTACTGCAACAACAGGAAGTGTTGGGACAAAAAATATCACAATGGAATTATTATTGCGAAATGAGTGATAAGATCACCAATCAAGTGGTCGAATTACGAAGTGACTATGATCAGATTGACAAACGAGTAACGGAGTACTTGGCTTGGCAGGATGAAGACGAGGGAAAAAGAGCAGGCGCACCCAGGATAAATGAGAATCATTAAGAGTTACTCTTCAACAAGTGGGAAGATCAAATCAGGGAGGCAGAACAAGCAGTAGAAACAACGGCCACGACAGCGAGCATTCTTATCGACTGTGTAAATGAGAATTTGCACAGAGCAAATTTAATCGCAGAGACTACCCCGAGGTATTTACCAAATAAACTACGACTAGAAGCAGAATGGAAGCAAAAGGCGCAAGAAAAGGGAAAAGCGATCCAAGCACTAAACAGGTTAAATTGGGAATGTTACTGGGCATACTTGGTGAAGCCACATAGTCAGTGGATGACTGTGAAATGTATCATAAATGCGGCGAAAAAGTGGTGCCAGCTCTCATAGATTCCATTTTCTCAGCCCAGATCAAAGTAGAAATCAGCCAGCCGGCTCTCCTTAAACCAATGCTAAATGCATGCAGCTTTAAAGACCAAATACAGAAGTAGCTTAATTTGGAATGTTGTTTTTACTTAAAAATTAGATTAGAAAAAGGATGGTCATTTGAAAACCGCATCCTTAATTTTGTAAATAAACTATTATTAGAATTAGGAAGTAGTATTTAAACCCTTCTCATGCATTTAGAAAAGGGTCCAGAAATTTGCCAAAAACTTGTCCTCAGAACATGCACTTTTACACCCTCAGAGGAGGTTTTGGTGAATGAATGGATCAAGGTTTATTGATGTTTGCATTTGATATCTGCTACTGATGTTGCACTTTTGTACTCTTGGTAGATATTAGAACAAGGAGGGATAAATCATTGTTGCTTGAAGCTTATGAGTAGGACCAGTCATAAATGGTACTTTTATCTCTTGACCATTTCTGCTTATATTCTTAAAGTGATATACAGTTTTTAGTTGTTTATATGTTATTGCATGAATGTTTGAGTTACCATTTGGCACTTTTGTACGGTGAAGCCATTTATTTATGTTTGATATATGAATAACTTATTATGCGATATGCTGTTCACGACTGTTTTGCCTAACTTTTTATGCAAAGTGGTTCATCTTAATTGATTTCCATTCTTATGATAGCTGAATGATCTTTATTACCAGTTATTATTTGAAATCTCTTTAGATCGCATAATAAAAGAAATACATCCCGGGTTAGCATAGATTAGATGTGCTGTTTTCATTAGATTACAATAGCATAGAATTAGATTAAAGTAGCTTAGATTAGAACTCTTAGATCAGCATCATCCAACTCTGCACACACACACACCCTTAGATTGGGAAACTGGTCCCATTATCCCCAGTCGGACCCGCTATACCAAACGGATAAGGAGCTGCCAACCAAGGTCTGGACCGGGCAGGTATCCCCCTTGTTGTCGACCCAATTTTCCGGGCTTCAACATATTTGGCGCTAGAAGGAGGACCTGAGCATAGTGTCTGTTGGAATGGTTTGAAATCATAACATTTGAATTAGGATGGCTGCTCACAAACTTCCCATTTGGAGTTGTATCCATGTTTGTGCCTCTTCCAACACTCCACCTGAAGTGGTAAGACTCTTGTCTCAGGTAAAATTCAATGGTAAGAATAATTCTTCTGCTTTTAATCATGCACTTCAATTTATTCAAAATGTTTCAAGTTCGAACGTTCAAAGAATTGATGAAGGCATTTTATGCAGAATTTTTACTCTCACATTCACAGCGGAAGCTAGAAAATGGTGTAGAACCCTCCCAGTTGCCTCAATTCACAGCTGGGACCAATTTGTCAAGGCTTTCATTTGTAAATTTGATTGCTATGATTATGATCAGGTATATGATGAAATTGAGTATCTACGAAAAGAAGATGAATCTGTTAGGGATTTTGATATGCGATTTCATCGTGATTGTCTAAAATATGATCTTGAAAATGAACTCATGAATGAAGAATCTTCAGATTATGCTGAGCATTCCCTGCCTCCTATGCCCGATCCATCAGAAATTAGTCCAAGTCTTGTTTTATTTTCTTCTAATAGGAATGAAAATTCCAATTTGAATGTGCGAATCACTCATGACGAAGAAACTTCCCAAAGCTTAGGAAACATGCCTGCTCTAATGCAAGAAGACAAAAGCAAGAATGTTGAAAGAAAGCCTGCCTTGGAACCAGAAAGAAACTTGGAGACAAGGTAAGATAATATCATCGCAAGTCAACAAATGCAGATGCCAAGGTTAGAACAGCAAATTAATTCTCTTTCAGAAAATACAAACACGCAAAGGTATGATCTAAAGCCCGATGTCTACAATGAATGTGATGAACAAGAATTTTTTCACGATGATATTTTCAAATGCATTGTTTCAGAATCACATTTTTCTCTTTATCCTGATGTATTTAGTGATGATAATTTTTTCCCCCTCAGTATTAATGATATCTCAAAAAGTACAGAGGATTATTCAAATGAATCACCATTAGGTTTTCAAGATAAAGAGGCAGCTATAGAACATCCTTTGGTCATTTACAAACAAGAACGACTTGACCTTCCTTTTCTGAAAATATTGGATGAAAAAGAAAAATCTAGAGAAACCTGTAAAATCATTTATGATAGCTACTTTGATGATGATGATGTTGATTTATCTCAAGTAACTCAACAGAGCTCAGATAATGAGAGATATTCTAATTCAAGAATCATATCAGTCGATCCTCATTCCAGAGTGACGGATCATTTGCATGATTTTACTATCCAAAACAATATCCCGATCTATGATTCGTATCATGAGCAAACCCCCATGCCTGTTCCCAATCATAACTTGTTTTCTGATTCACAAGACGTAATTCGAAATTACTCGGATCCCATAATTCTGGCCAGTTCTTGTGAAAAAGAAGATATTTCAAGTCAATCCCAGTTGTGCTGTAACATTAGTTGTACAGATAATCATTACATTCTTTTTCGCTTGCACTCATTTTGTATAAAATCGGATTGTATTTTAAATTTTCAGACTTTTGATAGATTACTATGGTATATTGAGCACCTTATCAAAGAACATTCGAGAGATGTATTACCATTTTGGAAAACTAAATTGTGTCAAGGAAATACAGAACTTTTTCAATTCCAAGATCAATCAATATCAGCCTTTCAGAAGAAACTTGTATGTCATCCAAAACATCATCAACGAAAGAAAGTATTTTTGGAAACTTGCCAGCAATTCACGTCAATTGATAAATCTCTTTCGAGAAATTTCCATCTATTCTTCATTGATTTATTTAGTGATTTATATGTGGAAACTTTCCTTTTACGAGAAATTGCTAAAATCTTGACTTTAACGCATAGTAGATTACAGGCCATTAAAACTAAAAAATCATATTCGCAACCTGGCTTGTCATCTTTCCTATTACATGATCACCAATCCATAACAGAAATTCATCCTGATTTTTATGATCCAATAGGTATCCAATTGGAAAAAAGATTTCATAAGAAAGAAATTTCAGGCGGAATTCTGACTGAAGTTACACTTTCTAATCCTACATTCAATGTTCACAGTCCAAGAAAATTTTTATTCTTAACACAGATGTTTAAAAGGTATATACGTGTAGGAATAAAAATGAAAAGATAGTTTCACTGGAAATATCATTTTACCTAGTCAATTTTTCTGTGTATAGTTAGAATATAAGTAGGGGTAGTTTAGCTAAGTTATTAGGCGGATAATTTAATTTTTAAATATTGGTAGGCAAAATAAGAGAAGAAATTATCCCTATCATGTACATAATCCAAGGGAATAGTTACCTCTCATTTCTTTAAATATTTTTCTCCCTAATAAAATTTGCTGTGGTTAACAGCATTTGACATTTACTAAAGACACCATTTCTCTATCAGATTTTGAACTTCTGCTTATATAAATAGCAAATCTTTTGGAAACTTGATCTTTATTATTAATAGATACAGTTAAAAACTTTAACCCAAATATGATACTAGTTTCAACTTCAAGAAATTTGATGAAAGCAATCTTAGTGAAGAATTTTTTTATATCAGTACAATGAAAGGTATCAACAACAAAATGAGGATTCCCTGTAGAACATCCATTTCCAAAAACTCTATTATTGTTGTCCAGAGCTTTCTTAAGGAAAAAATGACTTCCTCCCTGCTAAAGAAAATCGCAGCATTTAGAGAAACGACCCAAGGATACACTATATCTTGAAGAATAATAGGTCTTATCACGAGCCGGCTTATCATGATCACAGATATTATAACTTGCTATCTTTGCCATTACTGTCCACCAAAACAGGGCAACAACTTAAGATTGTTGAGATCAAAAGACAAGGGGTCTCATCACGAGCCAGCTTGTTCAGCAAAAGTGTAAATCAAGTGAATGACGGTGTCATAATTTGGCTACCAAACCAAGACATTGTTCTTTAAGAATAAAAAAGGAAAAAGTGTCAATATGGGTTTTTCTTTGAAAGTTGTAAATCACCTTAAGCAGGATAAAGGATCATTACTGGGTAATAGGTAACCCTGTCGAGGCTATGAACGCCTGCTAGCAGCAGAGGCTCTACCTACGACGAATGAGCATATTTAAAAAACTGGTACACAGGGAAGACCTTATTTTATCTTTACAAGACCAAGTAATGGCTGATGTAAATGCAAGGACAAGCTGAGGAAGAAAATAATTAAAATAGAAAGAGGTTGGAACAAAATATCATTGACAGTTTGGAGTATAATGCGCTTTATCTTTTTATAATAAAGTTTAATTTTCTAAAAAAAAAAATTGTTTTGGAAATTTGAAAAGTTCAATAGAAAATCAGAGATAACTGGTTCTCCCAAGTGAATCGCCAATTGTTGTGGCCAGCAACAACCCCCCCCCCCCCCTTTTCATTTAAGTGTTGTCCAAAATACTAAATGAATGGGGACCCTTAGTTAAAATTTAGGAAAAGCAAGAGTTTCCTTTCTTCAAAATAAGGTTACCATCGTAAGCTTAGGAAGATCTTTTGAATACTTTAAAACCTAAGTTTATGATAAGGAAAAAATCTTTAAAAAGCCGCATCATAAAATGATAGAAAAGCACCTCCATTTGGGTAAAATCCCGGTATGTGCAAGATTCTCGTACTAAGCAATATATCGCATCGCAATAAAGTAATGCTAATAAGAAAAAACTTCAAGATTTTCCGATTTGCGATAACATCGATCGCAAGATCGCATATCGCAGGGAATGAGCTAACAAAATTTGGCAAGCATAAAACTTCTGCGATCTGCGATGTTGCGATAAAACGATGGTTGCGATATTAAGCCAAATCAACTCTGCGATGTTATATTTGTTAGTCGGTGCAAGAGCGCGATAGTGCAATAATGCGATGTCGTGATCTGTGACGATTGCAAACCAAATCGCAAAATCACTCCATCACGAAACTTCGGGCACGCTATTCAAGAAAAGCCACTTACCATAATAAGACTCAAGATCATGCGCTTTTAATGATAATAAAGGAATTAGTTGTCATCTATTAATAAAATGTAGACGCGTGCTTTTGCAAAGAATTACTTCACGTAAGGTGGCATATTTGATATATCTGCTGCATTTAAGACTCTCCCATCACCTTTCTTGATCAGTCATTTCCATTTCACTTGTGAGCTGCAGGAACGGAGAACGAAGGATGATACAAAGCCATACGTAGGAAGAAATGGGAAAGAAAAATAAAGCTCAGGGCTCTGAGGTGAAGGAAATGGCACCTTTATATACAGACACAGCTTGTAACAGAGACACAGGGATATCGACGTGGGAAGGCATGTACAGACTGCTTGAAGAAGAAAACCCCAGAATAATGAAGGTTACCGCTGTCTCAGACTCACAGGGCTCTTCCGAAGCATCCTTAGAAGAACTAGCGTGCTCATTCCTTCATCGGATAGCAGCAAGGCCGAAAATTCTCCCATATACGGATATGATCAAGTGGATACTTGACAATGCAGAAATGAAGAATAGACAGTTCAAGATTCAAGGACATGGGCTCATCGGGTCATTCGCTGCACAAGATTTAAAGCTCATGTATCATCTTCCTGAACCACAGGCGACTTACAATGCACAATTCATTGAAAAATTTGTGGCGGAGAACCCAAACCTATTAGAGACCACCAAAGATTGGTCCAGAAAAGATGAACCGCTCAAGAAAGACAAAAACGGTATGTACAGCACTGGTTCCCTCACCTCTCCGTATTGTTTTGCTGCGGCCATGCTTTGTAGATTGTTTGGGATGCCAGATATCAATAAGTTTTCGTCTGAATGGTTACCATTAATAGATGCTGCCACAAATGCCGTTATTATAGATTGGGCCAAGATATTTTCTGATAACCTATTCATGGCTATTGTCAATTACTGGTCTAAAAGATCCATGTCTCAAAAGATCTATCCTCCTTTTTACCTATCCGCATATGTTATGGATTCTATTTGTTATGTGTCTAAATTTCCCGTTATGGGTTGGAAATGGACAACTCAGGACCCATTACCCATCCATGTTTATCATAAGATATTATGGGATTCTCAGTTCATTCCACATTTCTACCAGATTTGTCACGGGCTTATCTTACCCTTGTATAGAATGATGTATGATAAAGATCCCCCGAGGTGCTCACCTGAGGCACAGATAGATATCATCCCCATCGCAAGATGGTTTGGAGAAGAATGGTCCACCTATATTAGAGTATTTGGAAGCACCGTCCCCCCTCATGTCCTACCTTTGTATATCCCTGACAAACTTCTGGCTCGAGAAATTGCATATCAAACCTGTTCAGAAGGCGGCCTAACTAAAGACCTAAAAGACAAAAAGAAGGCCATATGGCCACAGTTTCCTGTGGCTTGTGGGGCCTTTTCGTTGTTCGATGTAGGTCACGCGTTCACCAAAGTACAGAATATGACGTGTCTACAATTATTTAAGTTCCCGGCAAGACCATTTGAGCCAAATGAGGTTGCTCAGAATTTCACAACGACAGTCAAGATAAAAGTGTTCGTTGGAAAAAAGGATTTATTTGATGATATATTTCAGAGTAAAAGCTCACTTCAGGAAATTTTGCAGGAAGCCCAATCGCAATTGTCTCCAGATGACCTCCAAAGATTCATGGTATACAGGGAAAGAAGACTAGCCAGTGTTCCTCTAGAAAAGCTGCGACTATCTGCCAGAGAACCGACTCCAAGCGTTAGCCTCAGTGGGAATTCAAGCACTTCCGGATCTAAATCTAAGACTGTACAAGAGATGCCTGAACATTCTAAAAGATCCGAAAACAACCAAGATAGGAGCGAAGAGTCAGCTAAAGACACCGCTCAGTCAATGGAACTTCCACAACAGCAGGTTATCGCCTCCCCGCAAAGAGATGTCCCCCCTCTCGTCATTGAAGCACCACCCGTCACAACAGAATTAGATAAGGAATGGGAAACCTTCAACGAACTGATCAATCTTGAAGGAAAAGCCCCAAAAACACCTGTGAGCAATACACAGGTAGCACAAGAAGTGGGCTCAACCATAGTCAGCAATGTCACAGAAACGGAGCATATTCCTATCACTCCATCTTCTGAGCTTCTACTGAATGTAGAAGAAATTCCCCCTCTGGACATATTTTATAGTCCCCAACATAAAGCAGTTGTAAGAAGACAGAGAAAAAAGAGGAAGTTAGAAAATACACTTTCTCAGGATGCTGAGCAATTAGACGTCCTATGGAAAGATCCTGCCAGTAATCCGACTGAAAATCTCACCAAACTGTCTCAGATCGCAGGGGCGTATGCCTCTGCGACTATTGACAAAGCATCAGAAGTACAACAATTGTTGAAAGAGCAAGAAAATCAGATACAGGTACTGCAACTACAATTGCAACAAGCCAATACTAATAATGAGGCACACAAACAGCTTGAAAAGTTGCAGGAAGACTTCCAGCAAATGCAAATAGGTTATCAAAGAAGTTTGGACGAAAAGGGAAAACAGTTGCAGGATGTACAAGAGATGCACAGAGACGACCCTAAACTTACAGAGTTTATTTCAGAATCTATTGCCTTGAATGAACAACTACTGCAGCAACAGGAAGTGTTGGGACAAAAGATATCACAGTGGAATTATTATTGCGAAATGAGTGATAAGATCACCAATCAAGTGGTCAACTTACGAAGTGACTATGATCAGATTGACAAATGAGTGACGGAGTACTTGGCTTGGCAGGATGAAGACGAGGGAAAAAGAGCAGGCATACCAGGATAAATGAGAATCATAAAGAGTTGCTCTTCAACAAGTGGGAAGATCAAATCAGGGAGGCAGAACAAGCAGTAGAAATAGCGGCCACGATAGCAAGCATTCTTATTGACTGTGTAAATGAGAATTTGCGCAGAGCAAATTTAATCACAGAGACCACCCCGAGGTATTTACCAAATAAACTACGACTAGAAGCATAATGGAAGCAGAAGGTGCAAGAAAATGGAAAAGCGATCCAAGCACTAAACATGTTAAATTGGGAATGTTACTGGGCATACTTGGTGAAGCCGCATAGTCAATGGATGACTGTGAAATATATCATAAATGCAGCCGAAAAAGTGGTGCTAGCTCTCATAGATTCCGTTTTCTCAGCCCAGCTCAAAGCAGAAGTTAGCGAGCCGGCTCTCCTTAAACCAATGCTGAATGCATGCAGCTTTAAAGACCAGATACAGAAGTATCTTAATTTGGAATGTTGTTTTTACTTAAAAATTAGATTAGAAAAAGGACGGTCATTTGAAAACCGCATCCTAAATTTTGTAAATAAACTATTATTAGAATTAGGAAGTAGTATTTAAACCCTTCTCATGCATTTAGAGAAGGGTCCAGAAATTTGTCAAAATCTTGTCCTTAGAACATGCACTTTTGCACCCTCAGAGGAGGTTTTGGTGAATGAATGGATCAAGGTTTATTGATGTTTGCATTTGATATCTGCTACTGATGTTGCACTTCTATACTCTTGGTAGATATTAGAACAAGGAGAGATAAATCATTGTTGCTTGAAGCTTATGAGTAGGACCAGTCATAAATGGTACTTTTATCTGTTGACCATTTCTGCTTATATTCTTAAAGTGATATACAGTTTTTAGTTGTTCATATGTTATTGCATGAATGTTTGAGTTACCATTTGGCACTTTTGTACGGTGGAGCCATTTATTTATGTTTGATATATGAATAACTTATTATGCGATATGCTGTTCACAACTGTTTTGCCTAACTTTTTATGCAAAGTGGTTCATCTTAATTGATTTCCATTCTTATGATAGCTGAATGATCTTTATTACCAGTTATTATTTGAAATCTCTTTAGATCGCATAATAGAAGAAATACATCCCGGGTTAGCATAGATTAGATGTGTTGTTTTCATTAGATTACAATAGCATAGAATTAGATTAAAGTAGCTTAGATTAGAACTCTTAGATCAACATCATCCAACTCTGCACACACACACACCCTTAGATTGGGAAATTGGTCCCATTATCCCCAGTCGGACCCGCTATACCAAACGGATAAGGAGCTGCCAACCAAGGTCCGGACCGGGCAGGTATCCCCCTTGTTGTTGACCCGATTTTCGGGGTTCAACACATATGGAGATCAAAAGTTCTAACTTGGTTGATCCAAAGAAATCCCTCAAAGAACTAACAATACATAAACAGTGTATAAGGGTATTTATAACCTTTCTCTCTCTACATATTTGAATTATATAGAACTATCATTTCTCTGGATGCAACAAAGCCCTTCATCTAAGAAAAGAAAACTCAAAAAATGACTATCCATGGTGTTCTGGTACAACATTGCCTTAATCTCAGATATGGTTTATCTAGCACAAGGGTTATATTTGAGAGTATTGTTGCTTCAAGTATGAGTCTTATGCTAAATGTTGGAGGGAAGTTAGCACACATATCCCACTATCCTTGTACCTGACAAATCTCTGAAGATCTTAGACTATGCTAGTCAACCCATGACTAACATCTTTGTCCAACGATCCTTTTCTTTGAACAAATCATCAAAGCCTTCACTAGTACAGAGAATAGTATAGGTACATGATAATATGTATGGACACTACATGACAGTTGACAGGTGATTATAACTGATAATAGACTTTTAAGAATGCAATAAATGGAGGAATCTAGGGAAATTAAAGTTTACCCTATGTAAATTTTAATAATGAGTAACTTAGACTTACTTATCAAGTTAACACCCAAAAACTCATCAAATTGTATAGACATAGGCTTCAAGTTTTAAAAAAAAGAGGACAGAGAGGGATAATATGAGGTCAAAAATGAAACATTTCCAGGCCTTGACAAGTGGTTGATTTCATTTCGAAAGGCATGGACTTCCAGTAAGTGAAGGTCAAGCGTAAGCATCCAATTGGTTAATTGTTTCCTATCCCCATTTTGAAATGGAAATGGGAGGTAATTTCCATGAACTTCATAATAGGACTGCCAAAAACTTCCAATAAACATGATAAAATCATGGTCATGGATGACAAATTGAGAAAAGTGGTTGACTTTGTGGCAGTCAATTCTACTAATTCAATAAGTGATGTGGCTTAAATTTTTATAAAGAAGATTTTGAGATTTCATGAAGTTCCTAAGAAGATAATTTCGGATAGAGATGCCAAATTTACTGCAAGTTTATGGAAAGAATTATTCACAGCATTGGTAATAGTGTTGGATTTTAGCATAGTGTACCATCCATAGACTAATGGGAAAATAAAGAGGAAAAATAGAATCCCCTAGGACATCAGTGAGAATGTATGTAATGCATCAACCAAGAAAGTGGGAAGAATATATTCTGCTTGTAGAATTTGCATACAATAATGGGTACTAGGAGTCTTTAAAAATTATCCCATTTGAGGCTCTCTATGGAAGGAGTGACAATACTCCTATCAGCTCGAGTGATTCATTGAATAGGGTCCTTATCAAGATTTATATTTTAAGATAAATGGAACAAGAAATTATGACTATATAAGATAATTCAAAGGTGGACAAGATATGCAAAAGAGCTATGCATATTAGCATAGAGTTCATAAAGAGTTCAAGGTTGGGGAACATGTGTATTTGTGTGTTAGGCCCAAAAAGAGCTCTTTGAAAATTGGGTCACATGCTAAGTTAGCACTGTGGTTTTGTGGACCAGTTGAAGTGATTGAAAGGATAGGGCACATCGCCTATAAGATGACCTTGCCACCATCAGTAAAAGTTCATGGACGATTTCCATGTTTCTTTGCTTAAGAGATATGTACAAGATGTTAATCCTGTAATTGATTGTTCCATGTTATAGGTGGAGCCAGAGCCGAGAGTTCCATCCATAACCTCTTTGCATCCTAGATTAGAAACAACTCACACTCTGGAATCGAGCTATCAAGCAACTCGAAGTGCAGTGGAGGTACGTTGGGCCCGAGGAAGCCACATGGGAAATGGATGATCATATGCAGAGAGAATATCCTTTTTTGTTTACTAGTTGAAGCAAATGTAAATAAATCTTGTAAATAGTGTATAGATCTATGTATATAAAGCTCCAAATCAATTGTGCTTTGTTTTAAAGCATGTTTCAGCTTTTTGTTCAATTATAGAACACTGAGGGTTTTTCTCCTCCAGGGGAGATGGGTTTGTGATAGCCCATGAATAATACCCCCTCATTGTAAATGTTGTAATAATGTAATTTTGATGAAAAAACAAGCATGAGTAGTGGGAAATAGATTCCAAAGTTTGAGAAAGGAGAAATATTTGGATTTATCAATAAATTGATTGTTTTCTTATAGCTAGGGAAGGATAGAAAAGGAGCCGTTAAATGAGACTAGTTATAACAATCAATGAGGTAGGAAAGAGGAGAGAGAGCCCATACTTCCTTCAATGAGTTTGTGAGGAAAAAGAAGAAAAAAAATTAAACAATAGAGTGGGCCACACTGGCAAGTCTGACAGGCCAAGTCAACCAATAGGAACATGGCTAGGAAGTTGGCATAAGGAAACCCCATGACCAACAAAAAAGGAGCAAAAACAATTTGGCGAGGAGAATTATTTGAAGTTACTACCTGGGACAATTTCAAAGGACCATCACAACAGAAGGAAGAAACAAAAAAAAGGCTTGACATTACTACAAGAGGGGGTAGCAGGAAGTCATTCGATTGAACATTGGAAGGATGGAAGAAAATCTCTCAGGTGAGGGCAATAGTCTCTAGATTGGAGGGTGGAGATGGATGATCTCTGGATTCCCTTGACAATTGGTGTGGAG
The DNA here is from genome assembly GCA_031772625.1 of Pinus tabuliformis. Taxonomy (NCBI): domain Eukaryota; kingdom Viridiplantae; phylum Streptophyta; class Pinopsida; order Pinales; family Pinaceae; genus Pinus; species Pinus tabuliformis. Next base: position 2,042,304,453 of record CM062816.1, read on the forward strand.
GTCTATCTCTTGAATTCCTGGTCAGGAGAAATAAAAAAATTCCTTACTTGTTTCTGGTTCTTACAATACATTCTAGATTCCTAGGATTAGGCGAAACCATTGTGTATGCTTGTGTTATTGAGGGTGGAGGTGTCAACCTATGGATTCCCTTGTGTTTCTGAGGGTGGAGGTATTCCCTTTGCATTCTCTTGTGTTGTTTAGGGCGGAGTTGTAAAGCTATGGATTCCCTTGTGTTGTTGAGGGTGGAGGTGTCAACCTATAGAATTCCTTGTTTGACTGGTGGGTGGAGACTGAGAAGTCCCTGGATTCCCCATGTCAACTGGTACATTCAGTAGGTAATGCGTGGAGGCGTTTTGGGCTTCTAGAGTCCCTATTTCAACTAGAAAACTTGGTTTATCCATTGAGAAATAAATCTTAAACTCCAGAATCTAGTTTAGGGGTGATTGACTGCAAGAAATGTTGTAGTGTGGGCTAATATAAGGTTGGGTGGAGTGTTGAAGTCCCACTCTCAGTTGCCAACCACTTGAACATAATAATATAGGTTACTTACTTGTGTACTTTTCATATTGAAAGCATGAATATTGTTTCTATGATAACTCATGCTTCTATTAGCACTGTTAATGTAGGAATATGTTGTTCTTGTTTGTCTATGATGAGATGTTGTATGTCTGTGTGTAATTATCATGGTTAGGAAAGGCATGGTGGCCTTGTTTGCTAAGTTCATACATTCATGATGTGCAGATATGACCGCATGGTATTGTGTGATTACATGATGTAGTCAACTAAGTAATTACAGAATGTGAATTCCATCATTTGGTTACATGTATTCTAGTTAACGGTACAGAAATTTGGTGTGGCTTCACCCTAAGTTGATCAGATGGTATTCGATATTCAACGATCAGTTGAGGCATAATTTTAGTCGACGAGTTGTGACTCGTGTATCGTGGAAAGGTGTTGAATTTCCACAATGAGGGCTCAATAGCTAGTGTGGGGCCCTAGCAAGAAGACCTAGATTGTTGGGCACCCAATGCATCTAAGGGTCATTGACCAATGAGGTAGTGTTTTAATTGTCATTCACATGTATAAGGATGCATTCATAGAGAAGAGGTCCTTGAACAATGTGGGACACATTTCTTGTTGTCATCCTAGATGAAAAAATTAACAAGCACAAATTTAGAATAGAGTCCTTTCTAGTCAAGGTAAGTCCATTGATTGGGATTCGATGGGTTGGTCTAGCCAAGGTTAGTTTACTAGTCGAGAAGGGTCTACTAGTCATGGTCGGATCGATTCAGCTAAGCTTAGGAGCAGGTTAGGTCACAGCCTAGTGGATCTCATTAACAGTCAGTCATGTTGAGGTTAGATCTTCGACTAGTGTTATGCCTAATATTTCAGAGAAAAAGGTCGACTACTGACCACCCATAAGCACGATTGTTTTGCGTGGGTCTGACCATGGTGGTAGAGCAGCGACATAGGCACCATGTAAGAATCTATGTGGGAAACATGTAGGGACCACCACTAATGTGGCAATAAATAACCATACCAGTCAACGCATAAGTTGGTTCAGGTCAAAGTTGATATCATTAGGAAGGTCTCAACAAGACTGATGCGATGATAATGTTTGGCTATAGTTGAAGAAGTAGAAAGAACGAGGAATTTTTATGGCCCCACTCCCATGACAAAACTATGGAGGTCAGTTTAGGAGAAATTAACACCTTCCATTGAGATGGTTTAGGCTAGGTGGTGGAAGGGAGTATTATAGTAGTGAATCCATCTGGACTCGGAGCCTTATTCTTTGGCATGGTCTTTATTACATCCTCCACTTCCTCATACAATATCTCCCTCATCAGAGCTTTGTTCTTCACTTGATTGATCAACTTCAGTATGTAGGCTGTAATCCTATTAAAGGCCTATTGTCTTGACTATTTTGGCTCTAACAACAGGCCTTCATAGTAATCAATTTACTCTTATTCTATTTCCTCATTCTAAAGCAGCATCCTTCCATCCTTTGACATGAGTGAGAAAATCCTATTCTGGTGCCTATGCTTGATCATTGACTTATGAAAGAAGCTTATATTTTTTTCTCCATCCCTAATCCATTGTACTATGGATTTCTATTTCTAGAGTAGCTACTCCCGTTTCCTTCTATTTTCCAACTTGTTTTAGATATAACCTTCTTCCATTATCAGTTCTTTTGATCTCCCTTCCAAAATATTCTTCTGTTGGATTTCTTGCATTTGGGCTTCCAAGATTTTCTTCTCCTCTAGTATATGTTCAAATTATTTGTTATTCTAGTCTTGTATTTTCAAATTAAGTTCTTTCAATTTCAACTGGAATGTGTGCATCCTATTCCTTCCCCTAAACTCAATTTCTTTCCATCATTTTTTTGTCCTATTAATAAAATTAAGGTCTTGTAACAAAAAAATTTCAAACCTGAAGGGGCGATTTTTGGGGGCTTCTTTTAGATCAATTTCCAAAAGAATTAGCTAATGAAATGACCCAAGATCTTTTGCTTATAGATGCATCATAATTACATGAAATAGAGCTTATCAACCATGGAACTTAAAAGCACATAAAACAATGCGAAAATAACATGATAAGCAAGAAAATGTGACACAAAGATTTGATTATGGAGTTTGTCCAATTTGGACTACATCTCCAGGACCTGCTCAATTGTGGGGAGGCCTTCATTCATTAAGTGGCATAAAAAGAGATAAAAGTACAAGAAACATTCTTTACAATCCTTATACCTCCAAGCTAGAATATGGATGAAGAATGGAGAGCCCAGCTTCAAAAATAGAAAAAACCACTGAAATCTTGGCGAAAAAATCATGCAAAAATGCCTATCCAAACAAACAATTCGGATAATCGGGCCTTCTGCAACTTCTCGGAACCACCCTTCTACTCAAGGTGAGGTCCTGACTTGCTGCCAGATCAGGGTCTACTGCGTGCAATGCTTCTAAACTATTCCGCTAATCCCATCTACCTTATTCTGACACTAATGGCCTTTTATATAAGTATGGCAGCAAATCCCTCAATACCTGGGTAGTTTCCAACAATAGACCAAGTTAAGCAAGCAGGATTGATTCCCAACAGTGGTTCTTGGGCCTAAATAAGACATGGCAACAATCTTATAAATATGGTGAAACTCCTTTAAACTGTTGGTTTAACTCAACGACATGACTATCAGTGTTCCCCGCAATTGGTAGTCAGACCCAAGCCCAAACAACAGGCACTCTATGATACGATTGACCCGTCGGGAGTATTAAACATGACATATAAAATATCACATCTGGGAACCCTATTGCAAATCACAATCGGTGGATGAACCCAAAACCCATACATCGAGCACTTTGCGGACCCGCCGGGATTATTAAACATAATGCATACAGTATCGAGTCCAGAAGCCCCCCATCACAAATCAAAATTGGTAGAGCCCATGTGATACTTGATTCGACTGCTCCCACCACGATCTGTGATTGTGATTTTATTGCATCACAACTGACTCTGCAGGGGGGTGATTCTTAACACTTTGCCTTTTTGCGATTGCGACATGTGATTATCGCCTCGCAACTTGCTTAGGGCTGATTTTCCTTAAGCCACTTCTTCTCTTTGTTGCGATATACGATATGCGAGACCAATGGTAGCCTTCCACTTGGCACTTCCCCCTTCGTTGAGAGTGTCTGCCATGTCACTCCTCTTTCCACCTGGACAAGTCCAACATAATAAACTTTGACTTGCTCTAATTTCTTCATATGAACTCAGTTTTGAGTGTCGTTCACACTATTGGAATCAAGATTACGAGCACTTCGATCCAATGCTAAGTTTATCGAGATCCTGCCACTTTGATATTTGAGCCTTTTACCATGCTACTAGTACTTTCTGAAGATCCACTTGGATCAATCCTCCCCACTAAGAGCTTTTGGACCACCAAAATCCCTTTCAGGCAATTGACGAGGAAATTTGTCCCTCACTTTCTCTTTCTCCATCCAATGAGCTTTACTTGGATGCATTCCTTTGAAGCCAACACGAATGTACTCCACATCTCCCTGTTGTGAAGTTTTGGTTTTCCTATTGAGAATGATATCTTTGGGAAACTTGTCTAGATACTCTGGTGAAAAATTATCCACTGTAGGAATATGTGCAACCTCTTTGGCATCCATAATCAATGAGGTTCATAAAGCTTCAGGTTTTCAACATTTACCACTGAGTACATTTGCATATAAGCTGGAAAGTCAAGATGAAAAGCATTGTCTCTAATCTTTGCCAATATGGTGAAGGGACCATATCGAATGGGTCTCAATTTCTTCCCTTCTCCCTTCATTCTATACTTGCTAATGTGGAGACATACCTTGTCCCAAACTTGAAACTGATGGTCAACTCGGTGCTTATCATGTCGAGTTTTATACCGAGCCTTACTCTTCTCCAAATTCTCTTGTATTGCCTGATGAATCACCTATATCTGTTGAATAAAATCCTGTGCTTTCCCCCTATCATCTCGTCCATTTCCATCCTCATCTTTCCAAAGACCATGTCTAAGGGATCCCTTGGTAGATAACCAAAGCATGTCTCGAACGGTGAGCTCTGTGTGGATGAATGTGTTGCTCGATTGTATGCATGTTTCACATAAGGAAGTTACTTATCTCACAGCTTGGGATGTTTTCCACAATAGCCTCGTAACAAGTGTACCATGGTGCAATTGATAACCTCTGTCTGCCCATCAATCTGTGGATGAAATGTGGTACTTGTTTTCATCTTAGTGTCCATCATTCTCCATAAGCTGGTCCAAAACTCTCTAAGAAAGCGAGAGTCTCGATCTAACACAATAGATGTGGGAAACCCAAATGAACCCAAAAATGCTTAAAGAAAATATAAGCAGTCTGCTTAGAAGTAACCTGCTTTTTATAAGGCATTAAATACACATTTTACTAAAATTATCCACAACGACATACAAATAGTCATGACCTTTCCTAGACATAGGAGAACCTCCTACAAAGTCCATGGACACACTTTCCCGTGGTTGACTCGAAATAGGGATTGGTGTGTAGAGCCCAAGTTTTCTATTAGAGGGCTTTGAAATAGAACACAACACACAACCATTTACAAAGCAAGTCACAATGCTTTTCACATGAGGCCAAAAATGAAACCTTTGTAAAAGTTTTTTCAATCCAAAAATGATCAGACACCAGAGAGGTATGAGCCTCTCGGATTACATGTACCATTTCACCAATGGGTATGCATAGCTTTCCAAGGTGGTACAATAGTTTTCCCTACAAATAATAATTGTCCACCCACGATCCACAAAGTTAGTTTTGCATAGATGTATTTAAAATCATCATTGTTAGCATATTGTTCAACATAATTTTCTAATGATAAAGAAACATTCTGCAAAACTACGGATGCAGAAATAGGAGGACGAGAAATCATATCTGCTATTTTGTTGTCGGCGCCCTTCTTGTATTTTATTACTAGATGAAATTGTTGGAGGACTCCCATCCATCTGAATGACAGGCTTACTGAAGCTTGGTCTGTGACTGAAGGTATTGCAAGGGCTGATGATCCCTATGGACGATGGTCTCCTTGTCGATCAGATAGTGTTTCCACTTCTTTACACTCTGGACCAAGGCATACAACTCCTTGTCGTACGTGGGATAATTCAAAACAACCTAGGAGAAAGTCTCCGAATGGTAACATACAAGCTTCCTTTGCTGCATCAATACAACACCCATGCCATATCCGTTGGCATATGTTTCAATCTCAAAAGGTTGTTGAAGCTCTGGTAAGGCTAGCATTGGTGTTGTGCTGATCTTCTCTTTCATCGTGTCGAAGGATTTATGTTGCTTTCCTCCGCACTAAAAGGTCTGATTCACACTGTTTAATGTGTGTAAGGGGGAAACAATAATAGAGAAGCTTGCAATGAACCTTCTCCAATACTGTACCGTGCTCAAAGAACTTCAGATGTCTATAACATTTATGGGCTCAGGCCATTTCATAATCGCATCTACTTTAGAGGGATATATACTCAATTGCCCATTAACGACCATGTGGCCTAAATAAACCAGAGAGGTCTTCCCAAACTCACACTTTAATAGGTTTACACACATTTTTTCTCATTTCAAAACATCAAGCACTTTCTTCACATGACATACATGCTCATCCAATCTCCTACTATACAGAAGTATATCGTCTAGATATACAAACACAAAATTATCAAGAAAAGGCCTAAATAGATCATTCATTACCATCATAAATGTGGTCGGAGCATTGCACAGTTCGAATGGCATCACCATCCATTCGAACAACCCATGTTTGGTTTTGAAAGAAGTCTTCCAAATGTCTTTCTCCATAATTCTAACCTGGTGATATCCACTATGCAAATCTAGTTTTGTAAAATAAAGAACATTTTTCAACTGATCTAGTAATTCATCATTGTGAGGGAGAGGGTATCAATTCTTCACTGTAATTTTGTTTAGCTCCTTGTAGTCTACGCACATTCTCCATGTGCCATATTTCTTTGGCACCAACACGATCAGTGAGACGCATGGAGAAGAACTCGGTCTGATGACCCCTTGATTTAGCAATTCCTGCACTTGTTTCTTGATCTCCTCCATCTCCATAGAAGCGATCTTGTACATGTCAATATTCGGTAAAGGAGCATCTTGTTGTAAACGGATCTCATGTTGGATTTCCCATTTTGAGGGCAATCCTCTTGGTTCCTGAAATAATCCATCATATACAGAAACAATTTCAAACAATTCTTTCTTATGATCATGATTACAACCCTTGAAAGCGTCATCCATCTCAGCCTCTTTCACTCTCACTATCATGAGAATGCACCCTTTGCTGGAATTAACCAGTCGTTTAATCTATCCTGTGCTTACAAGGCTAGCACTAACTTTTGTATGATGAGCTATGACTATATATTCTACCCCATCCTTTGTGAGGTGGTATTTATTCTCATGCTGAAAGAAAAACCACTTTTTTGTCATATAAATACAGACTTCCCAAGATGATTCCACAGATGTCCAAAGGAAAAACATCTAACTTGACCTAATCAAATAATTTGGAATAAATAAAATATATGGCCCTACACTACTTGGCACTCATTAGCAGAATTAGTACCTTTTGCACACACAGCTGTGATCAATGTCTCATCGTTGGAATCTGAACCAAGGTCCTGCGCTATTGCCATTGTCTTCTGCTTCCCCTTTATGCTGAATCTCTTTAGTCTCAACTCCAGATGCAGCTTCCAACAGTGGTCCTCATCATGGCCATCTTTCTTGCAATGAGTACAAAATGGTGTTGCTCTGTCCCCTTTCTTGGTTGCGACAGTATTCTTATCCTTCCCCTTGCCTTTCTTTTGGAATTTTCCATGCTAAGGTTTGGATGGTGTTTTCTTGGCTTGATAATCTTTATCATTATTTCCTCGGATTTCAAGATGAATAGTATTTATGCTAGCCACATCAATTGTAGTAGGCTCGAACAGTAACTGTGAGTGTCTTATGTAACTATCTAGTGCACCAACATACTTAGTTATAGTCTCGGGTGAATATAATGAGATTCCCATATTTAATGCCTGTTTCTGAAATTATTCAGTGAAGCTTTGCACATTTTGGCCTTTACCTTGCCTTAGATATTTCCATTCCATAAGTGCCTTTTGTTTATAACCCAAGTGGTAAAATTGGTCTTTCAATGCAGAAATAAAACTAGACCAAGAGGAAAGAAGGTTACCTGACTTTTTTTTGCCCTTTTGAAACTTTCTCTCCCACCAAACGAAGCAATGCCACTCAACCAAAGAAATGATAACTGGACCTTTGCCTCATCTTCTTCGATCTATTTGATCTGTCAGTAAACATTTATTTGCCTTATCCAATTATTAAGTTTTTTCGAACTACACTCTCCATTGTACATGGGCAAGTCAAACTTTACATATAGCTTGAAGAACGATTTCTTAGATGTCTGTTTGGAATCACAATTAGAGTGATGAGAATTATCACTTGAAGAAGGAGAGGGAGGAGGCTCTTCTCCACCACCTTCCTGATTTTCTAATCTATTATCATCGGTACCTTCCTTCGCATGACCAAGAGCCTTCTCGTACTCTGAGAACAGCTTGTCCACTTTCTCTTCCATATTGTAGAATACCTTACGGAAATTTTGTTCGTGTTCCCAATAAGCTTCTTCAATTACCATGTTTATTCTTCATTTTGCAGGTCCTTCTCCAGGATCAAAGGACTTAAGCGTTCCTTCTCCTTTTTGTAGCTTGTTTCGAGTTAGAATATACTCATGCAATTCACATCAACAAAGACTTGCTCCGATACCAAACTTGATCCAAGATATTTTTCTTATAGATGCATCAAAATTACATGAAACAGAGCTTATAAACCATGGAACTTAAAAGCACATAAAACAATGTGAAAATAACATGATAAGAAAGAAACCACAACACAAAAATTTGATTATGGAGTTCGTCCAATTTGGACTACGTCTGCGGGTCCTGCTCAATAGTGGGGAGGCCTTCATTCATTAAGTGGCATAAAAAGAGATAAAATTACAAGCAACATTCTTTACAATGCTTATACCTCCAAGATGGAATATGGATGAAGAATGGAGAGCCCAGCTTAAAAAACAGACAGTACCATTGAAATACTGGAAAAAAAATCATGCAAAAACGCCTATCCAAACACCCAATTTGGATAATCGGGCCTTCTGCAGCTTCTTGGAACCTCCCTGCTGCTCAAGGCGAGGTCTTGGCCTACTTCGAGGTCAGGGTTTGCTGCGTGCAATGCTTTTGAAATATTCTGCTGATCCCCTCTACCTTATTCCGACCCAAATGACCTTTTGTATAAGAATGGCGACAAATCCCTCAATACTCGGGTAGTTTCCAACCATAGACCAAGTTAAGTAGGCGGGCTTGATTCCCAATAAAGGTTCTCGAGCCTAAATAAGACATGGAAACAACCTTACAAATATAGAAAAACTCCTTTAAACTGTGTGTTTAACTCGGTGGCATGACTATTGGCATTCCCTACAATCGGTGGTCAAACCCAAGCCCAAACAACAGGCACTCTGCGATACGGTGGATCCGCTAGGAGTATTAAACATGACATATAAAATATCACATCTGGGAACCCTATCGCAAATTAAAATCGGAGGATGAACCCAAAACCCATACATCAGGTGCTCTGCAGACCCACTGGGATTATTAAACATAATGCATAGAGTATCAGGTCTGGAGGCCCCCCATCCCAAATCACAATCGGTGGAGCTTGGGTGATACCCCATTCAACTACTCCTCCTGCGATCTGTGATTGTGATTTTATCGCATCACATCTGGCTCTGCCGGGGGCCGATTCTTAACACTTTACCTTTTTATGATTGCGATATGCGATTATTGCATCACAACTTGCCTAGGGCCTATTTTCCTTAAGTCGTTTCTTCTCCTTGCTGTGATATACGATATGCAGGACCAATGGTAGCCTACCACTTGGCGCTTGTCTGCCACGTCACTCCTCCTACCACCTCGACAAGTCAAACATAAACTTTTACTTGCTCTAATTTCTTCACATGAACTCAGTTTTGAGTGTCATTCACACCATTGGAATTAGGATGATGAGCAATTTGATCTGATTCTAAGTTTATCTAGATCCTACCACTTTGAGTTTCAAGCCTTTTATCATGCCACTAGTACTTTATGAAGATCCACCTAAATCATGACCTAATCACAAGCATGATAGAATAGAGGACTCCACAAAAATACATCTACTTAGATTTGCTTCCAATAACAAGAAGCCATCTAATCTACAGGAAACCTGGTGCCTCCTTCTTCAATTAGTCCATGTAAAAACCCCATTAATAACTTCCATGTCGACCTTCTTTGTTGAGGCAAATTAATTACCTATCATTTAATTGTCAACCTGGGGGTTTCGTAAAACTTGCAAAGCATGCATGCATTGTATATGCTAGAAATTATCTTTCAATTTAGATCAATCTAACTATGAAACCAAATAATGACAAACCAAATTCACCTATTCTAATTCAACAATCAATTCAAAAGGAATTATATTACAATTATAATACAACGCATGGAATTGAAATCTTAATCTTTCACACTTGCAAGAATTGAAATTACATGAAATGAAATCTACTCTAAGGGATCATGTGTGCATTATCAAATCAGGATCTAATGAAATGAATAATCAAAACCACATGACATGAAATGAAAGCAAAAACAATCATTCTTAAGCTCTCACACAGAAAAATATATGAAAGAAAATAAAAACAATTACTCCTAACCTCTAGATATGAAAGCAAATAAAAACAATCACTCTTAACCTCTAGATAGGAAAGAAAATAAAAACAATCACTCTTAACCTCTCACAAAGGAAAATATATGAAGGAATTAAATCTTAATCTATGAAAGCAATAAATCTTAATCTATGAAAAACAGTAAACCTCACACACTTTAGGTGGCCAATCCCAAAGCATGAGAGATGGAAAGTTGAGAGGATCCTAGTGCAAGCATTACCAATCAAGGTGAACATCACTCATGAGCATGGTGCTAAATCTAAATTCCATTCAAAACATAAGTAATCTTAACTTTCCACCTGAGTATCTCCAACTTTACACATGCCTTTGAAAGGAGAAGGCTCTCCTATTTATACAAAAACATAAGAAGCTACCTCATTAATGGAGATCCATTATTCTCTCCCTAGATCTCTATAAAATCTCATAGAGTTACAACTGAAATAGGTAATGATGAGACACATATCCTCTTTGACCTTTATTCGAATCTTCTTCCATATCTTTAAGGGAATTCGAATTTGAGCATTGGAGGCCACATAAGGGTGCCTTGGAAGCTTCCAAATGATCTATACATGTCATGAAACTTAAGCCACTTTTAAGTATTAGCAAGTATATGTCATTTTTCTAAGTTTCAACCATTTCATTCACTTATAATATTAGAAATCATTAAATTTTGGAAAACACAAATGGAACCCATATAATTATGAAAATGGAAGCTAATGAAAGATTATATGGCTATGGAATTGCGACATGTGAGTGAAATGGTGACGATAAAGGTGAAAGTGGGTGATATTTTGAAGACATTTCGAAGACTCTACAAACTTCATATATGAAGTGATATCCTCAAAGTTTTTTTCTTCTAGGTCTAGCCTCCTTATGCCCCCCTTTGTGTTCTCTAAAGACCTAATCAAATTGAATTCCCTATCGATGATTCACATCTCATCTTGAATGGGTCCTTTAATATCTTTATTTTTTTCCAAAAACATCCCTTTCTTTGCAAGAATATGAGGGCCATATACCCATTGTGAGGCTTATAACTTCTTTGGACCCTAGATAATAAAATATTCTAGACAAAATTTTGGGGCATGCTATCTAATCTTGGGAAGAAACTTATGATGGGTCCCATAGTATCACTATATCCCCTGCACTCCCTATCACATCGAATGGCATTTCCTTGCAACCCTTCCAACATATTTCCCCTATCTCCTAAATTCTCTATGGCAAATTTTTTATTTCCTAAAGAAAGGCTATTGCTTGCTTCTCTTTGGAGATTCTCTCCCTCAAATTTATTTGTTTTCCTTTGCTTCTAACCCTCTAATATTCAATGTGATTATCTTCATTGAGAAATATTTTATGAAGTAGAGAACAACTCTAGTATCGCCACCACCTTGCACGATTTTACCAATTGTTCACCCACCATATGGATTGCCTCCCTTGTATATTTCCTACCTCTCCTTATGAATTCTTTGCTAATCTAGTCATTGCCCCTATCTCTCTTCAAAAACCCTCTTGTTGCTCCACTACACTCCCCTTCACAACATTATCCTCAGTTTCTCCACTGCATGTACAGATGAAAATATTCCTCGTTTTTCTCAAATGAAAAATTGTCAGTGATTATACCATTCAATTCCTTAATTAGATTTTCCATGACTTATTCCTCCTCCCTTACAGTTTCCCCCGGTTCTTCCAACATTGTATCTGTTTCTCTCGTTTTTAGATTTCCTTGTGTGACTTCCTCCTGACTTGAGCTCTACAAGGTCTTTCCTTTTTTGGTGGGCTTGGTTTACATGTGCTACAATGATGACTCTGTCGTCATAAGATCCTCCAATAATACAATGTCCTCGTCAATATTCTTCAGTATCACAAAGGAATTGTCCTCTACTTTTTTCTTCTGTCAATGATAGTTAGTATGGCCTAGGGTTTCTTTTCTTCCTGATTACCTTGTGGAAGCCATCGACCAATCTCTTCCCCCCTTTTCCTACGCTTCCCTTTTCTTGAGTGTACGATATTTGAACAAGTGTCCATGTTCATGGCACCTTTGACACATGAAAGGTACATGCTTTTAGTCCAGAGGTTGAACCCACACTTCATCATGGTACTCTAGCTCTATTAATTACGGAAGTGGCTGTGAAATATTAACGTGTACACATATTCTCGCATATCATCCTTTTCTTATTGTCTTTGATACCTTCACAAAATTTCCTATGGCATTTCCAATTCCTTTTAGGATTTCGAGTTCTGAGAAGTCCCCTGATAGGGAGTACATACAAACCCATATTGGGGTTGTAGGAATTCCTCCTTATCAATGTTCAAGCACTCTTCCCAGTGCCTCATGTACAAACCACATTGTTAAGGAAATAGGGACCTCCTTTTAATATCCTTGACTTATCCCCTAGGCTTGAGAAGATAAATATGAAAAACCCTTTGGCCTCCAATCTTAGGTCTATCTCCCCCTTGGGTTGCCACTTCAATTGTATTCACTTTAACATTTCCTTCTCATTAGGCCATCCTCCTATGAATTTGCAGATGAAGGCATGGTCCTTCATATGTTGATGATACTTTTCCATCATGTTTTGTGGGATCAACAATTTAGGGTTATTCATGGCTTAGGGTAAACATCTACCATGAAACTGAGCTTGCCATTGAGCCCCCATAACTGGATTTCCCAACATCCTACCATTTCCCAATTAACTACTGGCGTTTTCCGAAATTCACAACTGGGTTCCTACTACCACATTTTTGTAGGATGAGATTTCACCCCTCCCCCCAAACCACTCATCCTCTAGTTTAGTCAGTCCCAATATTTTGGTACAGAGAAACCTTTTAGTAATCATAAACTATGTTCACGTGACCTTCTTGATTGAGAAAATTTTCAAACTCTCGTTTGCAGACTAGGTTGTAGAGCTCTTCCTTGCCTTTTCAATTTTTTTTTTAGAATATTGATACCATTAAAAATACTATCACATTACAATTTAAGGAGTTGCACTATATTAAAAAATAAGAGAAAAATAAACTATTTTTCATTAACCACTATTTAAAGAATCAATTTTTTTTTTTAATAATAATATATAAAAAAAAGTGAACATTGTTAAAATGAAAATAAACAATCAACTTCAACTAATTTCATAATAAAATAAAGCATTCAATAATTCATACAACACTCTATTTCCAAAAAAAAATATTTTTATAATAATAAAAATAAAATTAAAAACAATTTTTTTTAAAATTATTTTATATATACCCACATTAAATTTTAATTTTAATATATATTTAATAATTTTCTTAACCATTTTAATTTATAAAAAATATGTGGATCTTAAAAAAAAAAGTTCTTTAATATTTTTAAATATAATAAAATTTAAAAACGAATAATTTTTTTTCTCAATTTATTTTAAAATTTAATATATCAAAAAGTGAGGAAATCATTATCTCATCATCTTGAAATTAATATCATTACTTTATATATGAATAATAATATAAAATAATTTATATATTGTATTATTATTTGGTCTCAATATAGTAAAATGACTTGGTTGATGTAAGAAAAAGTTAATGATAATTGATATTTTATTTGTAATAGATAGAAAAGGTGTTGTTTAACTTATTATATAGTAAAATGACTTGGTTGATGTAAGAAAAAGTTAATGATAATTGATATTTTATTTGTAATAGATAGAAAAGGTGTTGTTTAACTTATTATATATTATGTTTGAGAGTTTTTGGTTACAATGTGGTGAAACTTTTTATCAAATTTTGATTTTTGTTGTTTAAAATGAGTTTTTGATTGTATATATAGATTTAGCACCCAAAAAATTATTAGGGTGCTTGGAATTTGGAGAGTTCACAACTCAAACTTGTGATTCCAACAAATTCATGTCAGATTTTAGGTAAGACTTATAATACTGCTACAGAAAGAAGTACGAAAATATATTATTGTGTTGAGAGATGCTCCCCAACCTAGTATGGTATAGACGTTGTAACATAATGGAGTATTGTAACGTAATGTAATCTAAACATTTTAACTTGGTAAAAAAAAATTAAAAATAAAAATAACCCTATAAAAATAAAATAAAAATTATCCATGGTATTGAACTATGGTATTCATGTGGAATATAACCTATTTAAAAGGGAAAATTAAACCAACATACTCTTACCTTCTTTGAGCGTTGAGCATGATCTTCAACTACATCCAAACCAGAGTGAACTAGCTGATTTATACGTTTACAGTAGAAGATAAACCTTAATTTTTATTTGATTGATTTTCCTTGCGCTGAATATTTTACTTATTGCTAATGTTTTAAATATTAAGATTTATTTTCTTAATATTATATTATTGTGAGTTTCAAAAATTAGAAATCTTACTATTTTGTCAAATATTATATTGTAATGGATTTTCTAAACCAATCTAAATCTATCTTCAAATCTCTGGAAATGCAAACTTTTTTTAATGAAAAACTCGAAGAAATATTTGATAACGTAATGCTATGAAAATAATAAACATTTCTTGTTCAAACACCATGCTCAACTAAAGTAGTTCTTGTGATGACTCTGCACTGACTTGATTTCATCTGTAAAGACAATGTTGATGTTTGATGGGGAAGGATCCAATTCCTTTGGAGAATGGGTCTTTTATTTGCACTAGTCAACATGAAAAACAACTAACAACGATGTGAGCTAAGCAAAACATAAAATATGATCTGGGGTTGAGGTGGATCTAAGTTGGTATTAACTAAAAATAATGTAATTGTGCCGAGATGCACTATCCAACCTAGTGTGGTAGAGATGTTGTAATGTAATGTAAACATTTTAACTCATTTAAAACAAAATAAACATAAACATAAAAATAAATATAACAAAATAAAAATAACCCTATAAAAATAAAATAATAACAAAAATAAAAATGACTCATTGTATTGAGAATCCATGGTATTCATGTGGAATATAGCCTATTTAAAAAGGGAAATTAAAACAACCTATATTAATCTTAACTCTAGATCTAGCAAACACCAAAAAGGATCAAATCTCTTAAGCATCTACTACAAAGTTCAATAATTATTGCATATTTGTTCACATTTTTTCATAAATAAAAACCAAAAACCTATAATACTTAGTATTGCTCTCGTCATACTTAGAGTCAATCTTAACATAAGAATCATGTTGTAAAAGATGAAAATTACTCTAACTCAACCAATAATTATAGAACATTTACTTACATAATGCAGTATATAATGTATGTTCATAGATAACAACTTAATCAGTCATGAATCCAATGAAATTGATCACACTTATGTAATTTAACATAACACCATGAACTCAACAAGCTTATCAACGTTTGAGGCCTAGATAAGGTGAAGTTCCTTTACTAAACTTGGGAAATATATATGTTATATAAGCACAAATTTGTGCACAATTTTTTATGGACCAAATAGCCAAAAAGGCATAAAATAATTGAATTCAGTAATGGCACTGCTAAGTCAAGTGAAAGAACTAATGAATAAGAAACCTCTTGAAGAGGAACCTTTTATTATTCGATATCAAATGAATATAATAATATAATTATTTAAATGAGTCGCTAGATGAATATATAAGAAATATAGATGAATAAGAAGAACTAATAAGACAACATAGCTATAATTGATGTAATGATAATGAAAAAGGGGTATGGTTAGAGACTTGACATGCCCCTCCATTTTAATCGAGCACTATGCTTAACTTTGATATAATCCATTAATACCTCTTCCAACATTGATTTCATATGATTAATAGTTCCAACACTATGCTTAACCTTGACATAATCCATTTATACCTCTTCAACTATACCTCTTCAACATTGACTTCATATGATTAATAGTTCAAGAAGATATCTAGTCTTGATTATTTGTCTTTTATTTGATTGGAAAACCATGCGCTTGTCACAAACTTTTGAATGTTATTTTTGAGACCTTCCAACAAAAATTCCTTCTTAATCCTTCTTAATCATGTGATAAGTATCTTACAAATGTGCAGTTTAGAAAAGACTTTCTATTTGAATTGGGATTTTTTAATCTTTTACATGATATAGAAAATCCTTATACCATAGTGCATCAATTTTCTAAGTAAATTGATTAGATGCACTAGGGTCATGGTGTAGTTGTTAAATGAGCTTCCATGTATTTTAAATCCACCACCATTCTATTTTTACTTCTTTCACGTTATCAACTTTTAAAATAGAAATGAGACAAGGTGTCCTTATATAATAATTAAGGACACCCAAGGTGTCCTTATATGGAATTGGTGGGGGGGGCAAATACTATTTACTCTATAATAATTAAGGACACCCAAGGTGTCCTTATATGGAATTGGTGGGGGGGGCAAATACTATTTACTCTAGATAGCTAATGAGAGCCTTTCATTTTCGTCCTTCTATCCAATAACAACCCTCCATTTTCGTCTAGACTTCATCGAAAAAAATTTAAACATGGCAATAACGATGGATTCGGGGTCGTTGCAATGAATTTTCTCGGGTTCTATTCATTAATGGCCAACCGCCACGAGACTTATGCGTCTATCAGTGACCGGAACGAGACTTCTGCGTCTGTTAGTGACCCGAAGCAAGCACGGTGAAACGGTAGAGGTATTTCAATCAGGCTGAAGCAGAGAGGGTTTCGGTTGTCCACTGGGAGCAGCCTCGATTGCTAGCTGCAGTGCCCAGGACTGACAACGCCAAGTTAATTAATGGAGTTAGCGCGTGTTTTTTATTTAGCAATTCGAGCAACAACGAGATGATTTTTTCTTCACTGTTTGGTTGTTGGTGGTGCGCAATGGCCGCTTATTCTATGTTACAGACTATAGTCTATGCTGTCGATCCTAGCTTTTGGTGTGGCTTGCATTTTTTTTTCAACCTTCGCCCATGGGGAACCTTGCTGATAAAATCAATTAGGGCCTATTTATCGCCGGTTGGCTCCCCTTAACCACAACCATTACTAGCACCAACATCAAGAAACCATCAGAAGTTGCCTTGGATTCCCCATCTACGGCCAATACATCATAGCAAGCCAAACACAGAGACACACTTGCTGCTATTCTTCTCTGCCAGTCATGCTTCTGTAAAATGCCCAACAAACCCACGTTGCAGAGAAAAAATTGCTGTCATGGATAAGATCTAATTAGAAATGTTGCAACTGTATAACACCCTTACTTGAGAAGATATTTGGCTTCAACAGACACACCAATCTGATCAATTAAAAAGGCTTTTACATTAACATAAGATGAGGGAAGAGGAGGTGCAGACCTTACCAGCCAGCTCAAAAACATGGTTGCCCGAGTTACATTTGAACTCTGAACTAACCAAACTCAAATTCAAAAACAAGATCTTTTAAATGTCAAAAACTTAGGACTCACTCTTGAAATTCTTAAATTGTTCCATTGATGATGCTTCCTTGCCAACTATCTCCGACGTTGTCATCCAGAACAAAATAAGAAATAGATGAAAAGAATGTACAGCTTGATAGCGAACTCCAGTAAATTCCGATTTCTAGAATTTTAGTGTTTGGGATCGATTTGCAGTAGTCTTACCCATGTTCTCACACCTAATCTTTCACCATAAACATATTTGATGAATGATATTGCATACCTCTGTTAAAATGCTCTAAATACGCTCCTCAAAACTGTTCAACTGAACGGAAATTTTCATTTGATTATTGCCCCTTGGAAATCAGAAACAACCACTATTGTTATTCGAGATACTCCTGAGCATTTACACTTGGTTTCCAAATGGATTGCAGCAAATATAGCTACTTTGCTTGAGCAGACCTGATTATCTATTTTCAAGGAATACGGCTAGAAATCTACTATAACGTTTTTTATTACTGATTAGGTATATTTTCAAAAGCAGGGGCACTTTGGGATCGACTGTTGACACTGCAGCGTCGTGAAGTATGTGATCTTGATTTTCTGGTAGAAAGAGTCTTCTCCTCAAGAAGCATTCAAATTGTAATGATGTCTCATTAAGAATATGGTGTTTACCAAACGTATGCAATTTTAAACATGTACCATTCATATTAAAATGGAACAAGTATCATGATTTAAATTGTGTTGCTTCTTGTCAAGAGGCAAAACTACTGAACTTTTGTCATCAACCCCATTCATCTAAACTACCTCTCTGACCAATAGTGACCGTCTTGTTCATCAAAAGGAACCAAATCTTCATATCCTTCATCAGACCTTGCAGATTCCTCATCAACAGAGCCTTCTAGCTGAGACAACAAAATTAGATTTAAGAGTGAATTCAAGCATAGAACCCACCAACGACATACACGTAATTTTTGTGTGATAAATACAAGGAAACTACCAATGACAAAGAATGACTATGGAATAAAATTGAATAACTATGCCAGGCCAGCTTTGAGTTTTATATAGACAACTTGACAGCATATATGCATAACATTTCCTACAGAAAGTTTGAAAAACAAGTACTTACATCTTCTTGCTTAATTCTTGAGTCACTGAGTTCATCCTCAGAATCAACAACAGACACTTCATCTGGTTCTTCATCATTGCTTGGTATTGGCAATTTTTCAGTGAGTTGCAACCACAGTGAAATATACTATATCATATAAAATGCAGGATTTTCGATAATATGAACTCTTCCCTTCGAAGAATTATTTGTTGAGATTTTCTGTTTGGAGCAAAATAGGAAAAATCTCAGCTGATGACAACAATAGAATTCAGGTCCTAGATTAACTCCAGTTTGTTGGGAGGGAGTTAATGCCTCCTATATTTGATGTGAGGGAGTTAATGAGGCTGTTAGATTCTCTATGCTATATAACAGGCAACCATTCGGATGGTTTGCTAAGAGGATGAGAGTTTTATGAGGTTTTCATTATGTAATCTCCAATTTGATTAATAAATTCCTGATGCCTATGTTTGGTGGACGTAGCCCAGATTGGTTGGGTGAACCACGTTAAAAACTGTGTTCATGTGCTTGATTTATTCTGCTGTGTGTTTATTTTGTTTGCTGTGCCTCTGGATTCCAACAATTGGTATCAGAGCTCAAGGTGGAGCGCTGGTTATGCTGGAGCACTGAGGGAGCTGTGTCTGACGAGCTGGAGGAGGTGCTGCCTGGAGGCGCTTTGTAAAGGTTATTTTTTGCTGAGTAAAGGTTCTGTACCTGCGTGGAGAATTGAATGCTGGTGCGTGGAGGGCGTGGAGGTTTGTATTGCCTGGTGCTGCGCTGTAATACCTGCTGCCTGGAGGGTGATGTCCGGTTGCGGGAGCGCTGAGGTATGTCAATCTATTGCGTGAAGCCTGCAATTTAATCGCCGGTGCGTGTGTAGATTTATTTGAAGCCACCATGATCAGAACCGAGAGTTTGCAATAAATTCATTTCGCAAAATAAAAAGCGCTGGAATATTGATTGGGACAGCATAAATTCAATGTAACAAATGTTTTGTTTTACATTATTCTTGGTTATACAGTAAATGCCCATAGAGGTAGCGGGTTCAAGCTTGCTTGAATATGACAGACACGGTGTTTTCTTTGATACATAAAAGTGAATCAAATTATATATGAGATCACGAGCCTGAATTTTTTAAATCGTTGGTGCGTGTGTATAACCGAGAGTTTGCAATAAAGTTTTGTTTCAAAACCGATTTGAGTATACCAGTTCTGTAATGTAAATGAAGATTCCCGTATGAAAGAAAAGGCAGCCATCGATGGGTATTGGTTGCTGAATGGAAACTACGTTGCCCGTAAATTTTTCCCAACTACAAGCCCCCACACATCAATGTTAAGCTTGTTATACAGATTAGAAACAAGAATGATATAATTTTTTTATATATATATTATCATTATTCGGTGATTTTGATTAAAGCGATTAAACAAAGGTGAGTTGGTTGGAATCATTGGAAAGGCGGTAGGTGCGTGAATGCATGGATTTCAGAGGATAAACCAATTTTTTTTGTTTTGGGGTTTTTTATAGTAGTTCACACAGCAAACAAAAAAATTTGTTTTGTGTGTAAAAACAAAGGCATAGGCAGAAAAAAATTTTTGTGTGAAGTGCAAACGACAGATTTTTTTTTAAAAAAAGGCATAGGCAATTTTTTGCTGGTATTTAAAACGTTGGTATTGGAGATTATTGTGCTTTTTGATACAAAATGGCGAAAACTCAAAGTGCCCGGTTTGAAATTGAGAAATTTAATGGCAAGAATAATTTTGAGATCTGGAAGGTGAAGATGCACGATCTGCTGGTTCAACAAGGTGTGGCGAAAGCACTGTTGGGGAAAAACAAAAGACCTCCTTCCATGACGGAGGATGAATGGGATGAGATGGACGATAGAGCTCTGAGCGCAATTCGGTTATGTCTGGCGGACGATGTTCTGTTCAACATTGTGTCAGAGAAATCCGTCGCAGGCTTGTGGTCGAAGCTTGAAAAGCTCTATATGACGAAATCTTTGACAAATCGGATTCTCCTGAAACGACAGCTTTACGGTTTGCGGATGAAAGAAGGTACCTCAATTGCTGATCACCTGAATGTTTTTAATACCTTATTGGTGCAATTAGACAGTCTAGATGTGAAATTTGATTCAGAGGATAAGGCAATAACTCTATTATGTTCATTGCCCGAATCCTGGGATCACTTTGTTACTTCCATAAGCTTTAGTACATCAGATATCCTTGAGTTTGACGATGTTGTTGGAGCCTTGTTGGCTGAGGAGACGAGGAAGAGGTCGAATGCAGACACCTCTACATCAGAGGTAATGATGGCCAGAGGTCGCTCACGAGAGAGACACTCCGGGGGAAAGCATAGTGACTCTCGTTCGAAGTCCAAAGGAAAGAAGCCCAAGGTGAAGTGCTGGCATTGTGGCAAGGCTGGACATCTGAAAAAGGATTGCTGGAAGCGAAAGCAGGCTGCTAAAGAAGGCTCTTCGACAGAAAAGAAGGAAGCCAACACCACAGATACAGGTTCAGTATCAGGTTCAGGTATGAGTGATGAGGTATTGTCCGTTAATGTTTCAAAACATGATCAACATTGGTTGTTAGATTCCGGGGCATCTAACCACATGTGTATTCATAAAGATTGGTTTAAAACATATAAATCAATTGATGATGGTGTTGTGTACATGGGTAATGATGTAACATGTAATATTGTGGGATTTGGGAGCATACAACTGCAAATGTTTGATGGGACAACAAAAATATTAACTGATGTGAGGCATGTACCAGATTTAAGGAAAATTTTGATTTCATTAGGAGCACTTGATTCAAATGGATATAAAATTGTAATTCAAGGTGGAGTTATGAAAATCTATAAAGGTATCTTACTAGTGATGAAGGCTAAGAAGGTAGGAAATCTTTCTCAATTAGAAGGTAGAACTGGGTCAGATCATGTGTTAGTGTCTGAACAGGACAGTAGTTCCCTTCGCCTATGGCATCAAAGGTTGGGCCATATGAGCGAACGAGGGTTGAAAATTTTGGCTGACCGAAAGTCACTTCCTAATCTAAGATCCGGAAAATTGGATTTCTGTAAACATTGTCTGTTTGGTAAACAAAGTAAACAAAAGTTTAAAACAGGCAAACATACTAGTAAAGGCATACTTGATTATATCCATTCAGATGTTTGGGGTCCAGCCCCTACAGCGTCATATGGTGGCTCGTCATATTTTGTATCATTCATTGATGACTTTTCTAGGAAGGTCTCGGTCTACATGTTGAAAAAGAAGTCTGATGTTTTTACAGTTTTCAAGCAGTTTAGAGCATTGGTAGAAAACAACACTGGTAGAACTATAAAATGTTTAAGAACTGACAATGGTGGTGAGTTTTCCTCCAAGGAGTTTGACAGCTATTGCAAGGGTGCAGGGATCGAGAGACATAAGACCACGGTTTATACTCCTCAGCAGAATGGAGTTGCTGAACGCATGAACAGAACTCTTCTAGAGAGAGCAAGGTGTATGCTGAGTAACACCGGGTTGCCAAAGGAGTTGTGGACGGAAGCGGTGGCAACAGCTTGTTATGTGATAAACCGATCTCCATCAACGACGATAGGCTGCAAGGTTTCGCAAGAGGTATGGAAAGGACACCCTTGTGACTATTCTAAACTCAGAGTGTTTGGCTGTGATGCATATGCTCTAGTGCCTAAACATCAGCGAACTAAATTAGATCCGAAATCGAAAAGGTATGTCTTTGTTGGGTATGGTGATGGAACAAAGGGATTTAGATTGTGGGATCCTACTACCCGCAAAATCATCATCAACAGAGATGTAAAGTTTGATGAATCCTCTCTTGTACAGTTAGATGTAAATAGTAGATTGAAACAGGATGATGTATCTGATTTCCAGCATATTCAGTTTGACAGCATTTCTAATGATAGTCATAACGACCATAGTTCAGATTCTAGTCATGAACAGGTTTCAGAATCAGATTATGAACAAGGTTCAGATGGAGGTCATGAACAGGTCTCAGATAGCGATCATGAAGAAGTTCCTACAGATGATAGACAACCAATTGTGGAAGCACCAGAAACATTCTTAAGGAGGTCTACAAGGATCAAACATCCTCCAAGAAGGTATGATGATCATGTTACTTCAGTTGCTTTGATCGCTAATGATGATGAACCTTTGTTATCAGGAAGCTGTAGAAGGTTCAAATAGTGACAAATGGAAAGCAGCCATGAAGGAAGAAATGATGGCCTTAGGTAAGAATGGCACGTGGGATCTGGTTGAACTTCCTAAAGGCAGGAAAACTGTGGGATGCAAGTGGGTGTTCAAGGTGAAACGGGGTGTGAATGATACGGAAGACAGGTACAAAGCGAGGCTGGTTGCAAAAGGGTTTTCTCGGAAAGCTGGCATAGACTTTCATGAGATATTTTAACCAGTGGTTAAAATTGTTTCAATTAGAATTGTCTTAGCATTAGTGGCTTTGTTTGATTTAGAGTTGCAGCAATTAGATGTTAAGACTGCATTTCTACAAGGAGACTTAGATGAGGAAATATATATGGAACAACCGGAAGGGTTTGTTCAGCATCGCAATGAGAAATTTGTCTGCAGGCTCAAGAAGTCATTATATGGCCTGAAGCAGTCGCCTCGGCAGTGGTATAAGAAGTTTGATTCTTTCATGTTGAGTCAGAAATATGTAAGAAGTGAATATGATCATTGTGTTTACTTTAAGCAGTTAAATAATGTCATGTTCATTATCTTAGTGTTGTATGTTGATGATATGCTTTTAGCAAGAAAAAGCATTGAAGAAATCAACAGGTTGAAGACTCAGATGGCAAGGATGTTTGATATGAAAGATCTAGGAGCGGCAAGACAGATTTTGGGCATGGAGATTTTCAGAGACAGGGGCAATGGTAAGCTGTGGCTATCACAACAGAAGTATGTTGAGAAAATACTTTTGAGGTTTGGTATGAATAATGTGAAGCCTGTTTCAGTCCCTTTAGCTTCCCATTTTAAGCTTTCTTCGAGTTTATGTCCTAATACAGATGAAGAAAAGGATTATATGTCTCGAATTCCATATGCCAATGTAGTAGGATGTTTAATGTATGCGATGGTTTGTACTCGACCAGATATTTCACATGCAGTTGGGGTTGTCAGTAGGTACATGGAAAATCCGGGTAAAGAACACTGGTCAGCAGTGAAATGGGTGCTTCGGTACTTGAGAGGCACAAGTAGTTATTGTATTTCTTACAATAAGAGTAGTGAATTTGTTTGCGGATATGTTGATTCCGATTTTGCAGGTGATCTGGATAAGAGAAGATCAACTTCAGGGTATGTCTTTACTCTTGCAGGTGGAGCTATAAGCTGGATGTCAAAGCTACAAAACATTGTTGCTTTATCCACTACTGAAGCAGAGTACATTGCTGCTTCGCATGCTTGCAAAGAGGCGGTTTGGTTGAAAGGTTTGCTTGGTGAGTTTGGTAGGTTACAGGACAACATCAGGTTACTTTGTGATAGTCAAAGTGCAATACATTTGGCTAAGAATCCGGCCTATCATAGTAAATCAAAGCATATTCCAATTAAGTACCATTTTGTAAGACAGGTTATCACTGAAAGGGGAGTCTCTCTTGAAAAGGTGCATACAAAGGAGAACTGTGCAGACATGTTCACGAAACCAGTTTTGTTGGAGAAGCTACGCTGGTGTTTGGCTTCTCTTGGCTTGCAGAAAAGATAAAATAATAATAACAGGGCATCAAGGGAATTGTTGTCAAGGTGGAGATTGTTGAGATTTTCTGTTTGGAGCAAAATAGGAAAAATCTCAGCTGATGACAACAATAGAATTCAGGTCCTAAATTAACTCCAGTTTGTTGGGAGGGAGTTAATGCCTCCTATATTTGATGTGAGGGAGTTAATGAGGCTGTTAGATTCTCTATGCTATATAACAGGCAACCATTCGGATGGTTTGCTAAGAGGTTGAGAGTTTTATGAGGTTTTCATTATGTAATCTCCAATTTGATTAATAAATTCCTGATGCCTATGTTTGGTGGACGTAGCCCAGATTGGTTGGGTGAACCACGTTAAAAACTGTGTTCATGTGCTTGATTTATTCTGCTGTGTGTTTATTTTGTTTTCTGTGCCTCTGGATTCCAACATTATTTTACTAGAGTTGTCTTACCTTCTCCACTTGACCCAACGACCCCCAACGACCTGAGAACCTTTACTTTGCTGTTGCAATGAAACATTTTTTTTCCAAACCTCTTACTTTTCTATGCAAACCACACCAAAATCTGGCCTTTTCGATGTTATAGCGAAGACTTGTTTCTTTAAGTGCTTCCAATATGTTCTCCTAGTGAGATTTGTCAAGCTTCCCACTGAGATCTCTACCGTAGATTTCTAATTCAGAAGGAAAACCATTTAACGTTATTACAAACTCATCTACAATATCTTCAAATTCTGGGAGTGGATCGACCTGGTTGAAGGTATTACTACAGAAAAGCTCTTGGGATTGTTGCCAATTAAGGCCGGTCAGGTTATAAATTGATAACTGTTCAACTCTGGAGTCTGTAACCGGCAGAAGTGCCTTTAACTGATGAACATCATCTACATTATCTAAAATTACAAAGGCATAGTAATCATATGAGATAGCTCTATGCCTTGTGTAACGCTCTCTATTTGAACATTCATGTTTGTCAAGTCCTCAAGATGCTTACTCTGTAAGAAATGTAAAGAGCTATCGGCTACAGTTTCACTCACGTCAAATAGAAAGCAGGTTTTATCGAAAGATAAACTCTGCTTGTTGATGAGTTCCTTTGCTAGCGTTGTGTTTCCGACTCTGCTACCTAATTGCGTCTCAGCAAAGCTCCGAACTGCTCCGTGACAGTCATAGTTGGGCGTTTGATTTCATGGAACATCGAATTGCCATACGTTACGACAGTTGCCTCGTGGGGCCGCAGATATGGATCCACAAATACGAAAAAGAATATAATAAAGTGAAAACTAGTGCCCGTTTAGACTCCCTTGCCCATAAGACCCTGACACTGATGACACTATGAGATGGACTGTTAGCCTGCCAACTTATACTTTTAGCTTTTTTAAGAGTAACGTTGCCTTAGCAATTGCAGATGCCAACTATCTCTACTAAGGTCCAACATGTAGAGACTAAATCCCCGGAGTGATTGGAAAGTAGATTCTATTCACAAATTTCGAACCAATATCGATAATTGTTATATCTAACATTTCATGTCTTTTGGCATTATGATTAGGAACTAAGTAAACTATAGATATTTTAGCTATAGAGTTAATTGAATCTTCGAAAATTTGTAATCCCAATTTTTTTAACTATAAAGGTAATTGAATTTACATTCTAAAGTTGTTTTCTCAATATATATTGTTGTATAGCCACTTTGGTACTAGTATGATCTGGGACTTAACTATTGTTGGGTGGGAAGTAAGTTGTTACAAGGAAGAGTTTATCCCCAATGTCAAGGGTTGTTACCTTGTTATTATTCAAAAGGAGAAGAAAATGGCAATGCATGAAGAAGTTGTTCGTAATTTCTTTAAAATAGGAGAGGCGGGACTTATGACTAGTAAAATCTCGTAGGATGACTCATTTTGTGGCCTATGAATGGGTAGCTAAGCTCTAGGACCTTGAAGGAGATCACTCTTGCGTCTTGGTAGAAATCCAACCCTAGCGGCACCTTGTGGCAAAAAAAAAATAGATAGCGAGACATGAAGAGTACCTCATGGAACTTGCATTGGAAAGTTTGGCAGACCTTATGGGCATCCATTGAACAATGGGCTCTATTGGTGATGAGATGGTCTTCCCAAATCTTTTCTCTAAATCGTATATTACTTCGGTGTATCTTTGCACCTTTAAGGACAATTGCTAGTGTATTCTTTATTTGCTTTGTTTTTCTACTTTTCCTTCTTATTTTCGTGCTTCCATTTTTAACAAATAAAATCCTATTTCTACTGAAATAATCTCTTGTGAATAAAGGTCTTTATTCTAAAAAAAGATTCATTTATATTTTTACACTTTTTCTACATGCACCCACCTTACCTTGGAAACCCTTTTCAAAATGGTTCAAACTTTAGTTAATGCATATCGTTTTCAAACATTCCATTAAAATTTGTCTCAACATATCTCAAACATATAAACTTAATTTTATTCCTAGTATGATTTTGATTATTGAGTATGTGTACTTCATATAACTTATTTATATACAAACTCTATAGTTTAAAATTTTATTCCCATAATCCAATTCTTAAATTCAACAATAATCATCATACTAATGTAATGTAATAATCTTTCACAAAGTTGCTCCACATATATTTTAATATAATAATCTTTCACAAAGTTACTCCACCTATATTTTTATATTTAATATAAATTATATTTAATCTATATATATATATCTATATATATATATATATATATATATATATATATATATATATATATATATAACAAGGAAATTCTACATTCTCAGTCCCATTAAGGTTATTGGGATGGCCACATTTGCCTAGATGGGCGGGTCACTTCCATAATCTTTTAATAATCTTATAAATTGGCAAAAAAAGATTTTTAAAAGCTTATTTTGGTGTACTATGAGAAAATTACACAAAATCCTCATATTGTCGTTCTCATGTAGTCCCCATATTGTTATTATTGTGCCCCATAGAATCCCACTATTGTTATTATTGTGCCCTTACATTATTAATGTTATGTTAGCTTTGATTATATTATGACCCCTTAGACTCCTATATATAGAAATGAGGTCTTGTCATTTGTGTAATGTAAAGGAGGTTTCCCCCTCTAAGAGGCTTATTTCTAAGGCGTTGATCTATATTTTCTATATTTTGTGAGCTGGTTTCATAAAATTTGGTATCAGAGCTTTGGATTCTAGGGTTTCACTGCTCCAAATAGGTCATCGTGGAATTCTCACTATAACTTTGTTTCTGTGATGTTTCAGAAGCTAATCAACAAACCCATTTAATACTAAATCTCGTTGAACCTCAGGTCCGAATTTCAGATCTTGTCTTGCTATATGCTTGGAGATATGATCTGAAGACGTTAGGGTTTTTGCAAGCTCGAGAATTTCATCTAAAATAGGTCATCATGGAATGTTGCTATAACTCTTTCGCTATGAAGCTTCAGAAGATAAAAGAAAAAACCCATTTGAGAAGAAATCGGTTTGAACATCGGCTCAAAATTTTAGATCCTTTCTCGTTATATTATCGAAGATATAATCTGAGGAAGTTAGGGTTTTTGCAGACCCCCAATTTACATTCCAAACAGGGCACCTTGGGAAAATCGTCATAACTTTTGCTCTGAGAATCAGATTGAATTTTTGTAAGAAGTTACAAAACGAGGATGGATATTAGTTTGTTTGGGTGTCGTTTTCATAACTTAAGGTTGAAATAGTGACCTGCGGCACGTCGTACAATTTTACTCTACTGAACTTGTCTATAATTAGGTCATTGCGGGGGATTGGGAACAAATCTTTATCAGGAATCCAATTACGATTAGACTTACGGAGTTAGAAAGAGGACTCAGAGGGCTATTACAGACCGAAATTTCAGAACTTAAGGATCTGAAACTACAGAGTTACATTCGTTTCAAGATCGAGCTCCTAAAACCAAGAAAAAGCGAGATGAGGAAGTTTGATGGCAAGGATCCAGTAAATTGGATGCTACAGATGAAGAAATATTTTGTTCTGCATGGTGTACCACTATTACAAAAGGTACATATTGGATCTAATTATTTAGAACCGAATCAATTTTTATGGTATAAAAGGCTTTGTTCTCGTAAACCACTTGTCACGTGGTCAATTTTCATGGAGGAAATGTTAGCACATTATGGGGATACAAAGAGAAACACCTTCTTTAGCCAATTGATAAATATCAAACAAAAAGGTTCAATGGTAGAGCACATTGAGGACTTCCAAAAATTGAATATAAGGGTCAATGATATTCCATAGAAGAAAATGGTTGATGTCTTCATAGGGACTTTAAAGGATAAAATTCAACACGAGGTTTGTCTTTGGGAACCTGATTCATTGGAGAAGGCATTTAGGTTGGCAAGAAAAATTGAAAGCTAAATTATGGAAACAAGGAATCCCACCACTCACAACTAGAAGTAGATGAGAGGGGAGCAAAGAATACCAACCTCAGTCTTGCGCTTGTTCCCTTGCTTGTTCCTTCTCCCTTCTGACAGATCTTTGCCGCTTCTTCCTTGCTTACCCAGCTTCAGAGAGCACCTGTAAAGTCAAAGCAGCATAACACTATCGAAGAACATGGATCTACAATCATAAACAATATAGGACCAGATATATATTGACCACACAAATGCATATATCATCAAACATACAAGAATGTGGAGGAAAACTTGAATAGTTTTATTGATAGAAAGAAAAGAAAAGAGGATTACAACCCATTGATCTGACCCAACGTCATCCTCCCAGCATGAAAGCCCTTCTTCACCTCATGAAAAGCTTAGATCACCCAACACTATGATGTTCCACCAAGAAACCAACAACACTTCCTTACAAAATACAAGATTCCAGCCTCTGGATCTCTGGGATGAGGGATCCATATATAGATGTTTGCAGGGGTGTGAGTCAGCTTCTGGGATTTTGATTAGTGTCTTCTCTCTGATAGTTCTTGGTTCCACTTGGAGATTTGTGATCTCTTATTCATCCCTGGGCAAATTTAGAGAGGCAAGTGTCACTGGAGAAGTTTCTGGAAGATTCCATGATCATCCACCTTGCAAACTGTCTCTGCCATTTGTCTACTCTTGCTCATCGCACCCTACAGAAGGGATTTCCAGTATGCATCGCACCCTTTACACTGAGCAGGTGAGATGCATCGCACCCTTAGCACTGAGCTTCCTGTATGGTCCAGTTTTGACTAGTTCTGAGCAGTTTTTCATGGAGAACTTATGGGAGATGATGTAATCAGCTGACCTTGTTCCTTTAGGGTGTGAAACAACACTTTTAGGGACTTGGAAGCCCTTGGTTTATGGACATTTATGATTGGGGTTGCAGTGCCCAAAAATGTCTATAACATACCCTCTCCACACTTGACAAGCATCTTCCTACTCTTCCACTACGAAAACCCATACTGATACTCATCATCATTCTACAAAAGAAACTGGTAAATCACCTTTTCTAAAGCTTGATGTTAAATTTGAGTTTCCTATGTACAATGGTGAAGTGAATGCAGAGAAGCTAGATCATTGGATTCGTTTGTTGGAGGTGTACTGTAGAATCCAGAACCTTCAAGAGGATGACATCAAAATTCGATTAGATTCATTGAGAATGGAGGGTGCAACACTCATTTGGTGGGAAGAAAGGACTCAAGACGAGATCAAAAAACATGGTAGTATCTCTATTACTTGGTTTGATTTCATTGTTGTTATAAAATGAAAATTATACCCTTTAGCCCATATGCAAAAATCTATCATGAATTGGAAAAATTTCAGACAATTAAAAGGTCATAATGTGTAAGAGTATACTTAAGAGTTTAGGAGAAGAGCTCTTATGCTAGAAGTATACTTACAGTCACAAGATACCTTGTTGAAATTGATAGGAGGGTTGCATAGCTACCTTGGACATACCTTTCTTATATTTAGTCCTAGGAATCTTGATGAGGTCTGTGTTCAAGCCATGCACCTTGAAGCAAGAGGGAAAATGTATAGGAAGAAGGTAAGAAGAAGCCATTCAAAGTGGTGAAAAAGGGAAGAAATTTAAAGGAAAGGAGAAGAAAAATTCTTCTGTTAAGAAAGAAGTGGAGAAACTTGTGTGCAAGAATTGTTCCAAGGAGGGTCATGATGAAGCACATTACTGGAAGCTTCATCCTAAATTAAGATCGAAGAAATTTAACAATTAAGGGAAACAAAAGACAAATGTTGCTACACAAAAAGGCTTGGGTTCTGACTTAGGTGATGAAACGAAGATTTCAGCCACAGTCGCTAAAGAGAAAGCCGTGGAAAAGACAAACAAAGAGGAATTCGTGGCAAGAACCAGCGCAACAAATAACTTAAATAACGTTTCAAATGACGAAAAAATAATAGAGTTGTCCCATATCTGAATTATTTCCAAACACACCAAAATTGATATGATGTTTGACAGGGGATCCCAAGAAAATTTAATTTATATAGACTTTGTCCAAAAGTTGAATCTGGAAACCTTGCCTCATAATTAACCGTATCCATTGGGTTAGATAACCAAGGATGCAAATCTTTAGGTCACAAGGAAATGCGTTTTCAGGTTTGCAATTACTGCTAATTTCATTGATGAAGTTGAATTAGATGTAGTG
This sequence comes from Pinus tabuliformis, assembly GCA_031772625.1. Classification (NCBI taxonomy): domain Eukaryota; kingdom Viridiplantae; phylum Streptophyta; class Pinopsida; order Pinales; family Pinaceae; genus Pinus; species Pinus tabuliformis. Next base: position 2,042,335,481 of record CM062816.1, read on the forward strand.
TCGCTAGATATTTCTGGAATTGTGTTGGGAAGCCCGTATTTGTATTACAAGAAAGTCATTTTCCATAGATTTGACAAAAAATATCATTTTTTCAAAGATGGTGTTGTAGCATCCATCGTTATTTTAATTTTATTTTCACTTTTATCGAAAAAAAATCAAATATTATGTTATAACGGAAATAAAGGAGAATGCGGAAATTTGAAAGAAATGATTTGTTTTATGACTATTGATGGCTTTTCAATGTGAGGAACTCGGGAGAATATCTGAGTTGTGTGATCGAAAGAAAATATATCCAACGACAGTCACGTGGATAACAAGAATGAGGATTAATTTTAAATCGGACACGAGAAGTTATAAAATCAGGTTAACACCTCAGCTGATCAGGGTCGTCTGCTTGAAGAAGGAAGATCCGACGGCGTTCATGCAATTAACATGAATGATGTCTAATTTGGAAATTAGACATGATGGCTTATAGAACATGATTTAATCCATTGAAGTCTAGATTAATCACAGTCTCTCATCAAGAAGCGACGAGATCTGACGGATATCGCGTCGAAAAGTGCACAAAATTTATTATAAATTTAGGACTCGAGAAATCTTTAAATTACAATTTTATTTCCATATCGGGTCCATGGGGAAGGCAAAGGTCTATGGGAAAAGTTGGGTGCGATAAGATTATGAACCAAAGTCTAAATTCTTTTCAGTTCCGTCCTAAGCCATATTCCGTGTAAATCAACCAACTCCGTTGTTTTAGAAAAATGACTAGAATTAGAGGTGGATAACCGAAACTTTAAAGGAATGGTGATTGGTCGGGTTTCCTTGTGTTTCCGCCAATCAAAACATTTTCAATACATACGTGGACCCATAACCCATGGCCATGCACTGAATCTTGTAAAAGATGTAGTTTCACTGTGTTAAAACAAGTTTAACTATTATCAGAATATCTATAGAGAGACTTCATCAGCAGTCAAGACATAGACCCAAACAACGAGTAACTATCATCGGTTTTCTAATTTTTATTACTTCTTGTTATTTTGTTTTCTTGAGAATGAGGTGTCTTTTACCCTCTAATGTAATATTCTGTAATGACTTTTACTTTAGACAGTTAGGAGATAGTTAAGCAGCTTGATAGTTTTGGTGATTACCATCTGTCTCATAATGTATAAAAAGAGAAAAATTTACAGAGAAAGGGTTTGAATTTGGAAGAACATGGAGACTAAGCCACTGTATTCCTGATTAAATTGTTGATTAATGAAAGAATCAGAAGTTTTCCACACATTGTTGGGTATGATTTTGTAACTCCTCTGTTATGTGTCATCATAAGTCTTCTTTCCTTTAAGTATGGTAATGAAGTTGCAGGTATTTGTTTGCTTATGTGGATGAAGTTAAATTTCCTTAAAAGAGCACTCCTATACTTGAATTTCCTACCTCTACAATTCTTTTAAGCTACAAATAGTAGTTTCTGTGTAAAATAGAATATTGTCTTTAACTCCGCCAAGTGTCACACATAATAGTTTTTGTCTAAAACAACATATTGTCTTTGACTTCTCCAAGCATTATTGATTCAACATTTATATTCAACAATCAAATGCCATTCTGATACTTTCATATCACCTAAGTATTGAGGGTTTAAAACTAGGTCTTTCAGGTCCTTCATTTGAGAAAACAACATACAATCAAGTGACATAAATAATAAACATTAATGTCTTAAGCACAATTTCTACATAGACAAGAAATTGGTTTCTTAAGGGACAACATTAATTGGCATCATTGCTGGCGAGAAAAGACAAGAACACTTTTCCCTAGGTTTTTAATATTTTCCTCTGGTTGTTTAGTGAGGAGGAAATATTTGGCTGTATTGAACAAAAATAATAAGTCTGGCTCCAAAGAGGCCCCATACAAGGTCAGATACCTTACAGCAGAAAGTTCAAGCCCTTTCAAACCTTGAGAGTCTAGTTTCCAAGAGCGTTGGAAGGCCAAAAACTCCACTTACACCAAGTCCTACACTATCTGCATTCGGCAACAATTCAAGTCATTTTTCATCCAAACATTCATCTTTTATTGACCAAGAGTCACCTTTTACATCTACTTCATTTCAAGAACTCAACTATCAAGAACAGTCTTTAGAGTCTATTTCTTTCTCAGTGTCTCCTATAGTTATTCAACCTGAACCTATAACTATCTTGCCACCTTCTCATACTCCATTTACTCCTCAGTCAGGTTCTACAACTGCTAGCGCTCAAGGTTTAGTAATTTCAGGAGCAAACATAGCAGCACCTGCATTCTTGATGAATAGTTATGCATGTACCTATTTAGTTGCCACAAAAATTGAATCAAATTCCTCAAGAATACTTGAATATTCTTCCACGTTTCACATGGGAGGATGAACAAACATCAAAGAATCATATAGCAGTATTTTTTAATTTTGCAGAGAATCTAAATGTTGAGCATCTGGATGTTGTTTTAAGACTTTTTGTGAAATCCCTAGATGGAGAAGCAAGAAAATGGTTTAAAGGACTTCCTAATAACTCTATTCCTACATGGGAAGAGATGGAGCACCTGTTCACCAGATATGGTGAGAAAAAAGAGACCATTGGTATTCACTCATAGAGTTTAATGTTATTAAGAAGAAATCTGATGAAAGTGTTGTCGAATTCTTTAGAAGGTTTAATAAATTATACAATAGTCTTCAAATGGAGATTAAGCCCCCTCCTACTGGTGCAAAAATAACTTTTGCAGGGGCTTTTGAGTCAAATTTTGGATTCACATTGAGGGAGAGAAGATCTGCAACCCTTGATCAGATCTAAACTGATGCCTTAGAGATAGAAGAAAATCTGGTGGCTACAGGTAAAGCACCTGAGACATAGCCTATCCAAGATAAGGGAAAGCTAAAGTGGAATCCTATCAAAGTCAAACATTAGAGGATGTGAGTAATGTAATTAAAACTTTGTCAAATAAATTGATTAAATTAGAGTTGGAGAGTAAGAATTCTCAGAGGCAAGCACAACAGAACAAAAACTTTAATTCTCAATATAGAAGAAAACCTTTGCAAATCTTGCAGAAGGAGAGAAAAGATCAAGATCAGATTCAAGCACCATTGTATTTAGAGGAAGATCCTGATGAAGTACCAGAGCATTCCAGGGACCATGACGATTAGATTCCACATTATATGCAGTAGATGAAGATGAACTACGTGTTGAGGAAGAAGAATATGAATATACTGAAATAGATGCTATTTATGATGAGAATCAAATTGATGAATATTGGAAGAAGTTTTCTGATTTTATGCAGGTAGAATTACATAAGAAATATGACTTGAGATCAAGGAAGATATCTAGAAGTCAAGAAGATGAAGGTGAGGAGCAAGTTCCAGCTCCCTTACAAAAGGTGAGTCCACAGGAACCACAACCTGCAAAACAATTGAATAAAGGAAAGCAACAGAAAAATGCAAATAGCAAGACACAAATACTTCATGGTGAGTCTTCTCAAGATAGAAGTGAAAAAAATCCTTTAGAAAAACGTGTTTCCATTCCACAAGAGATTTCAGTCATGAAGAAAATTGAAGATAAAAATGAAAGGAATACTAAACAGGTTCATGTGTTTAGTCTTACTAAAGAATTAGAAAAAAATTAGAATTTAAGTGCCCCTCATAGAGTTGGTTAAAACACCAGTTTATCAAAGAAAGATTATTGAGTTTATCAATCTAAAAGAGAATGTAAATATAAATGATATTGTTAATCTGCAAGAAATTAAACCAGTAGTGGTTTTTGGTCCACATGTGGATGAGGTAGATTCTTCAACACCTCCTTTCTACATTTATTTATTGATTCATGATTTCCTCTTGCACAATTGTATGTTTGATTTAGGAGCTTCACATAACCTTATGCCATTATCAGTGATGAAACAACTAAAGCTACAAGTTACTAAACCTTATAGAGATTTGTATTCTCTCGATTCAAATAAAGCCAAATGTCTAGGGGTCATTAAAGATATGGTGGTGTCACTAGCCCAGGTCCTAGCTAGAAGCTTGGTAATTGATGTAGTGGTAGCATATATCCCTGCTAGGTTTCAAATGTTGCTATCTAGGTCATGGGGGGCTAAACTGCGTGGTGTTTTGAAGCTAGATTTTACTTATGATGTCATACCAATTTTTGGTGGAGAAGAAAGGAGGTTGTACAAAGAGACAAGATTTGTAAAGACAATCAAAAGTAACAAAGCAAGTAATTCACTTGTATATAGCCAAGAGAAAGATGACTTTTCTTGCTTCGTGATGCATGACAATGCAGAGTTGGCTGAAGATAACCAAAGGCTGCTTACTTCAGCCAATGTAAATACATATCTGCAAATAGAAGGTGTGTGGAAGTGCTTCTTTGATGGAGCCTATTATAAAGAAGGAACAAGTGCTCGTTTCATTCTAATTGCACCTGGAGGTAATATGTTACCTTTTACTTTTAAATTGGAGTTTGAAGCAACAAAAACTGTGGCAGGATATGAATCCTTGATCATTGCTCTGCAAACAAAAAAACAAATGGGAGTTCAGTCAGTTTCTGTTTTTGGAGATTTAGAGCTGATTATAAAACAACTAAAGAACCACTATTAGACAAAACAACCTAGGCTTAGGGCATACAAAAATGAAGTGTGGGATTTGGTTGAGAACTACTTTGAAGATTTCAACATTCATTTCATTCCAAGAGATGGAAACAGATTAGCAGACTCTTTGGATGCAGTTGCTAGTACTTTTAGGCCTCCTATTAATCCAAAGCTAAGATATGAGGTTGAAATGAGGCATAGGCCTTATGTTCCTGATAATATAAATCACTGGCAGATTTTTGAAGATGATCAGTAGATTAAGGAATTCTTGACTATGATTGAAGATTTCCAAGGCACAGAGATTGATCAAGATGAAGATGAACCAATAGAAGGTGCAGAAGTAAGTGGTTTGAAAAAATCTATAGCTGATCAAGATTATTCAATTGAAAGATAATACTCTGACAAGGGGACTTGTCCCTCTTGAAAGGAGTTTTAACTCCAATGATGTAGCTATTAGTTTAGAGAAAATTCCACAGAATGAGCAAATTCAAGGTCACAATATTGGAACCTAGAAGGAGCCCAAGTTAGTCAAATTATTTAATGGAGTTCCACTTAATTATAAGGAGAGATATCTTAAGCTTTTCAAGGACTATGTTGATGTTTTTTCTTGGTCCTATGAGGATCTTAAAACATATGATGTAAGTATTATTTAGCACAAGATTCCCTTGAAAGAGGGGATTAAACCATTTAAGCAGAAACTTAGACAGATAAATCCTCTACTTTTACCATTGATTGAGAAAGAAGTCAAAAAGCTTCTTGATGCCAAAATAATAGTTCCACTCAGGTACTCTGACTAGGTGGACAATTTAGTGCCTGTAAGGAAGAAGAATGGATAGATAAGGCTATGTGTGGACTTTAGAAATCTCAATAGGGCATCCTTGAAAGATAACTATTTGTTACCTAAAATGGATCATGTACTGCAAAAGGTAACAGGATCATTCAGGATGTCAATGATGGATGGGTTTTCTGGGTATAACCAGGTGGCTGTCGATAAAGAATATTACAAGAAGTCTGCATTCACAACTCCTTGTGGAACCTTTATGTATGCTAGAATGCCTTTTGGGTTGATGAATGCAGGTGCTACATTTCAGAGGGTTATGGACATTGCTTTTGTGGGTCATAAGTTTGTAGTGATATACTTGGATGACATCAATGTTTTCTCTAAGTCTGATAAGGAGCATATAGACCATCTTAAAAAGACTTTTGAGAAATGTAGAAGATTTGGGCTTTCCTTGAATCCTAAGAAGTCTATTTTTGCTCTGGAGGAGGGCAAACTGTTGGGGCACATTGTCACTAGAGATGGAGTGAAGATAGATCCAACAAGAGTGCAAGCTGTGCAGAAAATACCCCTGCCCAAGAGTAAGAAGGACATTCAGACATTTCTGGGAAAAATAAACTTCTTAAGGAGGTTTGTGTCCAATTATGTTGAAATTGTAAAACAAATTACTAATATGTTGAAGAAGGAAAATATTAGTGCATTGGACCAAGGAAGCCAGAGATTCATTCTCCAAGATTAAATAAGAATTACAAGCAATTCTATTTTTAATTAGCCCTAATTATCAAAAACCTTTTCAAGTTTTTTCATTTGAATCACGTAATTCGATAGCTGCTATTTTGTTACAGAAGAATGATGAAGAAAACGAGCAGCTAGTTTCTTTCTTTAGAAAGATTCTTAGAGATGTTGAACTAAAGTATAATATTATTGAAGAACAGGTATATGCTTTGGTAAAAGCTCTAAAGGCCTTCAGGACTTATGTACTACAATCACAAATCATTTCTTATGTGCCAAATGATGCAGTAGAGGATTTCTTAGTCTAGAGTGATGTGGAAGGAAAAAGAGGAACATGGATAGCCAACATCCAAGAGTGTGACTTGGACATGAAGCCTACAAAGCTAGTGAAAGGGAAAGGATTGGCAAAGATGTTGATAGAGTCAAACTTTCAAGCATTGGGAATCAACTTTTTGACACCTGTGAATGAAGAAATAATTGAAGAAGGTGAAGAAAAATCAAATCCAGGTATGAAGATCAGGTATAAGTTTTTATGTTCAGAATGGTACAAGCGCATAGTCCATTATTTATGTTTTCTCTCTTGTCGTCAATCTTTGGATAGAACAAAGTATAGAGCATTAAAGATCAAAGCACAACCATATGTGATTTTCGAGGGCAAATTGTATTGGAAGGATCCTATAGGAATTTTTTTATTATGTTTAACAGAGGATGAATTTACAGAGACCATTAAAGATTATCATGAGAAGTTATGTGGAGGACATTATAGTTGGAAGGCTACTACACATAAAATACTCCAGCCATGGTTCTATTGGCCTACTCTACTTGGTGATATGTATAATTTTGTTAGATGTTGTCATAAGTGTCAGCTTTTTGCTGAGAAGAAGAGGTTAGCTCCTGTTGAGTCTTGAAAATGTCATTCATTTCCATTACACTTTCACTATTATGTCCATTATATCACCTCCATTTCACCTCCATTTCACTACTATGTCACCACATTCATCTCACTTTCATTATCATTGAGCCACCTTTATGTTTTTCCAATCTTTATTATTTCTAAGCCTTTTAAGTGAATTTGTGGTTAAACATTAGAAAATAATGTGCATATGCTTATACCTAACAAATGGGTTGAGATTGTTGACATGTGTAGGTTGAAAGGAGGCTTCTAGAAGACCCTTATGTGGCACTCTAAGGCCAAATTCGAATTTGGTTGGAAAGAATCATGGGATCATGAGGATATGTGTCACATCTCCTAATTGTATTGTAACTCTAAAAAGACATGTGTCTTATCAGTTCCTATTTTGATTAGGACTCTAGAGGTAGAGGGAGAGATTCATGGATTCTCATTAATGAGATGGCTCTCATCTTTTTGTATAAATAGGAGATCTCTCTCCTTCATTTGTTAGTCTTTTAGTCCCTAGTTCTTAAGTTTTTAGTTCTTCCTTGATGGCTTTTGGAAGCTTTGAAGAACTTTGTTGTACTTTGTACTTTTGAAGAAATTGAATAAAGCTTTGATGTTCTCAACATGGAAGGAGATGTGAAGTAGATGTCATGCATCATATTCGGATGTAAGGTAGAGTAGATTTCATTTTGTAAATATTGCTTTGTAGAATGTAAGGTAGATTAGATTTTTCATTCATGCAATTTTAATTCATGCAAGTGTGTTCAATTTTGCTTTGATTTCATGACTAGTGGCATGTGTGATCATCTTGTCTATGTTGCTGACCTTTATTTTTCTACAGTTTGATTTTCATTAGTATCATTTCTTTAACTTGCACTTTACTTTCTGCTCTTAGATATCAAGTTGTTCATCTATTGATGGTTCTTTTTCCATAATCAAATAACTTTATTGGAGCCAAAATATCACTTAGTACAGCTTGGTTTAGTCTGCTTTAAGACTCACATTGCTGACTTGTTCATAACTGTTCTCACATGATAAATCTAGCTGAAAGGCAAAAAGGTTAAGAAAAGGTTAAAGTAGTGTGATTTGTCTCCTTTATGTAGTGACACTTAGATTTCACATTTCATTTTCATTTTAAATCAGCAGCAGAGATACTGGGCCGATGTCATTAGTCCTTTATTTGATGTCTTTATTTTCCTTTAAGCATTTGATTTCATAGGTGGTAGAGGGCCCCTGCCTTGTATAGTTGTCATTTTATTTTTGCATTTTATTTCACCATGTATATTAGCTGTACATAAATTGATTTCAAGTTGATTGTAGATTAGTGATGCACATAGCCTTTTAATGAACTAATGACATGATAGAATCATCTTGTCCTTTTGCTGAAGCAGCAAGGATACTGGGTCTCATAGTCATTCTCTCATTATTTGATTATTGCATTTTATTTCGATTGAACTAGTGGTATATTTACACTTTTGTTTAAATACTAACTCCATCAATAACATGTTTTAAGTTGCATTAAACACTTTAGAAAAGCAACAAGAACAAAACCCCAAAAACAACATAAACTATAAAACGACGAAGTAAGAGAAAGGTTAACTAAGCACATATGGTGCACCACACTTCATCAATTTACGATACCCGGATTGATAATTTATGTAGAGCAATTTAAGACGTTAAATTGACTAGACATTTTGGCGCGTTGCCGGGGAAGTGTAATTAGGAGACCTTATTTCTTACATCTGAAAAAAAAATTAACAATTCTTGAGTATGCTCTCCTCCTGCACTTTGTGTGATCTAGAGGATCAGAAAAAAGGATTGTTAAGTAAAAAAAGAAAAATAATAATTCTTGAGTATGCTCTCCTCCTGCACTCTGTGTGATCTGGAGGATCAGAAAAAGAATTGTTAAGAAAAATAGGAGACAATAGGAGACTTTAATAGGTTTACACACAATTTTTCTCGTTTCAAAACACTAAGCACTTTCTTCACATGACATACATGCTCATCCAATCTCCTACTATACAGAAGAATATTGTCTAGATATAAAAACACAAAATTATCAAGAAAAGGTCTAAACAGATCATTCATTACCATCATAAATGTGGTCGGAGCATTGCACAGTCTGAATGGCATCACCATCCATTCGAGCAACCCATGTTTGGTTTTGAAATAAGTCTTCCAAATGTCTTTCTCCATAATTATAACCTGGTGATATCCACTATGCAAATCCAGTTTTGTAAAATAAACAACATTTTTCAACTGATCTAGTAATTCATCATTACGAGGGAGAGGGTATCGATTCTTCACCGTAATTTTGTTTAGCTCCTTGTAGTCTACGCACATTATCCATGTGCCATCTTTCTTTGGCACCAACACGATCGATGAGACGCATGGAGAAGAACTCGGTCTGATGACCCCTTGATTTAGCAATTCTTGCACTTGTTTCTTGATCTCCTCCATCTCGATAGAAGCCATCTTGTACATGTCAATATTCGGTAAAGGAGCATCCTGTTGTAAATGGATCTCATGTTGGATTTCCCATTTTGAGGGCAATCCTCTTGGTTCCTAAAATAATCCATCATATATAGAAACAATTTCAAACAATTCTTTCTTATGATCATGATTACAACCCTTGAAAGCGTCATCCATCTCAGCCTCTTTCGCTCTCACTATCATGAGAATGCACCCTTTGCTTGAATTAACCAGTCGTTTAATCTATCCTATGCTTACAAGGCTAGCAATAACTTTTGTATGATCAGCTATGACTATATATTCTACCCCATCCTTTGTGAGGTGGTATTTATTCTCACACTGAAAGAAAAACCATTTTTTTGTCATCTAAATACAGACTTCCTAAGATGATTCCATAGATGTCCAAAGGAAAAACCATCTAACTTGACCTAATCAAATAATTTGGAATAAATAACAAATATGGCCCTACACTACTTGGCACTCATTAGCAGAATTAGTACCTTTTGCGCACACAGCTGTGATCAATGTCTCATCGCCGGAATCTGAACCAAGGTCCTGCGCTATTGCCATTGTATTCTGCTTCCCCTTTATGCTAAATCTCTTTAGTCTCAACTCCAGATGCAGCTTCCAACGGTGGTCCTCATCATGACCATCTTTCTTGAAATGAGTGAAAAACGGTGTTGCTCTGTCCCCTTTCTTGGTTGCGACATTATTCTTATCCTTCCCCTTGCCTTTCTTTTGGAATTTTCCATGTTGAGGTTTGGATGGTGTTTTATTGGCTTGATAATATTTGTCATTATTTCCTCAGATTTCAAGATGAATAGCCTTTATGCTAGCCACATCAATTGTAGCAGGCTCAAACAGTAACCGTGAGTGTCTTATGTAACTATCTAGTGCACCAACATACTTAGTTACAATCTTGGGTGAATATAATGAGATTCCCATATTTAATGCTTGTTTCCAAAATTATTCAGTGAAGCTTTGCACATTTTGGCCTTTACCTTGCCTTAGATATTTCCATTCCATAAGTGCCTTTTGTTTATAACCCAAGTGGTAAAACTGGTCTTTCAATGCAGAAATAAAACTAGACCAAGAGGAAAGAAGGTTACCCGAATTTTTTTTTCCCTTTTGCAACTTTCTCTCCCACGAAACGAAGCAATGCCACTCAACCGAAGAAATGCTAACTGGACCTTTGCCTCATCTTCTTCGTTCTGTTTGATTTGTCAGTAAACATTTATTTGTCTTATCCAATTATTAAGTTTTTTCGCACTACACTCTCCATTGTACATGGGCAAGTCAAACTTTACATATAGCTTGAAGAATGATTTCTTAGATGTATGTTTGGAATCACAATTAGAGTGATGAGAATTATCACTTGAAGAAGGAGAGGGAGGAGGCTCTTCTCCACCACCTTCATGATTTTCTAATATATTATCATCAGTACCTTCCTTCGTATGACCAAGAGCCTTCTCGTACTCTGAAAACAACTTGTCCACTTTCTCTGCCATATTGTAGAATACCTTACGGAAATTTTGTTCTTGTTCCCAATAAGCTTCTTCATTGACCATGTTTATTCTTCATTTTGCAGGTCCTGCTCCAGGATCAAAGGACTTAAGCATTCCTTCTCCTTTTTGTAGCTTGTTTCGGGTTAGAATATACTCATGCAATTCACATCAACAAAGACTTGCTCTGATACCAAACTTGATCCAAGATATTTTTCTTATAGATGCATCAAAATTACATGAAACAGAGCTTATAAACCATGGAACTTAAAATTACATAAAACAATGTGAAAATAACATGATAAGAAAGAAACCACAACACAAAGATTTGATTACGGAGTTTGTCCAATTTGGACTACGTCTTTGGGTCCTGCTCAATAGTGGGTATGCCTTCATTCATCAAGTTGCATAAAAAGAGATAAAATTACAAGCAACATTCTTTACAATGCTTATACCTCCAAGATGGAATATGGACGAAGAATGGAGAGCCCAGCTTAAAAAAAAGGCAGTACCACAGAAATCCTGGAAAAACAATCATGCAAAAATGCCTATCCAAACACGCAATTTGGATAATCGAGCCTTCTGCAGCTTCTTGGAACCTCCCTGCTGCTCAAGGCGAGGTCTTGGCCTGCTTCCAGGTCAGGGTTTACTGCGTGCAATGCTTTTGAAATATTTTGCTGATCCCCTCTACCTTATTCCGACCCAAATGACCTTTTGTATAAGAATGGCGACAAATCCCTCAATACTCGGGCAGTTTCCAACCATAGACCAAGTTAAGTAGGCAGGCTTGATTCCCAATAAAAGTTCTCAAGCCTAAATAAGACATGGAAACAACCTTACAAATATGGAAAAACTCCTTTAAACTATGTGTTTAACTCGGTGGCATGACTATTGGCATTCCCTACAATCGGTGGTCAAACCCAAGCCCAAACAACAGGCACTCTGTGATACGGCGGATCCGCTAGGAGTATTAAACATGACATATAAAATATCACATCCGGGAACCCTATCGCAAATCACAATCGGAGGATGAACCCAAAACCCATACATCAGGTGCAATGCAGACCAACTGGGATTATTAAACATAATGCATAGAGTATTAGGTCTGGAAGCCCCCCATCCCAAATCGAAATCGGTGGAGCTTGGGTGATACCCCATTCGACTACTCCTCCTGCGATCTGCGATTGTGATTTTATCGCATCACATCTGGCTCTGCCGAGGGCCGATTCTTAACACTTTACCTTTTTATGATTGCGATATGCGATTATCGCATCACAACTTGCCTAGGGCCTATTTTCCTTAAGTTGTTTCTTCTCCTTGCTACGATATATGATATGCAGGACCAATGGTATCCTACCACTTGGCACTTGTTTTCCACGTCACTCCTCCTACCACCTGGACAAGTCAAACATAAACTTTGGCTTGCTCTAATTTCTTCATATGAACTCAGTTTTGAGTGTCATTCACACCATTGGAATTAGGATGATGAGAAATTTGGTCTGATGCTAATTTTATCTAGATCCTACCACTTTGAGTTTCAAGCCTTTTATCATGCCACTAGTACTTTCTGAAGATCCACCTAAATCATGACCTAATCACAAGCATGATAGAATAGAGGACTCCACAAAAATATATCTACTTAGATTTGCTTCCAATAACAAGAAGCCATCTAATCTACAAGAAACCTGGTGCCTCCCGCTTCAATTAGTCCATGTAAAAACCCCATTAATAGCTTCCATGTCGACCATCTTTGTTGAGGCAAATTACTTACCTATCATTTAATTGTCAACCCGGGGGTTTCGTAAAACTTGCAAATCATACATGCACTGTATATGCTAGAAATTATCTTTCAATTTAGATCAATCTAACTATGAAACCAAATAATGATAAACCAAATTCACCTATTCTAATTCAACAATCAATTCAAAAGGAGTTATATTACAATTATAGTACAATGCACGGAATTGAAATCTTAATACTTCACACTTGCAAGAATTGAAATTACATGAAATGAAATCTACTCTAAGGGATCATGTGTGCATTATCAAATCAGGATCTGATGAAATGAATAATCAAAACCACATGACATGAAATGAAAGCAAAAACAATCATTCTTAAGCTTTCACAGAGAAAAATATATGAAAGCAAATAAAAACAATTGCTCCTAACCTCTAGATATGAAAGCAAATAAAAACAATCACTCTTAACCTCTAGATAGGAAAGCAAATAAAAACAATCACTCTTAACCTCTCACACAGGAAAAGATATGAAGGAAATAAATCTTAATCTATGAAAGAAATAAATCTTAATCTATGAAAAACAATAAATCTCACACACTGTAGGTGGCCAATCCCAAAGCATAAGAGATGGCAAGTTGACAGGCTCCTAGTGCAAGCATTACCAATCAAGGTGAACATCACTCATGAGCATGGTGCTAAATCTAAATTCCATTCAAAACATAAGTAATCTTAACTTTCCACCTGAGTATCTCCAACTTTACACATGCCTTTGAAAGGAGAAGGCTCTCCTATTTATACAAAAACATAAGAAGCTAACTCATTAATGGAGATCCATTATTCTCTCCCTAGATCTCTATAAAATCTCATAGAGTTACAACTGAAATAGGTAATGATGAGACACATATCCTCTTTGACCTTCATTCAAATCTTCTTCCATATCTTTAAGGGAATTCGAATTTGAGCATTGGAGGCCACATAAGGGTGCCTTGGAAGCTTCCAAATGATCTATACATGTCATGAAACTTAAGCCACTTTTAAGTATTAGCAAGTATATGTCATTTTTCTAAGTTTCAACCATTTGATTGACTTATAATATTAGAAATCATCAAATTTTGGAAAACACAAATGGAGCCCATATAATTATGAAAATGGAAGCTAATGAAAGATTATATGGCTATGGAATTGCGACATGTGAGTGAAATGGTGGTGATAAAGGTGAAAGTGGGTGATATTTTGAAGACATTTTGGAGACTCTACAAACTTCATATATGAAGTGATATCCTCAAAGTTTTTTGCTTCTAGGTCTAGCCTCCTTATGCCCCCCTTTGTGTTCTCTAAAGACCTAATCAAATTGAATTCCCTATCGATGATTCACATCTCATCTTGAATGGGTCCTTTAATATCTTGATTTTTTGCCAAAAACATCCCTTTCTTTGCTGGAATATGAGGGCCATATACCATTGTGAGGCTTATAACTTCTTTGGACCCTAGATAATAGAATATTCTAGACAAAATTCTGGGGCATGCTATCTAATCTTGGGAAGAAACTTCCTATGGGTCCCATAGTATCACTATATCCCCTACACTCCCTATCACATCCAATGGCATTTCCTTGCAACCCTTCCAACATATTTCCCCTATCTCCTAAATTCTCTCCCCCAAATTTTTTATTTCCTAAAGAAAGGCTATTGTCTGCTTCTCTTTGGAGATTCTCTCCCTCAAATTTATTTGTTTTCCTTTGCTTCTAACCCTCTAATATTCAATGTGATTATCTTCATTGAGAAATATTTTATGAAGTAGAGAACAACTCTAGTATCGCCACCACCTCGCATGATTTTACCAATTCTTCACCCACCATATGGATTTCCTCCCCTGTATATTTCTTACCTCTCCTTATGAATTCTTTGCTAATCTAGTCATTGCCCCTATCTCTCTTCAAAAACCCTCTTGTTGCTCCACTACACTCCCCTTCACAACATTCTCCTCGGTTTCTCCACTGCATGTACAGATGAAAATATTCCTCGTTTTTCTCAAATGAAAAATTGTCAGAGATTATACCATTCGATTCCTTAATTAGATTTTCCATGACTTATTCCTCCTCGATTACGGTTTCCCCCGGTTCTTCCAACATCGTATCTGTTTCTCTCGTTTTTAGATTTCCTTGTGTGACTTCCTCCTCACTTGAGCTCTACAAGGTCTTTCTTTTTTTGGTGGGCTTGGTTTACATGTGCTCCAATGACGACTCCGTTGTCATAAGATGCTTCGATAATACAATGTCCTCGTCAATATTCTTCAGTATCACATAGGAATTGTCCTCTGCTTTTTTCTTCTGCCAATGATAGTTACTATGGCCTAGGGTTTCTTTTCTTCCTTAGTACCTTGTGGAAGCCATCAATCAATCTCTTCCCCCATTTTGCTACGCTTCCCTTTTCTTGAGTGTATGATATTTGAACAAGTGTCCATGTTCATGGCACCTTTGACACATGAAAGTACATGCTTGTAGTCCAGAGGTTGAACTCACACTTCATCATGGTACTCTAGCTCTATTAATTATGGAAGTGGCTGTGAAATATTAACGTGTACACATATTCTCGCATATCATCCCTTTCTTATTGTCTTTGACACCTTCACGAAATTTCCTATGGCATTTCCAATTCCTTTTAAGATTTCGAGTTCTGAGAAGTCCCCGGATAGGGAGTACATACAAACCCATATTGTGGCTGTAGGAATTCCTCCTTATCAGTGTTAAAGCACTCTTCCTAGTGCCTCATGTACAAACCACATTGTTATGGAAATAGGGACCTCCTTTTAATATCCTTGACTTATCCCCTAGGCTTGAGAAGATAAATATGAAAAACCCTTTGGCCTCCAATCTCAGGTCTATATCCCCCTTGGGTTGCCACTTCAATTGTATTCAGTTTAACATTTCCTTCTCATTAGGCCATCCTCCTATGAATTTGTAGATGAAGGCATGGTCCTTCATATGCTGATGATACTTTTCCATCATGTTTGGTGGGATCAACAATTTAGGGTTATTCATGGCTTAGGGTAAACATCTACCATGAAACTGAGCTTGCCATTGAGCCCCCATAACTGGATTTCCCAACATCCTACCATTTCCCAATTAACTACTGGCGTTTTTGGAAATTCACAATTGGGTTCCTACTACCACATTTCTGTAGGATGAGATTTCACCCCTCCCCCCGAACCACTCATCCTCTAAGTCAGTCAGTCCCAGTATTTTGGTACAGAGAAACCTTTTAGTAATCATAAACTATGTTCACGTGACCTTCTTGATTGAGAAAATTTTCAAACTCTCATTTGCAGACTAGGTTGTAGAGCTCTTCCTTGCCTTTTCAATTATTTTTTTTAGAATATTGATACCATTAAAAATAATATCACATTACAATTTAAGGAGTTGCACTATATTAAAAGATAAGAGAAAGATAAACTATTATAAAAAGTTCATTAACCACTATTTAAAGAATCAATTTTTTTTAGTAATAATATATAAAAAAAAGTGAACATTGTTTAAATGAAAATAAACAATCAACTTCAACTAATTTCATAATAAAATAAGGCATTGGATAATTCATACAACACTATATTTCAAAAAAAAAAATCATTTTTATAATAAAAATAAAATTAAAAAACATTTTTTTAAATTATTTTATATATACCCACATTAAATTTTAATTTTAATATATATTTAATAATTTTCTTAACCATTTTAATTTATAAAAAATATGTGGATATTAAAAAAATTCTTTAATATTTTTAAATATAATAAAATTTAAAAACGAATAATTTTTTTTTTTCAATTTATTTTAAATTTAATATATCAAAAAGTGAGGAAATCATTATCTCATCATCTTGAAATTAATATCATATATATGAATAATAATATAAAATAATTTATATATTGTATTATTATTTCTGGTCTCAATATAGTAAAATGACTTCGTTGATGTAAGAAAAAGTTAATGATAATTGATATTTTATTTGTAATAGATAGAAAAAGTGTTGTTTAACTTATTATATATTATGTTTGAGAGTTTTTGGTTAGAATTTGGTGAAATTTTTTAATCAAATTTTGATTTTTGTTGTTTAAAATGAATTTTTGATTGTATATATAGATTTAGCACCCGAAAAACTATTAGGGTATTTGGAATATGGAGAGTTCACAACTCAAACTTGTGATTCCAACAAATCCATGTCAGATTTTAGGTAAATTACACTGAAAATAAGCAGAAAACACCTCCAAGACTTATAATACTGCTATAGAAAGAAGTACGAAAATATATTATTGTGTTGAGAGATGCTCTCCAACCTAGTATGGTATAGATGTTGTAACATAATGGAGTATTGTAACGTAATGTAATGTAAACATTTTAACTTGATAAAAAATTTAAAAATAAAAATAGCCCTATAAAAATAAAATAAAAATTATGCATGGTATTGAACTATGGTATTCATGTGGATTATAACCTATTTAAAGGGGAAAATTAAACCAACATACTCTTACATCCTTCGAGCCTTGAGCATGATCTTCAACTACATCGAAACCAAAGTGAACTAGCTGATTTATATGTTTACAGTAGAAGATAAACTTTAATTTTTGTTTGATTGATTTTCCTTGCATTGAATATTTTACTTATTGCTAATGTTTTAAATATTAATATTTATTTTCTTAATATTATATTATTGTGAGTTTCAAAAATTAGAAATCTTATTATTTTGTCAAATATTATATTGTAATGAATTTTCTAAACCAATCTAATCTATCTTCAAATCTCTGGAAATGCAAACTTTTTTTAATGAAAAACTCGAGGAAATATTTGATAATGTAATGCTATGAAAATAATAAACATTTCTTATTCAACACCATGCTCAACTAAAGTAGTTCTTGTGCTGACTTTGCACTGAGTTGATTTCATGTGTAAAGACAATGTTGATGTTTGGTGGGGAAGGATCCAATTCCTTTGGATAATGGGTCTTTTATTTGCACTAGTCAACATGAAAAACAACTAACAACGATGTGAGCTAAGCAAAACATAGAATATGAAATTTGGGCTATGAAAGTTTGACATGTAAGCAAAAAATATGAAATTTGGACTATAGAAGTTTGATATATAACAAAGAGTTTGGGGACTGGTAGAATTCATCCTGCCTCTACCTCTGATCACTGAGGAAACATATTTTGGTGTGTGTGGGAGGTCTAGGATTCTTCTCGATTGAACAATGGAAAAGAATGATAAAAAGGTGGGTTTATGACATCTCACGCCATTCCTTCCTTGCAAAATTTGGGCCATCTTGGAATGTGGCGGAATGCTAAATGTTTTGAAGGGACCCTGTTTAGGTTGTGTTTAGGTTGGGTGTGTAAGCTTAAGGACTTTGCATTATTGAATTTCATCACTAAGGTTTCAATAACTGGAATCTACATTAAGGTTAGGCCAAATCCATAGAAAAACATCCTCCGCACTCGATGGCAGAGCATTCGATGGGTTTTATAATAGTAATTTTAATCATGGATCGTGGTAATTGAAAGAAGTCTTCTCATAAAAAAAATCACCAAAGCAAAGTTTGCATACATGGAGAATCGGTGTGCTTTGAAAGATAAAAAAATTAACCAATCAAACAACATTAATCAAGGTGTAATGAACCAGATTAAGAAGTAATGAAAATAAAAATAATTTAATTGGTATAAAAAATAATTTAATTTATATTAAAAATAATAAAATAATATTTTTATTAATAAATTGAAATAATAATAATGGTAAGAATTGTTTAAAATTGGTAATAAAAAATATTTTAATTTTTATTAAATTTAAAATCAAAATAAAAAAATAAATTGAAATAAAATAGTTAATAGTTGGTTATTTTAGACTATTTTGCCAATAACACAAACACACATCTTAATTCTTATCTTAGCTTAGATCTATTTTAATTTTGATTATATATATATATATATATATATATATATATATATATATATAGAGGGCTAAGATCCATTTTAATTTTGATTATTTATCTATATATATATATATATATATAACCAACTTAGATACATTTTAGCTTTGGATTTACTAGGCATATAGACGGATCAAACTCTTGAGGTACAAATGTGCAAACCTCTTTTAGAGTGAAAAAGATTTGATATATATATATATATATATATATATATATATATATATAGCTTAGATCTATTTTAGCTTTGGATCTACCAAGCATATAGAGGGATCAAACTCTTGAGGTGTAAATGTGCAAACCTCTTTTATAGTGAAAAAAGATTTGATCCCTCTCAACACTTGGTAGATCTGGGGTTGAGGTGGATCTAAGTTGGTATTAACTAAAAATAAAGTAATTGCACAGAGATGCACTATCCAACCCAGTGTAGTAGAGATGTTGTAATTTAATGTAAACATTTTAACTCATTTAAAACAAAACAAACATAAACATAAAAAAAATATAACAAAATAAAAATAACCCTATAAAAATAAGATAATAATAAAAATAAAAATGACTCATTGTATTGAGAATCCATGGTATTCATATGGAATATAGCCTATTTAAAAAGGGAAATTAAAACAACCTATATTAATCTTAACTCTAGATCTAGCAAACACCAAAAAGGATCAAATCTCTTAAGCATCTACTACAAGGTTCAATAATTATTGCATATTTGTTCACATTTTTTCATAAATAAAAACCAAAAACCTATAATACTTAGTATTGCTTTCATCATACTTAGAGTCAATCTTAACATAAGAATCAACCAACCAACGATTATAGAACATTTACCTACATAATGCATTGTATGATGTATGTTCATACATAACAACTTAATCAATCATGAATCCAATGAAATTGATTACACTTATGTAATTTAACATAACACCATGAACTCAACAAGCTTATCAACGTTTGAGGCCTAGATAAAGTGAAGTTCCTTTACTAAAATTGGGAAATATATATGTTATATAAGTACAAATTTGTGCACAATTTTTTTATGGACCAAATAGCCAAAAAAGCATAAAACAATTGAATTCAGTAATGTCACTGCTAAGTCAAGTGAAATAACTAGTGAATAAGAAACCTCTTCAAATGGAACCTTTTATTATACGATATCAAATGCATATAATAATATAATTATTTAAATGAGTCGCTAGATGAATATATAAGAAATATAGATGAATAAAAAAAACTAATAAGACAACATAGCTATAATTGATGGACCAAATAGCCAAAAAAGCATAAAACAATTGAATTTAGTAATGGCAATGCTAAGTCAAGTGAAAGAACTAATGAATAAGAAACCTCTTCAAGTGGAACCTTTTATTATACGATATCAAATGCATATAATAATATAATTATTTAAATGAGTTACTAGATGAATATATAAGAAATATAGATGAATAAAAAGAACTAATAAGACAACATAGCTATAATTGATGTAATGGTAATGAAAAAAAAATATGATTAGAGACTTAACATGCCCCTCCATTTTAATCAAGCACTATGCTTAACTTTGATATAATCCATTAATACCTCTTCCAACATTGACTTCATATGATTAATAGTTCCACCACTATGCTTAACGTTGACATAATCCATTAATACCTCTTCAACATTGACTTCATATGATTAATAGTTTAAGAAGATATCAAGTCTTGATTATTTGTCTTTTATTTGACATTGACTTCATATGATTAATAGTTCAAGAAGATATCAAGTCTTGATTATTTGTCTTTTATTTAATTGGAAAACCATGGGCTTCTCACAAACTTTTCAATGTTATTTTTGAGACCTTCCAACAAAAATTCCTTCTTAATCATGTGATAAGTATCTTACAAATGTGCAGTTTGGAAAAGACTTTCTATTTGAATTGGGATTTTTTAATTTTTTAGATGATATAGAAAATCCTTATACCATAGTGCATCAATTTTCTAAGTAAATTGATTAGATGCACTAGGGTCATGTTGTAGTTGTTAAATGACCTTCCATGTATTTTAAATCCACCAATTCTATTTTTACTTCTTTCACGTTATCAACTTTTAAAATAGAAATGAGACAAGGTGTCCTTATATAATAATTGCACCCACCCAAGGTCTCCTTATATGGAATTGGTGGGGCAAATACTATTTACTCTAGCTAGCTAATGAGAGCCTTTCATTTTCGTCCTTCTATCCAATAACAACCCTCCCTTCATTTTCGTCGAGACTTCATCCAAAAAAATTTAAACATGGCAATAACGATGGATTCGGGGTCGTTGCAATGAATTTTCTCGGGTTCTTTTCATTAATGGCCACCCGCCACGAGACTTATGCGTCTATCAGTGACCGGAACGAGACTTCTGCGTCTGTTAATGACCCGAAGCAAGCAGGGTGAAACGGTAGAGGTATTCCAATCAGGCTGAAGCAGAAAGGGTTTCGGTTGTTCACTGGGAGCAGCCTCGATTGCTAGCTGCAGCGCGCAGGACTGACAACGCCAAGTTAATTAATGGAGTTAGCGCGTGTTTTTTTATTTAGCAATTCGAGCAACAACGAGATGATTTTTTCTTCACTGTTTTGGTTGTTGGTGGTGCGCAATGGCCGCTTATTCTATGTTACAGACTATAGTCTATGTTGTCGATCCCAGCGGAACCATGGACAACACGAAGCCCTCTTGGCTGTGATCAACAAGGCCTTCAGCAACACGACCTCGGAGGCGTCGAGATTCATCTCGAAAGAGGAAATTACCTCATCAGTGAACCTCTGCACCGTCCAAGTGAGGGGCAAAAGTCCTCTGCACCATCTTTGCATCTCCCGCCCCCAAATGCGCACGAATGCAGTGTAGTGTGGTGCCTATTTCAAGAATGCTTGAAGATCAAGCTAAGAAAAGGGAACAAAAACCGGAATATAAAGCAAGCAATTCCGTGGTGAAATTACTTTACTTAAATACTGGATATAAATGAGATAAATCAGGAAAAACGCATGATACTGGAAACTGTGATAACCCATGATACTGGAAACTGTGTTATAATATGTACAGAAACAGAAGAATTTCGGCTGTCAAGGTGTGCTTGCTGAGAGGGTGATGTCAAGGTGTTATTGCTGTGGGGATGCGTGCTTTTGGTGTGGCTTGCATTTTTTTTCAACCTTCGCCCATGGGGAACCTTGCTGATCAAATCAATTAGGGCCTATTTATCGCCGGTTGGCTCCCCTTAACCACAACCACTACTAGCACCAACATCAAGAAACCATCAAAAGTTGCCTTGGATTCCCCATCTACGGCCAATACATCATAGCAAGCCAAACACAGAGACACACTTGCTGCTATTCTTCTCTGCCAGTCATGCTTCTGTAAAATACCCAACAAACCCACGTTGCAGAGAAAAAATTGCTGTCATGGATAAGATCCAATTAGAAATGTTGCAACTGTATAACACCCTTACTTGAGAAGATATTTGGCTTCAACAGACATACCAATCTGATCAATTAAAAAGGCTTTTACATTAACATAAGATGTACTTTGAGGGAAGAGGAGGTGCAGACCTTACAAGCCACAGCAAAAACATGGTTTGCCCGAGTTACATTTGAACTCTGAACTAACCAAACTCAAATTCAAAAACAAGATCTTTTAAATGTCAAAAACTTAGGACTCACTCTTGAAATTCTTAAATTGTTCCACTGATGATGCTTCCTTGCCAACTATCTCTGACGATGTCATCCAGAACAAGATAAGAAATAGATGAAGAGAATGTACAGCTTGATATCTAGCTCCAGTAAATTCCCGTCTCTAGAATTTTAGTGTTTGGAATCGATTTGCAGTAGTCTTACCCATGTTCTCACACCTAATCTTTCACCATAAACATATTTGATGAATGATATTGCATACCTCTGTTAAAATGCTCTAAATACGCTCCTCAAAACTGTTCAACTGAACGGAAATTTTCATTTGATTATTGCCCCTTGGAAATCAGAAACAACCACTATTGTTATTCGAGATACTCCTGAGCATTTACACTTGGTTTCCAAATGGATTGCAGCAAATATAGCTACTTTGCTTGAGCAGACCTGATTATCTATTTTCAAGGAATACGGCTAGAAATCTACTATAACGTTTTTTATTACTGATTAGGTATATTTTCAAAAGCAGGGGCACTTTGGGATCGACTGTTGACACTGCAGCGTCGTGAAGTATGTGATCTTGATTTTCTGGTAGAAAGATTCTTCTCCTCAAGAAGCATTCAAATTGTAATGATGTCTCATTAAGAATATGGTGTTTACCAAACGTATGCAATTTTAAACATGTACCATTCATATTAAAATGGAACAAGTATCATGATTTAAATTGTGTTGCTTCTTGTCAAGAGGCAAAACTACTGAACTTTTGTCATCAACCCCATTCATCTAAACTACCTCTCTGACCAATAGTGACCGTCTTGTTCATCAAAAGGAACCAAATCTTCATATCCTTCATCAGACCTTGCAGATTCCTCATCAACAGAGCCTTCTAGCTGAGACAACAAAATTAGATTTAAGAGTGAATTCAAGCATAGAACCCACCAACGACATACACGTAATTTTTGTGTGATAAATACAAGGAAAGTACCAATGACAAAGAATGACTTCGGAATAAAATAGAATAACTATGCCAGGCCAGCTTTGAGTTTTGTATAGACAACTTGACCGCATATATGCATAACATTTCCTACAGAAAGTTTGAAAAATAAGTACTTACATCTTCTTGCTTAATTCTTGAGTCACTGAGTTCATCCTCAGAATCAACAACAGACACTTCATCTGGTTCTTCATCACTGCTTGGTATTGGCAATTCTTCAGTGAGTTGCAACCACAGTAAAATATACTATATCATATAAAATGCAGGATTTTCGATAATATGAACTCTTCCTTTCGAAGAATTATTTTACTAGAGTTGTCTTACCTTCTCCACTTGACCCAACGACCCCTAACGACCTGAGAACCTTTACTTTGCTGTTGCAATGAAACATTTTTTTTCCAAACCTCTTACTTTTCTATGCAAACCACACCAAAATCTGGCCTTTTCGATGTTATAGCGAAGACTTGTTTCTTTAAGTGCTTCCAATATGTTTTCCCAGTGAGATTTGTCAAGCTTCCCACTGAGATCTCTACCATAGATTTCTAATTCAGAAGGAAAACCATTTAAGGCTATTACAAACTCATCTACAATATCTTCAAATTCTGGGAGTGGATCGACCTGGTTGCTTCAACCACTGCAGAAAAGCTCTTGGGATTGTTGCCAATTAAGGCCGGTCAGATTATAAATTGATGACTGTTCAACTCTGGAGTCTGTAACCGGCAGAAGTGCCTTTAAATGATGAACATCATCTACATTATCTAAAATTACAAAGGCATAGTAATCATATGAGATAGCTCTATGCCTTGTGTAACGCTCTCTATTTGAACATTCATGTTTGTCAAGTCCTCAAGAAGCTTACTCTGTAAGAAATGTAAAGAGCTCTCGGCTACAGTTTCACTCACGTCAAAAAGAAAGCAGGTTTTATCGAAAGATAAACTCTGCTTGTTGATGAGTTCCTTTGCTAGCGTTGTTTTTCTGATTCTGCTAATGTGATTTTTTGGAGATTCCGGTGACGGAATCCGGTGGAAGAAATTGAGGTTAAATCTTGATTTGTTGCAGTTAAAATGGTTTTTTAACTGTATATTTGGATTCAGCACCCTGGAAAACCCCTGGGACGCTTTCATTGTGCAGAAACTAGCTCTCAAATTTGCGATTCCAATAAATTCCTGCCGGATTTCGACCTGAAAAACCCGCCGAAAAGACTTTCAAAAAGTCGCATTATAGACAACTGCATTGCGTTCCTTTGCTACCTAATTGCGTCTCAGCAAAGTTCCGAACTGCTCCGTGACAGTGATAGTTGGGCGTTTGATTTCATGGAACATCGAATTGCCATACGTTGTGACAGTTGCCTCGTGGGGCCGCAGATATGGATCCACAGATACGAAAAAGAATATAATAAAGTGAAAACTAGTGCCCGTTTAGACTCCTTTGCCCATAAGACCCTGACGCTGATGACACTATGAGATGGACTGTTAGCCTGCCAGCTTATATTTTTAGCTTTTTTAAGAGTAACGTTGCCTTAGCAATTGCAGATGCCAACTATCTCTACTAAGGTCCAACATGTAGAGATTAAATCCCCGGAGTGATTGGAAAGTAGATTCTATTCACAAATTTCGAACCAATATCGATAATTGTTATATCTAACATTCCATGTCTTTTGGCATTATGATTAGGAACTATAGATATTTTAACTATAGATATTTTAGCTATAGAGTTAATTGAATCTTCAAAAATTTGTAATCCCAAATTTTTTTAACTATAAAGGTAATTGAATTTACATTTTAAAGTTGTTTTCTCAATATATATTGTTGTATAACTGTTGTATAACTACTTTGGTACTAGTATGATCGGGGACTTAACTATTGTTGGGTGGGAAGTAAGTTGTTACAAGGAAGAGTTCATCCCCAATGTCAAGGGTTGTTACCTTGTTATTATTCAAAAGGAGAAGAAAATGGCAATGCATGAAGAAGTTGTTCGTAATTTCTTCAAAATAGGAGAGGCCGGACTTATGATTAGTAAAATCTCGTAGGATGACTCATTGTGTGGCCTATGAATGGGTAGCTAAGCTCTAGGACCTTGAAGGAGATCACTCTTGTGCCTTGGCAAAAATCCAACCCTAGCGGCACCTTGTGGCAAAAAAAAAAAAGATATCGAGACATGAAGAGTACCTCATGGAACTTGCATTGGAAAGTTTGGCAGACCTTATGGGCATCCATTGAACAATGGGCTCTATTGGTGATGAGATGGTCTTCCCAAATCTTTTCTCTAAATCTTATATTACTTCGGTGTATCTTTGCACCTTTAAGGACAATTGCTAGTGTATTCTTTATTTGCTTTGTTTTCTACTTTTCCTTCTTATTTTCGTGCTTCCATTTTTAACAAATAAAATCCTATTTCTACTGAAATAATCTCTTGTGGATAAAGGTCTTTATTCTAAAAAAAGATTCATTTATATTTTTACACGTTTTCTAGATGCACCCACCTTACCTTGGAAACCCTTTTCAAATGGTTCAAACTTTAGTTAATGCATATCATTTTTAAACATTCTATTAAAATTTGTCTCGACATATCTCAAACATATAAACTTAATTTTATTCCTAGTATGACTTTGATTATTGAGTATGTGTACTTCATATAACTTATTTATATACAAACTCTATAGTTTAAAATTTTGTTCCCATAATCCAATTCTTAAATTCAACAATAATCATCATACTAATGTAATGTAATAATCTTTCACAAAGTTGCTCCACATATATTTAATATAATAATCTTTCACAAAGTTACTCCACATATATTTTAATATTTAATATAAATTATATTTAATCTTAATCTTTATATATATATATATATATATATATATATATATATATACAAGGAAATGCTACATTCTCAGTCCAATTAAGGTTATTGGGATGGCCACATTTGCCTAGATGGGTGGGTCACTTCCATAATCTTTTAATAATCTTATAAATTGGCAAAAAAAGATTTTTAAAAGATTATTTTAGTGTAGTATGAGAAAATTACACAAAATCCTAATATTGTTGTTCTCATGTAGTCCCCATATTGTTATTATTGTGCCCCATAGAATCCCACTATTGTTATTATTGTGCCCTTACATTATTAATGTTATGTTAGCTCTGATTATATTATGACCCCTTAGACTCCTATATATAGAAATGAGGTCTTGTCATTTGTGTCATCCACAAATTGTTCATTTGTGTAATGTAAAGGAGGTTTCCCCCTCGAAGAGGCTTATTTCTAAGGCGTTGATCTATATTTTCTATATTTTGTGAGCTGGTTTCATAAAATTTGGTATCAGAGCTTTGGATTCTAGGGTTTCACTGCTCCAAACAGGTCATCGTGGAATTTTCAATATAACTTTGTTTCTGTGATGTTTCAGAAGCTAATCAACAAACCCATTTAAGACTAAATCTCGCTGAACCTCGGGTCCGAATTTCAGATCTTGTCTTGCTATATGCTTGGAGATATGATCTGAAGACGTTAGGGTTTTGGCAAGCTCGAGAATTTCATCTAAATAGGTCATCATGGAATGTTGCTATAACGCTTTCGCTATGAAGCTTCAGAAGATAAAAAAAAACCCATTTGAGAAGAAATCGGTTTGAACATCAGTTCAGAATTTTAGATCCTTTCTCGTTATATTCTCGAAGATATAATCTGAGGAAGTTAGGGTTTTTGCAGACCCCCAAATTACATTCCAAACAGGGGACCTTGGGAAAATCGTCATAACTTTTGCTCTGAGAATCAGATTGAATTTTCGTAAGAAGTTACAAAACAAGGATAGATATTAGTTTGTTTGGGTGTCATTTTCATAACTTAAGGTTGAAATAGTGACCTGCGGCACGTCATACAATTTTACTCTACTGAACTAGTTTATAATTAGGTCATCGCGAGAGATTGGGAATAAATCTTTCTCAGGAATCCAATTACGATTAGACTTACAGCGTTAGAAAGAGGACTCAGAGGGCTATTACAGACCGAAATTTCAGAACTTAAAGATCTGAAACTACAGAGTTACAGTCGTTTCAAGATCGAGCTCCTAAAACCAAGAAAAAGCGAGATGAGGAAGTTTGATGGCAAGGATCGAGTAAATTGGATGCTACAAATGGAGAAATATTTTGATTTGCATGGTGTACCACTATTACAAAAGGTACATATTGGATCTAATTATTTAGAACCGAATCAATTTTTATGGTATAAAAGGCTTTTTTCTCGTAAACCACTTGTCACGTGGTCAATTTTCATGGAGGAAATGATGGCACATTATGGGGATACAAAGAGAAACACCTTCTTTAGCCAGTTGATAAATATCAAACAAAAAGGTTCGATGGCAGAGCACATTGAGGACTTCCAAAAATTGAATATAAGGGTCAATGATATTCCATAGAAGAAAATGGTTGATGTCTTCATAGGGACTTTAAAGGATAACATTCAACATGAGGTTCGTCTTTGGGAACCTGATTCATTGGAGAAGGCATTTAGGTTGGCAAGAAAAATTGAAAGTGAAATTATGGAAACAAGGAATCCCACCACTCACAACTAGAAGTAGATGAGAGGGGAGCAAAGAATACCAACCTCAGTCTTGCGCTTGTTCCCTTGCTTGTTCCTTCTCCCTTCCGACAGATCTTTACCGCTTCTTCCTTGCTTACCCAACTTCAGAAAGCACCTGTAAAGTCAAAGCAGCATAGCACTATCGAAGAACATGGATCTACAATCATAAACAATATAGGACCAGATATATATTGACCACACAAATGCATATATCATTAAACATACAAGAATGTGGAGGAAAACTTGAATAGTTTTATTGATAGAAAGAAAAGCAAAGAGGATTACAACCCATTGATCTGACCCAACATCATCCTCCCAGCATGAAAGCCCTTCTTCACCTCATGAAAAGCTTAGATCACCCAACACTATGATGTTCCACCAAGAAACCAACAACACTTCCTTACAAAATACAAGATTCCAGCCTCTGGATCTCTGGGAATGAGGGATCCATATATAGATGTTTGCAGGGGTGTGAGTCAGCTTCTGGGATTTTTATTAGTGTCTTCTCTCTGATAGTTCTTGGTTCCACTTGGAGATTTGTGATCTCTTACTCATCCCTAGGCAAATTTAGAGAGGCAAGTGTCACTGGAGAAGTTTCTAGAAGATTCCATAATCATCCACATTGCAAACTGTCTCTGCCATTTGTCTACTCTTGCTCATCGCACCCTACAGAAGGGCTTTGCAGTATGCATCACACCCTTTACACTCAGCAGGTGAGATGCATCGCACCCTTAGCTTCCTATATGGTCCAGTTTTGACCAGTTCTGAGCAGTTTTTCATGGAGAACTTCTGGGAGATGATGTAATCAGCTGACCTTGTTCCTTTAGGGTGTGAAACAACACTTTTAGGGACTTGGAAGCCCTTGGTTTATGGACATTTATGATTTGGGTTGCAGTGCCCAAAAATGTCTATAACATACCCTCTCCACCATCTTCTTCATCTTCTACTTGACAAGCATCTTCAAACTCTTCCACTACGAAAACCCATACTGATACTCATCATCATTCTACAAAAGAAACTGGTAAATCACCTTTTCTAAATCTTGATGTTAAATTTGAGTTTCCTATGTACAATGGTGAAGTGAATGCAGAGAAGATAGATCATTGGATTCGTTTGTTGGAGGTGTACTGTAGAATCTAGAACCTTCAAGAGGATGACATCAAAATTCGATTGGATTCATTGAGAATGGAGGGTGAAACACTCATTTGGTGGGAAGAAAGGACTCAAGACGAGATCAAAAAACATGGTAGTATCTCCATTACTTGGTTTGATTTCATTGTTGCTATAAAATGAAAATTCTACCCTTTAGCCCATATGCAAAAATCTATCATGAATTGGAAAAATTTCAGACAATTAAAAGGTCATAATGTGTAAGAATATACTCAAGAGTTTAGGAGAAGAGCTCTTATGCTAGGAGTAGACTTACAATCACAAGATACCTTGTTGAAATTGATAGGAGGGTTGCATAGCTACCTTGGACATACCTTTCTTATATTTAGTCCCAGGAATCTTGATGAGGTCTGTGTTCAAGCCATGCACCTCGAAGCAAGAGGGAAAATGTATAGGAAGAAGGTAAGAAGAAGCCATTTCAAAGTGGTGAAAAAGGGAAGAAATTTAAAGGAAAGCAGAAGAAAAATTCTTCTATTAAGAAAGAAGTGGAGAAACTCGTGTGCAAGAATTGTTCCAAAGAGGGTCATGATGAAGAACATTACTGGAAGCTTCATCCTAAAGGGAAATCCATGGCAAAGACAAACACAGAGGAATTTGTGGCAAGAACCAGCGCAGCAAATAACTTAAATAACGTTTCAAATGACGAAAAAATAATAGAGTTGTCCCATATCTGAATTATTTCCAAACACACCAAAATTGATATGATGTTTGACAGGGGATCCCAAGAAAATTTAATTTATATAGACTTGGTCCAGAAGTTGAATCTAGAAACCTTGCCTCATAATTAACCGTATCCATTGGGTTAGATAACCAAGGATGCAAATCTTTAGGTCACAAGGAAATGTGTTTTCAGGTTTGCAATTACTGCTAATTTCATTGATGAAGTTGAATTAGATGTAGTGTCGCTAGATTTTTCTGGAATTGTGTTGGGAAGCCTGTATTTGTATGACAAGAAAGTCATTTTCCATAGATTTGACAAAAAATATCATTTGTTCAAAGATGGTGTTGTAGCATCCATCGTTATTTTAATTTTATTTTCTCTTTTATCTAAAAAAAATCAAATATTATGTTATAACAAAAATAAAGGAGAATGCGGAAATTTGAAAGAAATGATTTGTTTTATGACTATTGGTGGCTTTTCAATGCGAGGAACTCGGGAGAATATCTGAATTGTGTGATCGAAAGAAAATAGATCCAACGGCAGTCACGTGGATAACAAGAATGAGGATTAATTTTAAATCGGACACGAGAAGTTATAAAATCAGGTTAACACCTCAGCTGATCTTGAAGAAGTAAGATCCGACGACATTCATGCAATTAACATGAATGATGTCTAATTTGGAAATCAGACATTATGGCTTATAGAACATGATTTAATCCATTGAAGTCCAGATTAATCACAGTATCTCATCAAGAAGCGACGAGATCTGACGGATATCGCGTCGAAAAGTGCACAAAATTTATTATAAATTTAGGACCCGAGAAATCTTTAAATTACAATTTTATTTCCATATCGGGTCCATGGGGAAGGCAAAGGTCTATGGGAAAATTCGGGTGCGATAAGATTATGAACCAACGTCTAAATTCTTTTAAGTTCCGTGCTAAGCCATATTCCGTGTAAATCAACCAATTCCGATGTTTTAGCAAAATGACTAGAATTAGAGGTGGATGACCGAAACTTTAAAGGAATGGTGATTGGTCGGGTTTCCTTGCGTTTCCGCCAATCAAAACATTTTCGATACATACGTGGGCCCATAACCCATGGCCATGCACTAAATCTTGTAAAAGATGTAGTTTAACTGTGTTAAAGCAAGTTTAACTATTATCAGAATATCTATAGAGAGACTTCACCAGCAGTCAAGACATAGACCCAAATGACGAGCAACTATCATCGGTTTTCTAATTTATATTACTTATTTTTATTTTGTTTTCTTGAGAATGAGGTGTCTTTTACCCTCTAATGTAATATTCTGTAATGACTTTTACTTTGGACAGTTAGGAGATAGTTAAGCAGCTTGATAGTTTTGGTGATTGTTACAGGGAAAAGTGTCTACATAGAACTGCTTATCCCACTAAGGTGTGGTAGCTACCTTAGAAACAAACAAAGTAAAGCTACTTTCATTTTTCCTTTATGAAATATAGATGAGATAAGAACAAAGAAGACCAACCTCTGTCTTACGCTAATCTCCTAGTTCGATTACTCTCTCTCTTGATAGTCTTTCGCTACTTGCTCCCTTGTACGCCCAGCTTCACAGAGTACCTGTAAGATCACAATAGCATAACACTATACAAGAACATGGATCTATAATCATAAACAATATAGGATCAGATGTAAATTGACCATACAAATGCATAAAACATAAATGACACAAGAGTATGGAGGAAAACTTGAATAGCTTTTATTGATAAACAAGAAAGAGCCAAGGGAGTTACAACCAGTTGTTCTAACCCAACATCATCCTCTCAGCAAGTAAGCCCTTCTTCACCTCATACAAAGCTTATATCACCCAACACTATGATGTTGTCTCAAGAAACCAACAGCAATTCCTTACAATATGCAAAATTCCAGCCTCTGGATCTCTGGGATGAGGGATCCATATATAGATATCTGTAAGGGAGATGAGTCAGCTTGTGATTTGATTAGTGTCTTCCCTCTGATAGTTCTTGCTTCCACTTGGAGATTGATGATCTCTTACTCATCCTTGGTCGAATTCAGAGAGGCAAGTGTCACAGGAGAAGTTTCTGGAAGATTCCATGCCTCTCCACCTCGCGGAATGACACTACCATTTGTCACTTCTCGCCCATTGCACCCCATAGAAGGGATTTTTGAAATGCAACGCACCCACACAGTGTATTTAGGTGAGATGCAACGCACTTTGCCTATGGAGCAGCTGAAATGATCCTGTTTTGACCAGTTTTGAGCAGTTTTTCATGGAGAACTTCTGGGAGAAGCTGTAATCAGTTGACCTTGTTCCTTTAGGGGTTAGAACAACACTTTTAGGGACTTAGGAGCCCTTGGTTTATGGACATTTTATGCTTGGGATTGCAGTGCCCAAAAATGTCTATAACAGTTGCCCCTAAAGCATGCAGTCGTTAATCTTTTGATGTCGGGTGAAATGCTTTTTTATGAGTATCTGAAGTTCTTTCAAGCTGGGAGGAGACCTGTAATAAGATACAATACAATACATTATCTTCATAATATTTTCATGATCTAGCTGAGGCGGGCATTCCCATGCTCAACTTTATAAATTCATTTTCATGTACATAGGACAGACAATCATCTGAGTGTAGACTGATGATTCTGGTAGAGTCATCATCCCTTTGATTGGATGATTATCTGTGCAGCAATAATGTACATTTGATGTCTTTATTTCCCTGAATATATATCGCAGCCCGGATGGATGAAACTAGATCCGGGGTCTTCAATCTCGTTTGATCTTCACTCGAAGTACAAGTCTATCCATGTGAGAGATGTTCTGGAGTCGAACATGGAAAGACATCGCCTGGTTACCAGCCAATGATGTAAGCTGTTAACAGGCGCGAGAGGAATCACCGATAATGATAATGACCCTCAAGGTACTGTAGTAAAATTCACGTGGTGTGAATAAAGGACTTGGCATCGAACACCACGAAAAATCTTTCGGTCGAAGGCCATTGATGTAAACCTGTCGCTGGAAGTGAGAAACTTGCCATTGAGGCATGCAAGCTTCAAAGTACTGAACGGGGTGTTCCTAGATCGGCTTCTTGGATAATGAGCTGATGTCAACAAGAAGCGATTCGTCACAGGAGGGCCTTAATGAATCCCACATCAATGACACGGAACGGAGCAAATGATTTTAATGGAGGTGAAAACGATCTGATGACATAAGGTTTAGGGTGGCGATCATGAAAGAATGGAGTGTAAATATATTGTAGCGGGTGAGACACAAGTGGATTCTCTGAATGACTTCTCTTGAACATATCGGTGACACTGACGTGATGGATCGGTAGCATTAACCCCAAATGTGGATGGTGTGATGGGACCATGGTGATGTGACCGGCGAATGAAATAACCCAACCCGACTTGGATGCGGAGTGAAAGTGTCATGTTCAAGAGCGACTTGCTACCAACAAAGTTTCTTCAAGTTTTCTTCCCAATTTTTCCCCAGTCATTGCTGACCAGTACCTCTTTATTTTTGTCAAGCTTGAGGAGGATAACATATGCTTGTTCTATAATTTGCCCTTCGGGCAAACCCATCGCTATGTTTTAACGAGCCTAGCGAAAGTGAAACTCGTTCTTGTCTGCTATGGACAAGTTTGTCGCTATTAAGTTTTAACGAGTTTAACGACAAAGATAACTCGGTCCTTTTCAATTTTAGAGAGTCTGAAAGGGACGTAAAGGAAACTCCAAAATTCCTTTTTCATCATCTAATCCCTTAAGTCCGAAAAATTATAAAACAATACAGAAGGGATGGATTTTCGATACTTTTAACGAGCCGAACAAAACAAGCGCTCAATCTTTTTGTGTAATAATCCCTCAGGTCCAAAAAGATTAAAATCTAAAGGAGGGATAGCACTTCTGGTCACTTTAACGAGCTGGAGAGGCCAATGGCTCGGCAATCTTTTCATATTTTACGAGTCAGTTGAAAAGAGCTTAAAGGAGACTCGTCTTTTGAGGAATGAGTGATAAAATTGGGTAGCAGCTGATTCCAGGTAAGGTTTGGAATTTTCCAATCATGGCAGTGTTGCAAGGATGGCTAGTGGGATCACTCTTCGCAGTTGTTCCTCAAAAGGGGTAAACAATCAAATGGAGGTGAATGATCGGCCAATACAGAGTAGAGGTGATGATGGGAACACGACCAAGGCTTTAAAAGCTGAAGTACTACATTCACGATGGTTATTTACTGGGAATTGGTTCATTTTTATTTATTGAGCTTAAACACTGGGGGAAACATTTGCTCATGACTTATGTTTATTTTTTAACGAGCTTGAACCATGTGCTAAAACTGCTCGATTAATCCAGTCGTATAATAAGAATGTCCCATTTTAAAACGACAATTTTTAGAGTTTTGCCCCACATCCTTTCTTTATGCAAGTTAGGAAACGACCAATCCTACGAGTTTAAAGGGTTAGAGGACCTACAAATTTAAAAAAATAAATAGTCGCTCTTCACTTGCACGCCAAAAGGTTTGCATGCCCCCAGGTATAAAATAAAGTTTTAAGTTCACCTTTCATTCTACCGACAAAACATTTGCTTTATTAAGAAAGGTCTACCTCTTTCAGGTTACCAAAGATTGTTCTATTCACACCGCAAACAAAACACTTCTTCAGCGATGTCTACCGAAATAGACAAAGGTGAGACAATCCACTCACATAACTTTGACGAGAGAATCTTATTCCAGTCTAACCCCCTCTTCCAATCACGGACGGGAGTACAATCCAGTCATATATCTCTCGCGGAAACCTACCCTATACCCGAAGTTTTCCTGCCGAAGCAGAAGTCATGCCCCCTGAATCACTCGCGCTCATCAGGTGGACAGATTGGGGATTGATGAGACATTCCTTGTGTGAAAAGACCATTTAGGGATGGTATATAACTATTTTCTATGCGTGATCCGGGAAATGAAAGCTGGTCTATGAGCTTGACCACTCTTCCTTCATGTGGAAAACACATTACTCTAAAGAGTGATGAGACAATAGCTCCCATGCAATAAATATAGTCTTGTCCAAGGAGTAGATTATAATCCAGGGGTCCTTGAACTACCATTACGTTCATGTGAACGGTTTTCCCTCTCAATGTTATGGGCACATTGGGAAGGATCCCTGACGGTTGACTGGTTCCTTTGTCAAATCCTGTTAGATTTCTCATCTCAGGTAAAAGCGATGGAGAACCAAGCGCTTTCCAAGCAGTCAAGGAAAGGATACTCACAGAAGCCCCTTCATCTATGATGGTACCAGCCATAACCATTCTATATATTTGAGCAATAATTCAGAATGGTACATTAGCCGGTAAACGGGTTCTGCCTAGTTGATTCCAGTCGAAAGAAACAACTAGGTTGCTTGGAGGTGGGACTGAATAGACGGCCGGGTACGACTCTGACAAACTTCCTTCCTGCAGTAAAGGAATGGGTAAATTGCCCCCATGTTCATCGGAGTCTGTGCTTACGAAAAGAATTTGGACGGTGTTATCCTTATTCTCTTCTGTGACTGTATCATCTGAAGATGAAACCTTTGAAGGCAAGACCGGGTCAACTGCCGCCTCGACCTTTTGACTTTCGTCTGGTATGGGTTCAGATGGTTTGTCTTCAATGATAGATGCTTCGGCCGACCACCTGGGTGGGTCAGCCGGATTTTCAACTAGTGACGGACTCGGCAAGAGTTTTTTATATCCAAGAGGAAGTCATAACGGTGAAACCGGACGATCGTCCAAAACTCTTTTAGCCTCGTCTAAGAAGGGACAACGGTGGATGGCATGATCACCTTCGTACAGTTTACAAGGAAATCTATATTTTCCTTTTTGTCCTGGGGCTTCACTTTCACTAGTCGACGGTGTGTTTTCAACATGATCATCAGAGGTTGACGACACCGGGTTGTGCAAACGAGGAGACCAGTCCCTTAAGATCCGAGGGATGCAAGGACAATCTCTATGATAGTGGTCTCCTTTG
The DNA here is from genome assembly GCA_031772625.1 of Pinus tabuliformis. NCBI lineage: Eukaryota > Viridiplantae > Streptophyta > Pinopsida > Pinales > Pinaceae > Pinus > Pinus tabuliformis. The sequence continues at coordinate 2,042,371,180 of CM062816.1, forward strand.
CAAATGACACATGGCGATTTAGGCCTGGTCGGTGCAGTGTGTGGGTTTTCGCTAGACGACACTTGGTTGCCCCCTTTCGCTTTTGGCTCCTTCTTCTTCTTCTCTTTCTTCTTCTCTTTCTTCTTATTTTCCTTCTTCTTCTCAGGTACTTGATTTTTGGCTTTACCAACCCTATCAAGCGAAGAAGAAGGAGGAGAGGAAGAATTGGAGGAAGTAGAAGGTTGGTGGGTAACTCTGGATTCGTCTATGCTGAATCGATTTTTCAGGAATTGTGGTGTTCTGAACGACAGAGATTGAGAAGAGCCATACAGGAAAGCCGATTGTCAATCCTGGAAGCGACAATGTGGCCATATGGGGTGCACCAACATCTCCCCAAGAGGAGAAGGGACTAGAATTTCCTCCAAGGGGAATTCCTTGGTTGGTGGGTTCCATTTTCTCAACCTAAGATCAACGTAGGAAAGGGTGATGACTATTCCGTTTAAAATAAATTTTAGACGCTTTGACACAACTTGTTTTTTCAATTTTTAAGAGTCGAGAAAAAACAAAAGATGACTCTAGTCGCCTTCGATTTTTAATGAGCCTGAAGTGACAAGTGCTCAGATGGACCTTTTCCGTTAAGGAGTCTGAAAAGGAACGAAAGGGACTGCTCTGGAAATCTAGGTAGAGGGATTACCAAACCAATCGCAAAACTGCAGAATACTTTTTACGGTACAGTAGTCAATCTTCCCGAATGCTGTGTTCAGTGCATTGCGATCGATAGGGTGGCAGACACGGCTTCCTATGGATAAAGGATTAAGCCTATTGTGGTCTCCCAAAATATACTCGACGGTACGTACTGGCACTTATCGTCTCAAAGTGGAGGAATCACCCAACCATCAGTGAGAACAACAGTTACCAGGTTTTACGACGCCGGAATACGTCTCTAGCCTAGACTTCTAGATGTTGTGCGTTAGGTTCCAAAGCGTTGTTAGATTCATTAAATTTATTTTATAGTTGATCTTGCTTAAGAAATTTTCCTTTCAGGTTCACCGCGAGATGTAGATGTATAATTCCTAAAATGCAATCTAAGATGATAAACAATCTTTTATCCTCTTTGTGCAATGAAAATCCTAGCTACTAAGGAAAGAGAGACAGTATTCTTTCACAAAGAGCAAAGAGCACACACTAAATGCACTGTCCTAAATCAAACCAATCAAACAGTCTAAATGCAAATGCACATGCATGTATTTGTTTTCGACTTTCTTAGTATGTGAATGGTAAAAGGAAAGCTAATGCACAAATCTGAATTACTTCTCAAGCGACAATTATTAACAAGTTTCTTTTCAAAATAAAAAATGGAGACAATCACAACACTTTACGATTTGGAAATGAATACTTGCTTTTGTCACTAGAAAAACTACAAATTCAGACCAAATACAATAGTAACAGGGTAATTGACTATCAATAGCAACTAAACTCTTTCCTATGACTGAAAACGACACTTGCGACACTTTCAAATCAAAGGACGACATTACAATTACGTTACTTTTTGCAAAGGAGAACTGAAAATGACTCAACAAATACACAAAAACATTTACAGTTCTTTTGCACAATGGAGGCAGAATAACAACAAGGAAAAGGGGTTTCAAACAGAGATATATTGATTACAGGCAGCAAAATTCATGAATAGAACTGAAAAGAATGAATCACAGAAACCAAAACTGAACAATGCCTAGTCTGATCAGCGCACCTGTAACACAGTGAACTTGAAATGCAGCACACCTACTACACTCGGGAAGTGCGCTGAATTTTAGATTCATAGAACAGTACCTGCGCTGGGCCAGAGACGAGACTTTGCTTGGGTTCTGGGTCACAGTTTGCAGTTCAGTTCATGGGTTTTGGCCGAGCAAATGGTAATCAGTAATGCAACAATCAGGGGTAGATCTAAGGAGGTTCTAAGAGCTACCACGGGGGCAATTAGAGAGTTTGTGAATCAGTTGTTTAAGTCATAAACAAATCGCGGAGATTCACTGAAACAAAATTTATCTACTTTGCATTTGCATAGAAAATGCAGTTCGAAAGCTACCTGGCTCGACTTCAGGCCCCATCTGTAAGTTTATAAAATAAACAATCAAGGAAGATAAACAAACAAACTAATTCGTCCCCAGTGGAGTTGCCATTTTGTTACAGGGAAAAGTGTCTACACAGAACTGCTTATCCCACTAAGGTGTGGTAGCTACCTTAGAAACAAACAAAGTAAAGCTACTTTCATTTTTCCTTTATGAAATATAGATGAGAGAAGAACAAAGAAGACCAACCTCTGTCTTACGCTAATCTCCTAGTTCGATTCCTCTCTCTCTTGATAGTCTTTCGCTACTTGCTCCCTTGTACGCCCAGCTTCACAGAGTACCTGTAAGATCACAGTAGCATAACGCTATACAAGAACATGGATCTATAATCATAAACAATCTAGGATCAGATGTAAATTGACCATACAAATGCATAAAACATAAATGACACAAGAGTATGTATGAAAACTTGAATAGCTTTTATTGATAAACAAGAAAGAGCCAAGGGAGTTACAACCAGTTGTTCTGACCCAGCATCATCCTCTTAGCAAGTAAGCCCTTATTCACCTCATACAAAGCTTAGATCACCCAACACTATGATGTTGTCTCAAGAAACCAACAGTAATTCCTTACAATATGCAAAATTCCAGCCTCTGGATCTCTGGGATGAGGGATCCATATATAGATATCTGTAAGGGAGATGAGTCAGCTTGTGATTTGATTAGTGTCTTCCCTCTGATATTTCTTGCTTCCACTTGGAGATTGATGATCTCTTACTCATCCTTGGTCGAATTCAGAGAGGCAAGTGTCACAGGAGAAGTTTCTGGAAGATTCCATGCCTCTCCACCTCGCAGAATGACACTACCATTTGTCACTTCTCGCCCATCGCACCCCATAGAAGGGCTTTTTGAAATGCAACGCACCCACACAGTGTATTTAGGTGAGATGCAATGCACTTTGCCTATGGAGCAGCTGAAATGATCCTGTTTTGACCAGTTCTGAGCAGTTTTTCATGGAGAACTTCTGGGAGAAGCTGTAATCAGTTGACCTTGTTCCTTTAGGGGTTAGAACAACACTTTTAGGGACTTAGGAGCCCTTGGTTTATGGACATTTTATGCTTGGGGTTGCAGTGCCCAAAAATGTCTATAACAGTGATTACCATCTGTCTCATAATGTATAAAAAGAGAAAAATTTACAAAGGGTTTGAATTTGGAAGAACCTGGAGACTAAGCCACTGTATTCTTGATTAAACTGTTGATTAATGAAAGAATCAGAAGTTTTCCACACATTGTTGGGTATGATTTTGTAACTCCTCTGTTATGTGTCATCATAAGTCTTCTTTCCTTTAAGTATGGTAATGAAGCTACAGGTATTTGTTTGCTTATGTGGATGAAGTTAAATTTCCTTAAAAGAGCACTCTTATACTTGAATTTCCTACCTCTACAATTCTTTTAAGTTACAAATAGTAGTTTCTGTGTAAAATAGCATATTGTCTTTAACTCCGCCAACTGTCACACATAATAGTTTCTGTCTAAAAAAACATATTGTCTTTGAATTCTCCAAGCATTATTGATTCAACATTTATATTCAACAATCAAATTCCATTCTGATACTTTCATATCACCTAAGTATTGAGGGTTTAAAACTAGGTCTTTCAAGTCCTTCATTTGAGAAAACAACATACAATCAAGTGACATAAATAATAAACATTAATGTCTTAAGCACAATTTCTACATAGACAAGAAATTGGTTTCTTAAGGGACAACATTAATTGGCGCCATTGCCAGGGAGAAAAGACAAGAACACTTTTCCCTAGGTTTTTAATATTTTCCTCTAGTTGTTTAGTGAGGAGGAAATATTGGGCTGTATTGAACAAAAATAATAACTCTGGCTCCAAAGAGGCCCCATACAAGGTCAGATACCTCACAGCAAAAAGTTCAAGCCCTTTCAAACCCTGAGAGTCTAGTTTCCAAGAGGGTTGGAAGGCCAAAAACTCCACTTACACCAAGTCCTACACTATCTGCACTCGGCAACAACTCAACTCATTTTTCATCCAAACATTCATCTTTTATTGACCAAGAGTCACCTTTTACATCTACTTCATTTCAAGAACCCAACTATCAATAACAGTCTTTAGAGTCTGTTTCTTTCTCAGTGTCTGCTATAGTTATTCAACCTGAACCTATAACTATCTTGCCACCTTCTCATACTCCATTTACTCCTCAGTCAGGTTCTACAACTGCTAGCGCTCAAGGTTTAGTAATTTCAGGAGCAAACATGGCAGCACCTGCATTCTTGATGAATAGGTATGCATGCACCTATTCAGTTGCCACAACAATTGAATCAAATGCCTCAAGGATACTTGAAGATTCTTCCACGTTTCACAGGGGAGGATGAACAAACATCAAAGAATCATATAGCAGTATTTTGTAATTTTTCAGAGAATCTAAATGTTGAGCATCTCGATGTTGTTTTAAGACTTTTTGTGCAATCCCTAGATGGAGAAGCAAGAAAATGGTTTAAAGGACTTCGTAATAACTCTATTCCTACATGGGAAGAGATGAAGCACTTGTTCACCAGATATGGCGAGAAAAAAGAGACCATGGGTATTCACTCATAGAGTTTAATGTTATTAAGAAGAAATCTGATGAAAGTGTTGTCGAATTCATTAGAAGGTTTAATAAATTATATAATAGTCTTCAAATGGAGATTAAGCCCCCTCCTACTGGTGAAAAAGTAACTTTTGCAGGGGCTTTTGAGTCAAATTTTTGATTCACATTGAGGGAGAGAAGATCTGCAACCCTTGATCAGATCCAAACTGATGCCTTAGAGATAGAAGAAAATCTGGTGGCTGCAGGTAAAGCACCTGAGACATAGCCTATCCAAGATAAGGGAAAGGCTAAAGTGGAATCCTATCAAAGTCAAATATTAGAGGATGTGAGTAATGTAATTAAAACTTTGTCAAATAAATTGATTAAATTAGAGTTGGAGAGTAAGAATTCTTAGAGGCAAGCACAACAGAACAAAAACTTTAATCCACAATATAGAAGACAACCTCTGCAAATCTTGCAGAAGGAGAGAAAAGATCAAGATCAGATTCAAGCACCATAGTATTTAGAGGCAGATCTTGGTGAAGAACCAGAGCATTCCAGGGACCATGACGATCAGATTCCACATTTTATGCAGTAGATGAAGATGAACTACGTGTTGAGGAAGACGAATATGAATATACTGAAATAGATGTTATCTATGATGAGAATCAAATTGATGAATATTGGAAGCAGTTTTCTGATTTTACGCAGGCAGAATTACATAAGAAATATGACTTGAGATCAAGGAAAATATCTAGAAGTCAAGAAGATGAAGGTGAGGAGCAAGTTCCAGCTCCCTTACAAAAGGTGACTCCATAGGGACCACAACCTGCAAAACAATTGAATAAAGGAAAGCAACAGCAGAATGCAAATAGCAAGACTCAAATACTTCAAGGTGAGTCTTCTCAAGATAGAAGTGAAAAAAATCCTTTAGAAAAACGTGTTTCCATTCCACAAGAGATTTCAGTCATGAAGAAAATTGAAGATGAAAATGAAAGGAATACTAAACAGGTTCATGTGTTTAGTCTTACTAAAGAATTAGAAAAAATTAGAATTTAAGTTCCCCTCATAGAGTTGGTTAAAACACTAGTTTATCAAAGAAAGATTGCTGAGTTTATCAATCTAAAAGAGAATGTAAATATAAATGATATTGTTAATCTGCAAGAAGATAAACGAGTAGTGGTTTTTGGTCCACAAGTGGATGAGGTAGATTCTTCAACACCTCCTTTCTACATTTATTTATTTATTCATGATTTCCTCTTGCACAATTGTATGTTTGATTCAGGAGCTTCACTTAGCCTTATGCCATTATCAGTGATGAAACAACTAAAGCTACAAGTTACTAAACCTTACAGAGATTTGTATTCTCTCGGTTCAAATAAAGCCAAATGTCTAGGGATCATTAAAGATATGGTGGTGTCACTAGCCCAGGTCCTAGCTAGAAGCTTGGTAATGGATGTAGTGGTAGCATATATCCGTGCTAGGTTTGGAATGTTGCTATCTAGGTCATGGGAGGCTAAATTGCGTGGTGTTTTGAAGCTAGATTTTACTTATGATGTCATACTAATTTTTGGTGGAGAAGAAAGGAGGTTGTACAAAGAGACAAGATTTGTAAAGACAATCACAAATAATAGAGCAAGTAATTCACTTGTATATAGCCAAGAGAAAGATGACTTTTCTTGCTTCGTGATGCATGACAATGCAGAGTTGGCTGAAGATAACCAAAGGCTGCTTACTTCAGCCAGTGTAAATACATATCTGCAAATAGAAGGGGTGTGGAAGTGCTTATTTGATGGAGCCTATTATCAAGAAGGAACAGGTGCTCGTTTCATTCTAATTGCACCTGGAGGTAATATGTTCCCTTTTACTTTTAAATTGGAGTTTGAAGCAACAAAAAATGTGGCAGGATATGAATCCTTGGTCATTGCTCTGCAAACAGCAAAACAAATGGGAGCTCAGTCAGTTTCTGTTTTTGGAGATTTAGAGCTGATTATAAAACAAATAAAGAACCAATGTTAGACAAAACACCCTAGGCTTAGGGCATACAGAAATGAAGTGTGGGATTTGGTTGAGAACTTCTTTGAAGATTTCAACATTCAGTTCATTCCAAGAGATGGAAACAGATTAGCAGACTCTTTGGATGTGGCTGCTAGTACTTTTAGGCCTCCTATTAATCCAAAGCTAAGATATGAGGTTGAAATGAGGCATAGGCCTTATGTTCCTGATAATATAAATCACTGGCAGATTTTTGAAGATGATCAATAGATTAAGGAATTCTTGACTATGATTGAAGATTTCTAGGGCATAGAGATTGATCAAGATGAAGATGAACCAACATAAGGTGCAGAAGTAAGAGGTTTGAAAAAATCTATAGCTGATCAAGATTATTCAATTGAAAGATAATACTCTCTGAGAAGGGGACTTGTCCCTCTTGAAAGGATTTTTAACTCCAATGATGTAGCTATTAGTTTAGAGAAAATTCCACAGGATGAGCAGATTCAAGGTCATAATATTGGAACCTAGAAGGAGCCCAAGTTAGTCAAATTATTTAATGGAGTTCCACTTAATTATAAGGAGAGATATCTTAAGCTTTTCAAGGACTATGTTGATGTTTTTTCTTGGTCCTATGAGGATCTTAAAATATATGATGTAATTATTATTCAGCACAAGATTCCCTTGAAAGAGGGGATTAAACCATTTAAGCAGAAACTTAGACAGATAAATCCTCTGCTTTTACCATTGATTGAGAAAGAAGTCAAAAAGATTCTTGATGCCAAAATAATAGTTCCACTCAGGTACTCTGACTGGGTGGACAATTTAGTGCGTGTAAAGAAGAAGAATGGATAGATAAGGCTATGTGTGGACTTTAGAAATCTCAATAGGGCCTCCTTGAAAGATAATTATTTGTTACCTAAAATGGATCATGTACTGCAAAAGGTAACAGGATCATTCAGGATGTCAATGATGGATAGGTTTTTTGGGTATAACCAAGTGGCTTTCGATAAAGAAGATCACAAGAAGTCTGCATTCACAACTCCTTGTGGAACCTTTATGTATGCTAGAATTCCTTTTGGGTTGATGAATGGAGGTGCTACATTTCAGAGGGTTATGGACATTGCTTTTGTGGGTGATAAGTTTGTAGTGATATACATGGATGACATCAATGTTTTCTAAGTCTGATAAGGAGCATATGGACCATCTTAAAAAGACTTTTGAGAAATGTAGAAGATTTGGGCTTTCCTTGAATCCTAAGAAGTCTATTTTTGCTCTGGAGGAGGGCAAACTATTGGGCCACATTGTCTCTAGAGATGGAGTGAAGATAGATCCAACAAGAGTGCAAGCTGTGCAGAAAATACCCCTGCCCAGGAGTAAGAAGGACCTCCTTTTAATATCCTTGACTTATCCCCTAGGCTTGAGAAGATAAATATGAAAAACCCTTTGGCCTCCAATCTCAGGTCTATCTCCCCCTTGGGTTGCCACTTCAATTGTATTCACTTTAACATTTCCTTCTCATTGGGCCATCCTCCTATGAATTTGCAGATGAAGGCATGGTCCTTCATATGCTGATGATACTTTTCCATCATGTTTGGTGTGATCAACAATTTAGGGTTATTCATGGCTTAGGGTAAACATCTACCACAAAATTGAGCTTGCCATTGAGCTCCCATAACTGGATTTCCCATCATCCTACCATTTCCCAATTAACTACTAGAGTTTTCCGAAATTCACAACTCGGTTCCTACTACCACATTTCTGTAGGATGAGATTTCACCCCTCCCCTCGAACCACTCATCCTCTAGGTTAGTCAGTCCCAATATTTTGGTACAGAGAACCCTTTTAGTAATCATAAACTATGTTCACTTGACCTTCCTAATTGAGAAAATTTTCAAACTCTGGTTTGCAGACTAGGTTGTAGAGATCTTCCTTGCCTTTTCATTTTTTTTAAAATATTGATACCATTAAAATTACTATCACATTACAATTTAAGGAGGAGTTGCACTATATTAAAAGATAAGAAAAAGATAAACTATTATAAAAAGTTCATTAACCACTATTTAAAGAATCAAATTTATCTTTTTTTTTTTTATAATAATATATATATAAAAAAAAAAGTGAACATTGTTAAAATGAAATAAACAATCAACTTCAACTAATTTCATAATAAAATAAAGCATTGGATAATTCATACAACACTATATTTCAAAAAAAAAATCATTTTTATAATAATAAAAATAAAATTAAAAAACATTTTTTTTAATTATTTCATATATATCCACATTAAATTTTAATTTTAATATATATTTAATAATTTTCTTAACCATTTTAATTTATAAAAAATATGTAGATCTAAAAAAATCTTTAATATTTTTAAATATAATAAAATTTAAAAATGAATAATTTTTTTTTTTCAATTTATTTTAAAATTTAATATATCAAAAGGTGAGGAAATCATTATCTCGTCATCTTGACATTAATATCATTACTTTATATGAATAACAATATAAAATAATTTATATATTGTATTTATTATTTTTGGTCTCAATATAGTAAAATGACTTGGTTGATGTAAGAAAAAGTTAATGATAATTTATATTTTATTTGTAATAAATAGGAAAGTTGTTGTTTAAATATTATATATTATGTTTGAGAGTTTTTGGTTAGAATTTGGTGAAATTTTTTTATCAAATTTTGATTTTTGTTGTTTAAAATGAGTTTTCGATTGTATATATAGATTTAGCACCCAAAAAACCATTAGAGTACTTGGAATTTGGAGAGTTCACAACTCAAACTTGTGATTCCAACAAATTCATGTCAGATTCTAGGTAAATTACACTGAAAATATACAGAAAACACCTCCAAGACTTATAATACTGCTATAGAAAGAAGTATGAAAATATGTTATTGTGTTGAGAGATGCTCTCCAAACAAGTATGGTATAGATGTTGTAACATAATGGAGTATTGTAACGTAATGTAATGTAAACATTTTAAAAATAAAAATAACCCTATAGAAATAAAATAAAAATGATCCATGGTATTGAACTATGGTATTCATGTGGAATATAACCTATTTAAAGGGGGAAATTAAACCAACATACTCTTACCTCCTTCGAGCGGGAGCATGATCTTCAACTACATCCAAACCAGAGTGAACTAGCTGATTTATACGTTTACAGTAGAAGATAAACCTTAATTTTTATTTGATTGATTTTCCTTGCACTGAATATTTTACTTATTGCTAATGTTTTAAATTTTAAGATTTATTTTCTTAATATTATATTATTGTGAGTTTCAAAAATTAAAAATCTTACTATTTTGTCAAATATTATATTGTAATGAATTTTCTAAACCAATCTAATTTATCTTCAAATCTCTGGAAATGCAAACATTTTTTAAATGAAAAACTCGAAAAAATATTTAATAACCTAATGCGATGAAAATAATAAACATTTCTTATTCAGCTCCATGCTAAACTAAAGTAGTTCTTGTGCTGACTCTGCACTGACTTGATTTCATCTGTAAAGACAATGTTGATGTTTGATGGAGAAGGATCCAATTCCTTTGGATGATGGGTCTTTTATTTGCACTGGTCAACATGAAAAACAACTAACAACGATGTGAGCTAAGCAAAACATAAAATATGAAATTTGGGCTATGAAAGTTTGACATGTAAGCAGAAAATATGAAATTTGGACTATAAAAGTTTGATATGTAACAAAGAGTTTGGGGACTGGTGGAATTCATCCTGCCTCTGACACTGAGGAAACATATTATGGTGTGTGGGGGAGGTCTAGGATTCTTCTGGATTGAAGAATGGAAAAGAATGATAAAAAGGTGGGTTTTATGATATGTCACGTCATTGCCAGCAAAATTTGGGCCATCTTAGAATGTGGCGGAATGCTAAATGTTTTGAAGGGACCCTGTTTAGGTTGGGTGTGTAATCTTAAGGACTTTGCATTATTGAATATCATCACTAAGGTTTCAATAACTGGAATCTACATTAAGGTTAGGCCAAATCCATAGAAAAACATGCTCCGCACTCGATGGCAGAGCATTCGATGGGTTTTATACTAGTAATTTTAATCATGGATCGTGGTAATTGAGTTTTTTTTTTTACCTTCCTTATTGAAAGAAAGAAGTCTTATAAAAAAAATCACCAAAGCAAAGTTTGCATACACGGAGAATTGGTGTGCTTTGAAAGATAAAAAAATTAACCAATCAAACAACATTAATCAAGGTGTAATGAACAGGATTAAGAAGTAATAAAAATAAAAATAATTTAATTGGTATAAAAAATAATTTAATTTATATTTAAAAATAATAAAATAATAGTTTTATTAATAAATTGAAAATAATAATAACCGTAAGAATTTTTTAAAATTGGTAATAAAAAATATTTTAATTTTTATTAAATTAAAAAAAAATAGTTAATAGTTGGTTATTTTAGGCTATTTTGCCAATAACATAAACACACATCTTAATTCTTATCTTAGCTTAGATCCATTTTAATTTTGATTTTATATATATATATATATATATATATATATATATATATATATAACCAACTTAGATACATTTTACTTTGGATTTACTAAGCATATAGTGGGATCAAACTCTTAAGATACAAATGTGCAAACCTCTTTTAGAGTGAAAAAGATTTGTTATATATATATATATAACTAGCTTAGATCCATTTTAGCTTTGGATCTACCAAGCATATAGAGGGATCAAACTCTTGAGGTGTAAATGTGCAAACCTCTTTTATGGTGGAAAAAGATTTGATCCCTCTCAACACTTGGTAGATCTGGGGTTGAGGTGGATCTAAGTTGGTATTAACTAAAAATAAAGTGATTGCGCCAAGATGCACTATCCAACCCAGTGTGGTAGAGATGTTGTAATGTAATGTAAACATTTTAACTCATTTAAAACAAAATAAACATAAACATAAAAATAAATATAACAAAATAAAAATAACCCTATAAAAATAAAATAATAATAAAAATAAAAATGACTCATTGTATTGAGAATCCATGGTATTCATGTGGAATATAGCCTATTTAAAAAGGGAAATTAAAACATCCTATATTAATCTTAACTCTAGATCTAACAAACATAAAAAAAGATCAAATCTCTTAAGCATCTACTACAAGGTTCAATAATTATTGCATATTTGTTCACATTTTTTCATAAATAAAAACCAAAAACCTATAATACTTAGTATTGCTCTTGTCATACTTAGAGTCAATTTTAACATAAGAATCATGTAACTCAACCAACAATTATAGAACATTTACCTACATAATGCATTATATAATGTATGTTCATACATGACAACTTAATCAGTCATGAATCCAATGAAATTGATTACACTTATGTAATTTAACATAACACCATGAACTCAACAAACTTATCGACGTTTGAGGCCTAGATAAGGTGAAGTTGCTTTACTAAACTTGGGAAATATATATGTTATATAAGCACAAATTTGTGCACAATTTTTTATGGACCAAATAGCCAAAAAAAACATAAAATGATTGAATTCAGTAATGGCGCTGCTAAGTCAAGTGAAAGAACTAATGAATAAGAAACCTCTTCAAGTGGAACCTTTTATTATACGATATCAAATGCATATAATAATATAATTATTTAAATGAGTCGCTAGATAAATATATAAGAAATATAGATGAAAAAAAAACTAATAAGACAACATAGCTATAATTGATGTAATGGTAATGAAAAAAGGGTATGGTTAGAGACTTAACATGCCCCTCCATTTTAATCAAGCACTATGCTTAACTTTGATATAATCCATTAATACCTCTTCCAACATTGACTTCATATGATTAATAGTTCCAACTCTATGCTTAACCTTGACATAATCCATTAATACCTCTTCAACATTGACTTCATATGATTAATAGTTCAAGAAGATATTTAGTCTTGATTATTTGTCTTTTATTTGATCGGAAAACCATGCGCTTGTCACAAACTTTTGAATGTTATTTTTGAGACCTTCCAACAAAAATTCCTTCTTAACCATGTGATAAGTATCTTACAAATGTGCAGTTTAGAAAAGACTTTCTATTTGAATTGGGATTTTTTAATTTTTTACATGATATAGAAAATCCTTATACCATAGTGCATCAATTTTCTAAGTAAATTGATTAGATGCACTAGGGTCATGTTGTAGTTGTTAAATGAGATTCCATGTATTTTAAATCCACCACCATTCTATTTTTACTTCTTTCACGTTATCAACTTTTAAAATAGAAATGAGACAAGGTGTCCTTATATAATAATTACACCCACCCAAGGTGTCCTTATATGGAATTGGTGGGGCAAATACTATTTACTCTAGCTAGCCAATGAGAGCCTTTCATTTTCGTCCTTCTATCCAATAACAACCCTCCCTTCATTTTCGTCCAGACTACATCTAAAAAAATTTAAACATGGCAATAACGATGGATTCGAGGTCGTTGCAATGAATTTCCTCGGGTTCTTTTCATTAATGGCCACCCGCCACGAGACTTATGGGTCTATCAGTGACCGAAACGAGACTTCTGCGTCTGTTAGTGAAACGGTAGAGGTATTTCAATCAGGCTGAAGCAGAGAGGGTTTCGGTTGTCCACTGGGAGCAGCCTCGATTGCTAGCTGCAGTCCCTAGGAGTGACAACGCCAAGTTAATTAATGGAGATAATGGAGATAGCGCGTGTTTTTTATTTAGCAATTTGAGCAACAACGAGATGATTTCTTCTTCACTGTTTTGGTTGTTGGTGGTGCGCAATGGCCGCTTATTCTATGTTACAGACTATAGTGTATGCTGTCGATCCTATCGGAACCATGGACACCACGATGCCCTCTTGGCTGTGATCAACAAGCCCTTCAGCAACACGACCCCGAAGGCGTCGAGATTCATCTCGAAAGAGGAAATTACCTCATCAGTGAACCTCATCAGTGAACCTCTGCACAGTCCAAGTGAGGGGCAAAAATCCTCTGCACCATCTTTGCATCTCCCGCCCCCAAATGCGCACGAATGCAGTGTAGTGTGGTGCCTATTTCAAGAATGCTTGAAGATCAAGCTAAGAAAAGGGGAACAAAAACCGGAATATAAAGCAAGCAATTCCGTGGTGAAATTACTTTACTTAAATACTCGATATAAATGAGATAAATCAGGAAAAACGCATGATACTGGAAACTGTGATAACCCATGATACTGGAAACTGTGTTATTATATGTACAGAAACAGAAGAATTTCGATTGTCAAGGTGTGCTTGCTGAGAGGGTGATGTCAAGGTGTTATTGCTGTGGGGATGCGTGCTTTTGGTGTGGCTTGCATTTTTTTTTTCCAACCTTCGCCCATGGGGAACCTTGCTGATAAAATCAATTAGGGCCTATTTATCGTCGGTTGGCTCCCCTTAACCACAACCACTACTAGCACCAACATCAAGAAACCATCAAAAGTTGTCTTGGATTCTCCATCTACGGCCAATACATCATAGCAAGCCAAACACAGAGACACACTTGCTGCTATTCTTCTCTGCCAGTCATGCTTTTGTAAAATGCCCAACAAACCCACGTTGCAGAGAAAAAATTGCTGTCATGGATAAGATCTAATTAGAAATGTTGCAACTGTATAACACCCTTACTTGAGAGGATATTTGGCTTCAACAGACATACCAATCTGATCAATTAAAAAGGCTTTTACATTAACATAAGATGTACTTTGAGGGAAGAGGAGGTGCATACCTTACAAGCCACAACAAAAACATGGTTGCTCGAGTTACATTTGAACTCTGAACTAACCAAACTCAAATTCAAAAACAAGATCTTTTAAATGTCAAAAAACTTAAGACTCACTCTTGAAATTCTTAAATTGTTCCACTGATGATACTTCCTTGCCAACTATCTCTGACGATGTCATCCAAAGCAAGATAAGAAATAGATGAAGAGAATGTACAGCTTGATAGCGAGCTCCAGTAAATTCGGGTCTCTAGAATTTTAGTGTTTGGAATCGATTTGCAATAGTCTTACCCATGTTCTCACACCTAATCTTTCACCATAAACATATTTGATGAATGATAAGATAAAATGTGAAAAGAATTGAAAAGAAAGAGATGTAGCTCTCAGGTGTGGCCTGCACCTAAGGTCTACACTCACAAAACTTGAGAGATCACTCTCGTCCACTCTATTTACTAATCAATCAAAGATTACATCATTAAATACAATACTAGGAAATAGGAAGTTGCACCCAAACCCCATAACTATAGGAACTAACCCTAAACTAGGGAGAAAGTTACAACAATGTAACTATTTTCTCCATTAATATCAAAACAATATTAATTATTCTCAACTCCCCCCCTTAATGGAGAAAGGGTTCTCCTGGACTCCTAGCATCTTTCTAAACAATTCAAATTTCACTCGTGCAAGAGGCTTTGTAAAAATATCTGCCACATTGTCACAAGTTTTACAATATTCAACAGCAATTTCTTTTGACTGTATTTTCTCTCTAACAAAATGGAACTGAGTGTCTATATGTTTGGTGTTTTTGTGAAGCACTGGATTGTATGCTAATTTGATGGTGCTCTGGTTGTCGCTTTTGATAGAAGTGGGTTGCTTCTGTTCTTTCCCTGCATCTATGAGAAGTCTCCTCAACCAGATCGCTTCACATGTTGCTACACACAATGCTTGATACTCAGCTTCACATGACGACAAAGCTACATTACTCTATTTCTTGCTGCTCCATGCTATGACCCCGGAACCTATGTTGAATGCATAACCTGTGATGGACCTCCGATCATCCAGGTTACCTGCCCAGTCTGAGTCTGAAAAACCTGCTAGAGTAACATCAGATACATCAGTGTATAAAATACCAAAATGAACAGTTCCACAAAGATACATCAACACACTTTTTGCTGTTGTCCAGTGACTTTCACGCGGTTTCGACATGAATTGGCTCAACACACTAACTGAGTATGCCAAGTCAGGTCTGGTTGTTGTAAGATATATCAGGCTGCCAACCAGTTGTCTGTACATTGTGGCATCTACCTCCTTAGTGCCATCATCACTGCTCAATTTCAGATTTTGCTGCAAAGGTGTCGTTGCTGATCTACACCGATCCATCCCAAACTTTTCCAATAGATTTCTAGCATACTTCCCTTGGGTAAGAAAAGTTTGCCCAGTATCTCTGAAGACTTCTAATCCCAGACAATAGTTAAGGCTTCCAAGATTTTTCATCTCAAAGACTTGTGCCATGAGCCTTTTGATTCCTCTGATTAAGTCATCTGCATTTCCTGTTAGAATCATATCATCCACATATAGAGAAATCAAAATAATCTGCCCCTAATTATTGTACTTGGTATACAAATTTGGGTCATTTAAGCTTCTATGGAAACCATGCTCTATAAAGAAAGAATCAACCTTTTCATACCAAGATCTGGGAGCTTGCTTTAAACCATATAAAGCCTTTTTCAACCTACAAACAAGCTGTTCCTGCCCCTGCTTTACAAATCCTTCTGGCTGTACTAAGTAAATTTCTTCTTTTAAATCACCATTTAAAAATGCAGATTTAACATCTAGTTGGTGTAATTCCCAATTACATTTAGTAGCTAAAGCAATAAGTAATCTGATTGTATTTATCTTTGCTACAGGTGCAAAAGTATCATCAAAATGAATACCTTCCTGTTGTGAGTATCCTTTTGCAACCAACCTAGCATTTAACTTATCTATACTTCCATCTGCATTAATTTTGGGTTTAAACAACCATTTACTTCCTATAGGTGTTTTGTTTTTAGGCAGCTCTACTAATTCCCAAGTATTATTTCTAAGAATTGATTCCATCTCCTCATTCATTGCAGCTCTCCATTCCTCAAATTGACTAGCTTCTTTATAATTAGAGGGCTCTATAATGTTCAAAAACTTTGACATCAACGCATAGTTTCTCAAATTCAATGGTAATTGAGTCTTCCTACCTGACCTCCTTGGTAGGGGACTTACCTCAAATTTGTTTTCTTCTGCCATAACTAGGCTTGCTTTTTCACCTTCTTGCTATTCTTCTTCATTCTCTTCTTTCTGCTCCTGTTCCTGCTCCCTTTCATCCTCGTTGCTTTCCTCCAACAGCAATGGAATGTGCCAATCATCTCCAACATCAGCTTTCCTTTCTTGCACCTGTTCATGAAAGACTACATCTCTACTTGCAAATGTCTTACGAGACTCAGGATTGAATAGTTTGTATGCTTTAAACTCTGTACCATAACCAACAAGGATACATTTTACTGCCTTAGGGTCTAGTTTCTTTCTATCAGCGTTGGGTACATGTGCAAATGCCTTTGACCCAAAGACTCTTAAGTGGTTTACTGCTGGTTTAAATCCATATAAGGCTTCAAAAGGGGTTTTTAAGCCAAGAAACCTAGTAGGACTTCTATTTTTCAAATATACAACAGTATTTATCGCTTTTGCCCAAAAAATATTAGATAAACCTTTACCTTGCAGCATGCTCCTTGCGAATTCCACCAAGGTTCTGTTTTTACGCTCTGCAACTCCATTTTGCTGTGGTGTGTGCGGTTACACTGTATACTGCTGAACAATCTCGTGAGATTTGCAGTATTTCATGAATTCCTTTAATCTGTATTCTCCTCCTTGATCAGATCGGAGAATTTTAATACTTTTTCCAAACTGTTTTTCCACCAGGGTTTTGAAATCTATAAAACATTGGAAAGTCTGACTTTTCTTGTTTAAAAAATAAACCCATGAATACCTAGTGCAGTCATCAGTAAACAACAAAAAATAGTATGCTCCCCCTAGCGACCTTGTCTACATGGGACCACATACATCAGTGTGCACTAGCTCTAAGATTCCTGTTTGCCTCCTCCTATCATGCACAGGGAACTGTTCTCTGTGCATCTTTCCTAAGGCACAACCATCACAGTTTAACTGAATATTACGAAAGATGGGGAGACCTTCGACCATACCTTTCTTCTGTAACAACATGAGATCCTACATATTCAGATGACCAAACCTCTGATGCCAGAGTTGTTCAGCTGTCGACTCTCCTGCAACCATGGCTTGCTTTGATATACTTTTTGCATCCAGTCTGTATAGGCTTCTAACTCGCATGCCTGTTGCAACAATTTCATTCCTACAATCCTTTATCACACAGTGAGTCTTGAAGAATTCGACATGCATATCTTGATCAGCCATCATGGATACAAATATCAGGTTTTTCTTTATTCCAGGTACATATAAAACATTTGAAAGGTGACTAATCTTTCCATTTGGTAACTTAACTGAAATCACCCCATGACCTTTAATCCGATATCCATTATCATCCCCTAGATATATTTTTGATCCATTTATAATTTCTTCAAGACTATCAAAAAATTCCTTATTACCTGTCATGTGAGAGGATGCTCCAGAATCGACATACCAGATGTCATCTTCAATCGATGCTGAAAGGGCACAGTCGACTGTGAACAGTTGAAATTCATGACTGAAGTCTTCTTCTTCAACAAAATATCCTCTGTGTTTTGGATTTACCTGTCTCCTCCTTGCCTCATCAGCTTGCTTCTTATAATAACACTCTCTCTGTATATGACCCTTCTTTCCACAATAAAAGCATTTCTTTTCAGAATGATTTGCAAGCATACCTTTATGACAGTGATTTTTATGTGTTGTTCCTCCTTTCTGGACTGATTGCTACTGTGACTGCTTCCCTTTGGATAGTCGTCGTTTTGCCATCAGCGCAAGATCGTCACTTTGGGGGTTCAGATTCAGGTTCTGCCGTCGCTCTTCTTCTTGCTGCAAGATTGCAGTGAGATCATCGAACGTGGGTGTTTTCTCCCTTGCCGAGACTCCAGTGATGAAGGTTTGGAAATCATCACGCATCTCATTCATTGTAATTGCAACAAGATCTTCATCAGCCACCGCCACTCCAATGGCCCCCAATCCGTCTTTAACATCCTTAATTCGCGCAACAAATGCAGTAGCAGACTCCCTTTCGTCCATCCTCATTGAAAATAGCTTGCTTTTCAGAGCCAAAATTCTGTTTGCATTCTAGGTTTCATACAGACTTTTAATTTTCGTCCAAATCTCTGCGGACGTTTTACAGTCTCTGATGTGTGCAATGACATTGTCTTTCACAGACATCTTCAACAGGAATTTGGCCTTGTTTTCTCGTTTTTCCTAGTCTTCCTTCTGTGTGGTTGCAGTCGGCTTCTGCTCATCGCCTGTCACTATAGTCCAAGCATTCACACCTTCGAGCAAGGTCTGGATCTTAAACTTCCAATTCGTGAAGTTAGACCCGTTGAGTTTACCAGATTCGTTAAGGTAAGATTCCATCGTATTACTCATTGTGAATCTACTTAACAACAACAAAAACAATACCTATCAGATGGATCTATCACCTCTGCCACCAATCTACAGTGTCTGGCACTCCCACTCCAATGATCAAATTCGACGTTTTCAACACAGTCGAAACAATGATCTGATCACAATTGATCCGATCCACTTCTCCCAGATTGATCTGCCACTTCGCCGATCCTGCTCTCCCTGCAGATCGCCAAACGAAGTCGAGGTTTCCTGCAGATCTCCTCTGGCGCTTTCCCGATCTATCTCTCCCGGACGGATCTGCAACTCCGCCGATCTGCACCGTTTGCAAACTGCCAAACGAAGTTCACACTATTCACAGATCCCCTTGGCGCTACCTGATGAGCCCCAATTTTTGGTACAATTTGGGCTCATTTGGCCTACTTGCTTTGCTCAAACCATTCATCTTTCATTGCTTATGCATTCATTTCTTGGTTTATTCGTGTTGTTTGTAAGAAGAAGGGTAGGCATTCTATCTACGTGACTAATACATGATGATTTCAGGTTTTTGGCATTAAAAGGGAGCAAAGACCACGAGAAAGGAGACAAGGAGACAGTAAGGTGGCACTGCTGGTTTTTAGGAGAGGATGTCCACAGTCTTGGGGACCTTCCTCGTGATTCCCACCATAGCTCCGAGCTCCAACCAATCTCCCCACCGAGCTTAGAGGCAGCCAACCGTTCTACAGGAACAGCAGTTACAACTGTTCTACAGGATCAGCAGTTTAACCTTCAGTTCGACAGCCGAGCTCCACAAATCAAGGAAACCTGTTGGATTATCATTTTGCATAAATACTGAGGCCGTAGCCTTTGATAGGATCTTTTTGAACTTTTTCATTACTCTTGTAATTTCGAAGTACGAGCTACAGCTCGGTGTTGGTTCTTTTTGTAAGCCAGTTTTGGCATGACATCAGATTTTTGGTTATGAATAAAGGCAGGCAGATTTTGATCTCATTCTGAGTTTCTAAGGGAGCTATAGCTCTCAGGTTAGGGCCCAACCTGAGATCAATAGACCTCCTCTGTGTTGTAATGTTATTTGCCTTTCGTTCCAGCACTTCGTTTTTTTACTTTGACATGCAATTCGAGTTTACAGTCTGTTGATTTAGTTTTTATGAGATTGAATAGGATTAGTTTATGGTGAATTTGCTTCCAGTTGCTTAGGTTAGAAGAGGATAGTTATAATTCATTGGAGCTCCAGAAAAAGGTTGTTAGAGATCACTTCCATCTCTGCTTAGGGATTGGGGTGCAGTCCATATCAACCACCAAAAAGAAACACAGTTCTTTTCACGTCCATGCAAGCTGCAACAGTTACTTTAGTCGTAGATCCATCCATGCACTTTGGTCTTGATCATTACTTCTTCATTCCACTTCCATGCACGAGTTTCTTTCACAAATTTCACTGCTGTTCATTGGTTCAAAATAGCACAGTTAACATAGGTTAAAGAGTCTCGTTTTTGGTGACATTCATAGACAATTTGTTTCATCTACACTGCTCCACACCATTCCATTACCTTCCTCTTCTTGTCAACCACACCTGAAGCCACTCAACCGACCTCTGTTCAGCTCGTTTACCTTCCAGCTCTTCCATTACTCACGTAGCTCCATTTACTTAACCTTTCGTTGATCCCATCCTTCCAGCCATCAACCCACTGCATGCACTCTTTCTCCATCTGACTTCTCTGCTCCTGAGCCATCACCAGTCCCATCTCCATCTCACCTATCCTCCCACACCACTCCATCACTTCACCATCTCCCAAAACTCCCACGGTCGAGCATCCTGTAGAATTTCACAGACTTCCTGTAGAACCCCTGAGTTTCTTGTAGGATCCCCTGCAGACTTCCTGTAGAAGGCTGCAAACTCGGTTGTTGCGCATCCGAACGTGGTAGACTTCTGTGGACTGATGCTAGAGACCCTCTGGGACCTCTCCTAGCCATCCTGACCTTGCCCATGCTTTCCTTCCATTTGAACCGCTCCTGCACAGTCAAACCCTAATCAAAAGCATCATCACAATAAATCCAACCACTTAATGAAAAAATACAAAAACATGTCTTTTCAGATGCAAGTAGCTTAGATGCATGTATTTCAGCTCACTGCAAGTAATGGCATCGTTGGTAGAAGTTTCATTCACAGTTTTGCATTGTAAGGGCCTAGCTAGTCAAATTAGGGTTTACTAGGGTTTTCATGCTTTGTTGGCTTTCAGTTTCTTTCTGCAAATAGATTAGCCTCCTTTGAGTTAGATTTCGTCCATCACTCATAAAGCTTCTTCTGTGAGCATATAGAAGTTGGCTTGAGCCCTAGCGGACTTGTGCCAGCTGACCAAGTGACAGCTGCGGCAAGAGCTAGTACTTGTGCATACAGCACCGTCGCTTCCATGTTTGTACGAACTACCGGGTTGATAAAATTAGAGATAGGAAGCTCCAGGAGTTGTAGCATTATTGCTACAATACTGGAGCCCACCATCTTTTTGGCGCCGTTGCCAGGGAAGCGTCAGAGTATTAGTAATTGTTGCTTTTCTTCTACTTTCTTACTCTTGCCTTCTGCTAAGTAGTTTATTTCATTTCCATTCTGCAAAAGTAGCATAGACATTTCCTGCTTTCATAGATTAGCATTTCCTGCTTTCATAGATTAGCATCTCCTTTCTGCAAGCGTAGACTAGCATTTCCATTCTTGCAATTTCATTTGAGCAAAGTAGATTAGTTCTTTCCTGCTTTCAGTTTAATTCTGCATCTTTCATAGTTAGTTGTAGATCAATCTGTTTCAGTTTTGCAGGTACCAAAGGAAAAAAAGCAAAAACAATCAAAATAAAAAGAAAGTATTTTCCATTTCATGCCTTGTAGGAACCGAGATAGATCAGGCAAATTCCTACCAAACACCCCCACCACATCACTGAGTCACCCTTCTCTCTTCTTTGGTGACAGTGACCCAGAAGAACCTATAGGTGAACATCCTGAGATATACAAAGATCCTATAGTAGGAGAAGAGTTAGAGACCACTCCATCTGAAGCTATGGCTGACAATAGAAGAGAAGATGAGAGAATAGAAGGTGCCTTCCCCATCCGAGAGACCAATGGAGAGATGAAAATGAAGAACATTAGCCCCTCCGCCTTACCTCACTTCCATGGGATGACTACTGAAGATCCGGATACCTTCCTGTTTGAGTTTGCTGTCCTTTGTAGAACCTATGACTATACTGAAGATGAGCAAAAGCTGAAACTTTTCCCTTCCACTCTTAAGGATGCAGCATTACGCTGGTTCATGGGCTTACCTAGGAATAGTATCACCACTTGGGCTCAGATGCAGCAAGCTTTCAATACCAAGTACCGGGATTACTGTAGGTCCAAGGAAACAAAGGGGGAAATATTTCGGATGACCATGGGAAATGATGAGTCCTTAGAGGATTATGAGGAGAGGTTCCAACTAAGCTATAAGCGGGCCAGGTGCACACTTGACCCTGAATCCCTCAAGTTGGTCCTGCTCCGAGGAGTCCCTGAAGACCTCTTAGATACCCTTCACATGTTAGCTGGGGGGGACATTTACCAACTGCCTTATGAGGACATCAAGACTATATTTAGAAACCACTCTAGGGCAGCTCGGAAACGAGGTAGAGGAAACCTCCTCTCAACTAGTGTCCCTTTCTCCAAAAATGAGCTTGCAAATCAATTAGAAGATCTTAAGAGTGAGGTGAGACAGACCATTGCCATGCAGCTTGACACATTCAGGATTCAGCAAAAGAAAGAAGAAGCTGAGAGAGCCTTGGCTGTCTTCTGCCCTAGGTGCACAAGGATACACCCTAAGAACGAATGTCCATTGCATTCGGTTGAAGTGTGTTTCGTTTGTGAGGAGGACCATCCCACAAATCAGTGTCCAACCTTACCTGGGTTTAAAGCCATGTACCAAGGGACAAAAGCTCCCACTGAACCTCTCTATTACCTTAACCAAAGGAGGCCACAAGGATCTAGACCTTATCAGCAGGGGATGCAAGGGGCATCTCAAGCTTATTACAGCCCCACCCAATCGACTCCTATGCCTTCCTGGGGTCCCCCTGCTCACCCTTCATGGTCCATGCCTCCTCCATGGTCTTATCCACCTCAGTACCCCACTCAACCTACTTCTCATTCATATCACTCACATGCCCAGCCACAGCCTCAATGGAATGCACCTCAGTCGGGGTGGAGGCCCCAATACAACACTCCTCCTGCCATCTTGCCTCCACCACCAGTTCAACCTCATCCATTACCTCCTGCTCCTCCAAGGCAACCTCAAATGCCTGCTCAACCGAACCCGAACCCCAACAATAGACAGGCCCAGCAGGTATACATTAGGGAAACCTCATGCCCTACCTATGCTGTGGAGATCCAGGAGATCAATCTTCGATCTGGAAAGACTCTACCAGATCGCCAACCTCCTCCCCCAGAGGATGAGGAAGATAAACAGGAAAGTGAACCAAAGGCTATTCCACCCTTTCCTGAGAGACTAACAGCCACCACACAACCCAACCCAGAGGAGGATGAGCTTCTGGGTGAGCTCAAGCAGTTGTGTGTAAAAATACCACTTCTCCAAGCCATCAAGGATGTGCCAATATACAACAAACTGGTTAAGGAGAAGTGTTTCAAACACCCAGGCAGACGGAAGAAAGATGCTTCAACTATCAATGTCATAGGACAACTGTCTGACTTTATGTTAGGACAAGTCATCTGCCCAAAGTACCTAGATCCTGGAAGTCCTGTAGTAGATGTCCACATCAATGGCATCATTATACCTCACACCTTGATTGATCTGGGGGCTGCCATTAATGTGATGACCAGGGATACCATGCTTAAACTCAATCTTCAGGGTTCCTTGAGGAAGACCTCGACAGTACTGCAATTAGCAGATCGCTCCACCGTGACTCCCGAAGGGATTGTGGAGGATGTCTTGGTCTCTATTGACTCTTGGAAATACCCTGCAGACTTCCTGGTTCTGCAACCAAAGGCAAAGCTTACTGGATATCCTCTCATTTTGGGAAGGCCTTGGTTAGCTACTGCAGATGCTTACATAAGTTGTCGTGCAGGAAACATGACCATAAAAAATGGTCCCATGTCCAAGCAGCTAGTCCTATACCCTCCTGCCCAACCCTCCTTAGAGCATGACTTACCACTCTGGTTGGAAGAAGGAGAGGAAGACGAGGTGTACTCAGCACCTCTGTGCACCTTAGATACCACTAAAAGACCCCCCAACCGAGGATGACTTGATCGAGACCTTGATCCAGAATCCACCTTCCAGTGCACTACCCTTAGAGAAATTGGTGGAGGATGCCCAAGCTAGCACCTTAGTGGATCTTTGTACAACCAACCCTGTTACTCCCAGAGTCAAGAATGTGGAGTTCGGCCCTGAGAAAGCATTGAAGATCAGCTCCTCCCTATCTCCTTCCGAGGAAAAGGAGCTGTGTAGTCTGTTGGCCAACCACCTAGATGCTTTTGCTTGGAGCTATAAGGAAATGAAAGGAGTCCATCCTTCGGTCTGTACCCATCATATATACATCAAAGAGGATTGTAAACCGGTTAGGCAACCTCAGAGGAGAATGAATCCAGCCCTTAAGGACATTGTCAAGGAAGAATTGCAAAAACTGTTGGATGCCGGGTTCATCTACCCCATCTCAGATAGTGGATGGGTGTCCCCTCTAGTGTTGGTTCCCAAGAAAAATGGGAAATGGAGAATCTGTGTGGACTACCGAGAACTGAACAAAGCTACCAAGAAAGACCATTTCCCTCTACCTTTCATAGATCAAGTGTTGGATGGACTGGCAGGAAAGAAGTTCTTCTCTTTCCTGGATGGGTTTAGCGGGTACAACCAAATCCAAATCAGCCCGGAAGACCAAGATAAGACCACCTTCACTTGTCCTTGGGGTACCTTTGCCTACCGAGTCCTTCCCTTTGGGCTATGCAATGCTCCTGCTACCTTCCAGAGAGCTGTCTTGAGCATCTTCTCGGAGCTGGTCCATGATGCAGTAGAAATATATATGGATGACTTTACTCCTTATGGGGCCAACTTCCAGGAAGCATTGTCCAACCTGGGAAAAACCCTAACCAAATGCACCAAGATGAACTTGTCCCTTAGTCCTGAAAAATGTGAATTCCTAATGACTGAAGGGACCGTGCTAGGCCATACCATTTCTTGCCAAGGGTTGCAAGTGGATCCTAACAAAATTGCTCTCATCAAGAGGGTTCCACCTCCTCAAAAGGTAAGGGATGTCCAGAGTTTCTTGGGATTAGCAGGATACTACCGGAGATTCATTAAAGATTTCAGCAAGCTAGCCTCGCCATTGTTTGGTCTGTTGGCAAAAGATGTGGAGTTTAAATGGACTGACGATTGTCAGAGGGCTTTAAATGAATTGAAGGACAAGTTGGTGTCAGCCCCAATCCTGAGAGGTCCAAACTGGGCCCTACCTTTCCACATCCACACTGATGCCTCGAACAAAGCCATAGGTGCAGCTTTAGGACAAGTTGAGCAAAAACTTCCATATGCCATTTACTTTGTTAGCAAAAACTTGTCCAAAGCTGAGCTGAATTACACTGTAACCGAGAAAGAATTCTTGGCTGTGGTCCATGCACTGAACAAGTTCCGACATTATATTACTGGTTACCAGACCTTTGTACATACTGACCATGCTGCAATTAGATATTTAATGAATAAACCAGATGTGAATGCTCGTATTATTAGATGGTTACTTTTATTGCAGCAGTTTGATTTGACCATTGTTGACAAACGAGGTAGAGAAAATGTTGTTGCTGACTTTTTATCTAGATTGGATTTGTCTGCAGATGAGGATGGAACAATGGATGACCAGATGCCCGATGAACATCTGTTTGCTATTTCAGTACTCTCTCCATGGTTTGCTGATATAGAAAACTATCTTGTTTCAGCACAGTTCCCTCCGCACCTATCTTCTAGAGAGAAGAGCAGAATCATTAGAAAAAGTGCCTCATTTACTTGGATCGGGGGCAATCTGTTCAAGCTTGGCCCCGATCAGATATTAAGGCGTTGTGTAAGGGAGGAGGAAGTCTTTGATATCCTCCTCACTTGTCATGATGGGCCTTGTGGAGGACATTTTGCAGCAAAGAGAACTGCCTTCAAAATCCTGCAGGCAGGCTACTATTGGCCCACACTTCATCAAGATGTCAGAAGATATGTCAGTCAGTGTGACCAATGCCAAAGAATGGGGAAACCGACCCAAAGGGATGAGATGCCTCTCCAACCTCAAGTGACTCTTGAGCCATTTGAGAAGTGGGGCATGGACTTTGTGGGCCCGATCAACCCCTCTTCGAGGCAAAGGTCTTACATCATTGTGTGTACTGACTATTTGACAAAGTGGGCAGAGACCAAAGCAATCAAAGCAGCAACAGAATAAAAGGTGGCCGAGTTCCTAAGAGAAAACATCTTCTATAAGTTTGGCTATCCAAGAGAGCTGGTCACCGATCAAGGGAGCCAGTTCACCTCCAACCTGGTTGAAGATCTACTAGCTCATCACAAGATCAAGCATAGGACTTCCACCCCTTATCACCCTTAAGCAAATGGGCAGGTGGAAGTCACCAATAGAGCATTAGAAGGGATCTTGACTAAGGTGGTGAGCAGCAGCAGAAAGGACTGGGCAGATTGCCTGGTTGAAGCCACATGGGCTTACAACACCACTTGGAAGACCACCACCGGCTTCACACCGTATGAGCTGGTCTATGGGAAGAAAGCTTTGCTGTCCATTGAGTTTGAATACAACACTTTGAGGATGGCAGCTCAGCTAGACCTAGATCTCAACCATGCGCAACAAGAAAGACTATTGCAGCTGAATGGCCTGGATGAGCACCGAATGCAGGCCCTCCTTCACTCAGAAGTGGTTCAACTTCAGAGAAAGGTGTGGCATGACCAACATCTCCATGACAAGCAATTTCAGCTAGGAGATTGGGCTTTGTTGTATGACTCCAGATACAAAGATTTCAAGGGGAAGCTGAGAACCAGATGGCTAGGACCATATGCAGTGGAAAAATTCCATGACAATGGATCTGTCCTTATTCGAACCATTGATGAGGAAGCCATTCCCATGCTTGTCAATGGGCATCGATTGAAGATCTACAGGAGACCTCTCTCAAGACAAGAGTTCATCAAAACTATGGAGAAATCTGTATTGGTCATAGAGAAGGGTTCTGCCTCTACTTTTGGCATACCC
Organism: Pinus tabuliformis; assembly: GCA_031772625.1. NCBI lineage: Eukaryota > Viridiplantae > Streptophyta > Pinopsida > Pinales > Pinaceae > Pinus > Pinus tabuliformis. Next base: position 2,042,398,374 of record CM062816.1, read on the forward strand.
TGAAGGATATAAAAAAAAAAAAAAGAAAAAAAAATAAAAATAATAAAGATCCTTGGGTGAAAACCTCTCTGAGGCGCCCAAGGCAGGTGGTAGGGGTGAAAACCTCATTGAGGCGCCCCTATTGTCTTTCAAAAAACAAAAAAAAGGAAAAGGTTTGAAAAAGATCCTTGAGTGAAAACCTCTCTGAGGCGCTCAGGGCAGATGGCACGGGTGAAAACCTCTTTGAGGCGCCCCTGTTATCTTTCAAAAAAAAGAGAAAAGAGAGAAAAAAAAAGGAAAAAACAATAAGCAAAATATGGTAAAATTGCATGCAGGTTGCAGATGTTCTATGGAGGAGAGGAAGCCCTTCAACTCGAAGCCAAGGGTCCTTATCATGCTGTCAAGGGATCTCACCAGCACCTCCTCCAAGGATACCCATGTTTTTTCAAGGTATGTGCAATTTTATCATGGTTTGAATCTTCTACAGGAAGATGCAGTCCTTCTACAGGAAGACGCGGATTTTCTACAGGAAAGTGAAGACTTTCTACAGGAAGCCCGAACTTTCTACAGGAAGCTCTGTGTTCTACAGGAAACTTCCTGTAGAAGTTTGGGACGGCCCAGAATTCATTTTAAAAGGAGATCTAGCGACTACGGATCGGTTTGGACGCATGCAAGCCTCTGTTGGCACCCTTGCACATTGCTGTTACCTTGCTCCACCATCCTTGTCGACATGCAACCAAGTTCCCTGCACCAACAAAGCAGATCGATGAGTTCTCGCGGGAAAAGCCATTTTCAAAGATAAAAAAGTGCTGAGATCTCATACCACAGGCATCAGAAGCTCCGGGAGCGTGATCGAAAGGCCAGATCCTCCGTCGTGCAGCATACACCCAAGGAGGAAGAACTGTTACGAGACACCCCGCGGGAATCCTGTAACAGTTAAACCTGCTAGAGTGGATACCATTCACAGCACCGCCATCTGCAATGAAACGCGGGCGCATGCAACCAAAGCATCCACTCCATCGTCGGCATCCTGTAACCATGAGCCTCTGGGTCTGTGTAAGTTCGCATGCAGCAGTTAGATCCACTCACCATCGTCCAAAAACTGGAAAAATCGTGTGCAGCCACGCAGGTAAGTGTCTCGACCCTTCCTTCCACCAAATCGCATGAATTTTACTTTGAATTGTTTGCACAGCGTAAAAGTGAATGGTTGAGCGGCCGTATGGCTAGTCGACTGGCCACGTCGGCTAGTTATGGTATAGTTGGATGTTTGGGTGGCGGCCACGACAAAGAGAATGAGCAGCACGCACGTGAGAACACTCCCGTCGGAAGCAATGAGTTTAACAGAAAGAGGCGGCGACAGATCTGTGGGAATGGATGCGGCAGCAAGTGAATATGCAGGCGAATGATGGATGACATCGCCCAACGGTCCGGCGGGGACAACTCACCCCCCGCGCCATGGATTGCGCTGATTCAAAATCTAATCGGCTAGATTGTGCGCATGCATTTATCAACCACCACTTCAAACTCGAGTGGCTATTCTGATCTCCTCTGCACTTTGATACGCCGAGCTTTTGGCTACCAGAACGCCGGTGAAGCACACCTCGAGCGCAGACCAACTACAGTCCTCCCCGAAATTTGCGCACTGCTCCTACAGGAACACAGTTTCTACAGGAACGCAGTCTCTACAGGAACGCAGTCTTATACAGGGAAGCGGGTGTCTCACGAAAAAAGGTGGCCAATTAAAGAGGTAACCCTGAACTCTTCATGCAACTGGTTAGTAAGAGTGGCAAGATCATCGTCCACAGTCTGGTCATAAAGATATCGGTGAAATTGTTGTTTGCTGTGCCTATACTGTCGTTCTACAGGATGTCAGTGTAATTAGACTGTGTTGAATTTTGTGGATTATGTGCATGCTCTGTCTCAATCGACCAAATCTCTTTCGCATTTGCCACCTTTAGTTAAAACAACCGTGTTCATCATGCCGGGTGGGTTCATAAGACGGGAACCCACTGATTCAACCAAATTAAGGGAAAACCAGGAAGTGGTAGAGCTCTTCACACGAGCACAATGGATGTCTTTTTGTGATAAGCTGCAGGGTTACGATGATGAAGTGGCCGAAGAATTCTTGCAGGCTCTGAGGCCGAAATCCCAGACACTGGCCACAGTGAACTTCAGAGGTCTAAGCCTCAAGCTCACCCCGCAACATATCAGTCGGATCACAGAACTTCCTATGGGTTTGCCGTGGGATAAGGAAGAAAGAAAGCTGAGCCAGCAGGCAAAGAAAGAATTCTTTCCACCTGAGGAGGAATTCTCGGAGGACAAAAATGGGGTGCGAAGAACGAGTCTGTTGCCACCATGGAATGAAGTCAGTTTGCAAATCATGAAATATATCACTTGTGAAGGCTGTTTTAGCATCGTGTATGCATATCACTTTCGGTTGCTCACTGAATTGAGGCACCGGATTGATCTTCCTGTAGAACAAAAACTGAGCATCCCTTATTTCCTATTGTAGTCGCTAATGGAGTGTGCCACAAAGCTAAAAGAGGGCATACCAGATCAGATAGCCCACCATGGGTTGATCAAGCTTCTTGTGGAGGATGCGCTGCATTAATATAAGGTTCCCCTCTCATGGGAATCCTTCCGGAATTTGACAAAAGATGGAGACATTAAAATGTTGATCGAAGAAACGGGTTCCTCCAGCAGTGAGGAACAAGCAGCAGTGGCCGAGGGACAAAGAGAAAAAGGCCAGAAGACCCTGACCACAGTGCAGAAGAAAGCCCAAGTACCTCAACAGCACCTGCAACCAAAGCAAAAAGCAAAACTCAGGCAGGTAAGCAAGCAAAGGTGGAGACACCTGTGTCTACAGGAAAGCAGAAACAAGCTTCTACAGGAAGCCCAAAAATCATTGAGAAACATGCTTCTACAGGAAGCTGGAAAACAGAGACAAAGGCTTCTACAGGAAGCCCGAAATTGCAGAAACAGGCTTCTACAGGAAGCCCCGAAAAGGTGAAACCCAAAGAGAAGAAGGTGGATATTCTGGCACGGGAGGCAGCAGCTGTATTAGCTGGCCTCAGCACGCCACCTAAGCCAAAAGAAAAGAGGAAGAGGGAGACCCCTCTATACTTTAAAGCTCGAATAAGTGTTAGGATAAAGACGGGCAAGCCACAACCTCAATCCAGTAGCCCGATTGTCATCGAAGATACACCTGCTTCTCCCAAGGAAAAGTCACCCTCCAGGATCACAGTCACCTACGAGAAGGGGAGTCCAAAGAAAAATACGTGGCAAGAAAGGTTAGACCTGTTGACTGAAAAAACTCAGCTACAGGAAGCTGAAAATGTTCTACAGGATACTCTGGCCCGGCTACAGGAAACGGAAAAGAGGGAAGGAGAAGGACCCTCATCACCACCAAGGGAGGGCGAGGTAGAACCGCCTGAAGAGATAGAAAGAGAACATATACCAGAACCTAGCCCTTCGCCTAATCTGAGTTCATACTACACCTTTTTAGAGGCGGGCAAAATCATACCGCAGAAATTTACTGTGCCTCTATTTTTTGCACTAGAGGAAGAAAGAGTTCGTTCCCACACATGGATGCAGATCGCCAAATCAAAGGGTGTGGCGGACATAGGCCCTTTACAAGAGCAACTCAAGGAGGTCAGGAGTGAATTCACCATGGCTAAACATGTGGCTAATTTCCAACGTGTGCTTCTACAGGAAGAAAATCAGAAGCTGAGATTGCAGCTACAAGAACTAAGGGCAGGGGCAGGAACATCCTCCAAGGACATCACAAAAGAACAACAAAGCAAAAAGGAGCTGACCACTAGTCTTGAAGAGCCAATGACACTTCTACAGGAAGCAGAACAGCAAACAAAAATTGAAGTGCAAGCCCCAAAAGAACAACTGCAACAAAAGGAAGCACAATTGGCCTGCATGGCCAGTTGGGCCATGGAGGCAATTCAGTGCAGACCACCTGCAAAATCCTATGGATTGTTCTTAAAAGATTAATGGCTGCAGTTCCAAATAAACACCTTGGCACAAAGAGGTATTTCACATATCAAAAACCCACAACAATTTTCTGAATTGTGCAATACTAGTTCGTCAGAAGACAAAGCCAAATTAGCAGAGTTTTACCTCCACAATTTGGCTTTGCCTAATGAAGTCTCATGGGATCCCAATATTGCCTTGGGTGATATGCAATTGATGGCGTTCGCCTCATGGTTAAACCATGAGGATCAAAGAGCAGCTGAAGCAAAATCGGTCATGAACCGAGAAGTGAGCGAGCCACTGTTCATTCGACCAGAACTAGAGGATCCGGTGGCACTCATCTCAGCCCACCAACAGTTGGCTACGGATCCCACAGCTTCCTTGAGATTTATGGACCAACAGGCCCAAGACATAGCTCACTTTGAAGACATGGAAAGGTTGTTGGGAGAAAGTGCTGACCAAGCATGTGAACGCAGATGGAATACCCTGGCACACAGCTTGAAAATCCGAGAGTACCATACCCCCATTCGGATGAGGGAAGCTTTGGCAAGGGTTGACCTTTACAAGAAATCCATGCAAAGCCTCCAGGCCAGCTGGATTGGCCTTAAACTCAGCCCACCACTACTGCTAGGATTGACTGAAGGCAATACAGAGGAGGATGACAGTCAACAATGGGAAGAGGTGAACAGGAAAGCAGGGTTTCATATCCACAGAGAGGACACTACCACAGAGCCTTGGGATGCAAGGGAAGCAGTGAAAGCAATGAAGGATGAAGATTTGGACTAAGTTGCTCAAGGATGAGCAAATAGTTTAGCTGGGGGGTGATGATGAGCCCCAATTTTTGGTACAATTTGGGCTCATTTGGCCTACTTGCTTTGCTCAAACCATTCATCTTTTATTGCTTATGCATTCATTTCTTGGTTTATTCGTGTTGTTTGTAGGAAGAAGGGTAGGCATTCTATCTACATGACTAATACATGATGATTTCAGGTTTTTGGCATTAAAAGGGAGCAAAGACCACGAGAAAGGAGACAAGGAGACAATAAGGTGGCACTGCTGGTTTTTAGGAGAGGATGTCCACAGTCTTGGGGACCTTCCTCGTGATTCCCACCATAGCTTCGAGCTCCAACCAATCTCCCCACCGAGCTTAGAGGCAGCCAACCGTTCTACAGGAACAACAGTTACAACTGTTCTACAGGATCAGCAGTTTAACCTTCAGTTGGACAGCCGAGCTCCACAAATCAAGGAAACCTGTTGGATTATCATTTTGCATAAATACTGAGGCCGTAGCCTTTGATAGGAGCTTTTTGAACTTTTTCATTACTCTTGTAATTTCGAAGTACGAGCTACAGCTCGGTGTTGGTTCTTTTTGTAAGCCAGTTTTGGCATGACATCAGATTTTTGGTTATGAATAAAGACAGGCAGATTTTGATCTCATTCTGAGTTTCTAAGGGAGCTATAGCTCTCAGGTTAGGGCCCAACCTGAGAGCAATAGACCTCCTCTGTGTTGTAATGTTATTTGCCTTTCGTTCCAGCACTTCGTTTTTTTACTTTGACATGCAATTCGAATTTACAGTCTGCTGATTTAGTTTTTTTGAATAGGATTAGTTTATGGTGAATTTGCTTCCAGTTGCTTAGGTTAGAAGAGGATAGTTATAATTCATTGGAGCTCCAGAAAAAGGTTGTTAGAGATCACTGCCATCTCTGCTTAGGGATTGGGGTGCAGTCCATATCAACCACCAAAAAGAAACACAGTTCTTTTCACGTCCATGCAAGCTGCAACAGTTACTTTAGTCGTAGATCCATCCATGCACTTTGGTCTTGATCATTACTTCTTCATTCCACTTCCATGCACGAGTTTCTTTCACAAATTTCACTGCTGTTCATTGGTTCAAAATAGCACAGTTAACATAGGTTAAAGAGTCTCGTTTTTGGTGACATTCATAGACAATTTGTTTCATCTACACTGCTCCACACCATTCCATTACCTTCCTCTTCTTGTCAACCACACCTGAAGCCACTCAACCGACCTCTGTTCAGCTCGTTTACCTTCTAGCTCTTCCATTACTCACGTAGCTCCATTTACTTAACCTTTCGTTGATCCCATCCTTCCAGCCATCAACCCACTGCATGCACTCTTTCTCCATCTGACTTCTCTGCTCCTGAGCCATCACCAGTCCCATCTCCATCTCACCTATCCTCCCACACCACTCCATCACTTCACCATCTCCCAAAACTCCCACGGTCGAGCATCCTGTAGAATTTCATAGACTTCCTGTAGAACCCCTGAGTTTCTTGTAGGATCCCCTGCAGACTTCCTATAGAAGCCTGCAAACTCGGTTGCTGAGCATCCGAACATGGTAGACTTCTGTGGACTGATGCTAGAGACCCTCTGGGACCTCTCCTAGCCATCCTGACCTTGCCCATGCTTTCCTTCCATTGGAACCGCTCCTGCACAGTCAAACCCTATTCAAAAGCATCATCACAATAAATCCAACCACTTAATGAAAAAATACAAAAACATGTCTTTTCAGATGCAAGTAGCTTAAATGCATGTATTTCAGCTCACTGCAAGTAATGGCATCATTGGTAGAAGTTTCATTCACAGTTTTGCATTGTAAGGGCCTAGCTAGTCAAATTAGGGTTTACTAGGGTTTTCATGCTTTGTTGGCTTTCAGTTTCTTTCTGCAAATAGATTAGCCTCCTTTGAGTTAGCTTTCGTCCATCACTCATAAAGCTTCTTCTGTGAGCATATAGAAGTTGGCTTGAGCCCTAGCGGACTTGTGCCAACTGACTAAGTGACAGCTGCGACAAGAGCTAGTACTTGTGCATACAGCACCGTCGCTTCCAAGTTTGTACGAACTACCGGGTTGATAAAATTAGAGATAGGAAGCTCCAGGAGTTGTAGCATTATTGCTACAATACTGGAGCCCACCACTACCCCGAGCGAAAAATCCGCGCTAATTAAAAATCGGTGTAAATATCTTAATTGGCGCGATTTTCCCGGTAAAATCCCGCGCTAATCGGGCTTTCTGGCGCTTTGGCGCGATTTATCCCTTAAAATCCATGCTAATCGAGCTTCTGGCGCGACTGTCAGCGCAAAATCCGCGCTAATCCGCCTTTCCACTCAGGAAAAAAACAATTTCCGAGTCCGAGCCAGGTGTTTTGCAGTCCACCTGCTCAATTGAGCACACAACTCTTGTGTACACACAGCCACAAAGGCACTTCAAGCCACACAGGCAATTCCAGCCACACAGGCAATTCCACCGCACATGTGACAAGAGATCAGGCTCACTCAAGCTGAGCTCTGATACCAAGATAAATTGTGAACAGAATTGAAAAGAAAGAGATGTAGCTCTCAAGTGTGGCCTGCACTTGAGGTCTACACCCACAAAACTTGAGAGATCACTCTCGTCCACTCTATTTACTAATCAATCAAAGATTACATCATTAAATACAATACTAGGAAATAGGAAGTTGCACCCAAGCCCCATAACTATAGGAAATAACCCTAAACTAGGGAGAAAGTTACAACAATGTAACTATTTTCTCCATTAATATCAAAACAATATTAATTATTCTCAACTTGATATTGCATACCTCTGTTAAAATGCTCTAAATACGCTCCTCAAAACTGTTCAACTGAACGGAAATTTTCATTTGATTATTGCCCCTTGGAAATCAGAAACAACCACTATTGTTATTCGAGATACTCCTGAGCATTTACACTTGGTTTCCAAATGGATTGCAGCAAATATAACTACTTTGCTTGAGCAGACCTGATTATCTATTTTCAAGGCATACAGCTAGAAATCTACTATAAAATCGTTTTTGATTACTGATTAGGTATATTTTCAAAAGCAGGGGCACTTTGGGATCGACTATTGACACTGCAACGTCGTCAAGTATGTGATCTTGATTTTCTGGTAGATGTTAGAAAGAGTCTTCTCCTCAAGAAGCATTCAATTTGTAATGATGTCTCATTAAGAATATGGTGTTTACCAAACATATGCAATTTTAAACATGTACCATTCATATTAAGAGGGAACAAGTATCATGATTTAAATTGTGTTGCTTCTTGTCAAGAGGCAAAACTACTGAACTTTTGTCATCAACCCCATTCATCTAAACTACCTCTCTGACCAATAGTGACCGTCTTGTTCATCAAAAGGAACCAAATCTTCATATCCTTCATCAGACCTTGCAAACTCCTCATCAACAGAGCCTTCTAGCTGAGACAACAAAATTAGATTTAAGAGTGAATTCAAGCATAGAACCCACCAACGACATACACGTAATTTTTGTGTGATAAATACAAGGAAACTACCAATGACAAAGAATGACTTTGGAATAAAATTGAATAACTATGCTAGGCCAGCTTTGAGTTTTATATAGACAACTTGACAGCATATATGCATAACATTTCCTACGGAAAGTTTGAAAAACAAGTACTTACATCTTCTTGCTTAATTCTTGAGTCACTGAGTTCATCCTCATAATCAACAACAGACACTTCATCTGGTTCTTCATCACTGCTTGGTATTGGCAATTCTTCAGTGAGTTGGAACCACAGTAAAATATACTATATCATATAAAATGCAGGATTTTCGATAATATGAACTCTTCCTTTCGAAGAATTATTTTACTAGAGTTGTCTTACCTTCTCCACTTGACCCAATGACCCCCAACGACCTGAGAATCTTTACTTTGCTGCTGCAATGTTTTTCCAAACCTCTTACTTTTCTATGCAAACCACACCAAAATCTGGCCTTTTCGATGTTATAGCGAAGACTTGTTTCTTTAAGTGCTTCCAATATGTTCTCCCAGTGAGATTTGTCAAGCTTCCCACTGAGATCTCTACCGTAGATTTCTAATTCAAAAGGAAAACCATTTAAGGCTATTACAAACTCATCTACAATATCTTCAAATTCTGGGAGTGGATCGACCTGATTGAAGGTATTACTGCAGAAAAGCTCTTGGGATTGTTGCCAATTAAGGCCGGTCAGGTTATAAATTGATAACTGTTCAACTCTGGAGTCTGTAACCGGCAGAAGTGCCTTTAACTGATGAACATCATCTACATTATCTAAAATTACAAAGGCATAGTAATCATATGAGATAGCTCTATGCCTTGTGTAACGCTCTCTATTTGAACATTCATGTTTGTCAAGTCCTCAAGAAGCTTACTCTGTAAGAAATGTAAAGAGCTATCGGCTACAGTTTCACTCACGTCAAATATAAAGCAGGTTTTATCGAAAGATAAACTCTGCTTGTTGATGAGTTCCTTTGCTAGCGTTGTTTTTCCGACTCTGCTACCTAATTGCGTTCCTTTGCTACCTAATTGTGTCTCAGCAAAGCTCCGAACTGCTCCGTGACAGTGATAGTTTGGCGTTTGATTTCATGGAACATCGAATTTCCATACGTTATGACAGTTGCCTCGTGGGGTCGCAGATATGGATCCACAGATACGAAAAAGAATATAATAAAGTGAAAATTAGTGCCCGTTTCGACTCCCTTGCCCATAAGACCCTGACGCTGATGACACTATGAGATGGACTGTTAGCCTGCCAGCTTATATTTTTAGCTTTTTTAAGAGTAACGTTGCCTTAGCAATTGCGGATGCCAACTATCTCTACTAAGGTCCAACATGTAGAGATTAAATCGCCGGAGTGATTGGAAAGTAGATTCTATTCACAAATTTCGAACTAATATCGATAATTGTTATATCTAACATTTCATGTCTTTTGGCATTATCATTAGGAACTAAGTAAACTATAGATATTTTAGCTATAGAGTTAATTGAATCTTCAAAAATTTGTAATCTCAATTTTTTTAACTATGAGGGAGAGGATGCGTAAGCATGCTCGACTGTTAAGGAGAGGGAGAGGACCTTTAGGTGCTCGACCAAAAGGGAAAGGAGAGGACCGGTAGGGGCTCAACTGATAAGGAGAGGATGCATAAGCATGCTCGACTGATAAGGAGAGGTACATTAGTGACTTTTTTAGTTACTTATTTGAGAGGGGCCACCCAATAAGTCAAATGAATAAGGAACGCTCGACTACAAGGCCGCCATCGAGGTAATTGAATTTACATTCTAAAGTTGTTTTTTCAATATATATTGTTGTATAACCACTTTGGTACTAGTATGATCTGGGACTTAACTATTGTTGGGTGGAAGTAAGTTGTTACAAGGAAGAGTTCATCCCCAATGTCAAGGGTTGTTACCTTGTTATTATTCAAAACGAGAAGAAAATGGCAACGCATGAAGAAGTTGTTCGTAATTTCTTCAAAATAGGAGAGGCGGGACTTATGACTAGTAAAATCTCGTAGGATGACTCATTATGTGGCCTATGAATGGGTAGCTAAGCTCTAGGACCTTGAAGGAGATCACTCTTGCGCCTTGGCAGAAATCCAACCGTAGCAGCACCTTGTGGCAAAAAAAAAAAGATAGCGAGACATGAAGAGTACCTCATGGAACTTGCATTGGAAAGTTTGGCAGACCTTATGGGCATCCATTGAACAATGGGCTCTATTGGTGATGAGATAGTCTTCCCAAATCTTTCCTCTAAATCTTATATTACTTCTGTGTATCTTTGCCCTTTAAGGACAATTGCTAGTGTATTCTTTATTTGCTTTGTTTTTCTACTTTTCCTTCTTATTTTCGTGCTTCCATTTTTAACAAATAAAATCATATTTCTACTGAAATAATCTCTTGTGGATAAAGGTCTTTATTCTAAAAAAAAGGATTCATTTATATTTTTACACTTTTTCTAGATGCACACACCTTACCCTTTTCAAATGGTTTAAACTTTAGTTAATGCATATCGTTTTCAAACATTCCATTAAAATTTGTCTCAACATATCTCAAACATATAAACTTAATTTTATTCCTAGTATGACTTTGATTATTGAGTGTGTACTTCATATAACTTATTTATATACAAACTCTATAGTTTAAAATTGTATTCCCATAATCCAATTCTTAAATTCAACAATAATCATCATACTAATGTAATGTAATAATCTTTCACAAAGTTGCTCCACATATATTTTAATATAATAATCTTTCACAAAGTTACTCCACATATATTTTAATATTTAATATAAATTATATTTAATCTTTATATATATATAAACAAGGAAATTCTACATTCTCAGTCCAATTAAGGTTATTGGGATGGCCACATTTGCTTAGATGGGCGGGGTCACTTCCATAATCTTTTAATAATCTTATAAATTGGCCAAAAAAGATTTTTAAAAGCTTATTTTGGTGTAGTATGAGAAAATTACACAAAATCTCCATATTGTTGTTCCCATGTAGTCCCCATATTGTTATTATTGTGCCCCATAGAATCCCACTATTGTTATTATTGTGCCCTTACATTATTAATGTTATGTTAGCTCTGATTATATTATGACCCCTTAGACTCCTATGTATAAAAATGAGGTCTTGTCATTTGTGTCATCCAAGAATTGTTCATTTGTGTAATGTAAATGAGGTTTCCCCCTCGAAGAGGCTTATTTCTAAGGCGTTGATCTATATTTTCTATCTTTTGTGAGATGGTTTCATAAAATTTGGTATCAGAGCTTTGGATTCTAGGGTTTCACTACTCCAAATAGGTCACGTGGAATTTTCACTATAACTTTGTTTCTGTGATGTTTCAGAAGCTAAAGAAAAAACCCATTTAAGACTAAATCTCGCTGAACCTTGTGTCTGAATTTCAGATCTTGTCTTGCTATATGTTTGGAGATATGATCTGAAGACGTTAGGGTTTTTGCAAGCTCGAGAATTTCATCTAAAATAGGTCATCATGGAATGTTGCTATAACGCTTTCGCTATGAAGCTTCATAAGATAAAAAAAAAACCCATTTGAGAAGAAATCGATTTGAACATCGGCTCGGAATTTTAGATCCTTTCTCGTTATATTCTCGAAGATATAATCTGAGGAAGTTAGGGTTTTTGTAGACCCCCAAATTACATTCCAAACAGGGCACCTTGGGAAAATCGTCATAACTTTTGCTCTGAGCATCAGATTGAATTTTCGTAAGAAGTTACAAAATGAGGATGGATCTTAGTTTGTTTGGGGGTCATTTTCATAACTTAAGGTTGAAACAGTGACTTGTGGCATGTCGTACAATTTTACTCTACTGAACTAGTCTATAATTAGGTCATCGCGGGAGATTGGGAATAAATATTTCTCAGGAATCCAATTACGATTAGACTTACAGAGTTAGAAAGAGGACTCAAAGGGCTATTACAGACTGAAATTTCAGAACTTAAAGATTTGAAACTACAGAGTTATAGTCGTTTCAAGATCGAGCTCCTAAAATCAAGAAAAAACGAGATGAGGAAGTTTGATGGCAAGGATCCAGTAAATTGGATACTACAGATGGAGAAATATTTTGATCTGCATGGTGTACCACTATTACAAAAGGTACATATTGGATCTAATTATTTAGAACCGAATCAATTTTTATGGTATAAAAGGCTTTGTTCTCGTAAACCACTTGTCACGTGGTCAATTTTCATGGAGGAAATGATAGCACATTATTGGGATACAAAGAGAAACACCTTCTTTAGCCAATTGATAAATATCAAACAAAAAGGTTCAATGGCACAGCACATTGAGGACTTCCAAAAATTGAATATAAGGGTCATTGATATTCCATAGAAGAAAATGGTTGATGTCTTCATAGGGACTTTAAATGATAACATTCAACACGAGGTTCGTCTTTGGGAACCTGATTCATTGGAGAAGGCATTTAGGTTGGCAAGAAAATTTGAAAGCGAAATTATCGAAACAAGGAATCCCACCACTCACAACTAGAAGTAGATGAGAGGGGAGCAAAGAATACCAACCTCAGTCTTGCGCTTGTTCCCTTGCTTGTTCCTTCTCCCTTCTGACAGATTTTTTCCGCTTCTTCCTTGCTTACCCAGCTTCAGAGAGCACCTATAAAGTCAAAGCAACATAACACTATCGAAGAACATGGATCTACAATCATAAACAATATAGGACCAAATATATATTGACCACACAAATGCATATATCATTAAACATACAAGAATGTGGAGGAAAACTTGAATAGTTTTATTGATAGAAAGAAAAGAAAAGAGGATTACAACCCATTGATTTGACCCAGCGTCATCCTCCCAGCATGAAAGCCCTTCTTCACCTCATGAAAAGCTTAGATCACCCAACACTATGATGTTCCACCAAGAAACCAACAACACTTCCTTACAAATACAAGATTCCAGCCTCTGGATCTCTGGGATGAGGGATCCATATATAGATGTTTGCAGGGGTGTGAGTCAGCTTCTGGGATTTTGATTAGTGTCTTCTCTCTGATAGTTCTTGGTTCCACTTGGAGATTTGTGATCTCTTACTCATCCCTGGGCAAATTCAGAGAGGCAAGTGTCACTGGAGAAGTTTCTGGAAGATTCCATGATCATCCACCTTGCAAGCTGTCTTTGCCATTTGTCTACTCTCGCTCATCACACCCTACAGAAGGGATTTCCAGTATGCATCGCACCCTTTACACTGAGCAGGTGAGATGCATCGCACCCTTAGCACTGAGCTGCCTGTATGGTCCAGTTCTGAGCAGTTTTTCATGGAGAACTTCTGGGAGATGATGTAATCAGCTATCCTTGTTCCTTTAGGGTGTGAAACAACACTTTTAGGGACTTGGAAGCCCTTGGTTTATGGAAATTTATGATTGGGGTTGCAGTTCCCAAAAATGTCTATAACATACCCTCTCCACCATCTTCTTCATCTTCTACTTCACAAGCATCTTCAAACTCTTCCACTACGAAAACCCATACTGATACTCATCATCATTCTACAAAAGAAGCTGGTAAATCACCTTTTCTAAAGCTTGATGTTAAATTTGAGTTTCCTATGTACAATGGTGAAGTGAATGCAGAGAAGCTAGATCAGTGGATTCGTTTGTTGGAGGTGTACTGTAGAATCCAGAACCTTCAAGAGGATGACATCAAAATTCGATTGGATTCATTGAGAATGGAGGGTGCAACACTCATTTGGTGGGAAGAAAGGACTCAAGATGATATCAAAAAACATGGTAGTATCTCTATTACTTGGTTTGATTTCATTGTTGCTATAAAATGAAAATTCTACCCTTTAGCCCATATGCAAAAATCTATCATGAATTGGAAACATTTCAGACAATTAAAAGGTCATAATGTGTAAGAGTATACTCAAGAGTTTAGGAGAAGAGCTCTTATGCTAGGAGTAGACTTACAGTCACAAGATACCTTGTTGAAATGCATAGGAGGGTTGCATAGCTACCTTCGACATACCTTTCTTATATTTAGTCCCAGGAATCTTGATGAGGTCTGTGTTCAAGCCACGCACCTTGAAGCAAGAGGGAAAATGTATAGGAAGAAGGTAAGAAGAAGCCATTTCAAAGTGGTGAAAAAGGGAAGAAATTTAAAGGAAAGCAGAAGAAATTTTTTTCTGTTAAGAAAGAAGTGGAGAAACTCGTGTGCAAGAATTGTTCCAAAGAGGGCCATGATGAAGCACATTACTGGAAGCTTCATCCTAAATTAAGATCGAAGAAATTTAAGAATAAAGGGAAACAAAAGACAAACGTTGCTACACAAAAGACTTGGGTTCTAACTTAGGTGATGAAACGAAGATTTCAGCCACAGTCACTAAAGGGAAAGCCGTGGCAAAGACAAACAAAGAGGAATTCGTGGCAAGAACCAGCGCAACAAATAACTTAAATAACGTTTCAAATGACGAAAAAATAATAGAGTTGTTCGATATCTGAATTATTTCCAAACACACCAAAATTGATATGATGTTTGACAGGAGATCCCAGGAAAATTTAATTTATATAGACTTGGTCCAGAAGTTGAATCTGGAAAACTTGCCTCATCATAAACCGTATCCATTGGGTTAGATAACCAAGGATGAAAATCTTTAGGTCACAAGGAAATGCGTTTTCAGGTTTGCAATTACTGCTAATTTCATTGATGAAGTTGAATTAGATGTAGTGCCGCTAGATATTTCTGGAATTGTGTTGGTGTTGTGCTCTATAACAACCCCCCATTTCATATCATTTTTATTCACAAAACTATAATATGAAATGGGTCCCTTTTTATTTTAATTGGTATCAACTTTGTATTATTCAAAAAGGTCCGAAAACAAAATGAAAACATTACAAAACCTTTTTGACAAACCAATTATTTGGTCTTATAATATAAATGATTAATCTTTTATCATTGCGATAAAGTGATCGCAAGATCGTATATCACAATGACAAAGGAGGCATAACTTAAAGACCCATTGGTTTTCTCCGACGCGACAACATGCAGTAGGCTATCGGATATCGACAATAATAAGTTTCCATAACAAAAGTGCCTTTCGCTCTGATGTGATGCGATCAAGTGCCTTTCGCTCTGATGCGATGCGGTCAAGTGCCTTTTGCTCCGATGCGATGCGATCAAGTGCCTTTCGCTCCGATGCGATGCGATCAAGTCCCTTTCGTTCCGATGCGATGCGATATCGCTATCGGCGATCAGGGATGTACCATGCATGCTTTTCAAAGTGCCCATTTAATACTCCCGATGCGATGCGATATCGCTATCGGCGATCGGGGATTCCAAAAGGAACCAATATAACGATTTAAGTTTTCCCCCGACGCCCGATTGCGATAAAGCCAAAAGCACGAACTTCAAGAATTGTTAAAGCGGGGATATTACGATTAATTCGTATTAAAGGCCTTATCTTCCAAACAGTCATTCACCTGCGCTCAACCGCCAAAACATCCAAGGCACGCTTAAACAAATCATTCGGCCAATAAAATGATATGATGGGCATTTAAAGGATTGGCAGGTTTTAACGGCCATTTAATGAAATAGTAAGCTTAAAAATCTTTTCACAGATTGTATCCGCGGCCACTTTAAGTTAATCCTTCATCGTGCATTGATCAATATATCTCGCTCGTATTTGGTTTTCGCTACCAATTCTCTGTGTTACGCTCATTTTCACTCTTGTGCAGAATTCTTCCGAAGTAATAGATTCAAGCAGAATGGGGAAGAAGTCTAAGAAAACTGCAATCGTTTCCGCTTCACCAGCCCTAGGACAACCCGTCGCTGATCCAGGAACTAAAAAGAAAGGGTTGATATCTGATACTACATGTTTAGGACTTGGCAGAACTACTTGGAAAAGTACCTATAATTTGATTGAGGCTGAAGAACCAGAGCTGACAGCAGTACAAGCCACAGCGGATACCAGCCGAAAATCTGATGCTACTTTAAAGGACTTAGCCGACTCTTTCCTTCATCGGATAGCAGCTCGGGAACAAATTCTCCCATATACGGATGTAGTGAGGTTGGAAATTGAGGAAATCCCAATCACAGACAGAACCTTCCGCACCAGAGATGGGAGAATCTTCGGTTCATTTCAGGCTAATGATTTGAGGCAAATGTATCATTTGCCTGCGCCAGATAAGAAGTACAACAATGCATTTCTGGAGAAATTCTGAAATGAGAATGAAACTGAATCCAAACCCATTCGGGATTGGAGGCAAAATCCGACAAAACACAAGCATGAAACTTCCGGTAAGTACTCTGTTGATTCCCTATGTTCTCCTTATTGTTATGCTGGGATAATGATGTGTAGATTGTGGGGGTTGCACGATTTCGCTAATTTCACTATAGAAATGGTTCCCTTGATGGAAGCGGCGTGTAATAGTGAAATAATGGATTGGGCAACTATACTGTCAGATAAGCTAGCAACAACAGTTCTTGATTTTAGAACTAAAACCCGCGTCACCGAAAGGCTTATTCCCCCATTCTACTACAGTGCTTATATACTAGACACCCTGTGTTTTAATTCTAAATTTCCCGTGCTCGGCTGGAGGTGGACTGCACAAGACTCCATGCCTATTCACATATACCATCAGAAATTGTGGAAAACTTCCTATAAGCACCATTTATACCAAGTCTGCAGCTTTATGTTACCCATTCATTACTCTATTTTTGATAAACCTGCTCCCAAGATTTCTTATCAAGCAGGAATTGATTTGACATCAATAGGAAGATGGTTTGGAGAGGAAAAATTTACTTATATAAGAATTTTCGGCAGCCAAGCCGAACCTCATGTCCTTCCTTTGTACATACCTGATAAACTGCTAGCGAGGGAGATAGCCTATCAAATTATTTCCGAAGGAGTTACACAAACTCTAAAGAAAAATAAGAAGCAGTTCTGACCCTCTTTTCCTCTGAGATGTGGTGTCTACACTTTGCATGATTTCAAACATGCAGAGAAAGAATCTACAAAGATGAAGTCATTAACTCTAGCAACTCTCCCTAATAGGCGATTTGATCCCAAAAAAGTCGACTATAATGCACTTGAACAGGCCAAATTGACAAAGTTTGACCATAAAGAGGATAAGTTTGATGACCTGTTCTCCTCAGCTGAATCAATGTCCCAAGTTAGATCGCTGGCCATAATGGAATACAAAGATGAAGGGTTAGTTGAATTCAACAGACTTAGAGAACAGAGGTTGCAAACTCTGCCTCTAGATCTGTTAGCAACAACCCCAGCAACAGAATCAAGCGAGCTTGAACAACGACATACTAAGGAACCTCCGGTTACATCAAAAGAATAGGAGAAAGTGCAAGAGGAAACCCAGACGAAAGAGCAGGAACATAGCAGCATAGAGGTGAATGTAGATACTCAAATTGACCCAAAATTGCTCCAGGAATGGCAGCAATTCGATTCAATTATCAGTAATCTTGAATGCTCTAAAGATACTGAGACATCAAAAGCAGCAGATACACAAGAGACCACTTCAAAACAGGTTCCAAGTGGAACCAGCGGCCTACCCAGTTCGAAAGAAGTAGAGATAATCCCAAAGGATCCCTCCGATCAAATTATTTTGCAGATAGAAGAAATTCCTCCCTTGGATGTCTTCTATAGCCCAAGACACAAAGCTGTGGTAAAATGACAGAGGAAGAGGAGAAGGATTGATCAACCTTCCCTATTCCCAGAACAAACGGTGACGGGCAATGTGGTTTGGAAGGAGGAATTTGACCCCTCTGACGACCTAACAAAACTATCACAATATGCTGGAGCCTATTCAACAGCAACAATAGATAAGGCATCAGAGGTGAGTCTTTTATTAAAAACAAAAAACCAGGAGATCTTTTCATTGCAAGCGCAACTATCAGAAGCACAGCAGAAGGCGAAGCAGGCAGAACGACAATTGTTAACATAACAACAAATAAATAATCAATTAACTCAAAAATTGCAAGAAGAGAAACAGAGGATTGATCACAGTGCAGTCCAAAAGCAGAAAGAGTTGTCTGAGGCATTGGCACAACTGAAGGCAGCAAATGAACAAATGTTGAAGTCAAAAGATGAGCAGATTGCTCAACTATCAGCCCAGCTAGAGAAGACAAAGAATCTTCCGCAGATAGCTGAATTCAAAGTAGAGGCATTACAGATAAACAAGGCATTGATAACACAAATAAAGCTTTTATGTGAACAAATCGCCCAGGCGGAACCATTATGCGATTTGACGACATCGATAAGTAAAAAATCAGAAAAAGCTAGAACAGACTTGGATCAAGCTGATGAAACATTAACTGATTTTCTTGAGTGGCAAGATACCGATCAGGGACAGGCGGCTAATTTACCAAAGATTTTAGAATCACATAAGGAAATATTATTTATAGAATGGCAGTCCCAATTAATGAAATCAGAGAGAGCAGTTTCAAGATGCAAATCAACCACAAGTAATTTGGTTGAATTGATTAATAATACTCTCTACTTGTCTAACATGATTTCCCAATGCACTCCAGGTAAATTGACAGCGGCGAAAACATTGGAGCAGTCATGTTATCCGGAACTAGAGAAAAATGGGAGATTGATCGCAGGAATTAACAGTTTAACATGGGATGCCTATTGGTTCTTCTTAGTTAAACCACACAGCCAGAGAGCTGCCCTCAAATGCCTTACAGATGCAATCAGGTATATTATTCCCAATATTCAGGATGCCACCTATGCCGCCCAACTCAACTCTCGCCTCAACAGACTGCCCGAAGTGGAGTCAATGCTTGCGATATGTCAGCTCAGGTTTAAAGGCAAACAGCCTACATGATGATTCATGCCGCCGACTGCCAGATTGCGGAGAAGGAGATATTCAAGATCAATTGATACCAATTAAGTAGGATTTCAGTTTCATAGATAGTTAGCTTAATTTAGTATTTATAGACCCTTTCATGTATTTGGAAAGGGTCGTAAGTTTTGTACATGACTTAAAGCCTGAAGTTGCACTACTGTACTTCAGGCATATTCTTTTATAAAACTGGACCAATTATTCTGATTTTGACAAGGAAGCTTTTATGCAAATGTGCACTACTGTCTTTGTTTGAAAGTATTTTTGAGTCGGAAGAAGAATCTCAAATAGCGATTGATATTGGGAGTGACTCGCAGCTCATATGGTACTATTATCTATGTCTAAATTCATTCTTTTTATATGAATTTTCATTTGATCGCCTTTGCTATTATCAGATATATGTATGTGTTTTAATAGCATTCTTTATTCCCTCCACTATTGGATGTTTATAGTAAACTTTTCTTTTGATCATATATGTATCGATGATATAAATGATAAGTGTAGCAATATTATGTTAATCACTTTGTTTAACTATTGAAGCAAAGTAATCCTTGAATGAATAAATGTCTACGTCTATTATATAAAGTCATCTATATGCCTGTCAATAGACATTGATCATCAAGCGCTACATTTCAAAGTACAATAGTTCCCGGGATTAGTAGTAGTTCTTTTATTTTGCTGATAGATTAAGTTATTCGCCTATCATTAGATTAGACAATCAATCGTTTATCCACCCTTTTTATTCATTACTGGGAAACTGGTCCCATTATCCCCAGTCGGAGCCACCATTCCAAACGGAAAAGGAGCTGTATTAAGGTCCGGACCGGGTGGTTATCCCCCAATGTTGATACAATGATTTTCGAGGCATCAACATTTTTGGCGCTAGAAGGAGGGCCATCAATTGTGAATGGCAAGCAAAACCAAATCTACAGACCATTCTAAGAGTAATTCTCCCTCCGCATCACCTCGTACTTCCCAATTGCATGCTGGTTCTCCAGTATCCAAACAAGAAGAAGAGGAATCAACTACCACTGCTCAAACCCATCATACTCTAGAACAACTAAGTCTTGAATCTCCTGAAGTCCAGTCTCTTATCCACATACTTCAGAGTTTCTCGATATCACCACAGAAATCTGAGGTATCTCAAAGCAGTGCGACTTCGTATCTCAATTTACCTCACCCTCTCACCAGACTTCAGAGTGGAAAGATCGGTATTGAACCTACTGAGTTCCCTTTACCCAAAAGGAAAAAGGTGAAGAAAAACACTGAAGGATCTGACAGTGAAGAACTTTCATCCACATCCTCCATCTCACCTTCCCAGTGCGAAGTCAACCACCCTCTCCCTCATCACACATTGTTGTTCATCAGGGATTAGCAACTTCAACATCCCAACCTGCGCAATCCTTAATATCAACTCCTTCCCAGACTTTTGGAAGTTCAACAGTAATATCATCCACTACTGTGGTTACAATGGTAGACCCATGGACCAGGCCTGGTGCAGTCAATATGCCTGCTCCATTGCATGCATTACCTGATGCACCTTAGAAATGGTTACCTAAGTTTAATCCAGATGATGGAGCACAAGTTGAGGAACATATTAATAACTTCATGTTGGCAGTTAATTTGAAGGGGGTAACAGAGCAAGATGTTGTCGTTAGACTTTTCCCTTATACTTTGCAAGGATCAGCAGGATCCTGGTATTTTTCCTTACCTTCTGGTTCTATTACCAGTTGGACGACTTGCCAAGAACAGTTTCTTACTAAATATGGTGATGATAGGTCTTTGGCCACACTAATAAATGATCTCTCCAATCTTAGGATAGAGCATAGGGAACCAATTAAAGAATTTAATGCACGATTCAAAAAACTCTTGAACAAAATCCCAACGGCCTCCAAACCAAGTGAGCAAATCCGAAGCGAGTGGTATATAACTGCCCTACCTGCCAATATAGCTATTTTTGTAGACAGGGCTGGAAAACCAACTTTAGCTGAAAACATGAAAGAAGCACTTGCTGTGGAGAAACGTATTAATGCTCTAGAGAAGAAAGCTGCTCTTGAGGATAGAAAAACCAAAAAAGTTTCTTTCAAAGATGATTCAAAGAAGAAAACCCCTAAAGATCCATGTGACATGGAAGGTCTACAAAAGGTCCTCAATACTATGTCAAATGAAATGGTTGAAATCAAAAAACAGGTAGCTGAAACCTCGACCAAAAGACCCTTTAGGAATTACAAGAAAACTGAATCAAAACCACCAAATGTTATATCTAATGTAGATTCAGATCTTGAAGAAGGAGAAGAAGAAACAGCTTCACCAACTGATGAAGAAGAGGAAGTTGTTGAATGTCATGGAATGTGGGATTTTATATTGCCTAATTCTGATACAGAAAATGAAGAAGAAGCGTTTCCTGTCACTACCAGGAGAAAAGGTACCTCTGAACCTGTTCAGAAAACTTCGAAGAAAAGGAGTGCAGGCGCTACTACAACAAAGGAAAAGGTACCCCCGAAGAAGCCACCTGTAATAATTCCACAAAACCAACCTTCAAGCTCAACTATCCCATCGACATCTAAGACATTGGTAGTGTCCGATTCAATGGATTATAATATTGTTGATGACATGAAAAGGACTAAGGCAAACATTACGATGTTTGAACTTAGTAAATTGAAACATCAGCGAAAATTGCTTCTCAAAGAATTAAATGTTGTTCCTACTTCACCCCTTCCCAGTGCTAAAGCTACAAATGATACAGGTCAACCACCTTCTGGTATGGTCGAAGCTACTGATGCAGTTCTGATAGGAGATAGGTCAAATTCTCATACTCCACCTTTCCTTCTAACCTACGAGATCTACAATAGAAACCTGCACAACTGTTTAATTGACTCAGGGGCATCCTCTAATATAATGCCAGCTTCAGTTTGTTCCAAACTGAACATTGAACCCCAAAAGTCTGCTATTCATATTGTACAGTTGGACAGGACTAAAGTACAGGTTTTAGGAGAAATCAACTCAGTAACTATCAGGCTATCAGTTGATCCTAGAGTAGTACAAAGAATTGATATCTTGATCGCCGATATACCTAAATTTTATGGTTTAATCTTGAGTAGTGATTGGTCTGAAAAACTACATGGGTATATTTCTATCGATTGGTCCCATATGTGGCTTCCCTATAAGGGTAAGCCAAATCAAATAAAAATCGATCGGGAAAAACACATGACCCATACAGTTACGGAATTTGAACAAGAAAACCAACCAATAGCATTTAATAACAACATTTTGGGGAATTATTCATCAGAGTCGTTCTTTGGCAACTTCGTTGCCCAACCATCTCCTTTCTCAGTAAACCATTCTACATCTCAGATCGAAAATTATTCACAAACAGATAGGTCAAGATGTTTTAACGATACTGAGGAAACTGTAAATAAAATTGTTAATACTTCTTTATTTTGGTCATTATATTTCGATGGGTCCAAATCTAGTGAGGGCTCAGGAGCAGGATGTATTTTGATTAGCCCGCAAGGAGAAAAAACAATGTTATCGTGTAGGTTAGAGTTTAAATGCACGAATAATACATCAGAGTACGAAGCCTTAGTCCAAGGACTATATAAAGCTATTGGCCTTAAGGTCCAATATTTGAAAGTGTTTGGAGATTCTGAAATTATTATCAAACAGGTAAGGAATACAATTCATGGTCTTTCTAGCCATCTCAAACATTATCAATCGCTGGTACAGGAACTCACCTCCCACTTTTCGGAATTCAATATTTATTCCATTCCCAGGTCTCAAAATTCAGTAGCCGACCTGCTAGCCAATGTTGTTTCCAAGCTCCTACCTTCCGAAGATTATAGCCCAGATAGATTTTCAGTAGAATTACTTTTTAGGCCATCAATTCCTGACAATATCACTAATTGGAGAGTATTCAACCACGATGAAGACATTTTACAATTTTTAACTTCTGAAAAGTCCTATGATGATCAAATCATTGAGGAAAGCGAGCATGACCTTCAAATGAGAGGTAAACACGAAGGGAATTCAATCCCAAAGCTTGTGGTGAAGCTTGAGGATCTTTATGATATTAAAGATAGGTTTAAACTTGTGACCAATGCAAAGCTCCAAAGTTCTACCTTAAGGTTTGAATTGATAAACCTTGGCACTGAGAAAACTCCTCAAAACATTAATTTAGGATTAGGACTTTCCGTGGAAGAAAAGGAAGCATTCATTAGACTGTTACGGAAAAATAAACATGTTTTTTCTTGGAAATATGATGATTTAAAGACATATGATACATTCATCATCCAACATACCATCCCAATGCTTCCCGAACAGAAACCAATTCAGCAGAAGTTGAGGAAAATACATCCTAACTTAGAGAGTCAAATAAAATCTGAACTCAATAAACTCTTGAAAGCTAAGATTATTTTTCCCGTTTGGCACTCAAACTGGGTCTCCAATATGGTGCCAGTCAGAAAGAAAAATGGCGACATCAAGATTTGTATAGATTTCAGAAATTTGAATAAGGCGAGCCTAAAAGATAATTTCCCATTACCTACTATGGAGCAGATACTCCAATCAGTGGCAGGCTCTGAGTTAATGTCCTTTTTAGACGGTTTTTCAGGATATAACCAAGTTTTGGTCCATCCTGATGACCGACTCAAAACCACATTCAGAACAAAATGGGGAACATATGCGTATCAGAAAATGCCTTTCGGACTTATTAATGCAGGAGCCACATTCCAAAGAGCGATGTATATAGCTTTTAAAGGGTTGATTAACAAAATAGTAGTCGTCTACTTAGACGATATTACTGTATTTTCTAAAGAGAAATCCAATCATTTGCATGATTTAAATCAAATCTTTCAACGCTGCAAAAGGTATGGTATTTCACTTAACCCTAAAAAATCTTTCTTCGCTCTTGACCAAGGAAATCTCTTAGGCTTTATTGTTTCTAAAGATGGCATTTATATTGATCCTGACAGGATCAAAGAAATCTCTGAAATCCCTTTCCCTCATAATAAAAAACCCATGCAGTCATTTTTAGGCCAAATCAATTTTGTCAAAAGATTTGTTCCAGACTTTTCTCAAATCATTTTTCCACTTCAAACTATGATTAAGAAAAATTTAGTCTTTAGATGGGGATCAGCAGAAAAGGAAGCGTTTGATTTAATCAAACAATCAATAATTAATGCCCCCGCATTAAATACTCCTAATTTTTCTAATCATTTCACATTATATACTATCGCATCCGATTTCTCTTATGCAACAGTACTCACACAGATTAACGATCACAATTTGGAAGCACCCATTTCATTCTATAGTTCAAATATTCAGGGTGCTGAATTAAATTACTCTGAAGTAGAAAGACAAGCCTTTGCTGTATATAAAGCTGTCAAACATTACAGACCCTTCCTTTTAAAAGCCCATACAAAAGTTATAGTTCCTTTTCCTGCAGTAAGGCAACTATTAATCCAAAGGGAACTAGGTGAAAAAAGGGCAAATTGGGTTACAACACTTCAAGAATATGACTTAGAAATTAAACCAACAAAGATTGTTAGAGGCCAAGGTTTTTGCAGGTTGTTGGCAGGAGCATCCAACATTCCAGAATCAGGTGATACAGATCAAACCGAAGAAATCAACCAGATAAGTACTACTGATTCTGAATCACAATATGCTGACTTAATCTTTTATTTGAAAAATGGATATGCACCTCCTAACTTGTCTTACTAAAACAAAAGGGCCAATAGATTAAAAGCAAAAAATTTCACAATTATTGATGATGTGCTTTTTAGACAAAATTATGATTCAATCTTATTAAGATGCCCAGAAAAACCTGAAGCACAAAAGGTTTTGCAGGAATTACATGATGGACCAGCAGGAGGACATTTTGGAGCTGATACAACAGCCCACAAAATCATTCATGCTGGATATTACTGGCCCACTCTGTTTAGAGATGCTCATGAATATGTAAGGAAATGCTGAAATTGTCAAACTTCTAGTGGAAGACAAAGAAAACCAGCTTTCCCTTTGCAACCAGTCAACATTGAACAACCATTTGAGCAATGGGGATTGGATATCATTGGAGAAATTACTCCACATTCTTCCAAACAGCATAAGTATATCCTTACTGCTACTGATTATTTTACTAAGTGGGTTGAAGCAATTCCTTTAAAGACAACAAATTCTGAGGCAATTATTGAATTCATAGATCAATTCATCATTACCAGGTTTGGTGTCCCAAATGCTCTTGTTTTTGATAATGCATCTTATTTCTCAGGCAATGCTATGATTGATTTCGCTATTAAAAGAGGATTTAAATTAAAATATTCTGCTAATTACTATCCCCAGGGTAATGGTTTAGTAGAGTCTACAAATAAAAATCTGATTAAAATTATTAAGCGAACTATCGAACAGAATCATAAAAAATGGCACAAATCCTTAATATTTGCACTATGGGATGATAGGATAACACAGAAAGCTTCCATAGGTTCTTCTCCATTCAACCTCGTATATGGCAAAGAAGCAGTACTACCAACAAATCTTGTCCTTCCTTCTCTAGCCCTAGTTCAGTTTATTGAGGAAAGCCCTTCTTCTTCTATTCAACTTAGACATGACCAAATTTTAAAATTAGAAGAGGAAAGAGAAAAAGCCAAGGTTATTCATGCAAAACATCAGCAAATTATCAAGTCATCCTTTGATTTAGTCTCATCCGGTTCAAAACAATTTCAAGTCGGTGATTTAGTTCTGAAATGGGACAAAGCCCATGAGGAAAAGGGAAAACACACCAAGTTCCAGAAGATGTGGCTTGGGCCATTTCAGATCTGTGAGAAGATAGGCCATTCGACCTTCATATTACAAGATTTATCAGGTTTGAGAGATTCTCTCCCTGTTAATGGCCTTCTCTTAAAAAAATTCTTCAATTGAGAAGGTAACCCCTTCTCCTTTTTAATATAGAATTTTGTAGTTTGTAGGATCATTAGAAAATAAAGTTGTAAGGTATCTTCCATTGACCTTTGTTGTACTTGAAAGTTGCTCAAAACAAGTAGGGTTGATATTTACTTTTAAAATAATAGAAGTCTTAAACAAAAAGGGATAATTTCTAGGAAACTAGGTGTAATTGCATTCTGAAACCACTCTTCAATTTTTGTGAACGCTTCTAAAAGTTTAGAAATATTGTAAATCATTCTATGTTTCAGATTGGTCACAAAAAAAAGGTTATCAATATCAAAATAGGAACTAATCCAACTTCAACATCTTTAACTCTTACCTTGTCATCCATTTACTCTTAAGGAGAAAATTGTCCATCCCTCTCACCAAAGCTTATGATTACTCAGAGTGTAATTCTAAAATATTTGATATAAAAGATAAGAGGTCTTATTACAAGCCTGCTTACCATGATCATAGGGAAATAGTTTAACCGACATTACCAATACTGCATACCAAAACAGGGTAATGACTTAGAATTATAAGACAAGGGGTCTCATCACGAGCCAGCTTGTTCGGTTAAATTACTACCAGTGAATGGCATTGTCACTCAGCTGGTCACCAAACCAGGACAATGGCTTTTTATCTTACAAAATAACAGAAAAGTAGAAAAGAAACGCAAAATATGAAAAGCATGTTTTGAATTCATTCTGTTAATCATACTCTGAAATGAATGGGACAATGGACAATAACATGGTTAAAAGGTATCCCTGTCGAAACTATGAACGTTTAATGGCAGCAGAGGCTCTACCTATGACAAAGGAGTCAATTCTAAAAGCTGATTTGGAAAGGTTTTCTATTTTATCATTATCAACCAATAGAGGCCAATTTAAAACTTAGAATGTATCTAATTTTAAACAAGAGAGGAAATTAGCAAAGATAGTTTCATTTTACTCGGAATGCATATATACCTAGTTATATTAGAATTTTCCCCTTTGATGAGAACTCTATTTTGAAAAAGTTTAAGTATTTTCGTACTTTTCAGAGATAACTGTTTCTTCCAGCGAATCGCCAATTGTTGTGCTCTACAACAACCCCCCACTTCATATCATTTTTATTCACAAAACTATAATATGAAATGGGTCCCTTTTTATTTTAATTGGTATCAACTTTGTATTATTCAAAAAGGTCGGAAAACAAAATGAAAACATTACAAAACCTTTTTGACAAAACAATTATTTGGTCTTATAATATAAATGATTAATTTTTTATCATTGCGATAAAGCGATCGCAAGATCGCATATCGCAATGACAAAGGAGGCATAACTTAAAGACCCATTAGTTTTTTCCGACGCGACAACATGCAATAGGCTATCGGATATCGGCAATAATAAGTTTCCATAACAAAAGTGCCTTTCGCTCCGATGCGATGCGATCAAGTGCCTTTCGCTCCGATGCGATGCGATCAAGTCCCTTTCGTTCTGATGCGATGCAATATCATATCGGCGATCGGGGATGTACCATGCATGCTTTTCAAAGTGCCCATTTAATACTCCCGATGCGATGCGATATCGCTATCGGCGATCGGGGATTCCAAAAGGAACCAATATAACGATTTAAGTTTTCCTTGGATGCCCGATTGCGATGAAGCCAAAAGCACGAACTTCAAGAATTGTTAAAGCGGGGATATTACGATTAATTCATATTAAAGGCCTTATCAACCGCCAAAACATCCAAGGCACGCTTAAACAAATCATTCGGCCAATAAAATGATATGATGGGCATTTAAAGGATTGGCAGGTTTTAACGGCCATTTAATGAAATAGTAATCTTAAAAATCTTTTCACAGATTGTATCCGCGGCCACTTTAAGTTAATCCTTCATCGTGCATTGATCAATATATCTCGCTCGTATTTGGTTTTCGCTACCAATTCTCTGTGTTACACTCATTTTCACTCCTGTGCAGAATTCTTCTGAAGTAATAGATTCAAGCAGAATGGGGAAGAAGTCTAAGAAAACTGCAATCGCTTCTGCTTCACCAGCCCCAGGACAACCCGTCGCTGATCCAGGAACTAAAAAGAAAGAGTTGAAATCTGATACTACATGTTCAGGACTTGGCAGAACTACTTGGAAAAGTACCTATAATTTGATTGAGACCGAAGAACTAGAGGTGACAGCAGTACAAGCCACAACGGATACCAGTCGAAAATCTGATGCTACTTTAAAGGACTTAGCTGACTCTTTCCTTCATCGGATAGAGGCTCGAGAATAAATTCTCCCATATACGGATGTAGTGAGGTGGGAAATTGGGGAAATCCCAATCACAGACAGAACTTCTGCACCAGAGATGGGAGAATCTTCAGTTCATTTCAGGCTAATGATTTGAGGCAAATGTATCATTTTCCTGCGCTAGAGAAGAAGTACAACAAGGCATTTCTGGAGAAATTCCGAAATGAGAACGAAACTGAATCCGAACCCATTCAGGATTGGAGGCAAAATCTGGTAAAACACAAGCATGAAACTTCTGATAAGTACTCTGTTGATTCCCTATGTTCTCCTTATTTTATGCTGGGATAATGATGTGTAGATTGTGGGGGTTGCACGATTCCGCTAATTTCACTATAGAAATGGTTCCCTTGATGGAAGCGGCGTGTAATAGTGAAATAATGGATTGGGAAACTATACTGTCAGATAAGCTAGCAACAGTAGTTCTTGATTTTAGAACTAAAACCCGCGTCACCGAAAGGCTTATTCCCCCATTCTACTACAGTGCTTATATACTAGACACCCTATGTTTTAATTCTGAATTTCCCGTGCTCGGCTGGAGGTGGACTGCACAAGACTCCATGCCTATTCACATATACGATCAGAAATTGTGGAAAACTTCCTATAAGCACCATTTATACCAAGTCTGCAATGGCTTTATGTTACCCATTCATTACTCTATTTTTGATAAACCTGCTCCCAAGATTTCTTATCAAGCAGGAATTGATTTGACATCAATAGGAAGATGGTTTGGAGAGGAAAAATTTACTTATATAAGAATTTTCGGCAGCCAAGCTGAACCTCATGTCCTTCCTTTGTACATACCTGATAAACTGCTGGCGAGGGAGATAGCCTATCAGATTATTTCCGAAGGAGTTACAAAAACTCTAAAGAAAAATAAGAAGCAGGTTTGGCCCTCTTTTCCTCTGAGATGCGGTGTCTACACTTTGCATGATTTCAAACATGCAGAGAAATAATCTACAAAGATGAAGTCATTAACTCTAGAAACTCTCCCTAATAGGCGATTTGATCCCAACAAAGTCACCTATAATGCACTTGAACATGCCAAATTGACAAAGTTTGACCATAAAGAGGATAAGTTTGATGACCTGTTCTCCTCAGCTGAATCAATGTCCCAAGTTAGATCGCTGGCCATAATGGAATACAAAGATGAAGGGTTAGTTGAATTCAACAGACTTAGAGAACAGAGGTTGCAAACACTGCCTCTAGATCTATTAGCAACAACCCCAGCAACAGAATCAAGCGAGCCTGAACAACGACATACTAAGGAACCTCTGGTTACATCAAAAGAACAGGAGAAAGTGCAAGAGGAAACCCAGACGAAAGAGTAGGAATAGAGCAGCATAGAGGTGAATGTAGATACTAAAATTAACTCAAAATTGCTCCAGGAATGGCAGCAATTCGATTCAATTATCAGTAATCTTGAATGCTATAAAGATACTGAGACATCAAAAGCAACAGATACATAAGAGACCACTTCAAAACAGGTTCCAAGTGGAACCAGCAGCCTACCCAGTTCGAAATAAGTAGAGATAATCCCAAAGGATCCCTTCGATCAAATTATTTTGCAGATAGAAGAAATTCCTCCCTTGGATGTCTTCTATAGCCCAAGACACAAAGCTGTGGTAAAACGACAGAGGAAGAGGAGAAGGACTGATCAACCTTCCCTATTCCCAGAACAAATGGTGACGGGAAATGTGGTTTGGAAGGAGGAATTTGACCCCTCTGACGACCTAACAAAACTATCACAATATGCTGGAGCCTATTCGGCAGCAACAATAGACAAGGCATCAGAGGTGAGTCTTCTATTAAAAACAAAAAACCAGGAGATCTTTTCATTGCAAGCGCAACTATCAGAAGCACATCAGAAGGCGAAGCAGGCAGAACGACAATTGTTAACACAACAGAAAATAAATAATCAATTAACTCAACAATTGCAAGAAGAGAAACAGAGGATTGATCACAGTGCAATCCAAAAGCAGAAAGAGTTGTCTGAGGCATTGGCACAACTGAAGGCAGCAAATGAACAAATGCTGAAGTCAAAAGATGAGCAGATTGCTCAACTATTAGCCCAGCTAGAGAAGACAAAGAATCTTCCGCAGATAGCTGAATTCAAAGTAGAGGCATTACAGATAAACAAGGCATTGATAACACAAATAAAGCTTTTATGTGAACAAATCGCCCAGGCGGAACCATTATGCGATTTGACGACATCGATAAGTAAAAAATCAGAAAAAGCTAGAACAGACTTGGATCAAGCCGATGAAACATAAACTGATTTTCTTGAGTGGCAAGATACCGATCAGGGACAGGCGGCTAATTTACCAAAGATTTTAGAATCACATAAGGAAATATTATTTATAGAATGGCAGTCCCAATTAATGAAATCAGAGAGAGCAGTTTCAAGATGAAAATCAACCACAAGTAATTTGGTTGAATTGATTAATAATACTCTCTACTTGTCTAACATGATTTCCCAATGCACTCCAGGTAAATTGACAGCGGCGAAAACATTGGAGCAGTCATGTTATCCGGAACTAGAGAAAAATGGGAGATTAATCACAGGAATTAACAGTTTAACATGGGATGCCTATTGGTTCTTCTTAGTCAAACCACACAGCCAGAGAGCCGCCCTCAAATGCCTTACAAATGCAATCGGGTATATTATTCCCGATATTCAGGATGCCACCTATGCCGCCCAACTCAACTCTCGCCTCAACAGACCGCCCGAAGTGGAGCCAATGCTTGCGATATGTCAGCTCAGGTTTAAAGGCAAACAGCCTACATGATGATTCATGCTGCCGACTGCCAGATTGCTGAGAAGGAGATATTCAAGATCAATTGATACCAATTAAGTAGGATTTCAGTTTCATATATAGTTAGCTTAATTTAGTATTTATAGACCCTTTCATGTATTTGGAAAGGGTCGTAAGTTTTGTACATGACTTAAAGCCTGAAGTTGCACTACTGTACTTTAGGCATATTCTTTTATAAAACTGGACCAATTATTCTGATTTTGGCAAGGAAGCTTTTATGCGAATGTGCACTACTGTCTTTGTTTGAAAGTATTTTTGAGTCGGAAGAAGAATCTCAAATAGCGATTGGTATTGGGAGTGACTCGCAACTCATATGGTACTATTATCTATGTCTGAATTCATTCTTTTTATATGAATTGTCGTTTGATCGCCTTTGCTATTATCAAATATATGTATGTGTCTTAACAGCATTCTTTATTCCCTCCACTATTGGATGTTTATAGTATGCTTTTCTTTTGATCATATATGTATCGATGATATAAATGATAAGTGTAGCAATATTATGTTAATCACTTTGTTTAACTATTTAAGCAAAGTAATCCTTGAATGAATAAATGTCTATGTCTATTAGATAGAGTCATCTATATGCCTGTCAATAGACATTGATCATCAAGCGCTACATTTCAAAGTACAATAGTTCCCGAGATTAGTAGTAGTTCTTTTATTTTGCTGATAGATTAAGTTATTCGCCTATAATTAGATTAGACAATCAATCATTTATCCACCCTTTTTATTCATTACTGGGAAACTGGTCCCATTATCCCCAGTTGGAGCCACCATTCCAAACGGAAAAGGAGCTGTATTAAGGTCCGGATCGGGTGGTTATCCCCCAATGTTGATACAACGATTTTCGGGGCATCAACAGTTGGGAAGCCCGTATTTGTATGACAAGAAAGTCATTTTCCATAGATTTGACAAAAAATATCATTTGTTCAAAGATGGTGTTGTAGCATCCATCGTTATTTTAATTTTATTTTCACTTTTATAAAAAAAAAATCAAATATTATGTTATAACGGAAATAAAGGAGAATGTGGAAATTTGAAAGAAATGATTTGTTTTATAACTATTGATGGCTTTTCAATGCGAGGAACTCGGGAGAATATCTGAGTTGTGTGATCGAAAGAAAATAGATCCAACGATAGTCGCGTGGATAACAAGAATGAGGATTAATTTTAAATCGGACACGAGAAGTTATAAAATCAGGTTAACACCTCAGCTGATCAGGGTCATCCGCTTGAAGAAGGAAGATTTGACGGCATTCATGCAGTTAAAATGAATGATGTCTAATTTGGAAATCATACATGATGGCTTATAGAACATGATTTAATCCATTGAAGTCCATATTAATCACAATCTCTCATCAAGAAGCGATGAGATCTGACGGATATCACGTCACAAAGTGCACAAAATTTATTATAAATTTAGGACTCGAGAAATCTTTAAATTACAATTTTATTTCCATATCGGGTCCATGGGGAAGGTAAAGGTATATGGGAAAAGTTGGGTGTGATAAGATTATGAACCAAAGTCTAAATTCTTTTCAGTTCCGTGCTAAGCCATATTCCGTGTAAATCAACCAATTTCGCTGTTTTAGCAAAATGACTAGAATTAGAGGTGGATGACCGAAACTTTAAAGGAATGGTGATTGGTCAGGTTTCCTTGTGTTTCCGCCAATCAAAACATTTTCGATACATACGTGGGCCCATAACCGATGGCCATGCACTGAATCTTGTAAAAGATGTAGTTTCACTGTGTTAAAACAAGTTTAGCTATTATTAGAATATCTACAGAGAGACTTCATCAGTAGTCAAGCCATAGACCCAAACAACGAGAAACTATCATCGGTTTTCTAATTACTATTACTTCTTGTTATTTTGTTTTCTTGAGAATGAGGTGTCTTTTACCCTCTAATGTAATATTCTGTAATGACTTTTACTTTAGACAGTTAGGAGATAGTTAAGCATCTTGATAGTTTTGGTGATTACCATCTGTCTCATAATGTATAAAAAGAGAAAAATTTACAAATAAAGGGTTTGAATTTGGAAGAACTTGGAGACTAAGCCACTGTATTCCTAATTAAACTGTTGATTAATGAAAGAATCAGAAGTTTTCCACACATTGTTGGGTATGATTTTGTAACTCCTCTGTTATGTGTCATCATAAGTCTTCTTTCCTTTAAGTATGGTAATGAAGCTGCAAGTATTTTTTTTCTTATGTGGATGAAGTTAAATTTCCTTAAAAGAGCACTCCTATACTTGAATTTCCTACCTCTACAATTCTTTTAAGTTACAAATAGTAGTTTCTGTGTAAAAAAGCATATTGTCTTTAACTCCGCCAAGTGTCACAGATAATAGTTTCTGTCTAAAACAACATATTGTCTTTGACTTCTCCAAGCATTATTGATTTAGCATTTATATTCAACAATCAAATGCCATTCTAATACTTTCATATCACCTAAGTATTGAGGGTTTAAAACTAGGTATTTCAGGTCCTTCATTTGAGAAAACAACATACAATCAAGTGACATAAATAATAAACATTAATGTCTTAAGCACAATTTCTACATAGACAAGAAATTGGTTTCTTAAGGGACAAAATTAATTAGTGTCATTGCCGGGGAGAAAAGACAAGAACAATTTTCCCTAGGTTTTTAATATTTTCCTCTGGTTGTTTAGTGAGGAGGAAATATTTGGCTGTATTGAACAAAAATAATAACTTTGGCTCCAAAGAGGCCCCATACAAGGTCAGATACCTCACAGCAGAAAGTTCAAGCCCTTTCAAACCCTGAGAGTCTAGTTTCCAAGAGGGTTGGAAGGCCAAAAACTCCACTTACACCAAGTCCTACACTGTCTGCACTCGGCAACAGCTCAACTCATTTTTCATCCAAACATTCATCTTTTATTGACCAAGAGTCACCTTTGACATCTACTTCATTTCAAGAACCCAACTATCAACAACAGTCTTTAGAGTCTGTTTCTTTCTCATTGTCTGCTATAGTTATTCAACCTGAACCTATAACTATCTTGCCACCTTCTCATACTCCATTTACTCCTTAGTCAGGTTCTACAACTATTAGCGTTCAAGGTTTAGTAATTTCAGGAGAAAACATGACAGCACCTGCATTCTTGATGAATAGGTATGCATACACCTATTCAGTTGCCACAACAATTGAATCAAATGCCTCAAGAATACTTGAAGATTCTTCCACGTTTCACAGGGGAGGATGAACAAACATCAAAGAATCATATAACAGTATTTTGTAATTTTGCAGAGAATCTAAATGTTGAGCATCTGGATGTTGTTTTAAGACTTTTTGTGCAATCCCTAGATGGAGAAGCAAGAAAATGGTTTAAAGGACTTCCTAATAACTATATTCCTACATGGGAAGAGATGGAGCACCTGTTCACCAGATATGGCGAGAAAAAAGAGACCATGGGTATTCACTCACAGAGTTTAATGTTATTAAGAAGAAATCTGATGAAAGTGTTGTCAAATTTATTAGAAGGTTTAATAAATTATACAATAGTCTTCAAATGGAGATTAGTCCCCCTCCTACTGGTGCAAAAATAACTTTTGCAGGGGCTTTTGATTCAAATTTTGGATTCACATTGAGGGAGAGAAAATCTGCAGCCCTTGATCAGATCCAAACTGATGCCTTAGAGATAGAAGAAAATATGGTGGCTACAGGTAAATCTCCTGAGACATAGCCTATCCAAGATAAGGGAAAGGCTAAAGTGGAATCCTATCAAAGTCAAACATTAGAGGATGTGAGTAATGTAATTAAAACTTTGTCAAATAAATTGATTAAATTAGAGTTGGAGAGTAAGAATTCTCAGAGGCAAGCACAACAGAACAAAAACTTTAATCCTCAATATAGAAGACAACCTTTGCAAATCTTGCAGAAGGAGAGAAAAGATCAAGATCATATTCAAGCACCATTGTATTTAGAGGCAGATCCTGATGAAGTACCAAAGCATTCCAGGGACCATGACGATCAGATTCCACATTGTATGTAGTAGATGAAGATGAACTACGTGTTGAGGAAGACGAACATGAATATACTGAAATAGATGCTATTTATGATTAGAATCAAATTGATGAATATTGGAAGCAGATTTCTGATTTTATGCAGGCAAAATTACATAAGAAATATGACTTGAGATCAAGGAAAATATCTAGAAGTCAAGAAGATGAAGGTGAGGAGCAAGTTCCAGCTCCCTTACAAAAGGTGACTCCACAGGAACCACAACCTGCAAAACAATTGAATAAAGGAAAGAAACAACAAAATGCAAATAGCAAGACTCAAATACTTCAAGGTGAGTCTTCTCAAGATAGAAGTGAAAAAAATCCTTTAGAAAAATGTGTTTCCATTCCACAAGAGATTTCAGTCATGAAGAAAATTGAAGATGAAAATGAAAGGAATATTAAATAGGTTCACGTGTTTAGTCTTACTAAAGAATTAGAAAAAATTAGAATTTAAGTGCCCCTCATAGAGTTGGTTAAAACACCAGTTTATCAAAGAAAGATTGCTGAGTTTATCAATCTAAAAGAGAATGTAAATATAAATGATATTGTTAATCTACAAGAAGATAAACTAGCCATGGTTTTTGGTCCACATGTGGATGAGGTAGATTCTTCAACACCTCCTTTCTACATTTATTTATTGATTCATGATTTCCTCTTGCACAATTGTATGTTTGATTTAGGAGCTTCACATAACCTTATGCCATTATCAGTGATGAAACAACTAAAGCTACAAGTTACTAAACCTTACAGAGATTTGTATTCTCTCGATTCAAATAAAGCCAAATGTCTAGGGGTCATTAAAGATATGGTGGTGTCACTAACCCAGGTCTAGCTAGAAGCTTGGTAATGGATGTAGTGGTAGCATATATCCCTGCTAGGTTTGGAATGTTGCTATCTAGGTCATGGGGGGTGTTGAGTCTTGAAAATGTCATTCATTTGCATTACAATTTCACTATTATGTCCATTATATCACTTCCATTTCACCTCCATTTCACTACTATGTCACCACATTCATCCCACTTTCATTATCATTGGGCCACCTTTATGTTTTTCCAATCTTTATTATTTCTAAGCCTTTTAAGTGAATTTGTGGTTAAACATTAGAAAATAATGTGCATATGCTTATACCTAACAAATGGGTTGAGTTTGTTGACATGTGTAGGTTGAAAGGAGGCTTCTAGAAGAACCTTATGTGGCACTCTAAGGCCAAATTCGAATTTGGTTGGAAAGAATCATGGGATCATGAGGATATGTGTCACATCTCCTAATTGTATTGTAACTCTAAAAAGACATGTGTCTTATCAGTTCCTATTTTGATTAGGACTCTAGAGGTAGAGGGAGAGATTCATGGACTATCATTAATGAGATGGCTCTCATCTTTTTGTATAAATAGGAGATCTCTCTCCTTCATTTGCTAGTCTTTTCCTTTAGTTTTTTCTTAGTCCTTTTAGTTTGTTAGTCCCATGGCTTTTGAAAGCTTTGGAGAGCTTTGTTGTACTTTGCACTTTTGAAGAAATTGAATAAAGCTTTGATGTTCTCAACATGGAAGGAGATGTGAAGTAGATGTCATGGAGCATATTAGGATGTAAGTAGAGTAGATTTCATTTTGTAAATATTGCTTTGTAGAATGTAAGGTAGATTAGATTTTCATTCATGCAATTTTAATTTATGCAAGTGTGTTTAATTTTGCTTTGATTTCATAGGTAGTAGGGGGCCCCTGCCTTGTACAGTTTGAATTACTGCATTTTATTTTCTCCCGGGATTGTGTGTCTTTGTTGTATTTGCTTTATCTCTAATGGTATTTTCAGTTGTCATATTCATAAGTTGCTGCCTTTATTTTGTTTTTCTAGCTTGATTTCTAATTTTAGTTTCTCAAGTTGTATGCTAACATATTGATGGTCTCCTTATCATAAGTTGTTCATCTTTAAGAGATCAGAATACTAATAAATCACAGCTTGCTTTGAGTAGTTTTTGACTTATATCACTAACTCTTTCTTCACTTGTTACACATTACAATGTATGTTGGAAGCAGAATGTTGGAGAAAGGCAAAGTGGTGTTATAATTCGTCATCTTAGAGCTTGATTACTTTTTAGACTTATATCTAACTACTTCTTAATCGTGTTTCACATAGTACTATATGTTGGAAGCAGAGTGTTAGGAAGAGATGAACATTATAATTGGTCTTTAAAGTGGTTTTTCTTATTTTTTTTTATTGCAGCAGCATGAGTAGTGACTAGTGCCATTAGAAAGTGGTTTTTATGCTTTGCTTTCAGTTTCATTTCAAGTTATTTCTTTCAAGCTCTTTCTTTGCAAGTTTAATGTACAGTTTGAATTACTGCATGCTTTCAAGTTGATTGTAGATTAGTGATGCACATAGCCTTCTAATGAACTAATGACGTGATAGAATCATCTTGTCCTTTTGCTGCAGCAAGGATACTTGGTCTCATAGTCATTTTCTCATTATTTGATTATTGCATGTTAGAACAAAACCCCAAAAACAACATAAACTATAAAAAAACGAAGTAAGAGAAAGGTTAACTAAGCACATATAGTGCACCACACTTCATCAGCTTACGATACCCAGATTGATAATTTATGTAGAGCAATTTAAGACATTAAATTGACTAGACAGGGGGCTAAATTGTGTGGTGTTTTGAAGCTAGATTTTACTTATGATGTCATACCAATTTTTGGTGGAGAAGAAAGGAGGTTGTACAAAGAGACAAGATTTGTAAAGACAATCACAAATAACAGAGCAAGTAATTCACTTGTATATAGCCAAGAGAAAGATGAATTTTCTTGCTTCGTGATGCATGACAATGCAAAGTTGGCTGAAGATAACCAAAGGTTGCTTACTTCAGCCAATGTAAATACAGATCTGCAAATAGAAGGGGTGCGGAAGTGCTTCTTTGATGGAGCCTATTATAAAGAAGGAACAAGTGCTCGTTTCATTCTAATTGCACCTGGAGGTAATATGTTCCCTTTTACTTTTAAATTGGAGTTTGAAGCAACAAAAAATGTGGCAGGATATGAATCCTTGATCATTGCTCTGCAAACAACAAAACAAATGGGAGTTCATTCAGTTTCTGTTTTTGGAGATTTAGAGCTGATTATAAAACAAATAAAGAACCACTGTTAGACAAAACACCCTAGGCTTAGGGCATAAAGAAATGAAGTGTGGGATTTGGTTGAGAACTTCTTTGAATATTTCAACATTCAGTTCATTCCAAGAGATGGAAACAGATTAGCAGACTCTTTGGATGCGGTTGCTAGTACTTTTAGGCCTCCTATTAATCCAAAGCTAAGATATGAGGTTGAAATGAGGCATAGGCCTTATGTTCCTGATAATATAAATCACTGGCAGATTTTTGAAGATGATCAGTAGATTAAGGAATTCTTGACTATGATTGAATATTTCCAGGGCACAGAGATTGATCAAGATGAAGATAAACCAACAGAAGGTGCAGAAGTAAGTGGTTTGAAAAAATCTATAGCTGATTAAGATTATTCAATTGAAAGATAATACTCTGACAAGGGGACTTGTCCCTCTTGAAAGGATTTTTAACTCCAATGATGTAGCTATTAGTTTAGAGAAAATTCCACAGGATGAGCAGATTCAAGATCACAATATTGGAACCTAGGAGCCCAAGTTAGTTAAATTATTTAATGCAGTTCCACTTAATTATAAGGAGAGATATCTTAAGCTTTTCAAGGACTATGTTGATGTTTTTTCTTGGTCCTATGAGGATCTTAAAACATATGATGTAAGTATTATTCAGCACAAGATTCCCTTGAAAGAGGGGATTAAACCATTTAAGCAGAAACTTAGACAGATAAATCCTCTGCTTTTACCATTGATTGAGAAAGAAGTCAAAAAGCTTCTTGATGCCAAAATAATAGTTCCACTCAGGTACTCTGACTGGATGGACAATTTAGTGCATGTAAGGAAGAAGAATGGATAGATAAGGTTATGTGTGGACTTTAGAAATCTCAATAGGGCCTCCTTGAAAGATAATTATCTGTTACCTAAAATTGATCATGTACTGCAAAAGGTAACAAGATCATTCAGGATGTCAATGATGGATGGGGTTTCTGGGTATAACCAGGTTGCTGTCGATAAAGAAGATCACAAGAAGTCTGCATTCACAACTCCTTGTGGAACCTTTATGTATGCTAGAATGCCTTTTAGGTTAATGAATGCAGGTGCTACATTTCAGAGGGTTATGGACATTGCTTTTGTGGGTGATAAGTTTGTAGTGATATAATTGGATGACATCAATGTTTTGTCAAGTCTGATAAGGAGCATATGGATCATCTTAAGAAGACTTTTGAGAAATGTAGAAGATTTGGGCTTTCCTTGAATCCTAAGAAGTCTATTTTTGCTCCGGAGGAGGGAAAACTGTTGGGGCACATTGTCTCTAGAGATGGAGTGAAGATAGATCCAGTAAGAGTGCAAGCTGTGTAGAAAATACCCCTGCCTAGGAGTAAGAAGGACATTTAGAAATTTATGGGAAAAATAAACTTCTTAAGGAGGTTTGTGTCCAATTATGTTGAAATTGTAAAACAAATTACTAATATGCTGAAGAAGGAAAATTTTAGTGCATTGGACCAAGGAAGCCAGAGAGTCATTCTCCAAGATTAAATAAGCATTACAAGCAATTCTAGTTTTAATTAGCCCTAATTATCAAAAACCTTTTCAAGTTTTTTCATTTGAATCACATAATTAGATAACTACTATTTTGTTACAGAAGAATGATGAAGAAAACGAGCAGGTAGTTTCTTTCTTTAGAAAGATTCTTAGAGATGTTGAACTAAAGTATAATATTATCGAAAGATAGGTATATGATTTGGTAAAAGCTCTAAAGGCCTTCAGGACTTATGTACTACAGTCACAGTTCATTTCTTATGTGCCAAATGATGTAGTAGAGGATTTCTTAGTCCAGAGTGATGTGGAAGGCAAAAGAGGAAAATGGATAGCCAACATCCAAGAGTATGACTTGGACATGAAGCCTACAAAGCTAGTGAAAGGGAAAGGATTGGCAAAGATGTTGATAGAGTCAAACTTTCAAGCATTGGGAATCAACTTTTTGACACCTGTGAATGAAGAAATAATTGAAGAAGGTGAAGAAAAATCAAATCCAGGTATGAAGATCAGGTATAAGTTTTTATTTTCAGAATGGTACAAGCACATAGTCCATTATTTATGTTTTCTCTCTTGTCCTCAATCTTTGGATAGAATAAAGTATAGAGCATTAAAGATCAAAGCACAACCATATGTGATTTTTGAGGGAAAATTGTATTGGAAGGATCCTGTAGGAATTTTTTATTATGTTTAACAAAGGATGAATTTACAGAGACCACTAAAGATTATCATGAGAAGTTATGTGGAGGACATTATAGCTGAAAGGCTACTACACATAAAATACTCCAGGGAGGGTTCTATTGGCCTACTCTACTTGGTGATATGTATAAGTTTGTCAGATGTTGTCATAAGTGTCAGCTTTTTGCTGAGAAGAAGAGGTTAGCTCCCTTGCCTTTGATCCCAGTCTTCATAGAGGAACCATTCAGAC
This sequence comes from Pinus tabuliformis, assembly GCA_031772625.1. Taxonomy (NCBI): domain Eukaryota; kingdom Viridiplantae; phylum Streptophyta; class Pinopsida; order Pinales; family Pinaceae; genus Pinus; species Pinus tabuliformis. The sequence continues at coordinate 2,042,439,093 of CM062816.1, forward strand.
AATTGGGACAAGATTTTTTTGGAGAGATTAACCCACCTTCAAGTGGACAGAATAAGTGGGTTCTTACAACTACTGATTATTTCACCAAGTGGGTAGAAGCTATACCTACTAAAAGGGAAAATGATCAGGTGGTGATAAAGTTGTTAGAGGAAAATATTTTCAGCAGATTTGGATGCCCTATCAAAATAATAATAGATAATGCTCAAGTCTTCAGCTCAAGTAAGTTCGTTGCTTTTTTTCAAAAGCATAATGTTATTTTATCTCATTTAACATCATATCATCCACAGGGAAATGGATTGGCTGAATCCATTAACAAAACATTGATGAAGATCCTTAAGAAAACTATTGCATAGAATCAAAAAGATTGGGATTATAAATTAAAGTTTGATCTATGGGCTGTCAGAGTGACTACAAGAAGGTCTACAGGAAAATCACCTTTTGAGTTAGTGTATGGGACTCAAGCTTTGTTCCCAAGTTAGCTTGTGAATCCTATGATTGCAATGGTTCAAGAGGAAAAAGAAGAACCCAATGCTCTGATAAGAAGGATGTATAAGGTAGTAGAGATAAGTGAAAGCAAGGATAAGGTAAGAGACAACTTGATTATGTATCAATCAAAGATGAAGGGTATTTTTGACAGAAATGCCAGAGACATTGATTTTAATTTTGGAGACCTAGTATTAAGGTGGGATACTATAAGAGAAGATAAGGGAAAACATGGGAAGTTTTATCCTCTTTGGTATGGCCCATTTAGAATTATAGAAGCAAGGGAAAAAAATACATTCTTCCTGGAGAATCTTAGTGGTGAATATTTATAGTTGCATGTTAATGGGCAGTACCTCAAACATTACTTCCAGTTCTGAAACATAATCATCATATCATTGTAGATACCGAAGTGAATTCATTGTACAAATTCCATAGATTTTAAATTGGCTAAGCAATATGTGACTCCATGCTCGAGGTGAAGGCACTGATCTACGGTTCTTAGTGCTTCTGTGGCAAAAGAACTATCCCCAGGTGGAGCCAGATGTTGTAGCATCCATCTTTATTTTAATTTTATTTTCACTTTTATCGAAAAAAATCAAATATTATGTTATAACGGAAATAAAGGAGAATGCGGAAATTTGAAAGAAATGATTTGTTTTGTGACTATTGATGGATTTTGAACACGAGGAACTCGGGAGAAGATCTGAGCCATTTGATCGACAGGCAATATATCTGATGGAAGTCGCTTGGATAACAAGAACAGGGATTAATTCTAAATCGAATGTGAGAAGTTATAAAATCGGGTTAACACCTCAGCTGATCAAGGTCGTCCTCTTGAAGAAGGCAGATCCGATGGCAATCTCGCAGTTAACAAGAATGATGTTTAATTCAGATATTGGACATGATGGCTTATAGAACATGATTTAATCCATTGAAGTCTAGATTAATCACAACCACTCATCAAGAAGCAACGAGATTCGACGGGTATCGTGTTGAAAAGTGCACGAAATTTATTATAAATTTTGGACCCGAGAAATCTTTAAATTACAGTTTTGTTTCCATATTGGGTCCATGGGGAAGGCAATGGTTTATGGGAAAAGTCAGACACGATATTATTATGAAGCAGAGTCTAAATTCTTTTCAGTTACGTGGTAAGCCATATTCAACATAAATCAACCAATTCCGTTGTTTTAGCAGAATGACTAGAATTAGAGGTGGATGACCGAAACTCCACAGGAATGATGATTAATCAGGTTTCTTTGTGTTTCTACCAATCAGAACATTTCTGATACATACATGGGCCCATAACCCACATCCACAGTCTGAATCCTGTAAACGATGCAGTTTCACTGTGTTAAAACTAGTTTAACTATTATCAAAGTATCTATAGAGAGACTTCATCAGCAGTCAAGCCACAGAACCAAAGAGTGAGAAACAATCATCAATTTTCTAATTTTTCTTACTTCTTGCTATTTTGTTTTCTTGAGAATGAGGTGTCTTTTACCCTCTAATGTAATATTTTGTAATGAATTTTACTTTAGACAATTAGGAGATAGTTAAGTAGTTTGACAATTTTGGTGATTACCAATTGTCTCGTAATGTATAAAAAGAGAAAAATTTACAAAGAAAGGGTTTGAATTTGGAATAACCTGGAGACTATGCCACTGTATTCCTGATAATATTGTTGATTAATGAAAGAATCAGAAGTTTTCCACACATTTTTGGGTACGATTTGTAACTCCTCTGTTATGTTTCAACATATGTCTTCTTTCCTTTAAGTATGGTAATGAAGCTGCAGGTCTTTGTTTGCTTATGTGGATGAAGTTAAATTTCCTTAAAAGAGCACTCCTATACTTGAAGTTCCTACCTATGCAATTCTTCTAAGTTACAGATAATAGTTTTTGTGTTAAACAACATATTGTCTCTGACTTCTCCAAGAATTATTCATTCAACATTTATATTCAATAATGAAATGGCATTCTAAGACTTTCATATCACCTAAGTATTGAGGGTTTAAAACTAGGTCCTTTAGGTCATTTATTTGAGAATACAACATACAATTAAGTGACATCCACAATGAGTCCATTCAATCTTTGCTACTGCACCACTTCCCTGTGTTAGGCCCGCTTGTGCTCCGCTTGTCTGCCTGACACCCTCCTGAATCCTGTTTGCCTGGGTCTACAACTCACGTAGATCCTTTTGGACACTTCCCAGTGTTTGCATGTATTTCTGCTCAAATTTTTGTAGCACCTCCATTGTGGTGCTTTGTATCTTGTCTCTAATCTCATCGATGTCACCTTCTATCAGGACCATGGGATAAATATGTGTCTTCTTATCAGACTTGCATTTCTTATGTTACCTGCCCATCTGTTCCTGCCAGTGCTTCTTCAGGATTAAGGGAGTTCTCTCCTCCTCACCGCTACCTCCTCCCTGCTCTGAAATTTCTTGTTCATTAGTGTGGGGTGAAGAAGACTTCCCACTCTGCTCAAAATTCTTCCATTCTTTCTCATCCCGCTCTTTGGAAACATGCTCTTTCTCCATACATGCCTTCTTTGCAACTGCCTTAGCAGCCTCCTTCTTCTTTTGTTCGGTCAATATGCGTGTAGGTTTCTGAGTGGCTCCCTTCTGCTTCTACACAATAGAACTCTTTGCGCCTTTGCTGGTTCCCACATCTAGCATTGTAGATTCGGGTCACTCTGGCGGCCAATACCCAACAACTTCATGTACATCTGTCTCGGTCAGTAGATAAGGAAATAGATTCCAAGTTCCCTTTGGGTCCTTCCGTAAGCGTATTGAGGTGTTGTGAAAATCAACCTTCAACTCCGCGTAAGCTGTCAAATGTTCGAACAAGGTTCAGGACAACCTTGGCCTCTAATTACCACCATCCGAAGGTCCATCTCCATAAGGACCCAAAAAATATTTGTTTCCTTGATTCATGTTGCATCTTTGTGGCCTAAAGCAAGGCAAGCCTTGCGGCCTCGGGAAAATCCTCCTTATGCAGAGGAAATTGCCTGTCCTTTGGAAACCTCCATGCAACTAATACGTTAGACAGTAGAAGCCAAGCATAGTGAAAAGGCTTGTTTTCATCTTGGGCTTCTCTGCAGTTTGTGAGGAAATCTTGGCAGAGATACTTTGACCAATTATACTACATGCCCTTCATACATGTCCTCATGATGTTTCCTACGAGGATCTGGGTAGCAAACTAGACTGCCTAGTTTTGTATTGATAGAATTGAGTATCCGCACGACTTTTTTACAAGACCATACTCCTTCTTCATCTTATGAGAGAGCTCCTTTTCTCTAGTTTTCCCTCCAAACACCTTGGCAGGGTCCGCTCCTTTGTGGGGGAACTTCGTTACCCTGTGGCTCAACATATATGTTATTGGAATAGGTTTTCGCAGCCACAAAATCCCATTGTGCACCAATGCAAGGAGCTAATGCACGCAGACTATATTGATAGGTGAGCGGTGATAGTGTGGTACTAAAAGCATGTTCCGTAGCCCTGACTTCTCAATGACACAGACCCATTTCATGAGCTCCAATTGTGTAACCGCTATCTCAGTATAATATATTTTCATCATCTACTTGTGGTTTGCCAGATGAGGAAATTTATCATGATCTGCAAGGTCCCAGTCCTCCATTTTCAATACTGGGATGCATGCAAGCTTATGTCCTTCAAAAGTGACTTGTTCAGGGAGCAGGGGAGTGGATACCCCAAATTTTCCAGGGTCGGGATCCTTGGTCCCTTTGGTCTTTCCCTTCCGTGGAGGGATGTAATCTGGGAGCCTAGAAATAGGCTTGATTGCCTCAGCTTCCACTTCTTTGATGCCTTTGTACTCATCTTCCTCTAAATCCACCACTCTTTCTAGTTGTTTTTCTTTCGTATCATTTGGTTGCACCTACATATTTTTCCTTGGTGGCATTCTTGCATGTACTCGTTTTCTATTTTTCCTTCGCGGTAGACTACTTTTCCCTTGCAGCTAGTTGTTTTTCTTTTGCGGTAGTTTTCTTCGGCCTAGGAAACCTTGACATCGTAGGTACAATGGGTGTGGCTTCCATGCTAGTTACTTTGGGCCCTAGCGAGTCAGACAGAGATGCTTTTGAACTAAGGGCTTCAACAGGGTTACTAGCAGTCATCCTTTCAATGAATAGCTCTCGGGCTGTTGCAGAATAGTTCGCAAATGAGGGGCGTGATACAAATTCTTCCCATAATGCCCAATTCATACGCATCAAACAAAAAAATGTGAAAGAAACTCTTATAATGAAAAGTTTTCTCTGTTTGACCAACATGCATAATTTATATGGGGATTTGAATTCAAATCTGACCGTTCCCTCAAAATTCCGATAATAAATGTTGCTTTGGTGGAAAATCTTCAAATATTTTCACCTTAATTTCCACCTCCCCGCTCCTTTTAACCACTTTTTAGCTATCCAATCATGAATATTCACTCCAATGACCATTTTCCTACTAGGATGCATGGTACCCTCCTCCATGGTGTAGTTTCCTGAGCACAACTTCATCATTTTCCCTTGTGAATAGTTGTTTTTCTTTTGTGGGAGTTTGCTTCAGCCTAGGCAACCTTGATGCCATAAGTACAGTGGACATGGCTTCCATGATAGTTACTTTAGACCCTGGCACGTTAGACACTACTACTTCTGAAGTGAGGGCTTTGGTGGGGTTAGTAGAAGTCATCCTTTTAATGAATAGAACTTGGTTTGTTGCAGCAGAGTTCATAAACGAGGGGCGCGATACAAATTCTTAGAATGCCCAATTCATATGTGTCAGGAAACAAAATGTGCAAGAAACTCTTAGAATGCAAAGTGTTCTTTGTTGGACCAGCATGCGTAATTTATAGGGGGATTTGAATTCAAATTGGATCATTCCCCCCAAATTCTTATAATAAATGTTGCTTTGGCAGCAGATCTTCAAAGATTTTCGGCTTAATTTCCATCTCCTCTCTCCTCTTAACTGTTTTTTAGCCATCCAATCATTAATAGTCACTCCAATGGTCATTTTCCTGCTGGGATGCGCGAGACCCTCCTCCATGGAACAACGTCCTCGACACAGCTTATGTCCTCCTAGTTGGGCAATGTATTTTATAGTCCTGTGCTCCCTTGCAACCTCCTAGAGCACTAACACTATCTTGGTTCCATATAGTCATTGTGCAGGATCCCGCATATACAGCTTTAGCCTACTCCCATTCACTCTTCCTGGGAATGGCTCCCGATTCAGCTTCGCGAGCTCAAATGCACCACCGTCTATAATTTCCTGGACAATATATGGTCCTAACCAATGCATCTGGAAGTTATCCAGAAATTTAGTGAAGTTACTATCATATAACAACACAATGTCATTTACCTTGAATGTGTGAAGCTTGATATGGAAATCATGCCATGATTTTTTGCGTTCCTTTTGTACTTTTTGGTGGAATCCTGCCAAAAATAAATCCTCCTCTAACTCTATTAGCTGCACGAGCTGTTCCTCCAAGGCCTCGTGATCCGCCATATTCGTCAAAGCTTCTATGCATAGACTAGGCACAATGTATTCCATAGGCATTGTTGCTTAAACCCCATAGACTAATCTGAATGACAATTGCCCTGTCAACTTCTTATAGGTGGTCCTATAGGCCCATAGTACTATAGGTATGTGCACATCCCAATCATTTTGCTACGTGTTATAGATTTTTATCAACGGGTTCTCTAAAATTTTGTTAAAATGTTCGAATGTCCCATTTGCATGTGGGTGATATGGTGTACTTTTTTTTATGATAGACCTGGAATTCATTTGTCAACACGCTAAGAATTTCATTCAGAAAGTGCATTCCCCTATCACTCATTAATACTTTCCAGCATCCAAACTATGTTAAGACATGCTCAACAAGATTTTTTCTACCGTAGCTCCTGTGCGATCCTTTACTGGTTGTGCTTCTGCCCATTTGGTTAATTATTTCGTTGCAGTGATAATGTAGCGCATGCTGGTTTTATTTCCAAGTGACTGAATTGGCCCAATAAAATCAATCACCAACTTCTCAAATAGCTATAAATATACCTATGGATGGAGTGGTACTTTGTCCCTTCGCGATGGTCTTCCAGTCATTTAACATGCATCGCATGCCTTACATTATTCTTTGTAATCCTTGTGCAATGTTGGCCACCATAATCCTGCACGCAAAATCTTTTGTGCAGTTTCTTTCCCTGCATAATGGCCTCCCATAGTTCCCCCATGCGCTTCAGCAACAATACTATCACGCTCAAAGTCCATCACATATCTCTGTAGTATTTCATCTACCCCCATTTTGTACAAATGTCATGCAATGACCGAAAAATCGTTTGCGCGAACTAATAATTCCTTTTTATGCTGATTTGTATATCCTTCAGGTGCCATCCATGTAGTTAATAAGTGAATAATTTCAGCAAAATGATCATCAACTATGTGTACCACAAAGAGTTGTGCATTTAAAAACCCCTCCTCCAAATTTCTCGGTTCTTCGCTTGTTTCAATTCTCGACAAATGGTCAGGTCCAACATTCAACCTTCCCAACTTGAAAATTAATTCAAAATTGTACTCCTCAAATAATAACAACCACTTGCAAATATTTTCCCCAACACAAGCTTGTTGACAAGGTATTTTAAGGCAAAATGATTTGTACACATGTTGAAATATCCTCCTGACAGATAATGCCTAAATTTTCGCAGCACATAGACCATGGCCAACCCCTCAGACTTTATCATTGAATAATTCTTCTCACCCATTGAAAACTTCCTACTTGTGAAAGCTATAGGATGGTCTAGCTCTCCTTCGCCTGCCTACGTTAGTACGAGACCCAGTGCAATGTAAGAAGCATCCACATGTACATGAAACTCCCTTTTCCAATCAGGGAATACCAAGGTTGGCGCAGTCACCATATTTTTCTTTAACACATCCAAGTTGCACTGACGTTCTTCATCTCAATAGAATGTCCCATCCTTCTTTATTAGTTTTTCCATGGGCACGGTAATTTGAGCATAAGCTTTAATGAATTTTTTGTAGTATCCCATGTGTCCCGGCATTGCACATAGCTTCTTGACATTCCTAGGGGCCTCCAAGTTCACAATCACCACAGTCTTTGTAGGGTCCACCATCAATCCTTGCTTACACACGACATGACCCAGCAAGATCCCAAAAGGAACACAGAATATACATTTTTTCAAATTCAATGCTATCTGGTATCTTCAACAGGTATCCAACATAAGGTGCAGACTTGTTGCATGACACTTCACCAAGCCAAGCAGAGTCCAGTCATCAAAGTATACTTCCAAAAACCTATGAATGAATTATTTGAACGTTGCTATGAGTAAGTGGTAAAATATTGCAGCCGCATTCCTCAATCTAAACAACATAACAGTGTACTGAAAGCACCCCCACTTTGCTGCAAAGGTGGTTTTGCTTCTATCCTCTAGGGAAATATTAATTTGATGATAACCAGAAAACCCGCCAGTAAAGGAATAGGCCTCCTGCCCTCTGACATTTTCTAAAACTTCATCTGTAAATGGTGTCAGAAATGGACCGTGAACACATGCATCATTAAGCTTCCACAGATCTACACAGATCCTTATTTCTCCCTTTTTGTTTCTTCTCTTGGACTACCATCAGGCTTACCAAATTTGACTCTTCAATAGGTTCTATAATGCCTTCCTCTAGCATTTTATCCATCTCCTAGTGAACCTTCTCCTTATATTTAGGATTAAGGCGATAAGGCCTCTGTTTAACAGGTTTTGTGTCTAGCTTCAATGTGATCCTCATAATGCCCAAATCATCAAGTATTCCCTTTAAATCTGAAAACTTAGTGGGGAAGAGATCCTAGTATTCGCGAAGTAATTCAGTAATTGTGTCTAGTGTAGCATTGTCCCAATAGTCCCTAATCTTCGTGATCTTCGATTCTGCTTTAGTGCCAATGTTTACCTGTCTTGTTTTCAAAGGTGATGAGATGTCTAGGTTTTCTACTTGCAATCCTTCTACTTCGTGATGCCCTTCTATCTCCAGAATATTGATATTCATCTTATCTTCTTCCTCTTCTTTAGCACCCACATTATAGCATTCCAATGCATGGCGTAGCTAGGTGCTCCAATCTGGTTGGGTCCATTCCCTAGGTTCCTTCGATGTCCTGAGGATAACGCTTTAATTTCTTGGAGAACTTCATCGATGCTTGCGAACCTATCCTTGTAGCTGAAAGTAAATAACAATAATTCCTTTAATGCATCCCATTCTACAGTGTTGTAGCAGAGCTCCATTTTGAGATACCAGTTCATGGGGATTTTATCCAAGGTATGCAAAATATATGTACCCATTTTGGCTACAGTTTCATCCCCCATGCCTTAGTCAACTTTCCCAGGTGATCACATGGATCCTCTTTTCCATTATACTTCTTAGTCATTATTTTATTAGCATGCCCAAATTGTAATTTCATCATTCTCCTGTAATCTCGCAATCCAGCAAAACTATCCTTATGCGTACCCTATCATCGTGTGGGCGTAGCGAACAACACCAACTCCAATGCTTGAAAATGGTGGTCTTCAGGGACTTCATGCTCAAATTCATCTAAAAACATATCTACGTCAGTTAAACCATCATAATATGGTAATTTTATTACCTCCAACAAAACACAGCGCAGTGACCTCATCATCATATTGCATCGCAAAGTAGATACTTCATGTAAGCAGTTTTTCCAATGCTTTAATTCTTCATCTAAATCAAAATTGCAGGAACTCTCCCAATCCCATGTGATCTGTCCATCTACCATTGGATTGATCCAATCCTGATCTCATGCTATTATCCTGTAGATTTGATTCATCTCATTGTCACTTCCTACATAATCACGAATTGGTTCAATATAGCATGCCCCTTCCGCAGGATCCGGTGGCACTATAGCCCTTAGTGACTTTCTTTAAAATGACATTGTCATCTTCTTCAAATTAATGACCCCATTCATATCAATAGCCTGGTCGATTCCCAGGAGCGTGAGGTAGGGATTACTATCATCAATAATTTCTATAACTTCAAAGTCCCCTAATGCACTCAGACCTTCAATATCAACCGTTACTCCATATAATCATCCCATGGGGATGATTTTCTGTTGATTTGCCATTCTGAGCTAAATTGACGACCACGACAGTGAAAGTCTCCCCATCCTTTTCCATGTCTATTTCAATAGAACATTCACATTGGACCCTAGATCCGAAATGACCTGGTCCATTTCATAATCGCCTATCTGCATTGTTAGCTGCATCTCACATCCTGTTCGCACCTTATGCTTACCAATATTTCTAACGGTTGGCTGCTCCATAGAAATATTTTATTTATTTGCACACTTGTCTATCAAGACTTGCAATCCTTCCACGACCTTTCTATCACGCAGTAACTTCTTGTAGGTCTCAATGAATGTAGTGAGTACGGAAGGGTTAGCCTCTTGTGTCGCACTGGTCTTAGGTGTCTTTTCCTGGCTTCCTGAGGTGGAGGCCTCAGCGAAGCTCTTATTTGCCTCCATGAATGTTTCCTTAGTGCGATTAAGGTCAAAGGTGACCTCTTTCTCAGGAGTATTATGAACCCATCTATCTTCTTCAGGTTGCTTACCTTTGTCTAGGTTAGTCGTCGTACCACTTTTTAGTTCAATATTAATGCTTTGATTTTTCTCGTGGGGCTCAACACTCATGATTTGTAAATTCTACTTAGGCTACTGAGGCTGCGTTTTATTCTCTTGCATTTTAGAAATTAACACCACACAATATTCTATGGCATGGTCAAATTGTCTACAGTATTGAAATGAAAGGTGTGTAGGATTTGGGCAATCTCATGTGAAGTGCACCGAATGTCTATTGTTGTAAGAGATAATCTGGCCACAACCTCTATCAGGTCCTCCTCCTCCTCCTCCTCCTCGGCCTTGAAAGACCCCACATTCTCCTCCTGCGTCTTGATTTGGGTCTAAGTTTCTACTTGCATATGGTAAGCAGGGGTTCTTTTCATCATCAGCTCATAACTTCAACAATGTCGCTCATCATGGCTGACCGATTTACAAAAATTTCAAAACATTCGTTGGGGTGTCTAAATGAACTTCTGAAGTAAGTGGCAGTTATCCATCACATGTTGCCCAATAACTTGACAAATGGTGCACCATAGCTCAGCCCCCGTGTTCAGCCTGGCTGGGGCTTCTAGGTTCAGGGGGACTTCCCCCCCCGTAATATAATTCGCGTACACTGGACAGTTCTCTTTATCATGCTTGTGGCCCTTGCACTTCAGACATCAAACCTCTACGTGCACTTCTGGCTTAGTCTCCCTTTCTTTCTTTAGACTCTGTAATTCTAGGTGCATGCTCGCTACCTGCGAGTGAATCTGTTGTACCCTTAGGTTAATATCCTGAATAAGTGATGTGTGCAGCCTCATCGTGATCTCCAAGGCTTCTGCCTATGTTTCTATCTTTTGCAATGATAGAGAAATTCTTAAATGCAGCAAAAGTGAGGTGATAAAGCAGTTGTGATGCTGGCTGTCTGAGATTTCCATGTTATTTTGTTTGATCTCGCACTTCAACCATTGATAAAAATCCCAAGGTGTCTCCTCGACTCTTGTTAGGATCTCCTTAAATTCAATTACCGATTATGCCTTAGATTTAGGCCTACTAAATTCTTTGTTCAAAGTTGTCTGAGTCTCAGCTAACAATGCATGAGGATTGTCAGCGCAATACTTAATGTACCAAGTTAGCGCACGATCCTGCAAAGTGTTAACCAACTGTGCCTTCTTTATATTATCATCGATGATTTGTTGCGCTATCCATACAGCATTCGCAACAAACCAGAAGTCCTCTAGATCTTCACTTCCTATGCCCTTGAAGATCGACATCTTCATTGCATTCTCCATGTTGAATGGTGGAGGTGGAGGTGGAGGTGGAGATGGAGATGTGGGTGAAGGTGTATGCGGTGGAAGTGGAGGTGGAGTGGATGGATGATGTGCTCTAGGAATACCTTGAGTTATTATCTGAACAACGCTTGACAACATAGTCTGCACCGCCCCTTCATCATAACTTGAAGGGGTTCTAATCAATGGGCTATACTCTAGACCTAATTCTTCACAATTTCTATATAATCTTCCACTTCGCTTAGCTCCGAACATTAAGGTAATGGAATTACCCACTTTTCACATAATAAAATTTTAATCCAAGTATTAAATGACCTTAAATACTTACCTCGTGGTCCTTTGAAGAATATTCTCAATAGCTGTCTGAGGTGTCAACTGCAAATTCCGTAACAAATCCTCCTAGAATTTGATTAAGCCAATAAACGACAACCCACGCAATCTTGTTTTCATAGGCCTCAAGTCGTCACACAAATTATGGAGCCCACACTATAGGGCTATCGAGTTTCCACCTTCCTTGATTGTCTGTCAATTTATCTAACCATTCGTATAGTTCAATTGGGAAAGTGCAGAAGAAGATTTCGTGTACCTATGTATACAGATACCTATTCAACCAATCCTCCTTTGATAGGCATGGATTCCTGATTTCTTGAGCTGCAAACTCATGAATCTTCAGATCTAACCACTTTTCAATCTCTTTCTTAGTCAGATTCCAATGATGCGACATCACACATCTCTTTAAGTAGATTCCGGTCCTAGAAATAGAACCATTTGTTGGCTTCAAGGGTCTTGACATAGGTTTAGAGTTAGTTATGCCAACCAACAAAACCCTACAATGTTGGCCCTTTCAGTAACAATCCACGTAGTGCAGGCTGCAGTCTCACCTGAAGTAGTATTGGGGTATGCAAGAACCAAGTTTCTGCATTTAGAGACTAGTGTGATGTCTTCCAGTGCCTTAGATCTATTTTTGCGTAGATCGATAGACTTCTGGGGATCTTTAATGAAACTAGCTTAAATCTGCCTTCAAACCTTCGCGAGGGCCTATGATCAGTCCTTTTGGACCTTAAACAATTCATTTACCTACCTTCGTGCATCAACCAACAACCCTAGATCGAGTTTCGCGTAGATCTGTTTAATTCATCATTAAACATAAGAGAAATAGCTTCTAACTTTGCAGAAGTGGATAACCATTCATTTAATATATTATTAAGATAGATTTAGTTAATTGGCATAACATTCATTCAATAATTCAGAAAACATATCATTAATTGACAACATAAAACATAAACAGATTCAATGGAGATACTCAGTAATCCTTCAAAAGGATGTCTTTATTGATCTTCAATTCACTGATCATAGACTCTTTTACCCTATGCACAAAACTTCAGGGGTTTTTTCACTCAACTATGGACTCTACCAAGGCCTCATGCACACTCAGCTTCAGGACCTTCCCTTTTCTACCTAAGTACAAGAAGTAGATCTTTCTTTCCTTAGCACTTGCTCAAGACAAAAAACTCATTCTCTATCTAATTTATCCTACTAATACTCGCTAAGACTCAACTATTTACAGCTTTTCTAATAGAATACCATGGCCCCCAGCTCATGGGTGAGTCTTCAAATCAAACCAAAAACAAGGGGCTAAGGCCCCTTTGACTCTATCTATCCATTCGCTCCGCATCCACATTCCGTAGAGACTTTAAATCTTTTACAAAATTCTTTACAAAAATGACTATGTTAATTCAATTCTACCCTTGGGGGCCCCATCCCAACACTCGTGCTCCTTATGATCAAATAGTAGAATGACACAGAGCATGAATCCTTTGCAGGATATGACATGAAGTTGAAAGTTGAATTGGTTGTTGTGGTCAATCAATATGGAGACATGTTTCAAGAACCAAAGGGATTGCCACAAAAAAGGGGAATTCAGAATGAAATTCAGTTACAACAAGACTGTCCACTCCCAAATATCGGTATATATCGAATGTCAATTTTGGAAAGTTTATCAATTAAGAAACAATTCTAGGAATTGTTAAATAAAGGTGTAATGCATCCTTCTACTTTGCCATGTGGTTCACCAATTGTTTTGGTACCCAAGAAACATGGAACCTAGCGCATGTGTGTAGATTATCGAGATTTGAATAAAATTACCATAAGGAATCGATACCCACTGTCCAAAATAGATAATTTTCTATATCAGTTGAGGAATGCAAAATATTTCACTAAATTATACTTGAGAAGTAGATATCATCAAGTTATAATTGTTGAGGAGGATATTTGGAAAACTGCTTTTAAAACCAAACAGGGATTGTTTGAGTGGTTGGTTATGATGTTCGGTCTTTGCAACACTCCAGCTACATTCGTGAGAGTTATGAATGATTTTTTAAGATCCTTTCTTGATGATTTTGTAATTGTCTATTTACATGATATTTTGATATTCAACAAATCACGAGAAGAGCATGTCAAGCATGTGAGGAAAGTGTTGAATGTCTTTAAAAGAGAACAATTATTTTTCAAGATGTCTAAATGTGAATTTGGGAAAACGTCCTTAGTGTATTTGGGCCACATAGTTGGAGGAGGTGAGTTGAAGATTGACCCCTCTAAATTTCCAATCACTGTGAATTGGTTAATACCAAAATTAGTCACATTAGTAAGGAGTTTTCTGGGAGTAGCTCAGTATTGGAGGAAGTTCATTGCCAATTTCTCTTCCATAGTAGCTCCACTACATGCTTTGACCAACGTGAAGTTTGTCTTCCAGTGGGGAGGAAAACATCAAAGAGCATTTGATGCTTTAAAACAAAAGATAAGTTTAGCCCTCGTTTTATCATTGCCGGACTTGAAACAACCCTTTGAAATACAAACAGATGCAAATGACTACGCCATAGGTGTAGTTCTTTTATAGCATGGTAAGCCCATTTCATTTCATTTTGAAATTTTTAATGGTGTTGTTATTAATTATCCTATGTATGATAAAGATCTTTATGCATTGGTGCAAAGTGTGAGTAAATGGAAGCATTACTTTATGGGAAAAGAAACCATTATTCACATCGATCATCAACCTTTGCAACATCTACAATCTCAAACAAAATTGCAGCAATCAAGGAACTTTTTTTGGATGGGATTCTTACAGCAATTCCACTTGGTAATCAGGTACAAGAAAGGTATTTACAATAGATTTTTTGATATGATTTCTACACTAATTTTTAATGTAGTCATTTTTCTCAATAATCATTATGTTTTTCCCGAAAGTTATGTTGATCAATATGTAGATGATGTTGACTTTCAAGAGGTATATATAAACTTGAGTCAAGGCCACTGAGTTGAGGAATTAGATTACCATGTTCACAATAATATGTTGTATCATTTGGCAAAACTTTGTGTTCCACAGAGAGAGAGAGAGTAAGTGTCACAAGGGAAGCTCACACTCTTATTTTTGGACATTTCGGTGTAAGTAAATTAGTGGAAAATCTTCAGAGATATTTTTACTGGCCTCGTATGCTTGAAATTGTGTCACATTTTTTCAAAGGTTGTTCATTGTGTGTAGTCAGTAAACCTAGTAATAGGAAGCTAGGATTGTACACACAACTTCCAGTACCTTCATGTCCATGGGAGAGTGTTTCTATGAATTTTGTAGGAGGTCTTATTTTATCAAGGAAAGGTCATGATTATTTGTGTGTAGTTGTGGATAGTTTCAGCAAGATGTGCATATTAATGCCTTGTAAAAAGAAAATTAAAGCTGAACAAACAACTCAACTTTTATTTCAAAATGTCTAGGTTCATTTTGGATTACCTACTTCTATTGTAAGTGATCATGATTCTCGATTTGTTGGGAATTTTTTGTCAAGTTTATGGAAACTTGATGGACATGAAATTGAAGAAAACTACAACCTTCCATCCGCAAATAGATGGTCAAACTGAAGTGGTTAACAAGACAATTCTTCATTTTGTAAGAGGATATTGCGGCAAACAACCTAGGTTGTGGGATGAATAGTTGTATTATACTCAGCATGCTTACAACCGAGATAAACACTCTTATACTCTAACTTCGCTTTTTGAGGCATGTCTTGGTTATTTGCCTAAATCGCCTTTGGATTTCATCTTTGAGAAAGATGTAGTTGTAGATGGACATAGTGACATAAACAGAGCAAAGAAATTCATTGAGAAAATTCAGTTGATTCACCAAATAGTTCAAGAACATCTACAAAAGAGTCAAGGCAATTATAAGGAAAGACATGATAAGGATCATGCGGGTCATCAATTTCAAGTAGGTGATGAAGTTTGGCTTCACATTAACAAGGAAAGGCTTCAAGGTGAAGGTAAAAATTTGAAACCAATCTATTATGGTCCATTTAAAATTATGGCAAAGGTTGGTAATGATGCTTCAAGCTTGATTTACCTTCATATATGCAAATTTATTCTGTTGTTAATGTTGAAAATTTGAGATTGTATGAGGCTCCTTTGATTGAAGATCAAGGAGAGAATGTTCAAATTCCATCTATTGAAGACTTTTCTCCAAAATTCATTGATGTGCTTTAGAAAGACACTATACCTGACAGAAGGACAAGGACAACAAAAAGGGGAAGTATTGATTATCTTCGGGTGCGTCTCAAGGAACACATCCATCAAAGAACAAATGGATTGAAGTGGGGAAGGTGAGGGAATAGTACCCTAATTTGTTCAATAACTGAATATAAATCTTTTGGGGTCCAAAAGGCTTCCAGTGGGGAGGAGTGATCAGGTGCTTAGAATTATGCTCAAAAATCAAAGTGTTGGAATCTTATCAAACTTACCTTCATATTGAAGAGCTCCTTATTCTGAATTTAATGGTGTGAACAACACTCAAATATGAGTTCATATGCAGAAGTTAGAGTGAGTCAAAGTTCAAGTTTGACTTGCCTACATGGGAGGATAGGGATGATGTGGCAAGGTCTTCAGCAAATGATGAGGTGTTAAGTGGAAGCCCACCATTGGTCCTCACATATTACATATCATAGCAGTAAGAGGTTCGGGGTTAAAGAATCAGCCCTGACACAGACAGGTTGCAATGCAATGTAATCGCAATCACAAATTACAAATGGACTTGTATTATAGAAATCGACCCCTGGTAGGTTGGGTTGCGATGCGATATCACAATCACATATTGTAGGAAAACACAAGTCCCACTAAAGGCTTCTACTAGCTCTTCGCAGATTGCGATGAGCGATAAGACCTCAGACACTGGATTTTATATGTAACGGTTTAAGTTCTTGTCTGGTCCATCGATATCGCAATCGCAACATTTTGCTATGTTAACAAGACCTTCTGCCCACAAACATTGGCCGATTGCGATTTGTGATACGATCGATATGTTATGGCCCGTGGTGTGGTGAATATCTCACTTCATTAGCGGATTCTAGAGCAGAAATGTGTTTTCTAGTCGGATTTGGAGCATTTTGTGGAATAAATAGTGGAAAAACTAGGAGAAGTCATAACTTCTTTAGTTATTATCCAAATTGGATGAAAAAAGAGTAATTTTCTGGTAGTTTTGGTGATTCTGAAGTCATTGAGACAAATTGTAGAGGCACTTGAGAAGTGTAAGCACACTTTTTTTTGTAACTGTGCATAATAGAGAGGCCCAAGCCATTGGAAGTTGGACCAAGGAGACCTATCCCAGGAGGGATGAACTCCTTTATCATGTGCATGCTGCTATGTGTTGTATTTTTATGTTCTTTGTTGTTATTTTGTTGTTTTTCAACATATGTTTTTATGTTGAATTGTTTATAATGTTTACATAAGAAACTATCATGGGAATTAGTTAGTTAAGAAAAATTATTGAATACTTAAGCATTTGATAAGAAAATGTTAAGCATCTTGGGTTTTAATATGAATGGGGAATTAGCACAGCATGACTAAATATAGAAGGACATATCAAGAAGAAAAAGGTTCAAGCAGTGAAAGATCACATCGAGCATCAACAACAAGTTCTCCGACTTTTAAAGGATAACGCCACTTCAGTGCAAAATCAAATGAAACAACAGGTAGATCAACATCATAGTGAAAAATGTGTTGATGTAGGCGACTGGGTATTTTTACTGCTACATCTAAAGCAAGCTATTTATGAGAAGGAAATTTTGGCAATACTACATGCACTTAAAAAATGGCGGCCTTACCGAATGGGAAGACTCTTCAAGGATGAGGATGTGGAAGCATTGTTTTGTGCTATTTCTATTATCTAACTAGATTGGATAAATGAAGCAAGGGATGAATGGAAGAAGGACAAAGAAGTATGGCCACTTATTCAAAAGTTGCAAAAGATCCCAATTCAAACAATATTGCCAGATATTGAAAAGGAAGGAAAAATCATATTGGAACTTGGAGAAATCACAGAAAAAAGAACCCGATAGCTACAAAATCGATCAATTTCAGAGTATCTCATCAATTGGAAGAACTTACCCGCTGAAGATTCCATATGGGAGGACAATAATTTTATACAGAAGCATCAAGAACTACTCAAGCGTTGAGGACAATGCTTTTTGAAGGAGAGGGGCATGTTAGGCCCCTATACTACTAGTGTAACCCCTTATTGTTATTAGTACAACCCACTTATTATATTGATGTACCCATGTAGTGCCCATATTGTTACTAATGTGCCCCATAGAAGCCCACTATTGTTATTATTGTGCCCTTACATTATTATTGTTATGTCGGCTCTGATTATGTTATGACCCCTTAGACTCCTATATATAGAAAGGAGGTCTTTTCATTTGTATCATCCAAGAATTGTTCATTTATGTAATGTAAAGGAGGTTGCCCCCTCGAAGAGGCTGAATTCTAAGGCGTTGATCTATCTTTTCTATCTTTTCTTGAGCTGGTTTCATAACAAGGACAAATGAACCCTTTCGTGGAGGTATTGAAGGGTGGAAGAGAAGGCTTGTCTATCAAACCCTGTAGTGAAGCGACATGCATGAAGGTAGGAATAGAGGGAATAAAACAACATTGTGGCCATCTCAGGGAGTGGAAACTTGGTTCCAACTTTCCCCCATACTACTTCAGGTGAGACTATGGTTTGCATTTCGTGGGCTGATGCCGAAAGGGCCAGTAGTGTAGGGATTTGTTTGGCTAACTAATTCTGAACCTGGGTCAGGCCCCCTCAAGTCAACAAATGGTTCCGTTGCCAGGACCGGAATCTACATAAGAGATGTGTGATGTCGTATCACTGGAATCCGAATAAGAAGGAGATTGGAGACTGGTTGGATAGGAAGATCTACGGATTCACGGCACAAGAGAACAGAATCCCACGATTGACAAAGGAACAGTGGCTAGATAGGTACCTGTATATAGAGATCCACGAGATATTTTTATGCTCCTTTTCAATTGAGATATACATGTGGATCACAAATCTATAAGATAGACAAGGAAGGTGGAAAATTGACGGTCCTATTGTGTGGACCCCGGAGCTAGTGCAAAGGTTGGAAGAATCAGAGGCTAAGATCACACACATATCGATCATTGGCTTGATCGAATCATAGGAGGATTTGTAATTGAATTTGTGGTCGACACCTCAGTCAGCTACAACGAGGTAGAGTGATGCTTTTTCAAAGGACCGCAAGGTAAGTACGAGAAATATTTGAATACCTGTATTAAAATTCTATTGTGATAAAAACGGGTTATGTAGCTACCTTGATGTTTGGAGCTATGGGAAGTGGAAAAACTTACAGAAACGAAGGAAAAAAGGGTCTTGAATATAGTTTGTTGATTTCAACTCTATGAGGTGATGAAGAAGGAATAGCGCAGGTTTCTCCATGAAGTGCTATTCAGTTAATAAGGCAAGGATTCCCGTGAATACCACCTCCACCCATACCACCTCCAACTTCACCACCATCACCTGCGAATTCACCCGTACCACCTCCACCTCCACCGCAGTTCAGTATGGCAATTTCAGTGAAGCTTCCTTTGTTCAAAGGCTTAGGGAATGAGGACCCAAACCAATTCTGGTTCGTTGTAAAAGCTGTATGAGAAGCTCAGGGAGTTACAAATGACAACATGAAGAAGGTGACATTGGTTAGCGCTCTACAAGATCGTGCACTGACCTGGTATATCAAGTACGCTAATGATAACCCAAATGATGGAGTGGTAGATATCCAGACAACACTGAATAGAGAATTCTATAGGCCTAAATCTGAAGCACAGTCTCTTGTAAGGTTCAAAGAAATCACAATGCAACCAGGTGAGACACCTTGGGAACTCGATCAGAGATTGAAGTGTACAATCTGCGAAGCTAACATGAACCTAACAGTTGGACATCATTGTGAGTGGTTTGTGGCTTTGCTACTGCCACACTTAAGGGTTGCGATGTCACAGCAGAAGATAAAAACTCAGGCGGAGGCCTCCAAGATTGCAGTGAGACTGCATGAGACCCCATTGCAAGATCCTAATCTGGGGGTTCAACAGATCCAAGCGCAGTTGAAAAATCTTTGCCTTGAGATGCAAAGCTTGAAGGAGGACAAAACAGTTCGACTAGAGGTGCGTGAGGAGGTATGGTGTCTGAAATGCAAGAGTCAAGGACATGACAAAGACCGTTGTATGTGTTAGTGTCAATATCTGCATACTTCCATCAGGGATCAAATTCGCTCTTTGCATTTCCATTTTAGGGGTCCAATACTGAAAATTTTACATCATTCCATTAGGTCATGTCTAAGTGATCCACTCATGGTTGTCTTCTCTTCAAAAATATAAATTATTCCCTCATAGAGTATACTTGCTGACCCTTGTTCAGGTTGTCTTTAGTTATGGTTTCATGGTCAATTTGCAATCATGGTCCATTAGGTCATAGGCATGTTTTCATTAGGTCTTAGGGTTTCATTTCCAAGGTCAAGATACCTGATTTTCTGTGTAAATAAATGTTAGCAATGGTATGAGGATGATGAATAAGTAAAGCATGATGGCTTGTATTTCATAGCCACTGAATAATTATCTTTTAACCTAATGTAATTTTCACCTCAAAAACATGTTTTTGAGGTGAAAACAGAGTATTTTGAGTTTATTTGTATATCTTATGTAATTTTAAGTCACTATATGTAATAAATGTTCCCAGCTGCACCAAATCATCTCTCCTTGCTGCAAGACAAAGAAACACTACAAAAATCAGTTCAAGTTGAGCATTTATCCACCTACAAAGACACAAAGAAGAAAAGACATTAAAACATAGTTTTGAGAAGGACAAGAAATATTAGAAAGTGGGGTTTTCAAGTCAAAAATCCAAATCTACTCCTATTTAAGCTCCCACATTTCATTTTCAAATTCATTATTCTCATTGGCAAGCAAGGAGTCAAAAAAATGAAAAGAAGAGGCAAGCTTGAGTGAGTTTTGGGCAAAGGAAGGTTAGCGTTGCGCTTTTGGAGGGTGGCGCCGTGCTTCTGGAGAAGGGGAGTAGTGACGCTGCATGTTGGCAGAGCGGCACTACACTTCTAAGGTAGACAGATTGGCACTGTGCATTGAAGGCTTCGTGCTGCACATTGAGACTGGCACTGTGCATTTGGCAAAAATTCACAGTGTAAATTTACACTGGCGTTGCGCTTCCAGGGTGGCATTGTGTGTTTGGGAAATGATGTTGCGCATTGAGCAGGAAGGCTAGAAAAGCCTCAAAACTTCCAACAAACCTCAAATTTATATCTCTTTCCATCACTGCAAATATGTTGACATCCCTCACTTCAATTTTTGTTTGCAAATCAAACATCCTAAGAATCATTTTCCATGTTAAATATGAAACCCTAAATTTCCCTAGTGATGCCTAAAACCCTAAACTATCATTGTTCCTCCTATCACTCACTACAGCTCTAAACCCTATCCCTATTTCCCTATCCCTTATCCCTTTGTCCCTTTATCCCTATTCCATATTTCCCCATCCCTTTTATCCCTTTTCCCCAAGGGAAATTTCTCAAAACAAGCTCCCTCTCATTTCCTAATCCTTCATTCATTTCCTAGCCACAAGCTCATCTCGCATCCCCTCATTCATAAAAACACTTTCACTCATTCCCTTCATAGAACCTCAACCTTGCAAACATGGACCAAGAGGACCAAGACTATGAGGAGGAGGAAAAAACAGGCAGTGACACCTCAGTAGACAGAGCTAGGCAACAGAGAAAACCACATAAGGGAGGCAGGATTATTAGAGAAGAGACATCAAAACTTAGGGATTTGGAGGCCTCTCAGTTGGCTATCACATGTTTCAGATACCTTGGCTGCTATGAGTTCTGTGAGCAGGTAGAGAGAGTTCAGCATCACCCTGAGCGCACTAGATGTTTGTATCTCATCTTCGAGACAACAGGGTGACTCTTTCTGGGGTAACATTCACAGTTTCACCTTCTATCATCTCAAATGCCACCACAATTCCAAATGTAGGGGAGAGGTGGTATAAGGCCCAGGACCTAGATGAACACTACTATGAGCCTTATATCAAACCCTAGTACATAAATGAGGTGAAGATACTTTTTCCTTTCAGATTTCTGGAATATATGTATGTTCCCATGATGAAAATTATGATGAAGTATTTCACTTGTGAGGGTAGATTCTCCAGGCTGTACACCTATCACATCAGGCTCCTCATGCATTTTACTAGGGTGAGGATGTTAAACCTCCCTTAATTATTGTTTAGGAATATTGAAAAGATGGCTCATTTTGTCCAGAAGAAGCCATACCCTTAGCAGATGAGCAGTCTCTATCACTACTCCCTGGTCAAGATCATTGTGCTTCATCATCTCAGTCTCCTCAACATCTCTTGGGAGACCTTTATTTCTCCTGATATCTTCAGGGGTCCTCAAATTCCTCCACCAATGTCTCAAGAAGTAGGAGGAGCTTCTAGTAGTGTTCAGGTTAATGAGGAAGCCAAGGATACTAGAACTACTAAGGTGCCCATTTACATGACCTATCAGAGGGGCACAAGGTTATTATTTCCACCAGATAGGCAAGTGTTTTATCCATGGGATGTGGAAGGGACCTTTCCTTCTTCATCAACCCATAGGCAAATGCTAGCTCCACAGAATGTGGAAGGGGTTTTCCCTTCTTCTTCAGCATGGAAGGTACAGGTGCAGCAGCTGCATAAAGGGAAGGAAAAGATGCCAGAGCAAAGTCTTGATGATGAGGAGGAAAAGGACTTTGACTTGATTGAGCATGATGAGCCAGAGTAGTGTTATACCCATCATGGAGTGGAAATCATTGACGTAGAGGCTCAGGACGAAGAAACCATCAAAGATATCATCATACAAGAAAGGGAATATCAAGTACAAGCTTTGGTAGAAAATTTGGAGAGGGCCAAATATGTCATCACATATTTGGAGCAAGAAAACAAGCAATTGAGTGACAAACAAGTCCTCATGGATCTAGAAATGCTCAAGATGAAATGACAAAGTGGCAAAGAGGCACAAGTCCCTTTGACTCCTATTGAGAAGGAGATTGAAGATGATAGAGAAACTTGGCTTGAGAGAGTCAACTTACACCTTGAGAAGCTGCTACAGAAAGCCAATAGAGACAATCAGATGATTAGACACATGGCCTATCATTACAGGGCCCGAAATAAGATTTACAATATGAGGGTCAAGAAAATGAAAGTTAGGCTAAGGCGGGCTTTGAAAGGCAAAAGGGAAGAGAATAGGCTTAGGATGCTTACTAAGCTTCCTTGGCTCATCAGAACACTTGATGATGGTGCGTATCACCAATTTAGGGCAACTTTCGAGGAAATTTTGTCATTCCCAAATTTTGAAATTTTATACACAGGAAAACTGCCTAGACGCACAACGCCACTAGCGCTGCGATTTTCCTAGGGGCACTCAGTGAAGAAGTGGTTTTTATTTTTGGATTCAGAGCGATGAGGACATGCACCCTAGCAAGGTTAAAAGTTTTTGGGGCAGAAATGGTCCACCAAAAGGTCAAAAAACACCCTAAAAATGACCTTTCTGCCACTTTTTGGACACATAGAAGTAGTCTTGGGAGAATCAAGCTTTGAGGGTGAAATAAGATTCAAAGTAAAAAATTATAGGTTTTTTAGAAAGTAGACTTGATGACCTTTCTAATTAGATATCATGAGCTCAATTTCAATTCCAGGAAGGCCTCCAAAAGGGATCTGAAAGTGGCACTGCGCGTTGGGACAATGGTGTTGTGTGTAGGGCAGTGTTTGCTCAGGATTGCTATTTTTCGAGTTTTTTACTATGATCATGGATTCTCTCTCATGGATAATGAATAACCATTGTAAATGATGACTTAGCATGTAATTATGATAGATAAATAGTAATAGAGGGTAGATTCATTGCCTTAGAAGTTAGTTTGAGCTCAAATGAATCAGTTTTTCACTTTTAGAGGAAAGTTGTTGATGATGCCTATATTCTTGTTTCTTGTTCAGTATTAGTTAGATTAGCTCCTCATTTTAGGGATTTGACCCCTGAGGATGGGAGGAGGTCGATTTCATGTCTATATCTTCTTCTTCTTTCTCATTGTAAAGGGTTGAACTCAGCTAGATGCTCAGACCTTGATTGTACACCTTTTGTAAGCAGTTTGGCAGGAGACTAATAAGAATTGCAGCTATTTTTATGGGATCCATGTGGTATAAGTTTTAGTGTAGTTTCTTCTTCTGTGGTCATGTTCTATTGTGTTTTGTATGCTTCTTTAATCATTTCATTGCTTCTAGTTGAATGTTTTCAAGTTGAAGGCTGAATTCACTACATCAGTGCTCTGCCATGGGAAATCATTCACCATTTCATGTTTTCTACAGTCTAGGAAGGATACATGGTTTTCACATGCCCTTCTTAGCTTCATCAGTCTAAAAAATATCACCCCATCAAGCCCTTGAGTGCTAAACCCTATGCCTACCTTGCCCCATTGAACACCCTGCAATTCTGACTTAGTTCCCTAGACCTAAACTGTCTAGCTCCTCCTGATCCACAAAACCCCTACGAAATCCAATAAAAAATTTCATGCTACTATACGTAGCCTAATATCCTTTACCTGATCCAGTCATATTGGCTAAGCATGGTTTGTGGTTACCCTAGCTTGCCTTCCTTCAGCTTGAGGTTCAATCCAGGTGATAACAATATGGTCTTTTTGAACTACCTTACAGGAGGAGGGATAATTCCTTTGAGGCCAGAAACTCAGGCAGGAACAAGTGTGAGGCCTGCATTGTGGTGTGCTATCTATCAGGTAGCAGGGAAACATGCCACGGACAACTATCGTCTGTTGCAGAAGTTTGTACAGACACCGTAGAAACTGTTCTGCAACTTTTTTAGGTCAATAGGTCATGATGAGTGTAATTTCCGAAGTTATGAATTGATGATGGATAGAACTCCCACATATAGGGTTCAGGTTGAAACGCGGCCCTTGACCAGAGCACAGGGATGGCGTAGACAGGATTTCAGGGGTGTGGAAGAACTCGAGGTGGAGGAGGACATGGCAGAGGTCAGGGATAGTTGATCTGCTACAATTGCAGAGGGCCAAGACACTATGCCCATGATTGTGCTAACCCAAAATGTTTGTCGTGTAAGTATTGAACTCTGATTGATCATGAAATGGAGGAATATTCTATGCTAATAGCTAGGATACATGACAAAGGGGTGCTACCACCTTTGCCAATTCAAAACTTGCAGATGATGATGTCTGAGCCACGCGAAGGGGATCCAAACATGAATATAGTGCTCTAGAGTGGATTCACAACCAGAGATGACAAGGGGAAATAACTAGAAGGCAGTACATGGGTTTGCAAAGCTCCAGCAAAAGAAACTGAGTTTGATTTGGAGTGTGCACATGAAATTTTAATGGAAGAAAAGAAGAGCTTCACTGAGGCCTACACCTTAGGAAGTAAGGATAGTCGTGATCAGGAGATGGACCCGTCTATGATTACAACCTTCTTGGAGACCTACATGAAGCTACTACACAATAGTAAGGCTGTGAAGGGGCTGCAGGAGCTCATAAATAGATGTGCTGGAAATGCTCTTACTGAGCCATGTGTAGTCAGAACGATAGGTAAGCATAAAACAAGGACATGACAAGAAATGAGATTGACCACGCAGATAGGAGAGTATGAGATGGATCAGGTTATCCTCAACCTGGGGTCAGATGCGAACATCCTACCTAAATAGACTTGGGAATGGATGGAGAGACCCGCGTTACAATGGTCTCCGATTTAGCTAAGGATGGCGAATCAGCAGAAGATCATCCCCATTGGGCAGCTGGAGGGGGTGACTGTGGATATTGAAGGTGCGAGCATGTTGGCTGATTTTGAAGTAATAGAAATTGTGGATGACAACAACCCACATCCTGTGCTCCTTGGAATTGATTGGGCTATTGATATGAATGGGGTAATCAACCTAAAGAAGCGAAAGATGATATTTGAGAAGAAATTGCTCCATGTAATAGTACACCTAGATCCTGCTGGAGGTTCACGTTATACTGAACCAGTCTGTGATTATGAGAGTGATGATGATTTGGACTATATCTATAAGATAACAGTGTGAGACCAAGATTGGGTGAATCCAACAGCGGATGTATGAATTACATGGGATCACAAGAGTTCATGCACTTCGAACTCCGATGAAGAACTAGAGCGCTAGCAGAATTGGTTACATGAAGTGACTACGCTAAGCTGTAACATGATGACCAGGTTGTTATGCTATGTGTCGTCAGAGGTAAGAAATATGCCTACTTATGATGGCCTGAATGATGTAGATATTTTTCTAGATGCATTTGAGAGGGAGGTACCAGAAAGGCGGCGCTTACAGGCGTTGGACTGGGCACTACGTGCTATGCCTGCAAGGTGGGTGGGTATGCACAAGGGAAGCTTTGATGATTGGCGTGAATGTAGGAGAATGATGAGAAATCACTTTGGGAAGCCGAAGATACGAATGACAGACTAGTATTATGGGTAGGATGACCCACGCACACACTTGGCCAAATAGGCCCAAGCTTATGGAGAGAAGCCCCAACCTGAATGAGTGCACTTGTTCTATCACACACTGGATATTTTCCCGATGAACTGCTATGTATAAATAGAGCTTCACCATGGGACAGGAGAATGGGATATGCTACACGAAGGATTCATGATGACATTCAATTTTGAAGACGAGTTTGACAGTATTGATGAAGCATTACAAGAGGTAAAAGCAACAATCTTTAAGATACCACAGGATCCTTTAGACCTGAGGTAGCTTGAATGGGCTACTCAGTTGAGTCATTCGCTAGCATGCTATAATGTAACCATTGAAGAATAATATGAGGATCCATGAAAAATTAACATCCCTAAAACAAAAGGTCACCGCGAGGTTGAAGGACCACAGGTTCAGAATCCAGATTTAACCGCGCCACTGAAAATGAGACAAGTAAACATTGGTATGGAGGCAGAGTCCAAATTCGCAAATATTAGATATTACTGGGACAATGCGATGGTGGATAAGGTTGCTGAATTGATCCATGAATATCAAGATTTATTCCCGACCAACTTCATGGATCAGAAGGGGATAATCGGGGACTTAGGTATGATGAAGATCACGTTGAAACCTAACGCAAATCTAGTTAAGAAAAGACCTTACTGTCTCAATCGAAAGTATAAGGAAAAGGTCCGCTTGGAGCTAGATAAGATGCTTGTACCAGGCATTATTGAGCTTGTTGAAGAATGTCACTGGGTAAGCCCTATGGTGGTACAAGAGAACAGGCAAAAGGATGAAATACAGATATGCGTGGATCTCAAAAAGCTAAATGATGCTTACGTACATGATCCTTTCCTGACTCCATTCGTTGATGAAGTGTTGGAAAATGTAGGTGGCCAGGAAGCATATTCCTTTACTGACAAGTTATCGGGGTACCACCAGATTAAAATCACACCAGAGGATAGGAGCAAGAAAATTTTTGCAACTAAGTGGTGTTGTTTTTAGTATATTGTAATAGCATTTGGATTGAAGAATGTGCTTGCAATCTTCTCGCGTGTAGTTGTTACTGCATTCAAGGAATTTATTCATAAGTTCCTGGAGGTATACTTTGATGATTAGACTGTGTTTGGGTTGGTGAAATGCCATGTAGCAAGTCTGCGCCTGATGTTGGATACCTGCTGAAGATACCAGATCGTTCTCAATCTGAAGAAGTGCTTGTTTTTTGTTCCCTTCAGGACCCTGTTGGGTCATGTGGTTTGCAGACAGGGATTGATGGTAGACCCCGCGAAGATTGTGGTGATACTAAACTTGGAAGCGCTGAGAAGTGTGAAGCAGTTACGCACTACCCTAGGACATACAGGCTATTACAGAAATTTTGTCAAAGGCTATCCTTAGATCACCATGCCTATGGAGAAATTTTTGAAGAAGGATGTCATGTTCTGCTGGAATGAAGATTGTAAGAAGATCCTGGATGTATTGAAAGAAAAGATGGTCACTGCACCAATCCTAGTCTTCTCAGATTAGAAGAAGGAATTTCATGTACATGTTGATGCATCATGTATAGAGTTGGGAGCAGTACCAACATAGGTTGGTGGAGAAGACCTAGAACACCCTATCATGTTTTTGAATAGAAGGTTATATAAAGCAGAGAAGAACTATTCCACTATCGAGTGTGAAGGGTTTTCCATCATATATGTGCTATAGAAGTTTAGGCATTACTTGCTGGAAGGGAATTTTAAGATGTTCACAGATCATTCCATGTTGAAGTACCTAGTAAATAAGCCTGTGCTGGGGGGGAGAATTTGCAGATGGCTGTTATTGTTCCAGAAGTATGATTTCGAACTTATTGTGAAGCCTAGATGAATGAACATGGGACCAGACCATCTGTCGTGCATCGAAACAGGGGAAGAACAAACTAATTTGGAGGAAGTATTTCCTGACGCCCAACTATTTGTAGTGCACATTGCGAATGGTCATTTTGAAGATATAATACACTTCCTAACGACATGAACTACCCTGGAAGGATACAATGTCCAGCAAAAGAAGGAACTAGTGATGCGCACGGCAGATTTCTCTATCATAGCTGAGCATCTATACAAAATGGGGTTTGATGAGATATTGCGATGATATGTACCCAAGTTTTAAAGAAGTAGCATCCTCACGGATACTCATGGGGGCGCTGTGGGAGGACATTATGCAGGGAGAGTGACCATGCAAAAGATTATACGCGTAGGATTGCGGTGGCCAACCCTCCATCAGGACTCAACAGTGTAATACAAGGCATGCTATGTATGTTAAAGGACTGGCAGGCCATCACGGAGGGATGAGATGCCTTTAAATCCTCAGATGACGTTGCAACCCTTTGAGAGATGGGTGATATATTTTGTGGGACCCATTCAACCCCAAGGAAGGGCAGGAGTAAGATACATTATCACTGCGGCGGAGTCTTTGACTTTTTGGGAAGAGGCACGACCTGTGAAGGATTACACGGGTGTGACTGCTGCGAAGTTCATATTTGAGCATGTACTGATGTGATTTTGTTGTCCAAAGATCTTGATGAGTGATCGCGGTATGCATTGTTAGCACTCAGAATGGACCTCAAGGCTAAGAAGAGGCAATTTTAATGTAAGCACAAACCAAGACTTTGATCTAGCATCTAGCCCTGCTAGACCAGAGAGGGATCTCCCTTTGCCAACTGAGGGTCGATAATAAATGAATCTTAGGCTAGCTATGCAGAATGAGGATTTGGTTGAAAATTGTGGGTCGAAAACAATAAGAGAAGGGACGATTGGGCTATGGAATCAAGGCTGCCAAAAACTTGGGGCAAAGTAAGCACAATGTTCAGCCAGATTAAAGATGTAAATGAGAGAAGAAAAGAGGAAAAAGACCATTTCCCTAGAGGCATCAATTAGGGGATGGATCTACAGTGGCAACTTTAGAAAAAAAATAGGCGCTGGGTTACTCAACAGAGCATCTAACAGAGGAAGGATTCTGAAAAGATAACCACTACATTAAACAACATAATCAGTGTGAAAGGAGCATCATGCGTGGATGGATTCCTAACACTTCCATTAGAGAATGTTGTAACGAAATTAGAAAAAAAACAAATCATGGAAATGAACTTACAAGAAAAACATGATGCACATTAAACACTCTGATGGATCCTAGGCGTAAAGGACAGAAAACTACTCTATTAGAATAATCTTCAAAAGAAACTTTACACTGTCCAAAAGTAGCCTCCTCTGCTGAAAAATTTGAACCATTGAAGAAAGCAGTTCAATCAAAGCAGCATCCACCTATCAAGAGCAAAAATGGGTCAAAAGTCAAAAAAGGCATTAAAGTGAGAATTTGAAAAATGACAAAGAACTTTAGAAAGTGGGTATCAAAACTCATAAATTAAAGTCAATTCAAGTATAAAGCCTCTCAAGACACTCATGAAAGCCTCATTTGCACTCTAGAACTCTCACAACTCTTTAGCGAAAGAAAATTGGCAATTTTAAGGTGAAATTGGGCAAAACAGAGCAAGAGGATGCGTTTAGCAGGGTCGTTGCATATTTAGCCCGGTCGCTGCACTCCTGTGGAGCTCGCTGCGTGTTTGCCAAAGTTTACAGTGTATTTTATAATGGCGCTGCACTCCTGTAGAGGTCGTTGTGTGTTCGACCAGTTTGTTGTGCCTTTGCCCGGGTCACTACCCGTTCGCTTGGAAGGAGCCAAAATGCGTTGGAAAACCCTGCATCACCACCAAGTTTCCAAGATGGTCATCATATACTTCAGCAAAATCAAGTTGGTGGCAAATTTACTCACTCCTTCCCTCCATTATTCACCTACATAGGGTTTAGGTTGTTTGTTATTTTTCCTAAGAGAAAACCCTAGCCATACATTCCCACCGTCTCAAAATCACATTTCCTAGTTTTCATCACTATTCCTCCCTCACTTAAAAAATATCCCTTATCACCTCCCTCATTCCACACATCCCCATCTCCTCCTCATCATCTCTCCTCACATCATTCCACATTTCCCATACCCATAGTCCATTCTACCATTTCCCTAGGGTTTTGATAGCAACAAATCATAGTAGAAGAGGAACACCAAAGTCAGAGTGAAAAAAAAACACAACAGAGGAGGAAAGATAAAAAAGGAAGGAAAATCATTAGATATGAACCAACCAATACTAGAGAGCTCATGGCATCTCCCATCACTGTCACAAGCTTCAAGCATATGGGCTGTTTTGAGTTTTGTGAGAAGGTGGAAAGGACATGGCATCATTCTAAATTGACCAGACAGTTCATTATAAACCTCCATGAAAATCAAGCAACCCTTGCCAATGTCACCTTTACCATATCTTCTGCTATCATATTAGCTGCTCAAGGGATCCCAGATGTTGGGGAAAAATGGTTTAAACAGGAAGATTTAGATTATTGATACTATGAGCCATATCTTAAACCCAACCAAAAGAATGAAAGAAGGAGGATTTTTCCTTTCTGTTACCTCCTAGACAGATATGTTCCTATGATGAAAATCATCATGAGGTACTTCACATGTGAGGGCAGGTTTTCTAAGCTCTATTCCTATCATATTCGGTCACTCATGCATTTTACAAGAGTCAGAATGCTCAACCTGCACTACTATCTTTACCGGGATATTGACAAGATGTCATACATTTCCCAAAGGAAAGATGATGATCATCAAATTCATAGCATATTTCACCATTCTCTCATTAAAATGATATTCCTCCACCACCTTGATCATCTTAATATTGCATGGGACACTTTCATATCCGATGAGGTTTTCACAGTCCCACCTATTTAGCATGGCCAAGAGGCCCCTTCATCCTCTCATCCACTCACCTCCATTCCTCCACCTTAGCCTATACATCATCCATATTCATCTCATGAGTCAGCCCCACCATCACCTCCATCATCACCATTTCTTCAGTATATTCATTCACCTGGTAGAGATAAAGGAACTGAGTAGGAGCATATTGAGCATGATGAGAGCAACAAGCCCAAAGGGGTTGGTTTAGGTACCTTGGCACATATCTATTGGAGAGGGCATAGGCAACTATTTCCCCACTAATTGTGGGAGGGGCCTTGCCTTCTTCATCGACAAAGCAAGTATAGAAGGGCAAGGAAAATGTTTTAGAGGCAAAGGTCTAGCAGCAAGAGAAAGACCTCCATGAGATAGAGCATGATTTTCAATTATTTGAATCCGATGAACATGATGATAGTAAAAGCACAACTATTGTCATCAAGGAGAAGAATGCACTCATAAGAGATCTCGAGGTCAACTTGCAAAGGGCCAAATGGATCATTTCCTACTCTGAGCAAGAAAATAGGCAGTTTGAGGTAAAAAATGAGCCCATGGAGATTCAGCTTAGAAATGCAAAGAGAGAGGCTGAAAAGGCAAAGTCATTACTTGATGAGGCATATGGGTAGTATGGTGAGCCACTTGATGAACAGGTGCGAAGAAGAAGGCCAAGGACTAGAGGTCTAAAAAGAACCTTAGAGCAAGAATGGAAAAATGAGGAAGAAATGGCCAATCAGCTCACCTTGAATGAGCAATCTGCCAAGATGGTAAATGAAAACCAAGAATATTGGCTTGAGAAGGTAAGTGATCATCTGGAGAACTTCCTAGGCAAGGCCAAGAAGGAAAACGATATTGTAAGAAGGATGGTGAAGCACTATGCTATGAGAAACAAAATTGCAATAGCCAAGCTCAAAAGAGCTCATGCAAAGATTGAGGCTTTGACCAAGCAAGAGGAGAAAAAGAGGTTGGATATCCTTACCGAGGCATCACTCCATGCCTCAAACATATAGCCATCTGTCAGCCCACCAATTTTTTCCATTTTTGAACAATTTTAGCAAGATATGTTTTGCTGTGTTTTTTGAAGAAATTTTTGGCGCACTCAGCATGGTCAAACGCGTAGCACCTAGGACGTTGTGCTTTTGTTTGGGAAATCCAATGATCAAATGGTCAACATTTTCGGATTTAGAATGATGAGGACATGCACCATGTACTCTTTCTAAGAATTTGGAGCAAAACTGGTCTAGATTTGGACATCTAGAAGGTGGTCAGAAGTCATCTTGAAGAGGACGTTGCGCATTTGACTAGGGTCACTGCGCGTTTACCAGGGTCGCTGCACATTTGACAAATTCTGCAATTTTTCACTGTTTGGTCCCAGTTTTGACTTTCACCATGGAAAATCATGATTTTATCTTTGTAATTGATCAGTTAAATGTAATTATGATGCTTTTAGAACTTACTAGGGTAGATTCATCAAGTAAAACAATTTCATGAGGTGTAATGTATCAGTTTGTTTGGGTTAGGGATGGGTCACTTTGACCACCCTATTTTCTTGTTTGCAGTTCAGATTTTGTTAGAAACAACTCCTCTTCTCATGGATTCGAACCCTTGAGCTTAGGATGAGTTGTTTGGGGCCTATCTTATGTATTTTCTCAGTCATTTTGTGGGTTGTACTCACCGGGATGCTTATGCTATGAAGAAACATCATTTTGTATCAGTTTAGCAGGAGATTAATGAAAAGTTGTAGCTATTTCTTTGGGATCCATGTGGTATGATGTCCAGTTCAGTTTTTCTTATTTTTTCATGTGTTAAAATGTATTGTTGACTCCATTTCATCATTTCATTGCCTTTATGTGAATGTATACAAGTCTGAGAGGCAGAACCCATATCTTTATGCTCTATTTTGGGTAGACATTTCACAGTTTGTGTTTTATTCAATTTAGGAAGAATCCATAAGTTTCACATGCTATTCCTAATTCCTCACCTATCTTTTCACCTCATCCAGCAAACCCTAAGGCACTGATCATTGTGCCTACCTTGCTCCATCGAACACCCTGCAAGTTTGACCTAACTTCCTTGCCCTAAACAGTTTGCCTCCTCCTGATCCAGCAAAACCCTCAAAATCAAATCAAACCTTGTGCTACTATATGTAGCCTAATATCATTTTCTTGATCCAGTCATCTCGGCTGAGATCCTTACGGAGAGAGCCCTCTCCTGGCCTAGTAGGGCTAGCTACTTGGCTAAGCGTGGTTTGTGGTTACCCTAGCATTGCCTTCCTTCATACCTTTCCTACCCTTTATTTACATTTGAAATCATGCATTATCACCTGGATTGAACCTCAGGCTGAAGCAAGGAAATGATAGGGTAACCACAAACCATGCTTATCCAAGTAGCTAGCCCTACTAGGTCAAAAGAGGGCTCTCTCTGTAAGGATCTCAGTCGAGATGAATGGCTCAAGAAAATGATATTAGGATAGGTATAGTAGCACAAAGTTTGATTTGATTTTGAATAGTTTTGATTGATCAGGAGGAGGCAAACAATTTAGGGCAAGGAAATTAAGTTAAAATTACAGGGTGTTTGATGGAGCAAGGTAAGTACAATGATAAGAGCCTTAGGGTTTGATGGATGAGGTGAAAATATAGGTGAGGAGTTAGGAAGAGCATGTGAAACTTATGGATTCTTCTTAAACTAAAGAAAACACAAACTATGAAATGTCTAACCAAAACAGAGCATAAAGATATGGATTCTGCCTCTCATACTTGTATACATTCACATAAATGCAATGAAATGATGAAATGGAGTCAACAATACATTATAACACATGAAAACATAAGAAAAACTTAACTAAACATCATATCACATGGATCCCAAAGAAATACCTACAACTTTTCATTAATCTCCTGCTAAACTGATACAAAATGATGTTTCTACAAAGCAAAAGCGTCCTGCTGAGTCCAACACACAAAATGACTGAGAAAATACATACTATAGGCCCAAAAAAACTCATCCTAATCTCAAGGGGTCAAATCCATGAGAAGATGAGTTGTTTCTAACAAAATCAAAAACTACAAACAAGAAAATAGGGTGGTAAAAGTGACTAGGACAAAACAGTGAAAAAATGGAAAATTTGTCAAACACGTAGCGACCCTGGTCAAACGTGCAACGTCCTCTTCAAGATGACTTTTGACCACATTACCAATGTCCAAATCTAGACCATGATATCTCATTGGAAATATTATCATATCTAGTTTCCAAAAATTCTCTTTGTTTTCCAAATAAGCTTCATTTACCCCTCCTAAATTGCAATCTCCCAAGACTTCTCAAATGTACAGTGACAAAAGCTAGAAAATAGGTAGAAAGGTGATATTTTGGTAGTTTTTGACCCTTTTGGCTAACAAGTTTTGCTCCAAATTATTAGAAAAATTACAGTGTGCTTTTCCTCATCATTCTAAATACAAAAATGCTGACCATTTTCTCATTGGATGCCCCAAAAAAAAAGCGCAGTTTCCTAGGTGCCGCGCATTTGACCTTGTTGACTGTGCCAAAATTTCTTCAAAAAACACAACAAAACATATCTTTCTAAAATTGTTCAAAAATGCCCAAAATTGGTGGGCTGATAGATTACTACATGTTTGAGGCATGGAGTGATGCCTTAGCAAGGATATCCATCCTCTTTTTCTCCTCTTTCTTGGTCAAAGACTCAATCTTTGCATGAGCTCTTTTGAGCTTGGCTCTTGCAATTTTAATTCTCATACCATAGTGCTTCACCATCCTTCTTTGAATATCATTGTCCTTCTTGTCATTGCCTAGGAGTTTCTCCAGATGATCATTTACCTTCTCAAGCCAATATTCTCGATCTTCATTTACCATCTTGGCAAATTTCTCATTCAAGGTGAGTTAATTGTTCATTTCTTCCTCCTTTATCCTTTCCTGCTCCAAGGCTCTTTTTAGGCCTTTAGTCCTTGGCATTCTTCTTGGCACTTGTTCATCAAGTGACTCATAATACTTCCCATATGACTCATCAAGTAAGGCCTTTGCCTTTTCAGCCTCTCTCTTTTCCTTTCTGAGCTCAATCTCCATGAGCTCATTTTTTTCCTCAAACTGCCTATTTTCCTGCTCACAGTAGGAAATGATCCATTTGGCCCTTTGCAAGTTAACCTCGAGCTCTCCTATTAGTGCATTCTTCTGCTTCATGACAATAGTTGTGCTTTTACTGTCATCATGTTCATCGAATTCAACTAATTGAAAATCATGTTCTATCTCATGGAGGTCTTTCTCCTGCTGCTGGACCTTTGTGTCTACAACTTTTTCCTTACCCTTCTATACTCGCTTTGTCGATGAAGAAGGCAAGGCCCCTCCCACAATTAGTGGGGTAAACAATTTCCTATTCCCTCTCTGATATGTATGTGCCAAGGTACCTAAACCAGCTCCTTTGGGCTTGCTTCTCTCACCATGCTCAATATGCTCTTGCTCAGTTCCTTTATCTCTGCCAGGTGAATGAATAGACTGATGAAATGGTGATGATGGAGGTGATGGTGTGGCCGACTCATGATATGAAGATGGATGATGTATAGGCTGAGGTGGAGGAATGAAGGTGTGTGGATGAGAGGATGAAGGGGCCTCTTGGCCATGCTGAATTAGTGGGACTGTGAAAACCTCATCGGATATGAAAGTGTCCCATGCAATGTTAAGCTGATCAAGGTGGTGGTGGACTGCCATTTTGATGAGAGAATGGTGAAATATGCTATGCATTTGATGATCATGATATTTCATTCAGGCAATGTATGACATCTTGTCAATATCCCAGTAAAGATAGTAGGGTAGGTTGAGCATTCTGACTCTTGTAAAATGCATGAGTAACTGAATATGATAGGAATAGAACCCAAAAAACCTGCCCTCACATGTTAAGTACTTCACGATGATTTTCATCATAGGAACATCTCTGTCTAGGAGGTAAGAGAAAGTAAAAATCCTCCTTCTTTCATTCTTGTGGCTGGGTTTAAGATATGGCTCATAGTAGCAATAATCTAAATTCCCTTGTTTAAACCATTTTTCCCCAACATCTGGGATCTCGGTAGCAGCTGATATGATAACATAAGATATGGTAAAGGTGACATCGACAAGGGTTGCCTGATTTTCATGGAGTTTGATAATGAACTGTCTGGTAAATTCAGAATGATGTCGTCTCCTTTCCACCTTCTCACAAAACCCAAAACAACCCATATGATTGAAGCTTGTGACAGTGATGGGAGATGCCATGAGATCTCTAGTATTGGTTGGTTCATATCTAATGATTTTCCCTCCTTTTTTATATTTCCTCCTCTGTTGTGTTTCTTCCTTACTCTGACTTTGGCTTTCCTCTTTTGCCATGATTTGTTGCTATCGAAACCCTAGGGAAATGGTAGAATGGACTATGGATATGGGAAATGTGGAATGATATGAGGAGAAATTATGAGGAGGAGATGGGGATGTGTGGAATGAGGGAGGTTGTTATCGGGAAAATAGTGTCTATGCAGAGCTGCGAGTCCCACTAAGGCTGGTAGCTACCTTAGAAACAAAAAAACTAAAACTACTTTCATTTTCCTTTATGAGAAATATATAAGAGGGGAATAAGGAGACCAACCTCTCTCTTGCGCTTGGTTCCTTGCTCGATTCCTCTCCTTTTTGATAGGTCTTCGCCACTCACTTCTTCGTCTACCCAGCTTCAAAGAGCACCTGTAGAATCAAAGCAGCATAACACTATCCAAGAACATAGATCTATTATCATAAACAATATAGGACCAGATATATATTGACCACACAAATGCATATAACATCAATCATACAAGAATGTGGAGGAAAACTTGAATAGCTTTATTGATAATCAAGAAAGAGCAAAGAGGATTACAACCAATTGTTCTGACCCAACATCATCCTCTCAGCAAGAAAGCCCTTCTTCACCTCATGAAAAGCTTAGATCACCCAACACTATGATATTGCACCAAGAAACCAACAACACTTCCTTACAAGTGTTATCACCTAGAACTACAGTCACATGTATATAATTTTTGTCCAAAGTTCACTGTCAAAAATTGGTGTCAAATGGGTTTTGTCCTATGTTTCTTACTTAGGGGTC
This sequence comes from Pinus tabuliformis, assembly GCA_031772625.1. Taxonomy (NCBI): domain Eukaryota; kingdom Viridiplantae; phylum Streptophyta; class Pinopsida; order Pinales; family Pinaceae; genus Pinus; species Pinus tabuliformis. The sequence continues at coordinate 2,042,476,257 of CM062816.1, forward strand.
ATGTTTCTAAAGGGTCTTGATGTGAATCATTATCTAATACTATTGGTCATCCTCCATCATGATTGCATAAGCCATGTCTTATCTTGTACATGTCACTGGTCCTTTCCGTATTTTCGCAGCGCAGTCTTATTGGTTGATTTTGCAGCGCAATGATGTTTTAGCCTTTTCGCAGCGCGTCAGCATCCAGCCATTTTGCAGCGCATTTTGCTAATTTATAACTATCTGCGCTACGAAATCGCAGTTTCGGGCATTTTGCAGCGCAGATTCCTAAAGGGTCACATCTGGGGATGAGTCATTGTCTCCGTCCAGTTATTTTCAGTTGGTGTACCTCCCAAACACTTATGAGCCATCACTCCACCAATAGATCCATAGGCATGCTCATAAAAATCATTCTAACGGTTTGGTCATGCATGAATGTTTTATGATGTTTGTAAATGATGCATAAAGTGGCCAGCTTGGGTGATAAGATATTTGAATTGCAAATGAGCCCGAGTTCAAACGAGCCTGAGTTTCTTTTTCAAGCGAGCCTGCGTTCTAAAGTTTTTTGAATTTTCCATTTGAGTTGAAGCTGGTGGTGATTCTCTGTGCAAAAAAAATTTTCGAAAGCGGAATGGAGAGGAAGGAGCATCGGTCTGGAAGATGTCAGAGAACAGAGCCTGAAGGATTGGACCTTGCATTAAGAGATGAAGGTGTTAGGAAAGCTTTCAAGGATGCTGGCTGTTGGAATTTCTGTGAGAAGCTGCAGGGTGGCCATGCTGAGGTAACAAAAGAGTTTGCCTTGAACCTTACAGGTTTAAATTCTAAAGTATCTATGTTAGAATTTCAAGTATCTCCAGAGGCAATTGCTAAGGTAACTGAAATTCCAAGAAGAGGGCAGGAGTGGTTTAAGAACTTTAAATTTGATTTGAACCCCTGCAAAGAATTTCTTAAAGAGGCATATGTGAATGAGGATTTAACAAAGGCTGTACCTAGAAATTATGTTAAAGAACACTATGCCCTTCTGCTTACTTGTATTCAAAAGTATTTAACCTGTGAGGGTAGATATAACAAGGTTTACTCCTATCACTTTAAGTTGTTGTTGCACTTTACTGGTAAAGCATCCATAGATATTCCCTTTTACCTGTTTCGTAGTCTCAACAAAATGTGTGATAAAGTGCAATTAAGAAAGGATGACTGTGAGACATCATTATTTCACCATGGTTTAGTGAAACTGTTAGTGCTGGATGGTCTTCAGAAAATTGGTAGGGATTGGAACTCTTTTATCTTTATGGCTGGTTTTCAGAGTAAAACAGGCCTTACTCCACAGCCGGTTAGAGAAAGAGAAGAATCAGTTGAGGAACCCACAATAGCTGAGCTCAGAAAGGAGGTAAAGGATAAAACGAAGACCAAGTCTAAATTGAAAAAATCAGTGAAGCCTTTGGTTATTAAAGAGCCACCTTAGCCATCATCAAAAGAAGAGGTCAAGCACAAGAAAGATGTACCGGGATTAAGTGGGTCAGAAAAAGTATCAAGAGTCAAGACAAGGATTCAATTAAGCAAAGAGAAGGGAAAATCAGTAGCTGTGGAGGAAAGTCCAATATCTAGGGCCAGTTTGAGTGATTTGCTTGAGGCAATCGAGTTTGAGCAGGTTGAAGCAGTGCACATTGAACCAATGCACATTGATTTAACTCAATCATCACCGGAGAGCACTAAGAAATCCAAAGCTTCGAAGAGACTAAGGTTTGATGAACCTAGTGAGGAGTTTATTTTCAAACCACGAAGGCCGGTTACAAGGAAACAAGTTAGAGAAGCTGAGAAAGTGCATAAAGGAGAGAAAGTTGTAAAGATGCCCAGAACAGAGGTAATTGAAGTATTGTCCAAAACAGTGGAGGCAGTCAAGCATAAAGACAAGAACAAAAAAGTTATTATTACCCAAGGAGGAAATGTTATAGCCATAAAGAATCAAGCGGGGACAGCAAAAGATGAAATTGCCAAAGCAAAGAATGTCATTAGAGAACGTGCAGTCAGGTATGCCAACTATCGAAGAGCTGTGTTAAAGGGTAGTGAAAACTTAGTGAGTCAAGTGGATTCAGTGGCTGATGTGTATACATGGACAGTTCCAGCTATTAAACAAGCTAAATTCATCAGTAAAATGAACATGACTCTAAGAGCTGAAAACAAAGCCCTGAGGAGGGAGATTGCAAGTTTAAAAGCACAGCTAGGTTAACTAGCTGCTCATTGATGGTGAGAGAGGTCATTTTCTAAATTTTGGAAAATTTTGTTAAAGCTCCATTGTTTGAAGACATATAGTCTCTGCCACATGAAAAGAAGATTCAAAAAATTAGAAGTTCAAGCAAAAAATTCCTTACTGCAAATACACTCTGTTTTAGCAAAAACAGCAGTTTCGTAGCGCGCTACGAAACTGCTGTAGGTGCTGTTTTTGAATGAAGACAAACAGTTTAATGGTAAGATCAGCAAATTTTTGAAGGAAACGCCTAAGGAACATAAGGGAGACCACATGAGGCTATCCTAGCCATTCAGATAATGACAAGTGTGCCTTTTTGTAAAGGTGAAATATTTTGTCTCAAGTTAAAACTTTTGTAAAGGTACTTTATGACCAGTTAGGGTTTGGCAGAAATGGCATACGAGGAGTATTGTTTTGGTTTATACACATGTCCATGAACGAAGCCTCCAACACATCTGAAATATGGTGATGCTCATAAATTTTGGGGTATTAAAGAGCTAGGAACATGTTGCTTAACTTTCGAAGGATGGTGGGAGACAAGGACCAGAAAAACAGGGGTTTGTTCTTATGATCAATGAACCATCAGCGCATTCAGTATCCAATGCTAACCTTGTTCATTGCATCCACTTCTCAGTTATCTCGGCCAAACTGAAAGGAGACAGGTGTCCAAGAGCAAAGAAGGATCATGATACGAGGAAGATAGAATTAGATATGCAGTTTAATTAGCACTCTTTGTAATTACAGTCAGCACTTGATGTATTTAATGAATTAGTTAATTGATAGATAGGGGTAATTAGTAATAGTCTTCGAGCTCCCCTCATGCTGGAGGATGAAGCTCATAGTGGTTAAGGTTGTATCTCTATATATAGATCAGACTTTGATGTAATGGAGGTTGGATGTTTTGGAGAAGACTGTTTTTGGTTTATGTATAAACAAATTTCAGTAATGCAAATGACTGTGTTTTCTTCTCAGGATTCACAATGGATCTTCTTGTTCAAATGTGTGATGGTATTCTTTCTTTAAGGTTCTTTTACAGTTTTGTTAATGCATAATCACTCAGAACTCATGAATCATGCTCTGACTTCCTGTATGCCTTGGCAAACTGTGGTTTCAAAGTTATGTTTGAACATATAGATGTAAAGTGCCCTGATTTCTATGAAAAAATAGTGTTTTTGTTTGCTGAGATATGAGAGACTCCATAAGCCCAATGGGAATCAATTCAATGTTGTCCAGCCAGCTTATTTTTCATGTGTCTTATAAGAGTTAGCCATCTTTTCTTGTCATTAGTCAATATTCATAATCTGTGAGAGAGCCCTCTCAGACTAAGGAGGCTAAGCCTTAGTCCAAAGCCTGGTTTGAAATAGTTACACAGAATCTTGCTGATTGGTAGCCTTCAGTGCCTGATTTTGTGATAACAACAAGATACAAAATTCTAGCCTCTGGATCTCTGGGATGAGGGATCCATATATAGATGTTTGCAAGGGGGGTGAGTCAGCTTTTTAGATTTGATTAGTGTCCTCTCTCTGATAGTTCTTGATTCCACTTGGAGATTGATGATCTCTTACTCATCCCTGGGCGAATGCAGAGAGGCAAGTGTCACAGGAGAAGTTTCTGGAAGATTCCATGATCCTCCACCTTGCGGATTGACCCTGCCATTTATCCACTCTTGCCCATCGAACCCCATAGAAGGGATTTTCAACATGAATCGCACCTACTGTGTGTAGGCAGGTGGGATGCAACACACTTTGACCATGGAGCAGTTGAAATGGTCCAGTTTTGACCAGTTCTGAGTAGTTTTTCATGGAGAACTTCTGGGAGATGTTGTAATCAGTTGACCTTGTTCTTTTAGGGGTTGGAACAACACCCTTAGGGACTTAGGAGCCTTGGTTTATGAACATTTATGATTGGGGTTGCAGTGCCCAAAAATGTCTATAACAGTTGCCCCCTAAAGCATGATGTCGTTAATCTTTTGATGTCGAGTGAAATGCTTTATCATGAGGATCCGAAGTTTTTTCGAGCTGGAAGGTGACCTGTAATAAGATACAATACAATACATTATCTTCATAATATTTTCATGATCTAGCTGAGGCGGGCATTCCCATGCTCAACTTTATAAATTCATTTTCATGTACATGAGACAGACAATTGTCTGAGTGTAGATTGATGATTCTGGTAGAGCCATCATCCCTTAGATTGGATGATTATCTGTGCAGCAATGATGTACATTTGATGTCTTTATTTTCTTGAATATATATCGCAGCTCGGATGGATGAAACTAGATCCGGGGTCTTCAATCTCGTTCGATCTTCACTCAAAGTACAAGTCGATCCATGTGAGAGATGTTTTGGAGTCGAACATGGAAAGACATCGCCTGATTACCAGCCAGTGATGTATGCTGTTAACAGGCGTGTTACACAAAAATATCGTCACCATGATTATTTGCAGTCAGTATGGGTCTATCATCACTTGTACTGTCCTCCTGAGTAAGTCTAAGACCTCAGCTCTTCAAATCAAGCTTTGGAAATGGGAGAAAGATATTAAAAATCAATGTAACTCTGGTTCCGAACTTTCTCTCATGGTCACCTGCGGTCCCGCACCTTCTGTGTACAAAAGCTGCGTACCTACCCGCTCTGTCCCTAACGGTGTAGGTGCGGACCCCTGTGAAAGTCAAAAGGCGCAAGTTTTATCTTAAAAAACTCACTTTGGGTTAATTCTAGAGTTTTCTAGAAGGAATTTTGACGTGGATTGTTCGCTCTGAGGTGGTTCATGCATCCCAAAAGAGAAGGAGCTAATCCCTTGACTAAAGGAGCTATCCCTTTGAAGGAGGACCTAGTAACTTCTCTCCATTGCACTATAAATACAGGCATTGGGGTGAGGACTAGGGAGGTTAGAAGCTGAACATTTTGAGGGTAAATGCTGGTGAAATTAAGACTTCCTAGTTGAGCTTAAGAGGAGAGATCACATACCTTTTTGGCTTCATTTGGGAGTGAGTGAAACTTGTCAAAGTAGAGGAGAATTCTTGTTGGACCCTGGGAGGAGCTTGTACAGCGTCAAGACAAAGGTTGTAAGGTTCTTCCTCTTTTGAATGAATACAATCAAACTCATTTTTCTCAACAAGTACCTTATGTTATTTGTTTCATGGACTCCTTGACTTTCATGTTAAATATGTTTTATGCAATTGGTTTTTCAGGTGCTATTTAATTTGTTTGCCTTGTTTGTGTTTGTAGATTCGCGAAAAGGAGCTCATTTGGATCAAAGGAGCGAGGGCATCCACAAGCTTGCGTTGGACCAAAGGTAGGCCCTAAAAACACTTGTTTGCTATTGTTTATTAAAGCATATTTAGAGAAAGATAGTGTCTAGTTGATTTTCTTGTCGTTAGGTCTTCTTTAGATTCTAGGAAGGTCTATCTTGTCCGCAAGATCGACTCATTCCGTGCGACAAGGCGCGAGGGGAATCACCGATAATGATGATGACCCTCAAGGTACTACAGTACAATTCACGTGGTGTGAATAAGGGACTTGGCGTCGAACACCATGCAAAATCTTTCGGTCGAAGGCCATTGATGTAAACCTGTCGCCGGATGTGAGAAACTTGCCATTGAGGCATGCAAGGTTCAAAGTACTGAAAGGGTTATTCCTAGATCGACTTCTTGGATAATGAGCTAATGTCGACAAGAAGTGATCCATCATAGGAGGGCCTTAGTGAATCCCACATCAATGACACAGAACAGAGCAAATGATTTTAATGGAGGTGAAAACGATCTGGTGATATAAGGTTCAGGGTGGCGGTCATGAAAGAATGGAACATGAATGTATTGCAGCGGATGAGACACAGGTGAATTCTCAGAGCGACTTCTCTTGAAAATATCGGCGAAACTGACATGATGGATTGGTAGCATTAACCCCAAATATGGATGGTGTGACAGAACCATGGCGATGTGACCAGTGAATGGAACAACCCAACCCGACTCAGATACGGAGCAAAAGTGTCATGTTCAAGAGCGACTTGCTACCAACAAAGTTTCTTCAAGTTTTCTTCCCAATTTTTCCCCAGTCATTGCTGACCAGTACCTCTTTATTTTTGTCAAGCTTGAGGAGGATAACATATGCTTGTTGTATAATTTTCCCTTCGGGTAAACCCATCACTATGTTTTAACAAGCCTAGCGATAGTGAAACTCGTTCTTGTCTATTATGGACAAGTTTGTCACTATTCGGTTTTAACGAGTTTAACGACAAAGATAACTTGGTCCTTTTCAATTTTAGAGAGTCTGAAAAGGGACGTAAAGAAAGCTCCAAAAATACTTTTTTGTCACATGATCCCTTGAGTCCGAAAAAGTATAAAACAATACAAAATGGATTAATTTTCAGTACTTTTAACGAGTCGAACAAAACAAGCGCTCGATCTTTTTGTGTAATAATCCCTCAAGTCCAAAAAAGATTAAAATCTAAAGGAGGGATAGCACTTCCGGTCACTTTAACGAGCTGGAGAGGCCAATGGCTCGACAATCTTTTCATATTTTACGAGTCAATTGAAAAGAGCTTAAAGGAGACTCATTTTTTGAGGAACGAGTGATAGATCGTGTAGCAGCTGATTACAAGTAAGGTTTGGAATTTTCCAATTACGGTAACAGGATCACTCTTCGTGGCTATTCCTCAAAATGGGGTAAACAATCAAATGGGGGTGAATGATCGACCAATACAGAGTGGAGGTGATGATGAGAACACGAACAAGGCTTCAAAGGCTGATGATAATACATTCATGATGGTTATTTACCGGAAATTGGTTCATTTTTTAATGAGCTTAAACTTTGGAGGAACATTTGCTCATTGCTTATGTTTATTTTTTAATGAGCTTGAATTCCACATTAAAACTACTCGATATTCCAGTCGTATAATAAGGATGTCTCATATATAAACGACATCTTTTCAAAGCTTTGCCCCGCATCCTTTCTTTATGCAAGTTAGGAAACGACCAATCCTACGAGTTTAAAGGGTTAGAGGACCTATAAATTTAAAAAATAAATGGTCGCTCTTCACTTGCACGCCAAAAGGTTTGCATGCCCCCAGGTATAGCGAAGTAGAGTTTCCAGGTTACCCCTCAATTTGCAGACAAAACATTTGTTTTATCGGGAAAGGCCTACCTTTTCCAGGTTACCCCTCAATTTGCAGACAAGACATTTGTTCTATCGGGAAAGGCCTACCTTAACAGAGGTATCTTATTCTGGTCTAATCCCATTTTCCAAAATGGACGGGTGTGTCATCCAGTCATATATCCTCTGCGGAAACCTACCCTATACCCAAGGTTTTCCTGTCGAAACAGGCCAGGGTGCATGCCCCCTGGGTTTCAGTCATATCCTCCAAATCACTCGCGCTCATTAGGAGGACGGACTGGGGATTGATGAGATATTCCTTGCGTGAAAAGACCATTCAAGGTTGGTATATGACTATTTGCTATGTGTGAACCAGGGAATGAAAGCTGGTCTATGAACTTGACCACTCTTTCTTCATGCGGAAAACACATTACTCTAAAGAGTGAGGAGACAATGGCTCCCATGTAATAAATATAGTCTCGTCCAAGGAGTAGATTATAATCCAGGGGTCCTTGGATTACCATTACGTTCATGTGAACAGTTTTCCCTCTCAATGTTATCGGCACATTGGGAAGGATCCCTAATGGTCGACTGGTTCCTTTGTCAAAGCTTGTTAGATTTCTCATCTCAGGCAAAAGCGATGGCGAAGCAAGCGCTTTCCAAGGAGTTGAGGAAAGGATACTCATAGAAGCCCCTTCATCTATGATGGTACCGGCCATGACCATTCTATATATTTGAGCGATGATTCGAAATGGTACGCTAGCCGGTAAACAGGGTCTGCCTAGTAGATTCCAGTCGAAGGAAACAATCAGGTTGCTTGGAGGTGGGACCGAATAGACGGCCGGATATGACTCTGACGAACTTCCTTCCTGCAGTAAAGGAACGGGTATATTGCCCCCATGTTCATCGGAGTCTATGCTTACGAAGAGAATTTGGACGGTGTCATCCTTATTCTCTTCGGTGACTGTATCATCTGAAGACGGATCCTCTGAAGGCACGACCGGGTCAACTGCCGCCTTGACCTTTTGACTTTCGTCTGGTGTGGATTCAAATGGTTTATCTTCAATGATAGATGCTTTGGCTGACCACAAGGGTGTGTCAACCGGATTTTCAATTAGTGACGGACTCGGCAAGAGTTTCTTATATCCAGGAGGAAGCCGTAATGGTGAAACCGGACGGTCGTCTTAAACTCTTTTAGCTTCGTCTAAGAAGGGACAATGGTGGACGGAGTGATCGCCTTCACACAATTTACATGGAAATTTATATTTTCCTTTTTGTCCAGGGGCTTCACTTTCACTAGTTGACGGTGTATGCTCAACATGATCATCAGAGGTTGATGACACTAGATTGTGCAAATGAGGAGACCAATCCCTTAAGATTCGATGGATGCAAGGAAAATCTCGATGATAATGGTCTCCTTTGCAAATGACACATGGCGATTTAGGCCTGGATGGTGCAGTGTGTGGATTTTTGCTAGACGATGCCTGGACGCCCCTTTTCGCCTTTGGATCCTTCTTCTTCTTCTCTTTCTTCTTCTTCTCCTTCTTCTTCTCAGTTACTTGATTTTTGGCTTTACCAGCTTCATTAAGTGAAGATGAAGGAGGAGAGGAAGAATTGGACGAAGTAGAGGGTTGGGGGGTAACTCTGGTATCATTTAGTTGCTGACTTGGTTGTTTAGGAATCACAGTGTTCTGAATGACAGAAGTTGAGAAGAGCCATACGGGCAAGCTAATTGTCAATCCTGGAAGAGACAATGTGGCCATATGGGGTGCACCAACATCTCCCCAAGAGGAGAAGGGACTAGGATTTCCCCCAACGGGAACCCCTTCATTGGTGGACCCCATTTTTCTCAACCTAAGAACAACGTAAGAAAGGTGATGTTTATTCCGATTAAAATAAATTTTAGACGCTTTGACACAACTTGTTTTTTCAATTTTTAAGAGTCAAGAAAAAACAAAAGATGACTCTAGTCGCCTTCGATTTTTAATGAGCCTGAAGTGACAAGTGCTCAGATGGACCTTTTCCTTTAAGGAGTCTGAAAAGGAACGAAAGAGACTGCTTTGGAAATCTAGACAGAGGGATTACCAAACCAATCGAAAAACTGCAGAATACTTTTTACAGTACGGTAGTCAATCTTCCCGAATGTTGTGTTCAGTGCATTACGATCGATAGGGCGGCAGACACAGCTTCCTATGGATAAAGGATATAGCCTATTGTGGTCTCCCAAAATATACTCGACGGTACGTGGGAACACAAGTCCGTACTGGCACTTTTCGTCTCAAAGTGGAGGAATCACCCAACCAACAGTGAAAACAACAATTACCAGGCTTTACGACGCTGAAATACATCTCTAGCCTAGACTTCTAGATGTTGTGCGTTATGTTCCAAAGCATTTTTAGATTCATTAAATTTATTTTATAGTTGATCTTGCTTAATAAATTTGCCTTTCAGGTTCACCACGTGATGTAGATGTACAATTCCTAAAATGCAATCTAAGATGATAAACAATCGTTTAATCTTCTTTTTGCAATGAAAATCCTAGCTACTAAGGAAAGAGAGATGGCGTTCTTTCAACATAGAGCAAAGAGCACACACTATATGCACTGTCCTAAATCAAACCAAAAAACAGTCTAAATGCAAATGCACGTGCATGTACTTGTTTTCAGCCTTCTTAATGTGTGAATGATAAAAAGAAAGCTAAGCGCAAATCTGAATTATTTTTCAAAGCGACATTACTAACAAGTTTCTTTTCAAGACAAAATGAGGACAATGATGACACTTGTCACTTAGAAATGAAAACTTGCCTTCGACACTTGAAAAACTACTAATTCAAATCAAATACAAGAGTAACAGTGTAATCGACTCTCAAGAACAATCAGATTCTCTTCTATGACTGGAAATGACACTTGCGACACTTTCAAATCAAGAAACGACAGTACAATTACGCTACTTCTTTGTAAAAGAGAATTGAAAATGGCTCAAAATACATAAAAACATTTATAGTTCTTTGCACAACAGAGGCGAAATAATGGCAAGGAAGGGGGTTTCCAACAGAGGTGTACTGACTACAAACAACAAAACTCCTGAATAGAGCTGGAAAGAGTGAACACAGAAACCAAAATCTAAGAGCAGAAGAGGTCTAATCAGCGCACCTATAGCACAAGGAAATTGAAATGCAATGCACCTACCACACTCGGGAAGTGCGATGCATTCAAGTTTCAAAGAAGAGACAGTGCAATGGACCAGGACGAGACTTTAACTAGGTTCCGGGTCACAGTTTGTAGTTCAGCTCAGGGGTTTAGGCCGAGCAAGTGGTAATCAATAAATCAATCACAGGGGTAGATCTAAAGAGGTTACTAGAGCCACCACAAGGGAAATTAGAGAGTTTGTAAATCAATTATTCAGTTCATAAACGAAACCCGGAGATAGACTGAAGCGGCATTGATATACTTTGCACTTGCATTGCAAATGCAGTTCGAAGGCTAGCTGGCTTGACTTCAGGCTCTATCTGTAAGTTTATAAAGCAAACAAATGTAGATAAACAAACAATCTATTCGGTCCCCAGCGGAGTCACCATTTTATTATCGGGAAAAATAGTGTCTATGCAGAGCTTCTAGTCCCACTAAGGCTGGTAGCTACCTTAGAAACAAACAAACTAAAACTACTTTCGTTTTCCTTTATGAGAAATAGATAAGAGGGGAATAAGGAGACCAACGTCTGTCTTGTGCTTGGTTCCTTTCTCGATTCCTCTCCTTTCTGATAGGTCTTTGCCACTCGCTTCTTCGTCTACCCAGCTTCAAAGAGCTCCTATAGAATCAAAGCAGCGTAACACTATCCAAGAACATAGATCTATTATCATAAACAATATAGGACCAGATATATGTTGACCACACAAATGCATATAACATCAATCATACAAGAATGTGGAGGAAAACTTGAATAGCTTTATTGATAATCAAGAAAGAGCAAAGAGGATTACAACCAATTATTCTGACCCAGCATCATCCTCTCAGCAAGAAAGCCCTTCTTCACCTCATGAAAAGCTTAGATCACTCAACACTATGATATTGCACCAAGAAACCAACAACACTTCCTTACAAGATACAAAATTCTAGCCTCTGGATCTCTGGGATGAGGGATCCATATATAGATGTTTGCAAAGGGGCTGAGTCAGATTTTGAGATTTGATTAGTGTCCTCTCTCTAATAGTTCTTGATTCCACTTGGAGATTGATGATCTCTTACTCATCCCTGGGCGAATGCAGAGAGGCAAGTGTCACAGGAGAAGTTTCTGGAAGATTCCATGATCCTCCACCTTGCGGATTGACCCTGCCATTTGTCCACTCTCGCCCATCGCACCCCATAGAATGGCTTTTCAACATGCATCGCACCTACTGTGTGTAGGCAGGTGGGATGCAACGCACTTTGACCATGGAGTAGTTGGAATGGTCCAGTTTTGACCAGTTTTGAGTAGTTTTTCATGGAGAACTTTTGGGAGATGCTGTAATCAGTTGACATTGTTATTTTTGGGGTTGGAACAACACCCTTAGGGACTTAGGAGCCCTTCGTTTATGGACATTTATTATTGGGGTTGCAGTGCCCAAAAATGTTTATAACAGAGGTGATAGGGTATATTTGTTAAGATAGGGAGGAATAGTGATGTAAACTAGGAAATGTGATTTTGAGATGGTGGGAATGTATGGCTAGGGTTTACTCTTAGGAAAAAACAACAAACAACCTAAACCCTATGTAGGTGAATAATGGAGGGAAGGAGTGAGTAAAGTTGCCACCAACCCGATTTTGCTAAAGTATATGATGAACAACTTGGAAATTTGGTGGCAATGAAGGGTTTTTTAGTGCGTTTTGTTTCGTTCCAGGCAAATGTGCAGCGACCCCGGCAAAGGCGCAACAAATTGGTCGAATGTGCAATGACCTCTATAGGAGCGCAACGCCATTATAAAATACAATGTAAACTCTAGAAAACACATAGTGACCTCCACAAGACTGTAGCGACCGGGCTAAACGCGCAGTGATCCTATTAAACATGTCCTCTTGCTCTGTTTTGCCCAATTTCACCTCAAAATCACCAATTTTCTTTCGCTAAGGAGTTGTGAGAGTGCTAGAATTCAAATAAGGCTTTCATGAGTGTCTTGAGAGGCTTTATACTTGAATTGACTTTAATTTATGAGTTTTCATACCCACTTTCTAAAGTTATTTTTCATTTTTCAAATTCTCACTTTAATGCCTTTTTTTTACTTTTTGACCCTTTTTTGCTGTTGACAGGTGCATGATGCTTTGATTGAACTAATTTCTTCAATGATTTCATTTCTTGTAGCAACGAGACATGCTTGGGAAGCATTTGGAACATTTATTACATATAATGACTTAAATTTCATCAAAAAAATATAAGGAAACTAAAATACTATGTTTTCATCTCAAAAACATGTTTTTGAAATGAAAATTACATCAATGAAAAGAGATCTTTATACAATCATTATGACTTATTGAAAATTACTCTTTGTTTATTGGTCATCCTCGTACCTTTGCTACCCTTTATTTACATTAGAAATCATGTTTTTTACCTTGGAAATGAACTGTAAAACCTAAATGGAAAGACAACGACCTTGACACTTATAGTAACATATTTGAAACCTCAACTGAATGAGAAGAAGAATATTTCCATCAATGACAAAGGGGTAGATTGTTAATCTATGTTGTCATTGATGTCAATATAACATTGTTTGTGATGGCAAATTTACTTATACATGATTACCCATTGATCATAATGCTCATAGTGATGAAAGGTTGATATATGATGATATGATGAGATGGAGGACCTAAGTGGATTGAACAGCAAGAGGTCAATTGAACAACAATTGGACAGCAATTAAATAGCAAATGAACAACAATTGAACAACAAACAATGCAGGAGGTCAATGGACAACCATCAGTGGACCATTTTTACATGACCTAACAGAATGATTAAAAATTTAGTATGAGACACCTAAAATGAAAATGCAAAGAGCATATTTGATCCCTAGTGGAAGTATGCATATACTAACACTGACATTGGCCTTATTGGGAATGGCATCTCCTTCGAGGTGTCAAGAACACCGTAGACCAAGTGCCTAACCATGTGGGCTAATACGGTCAATAAATTAAATTGAAATGCATGACTAAACACTGACAACTTAAAATGACACAAACTAACTCGAAACTGACTTGAAATTGACTGAAAAAATGACTCAAGACTTACTTAACTGAAACAAGTACTTACAAAACTTATTAATGGCAGCAGACCATCGAGATTTGAGGGCTTCAAATACTAATGACAACCACCTACCTACTGAATAAATATGTACAATCATGTGAAGTGAACCTTCCAATGTAACCAATCCAGCAGATGGCTACTCACTAAAATTATGCTCTCACTTTCCCCGAGCAGGAAGAACGATGTACATGTAGGCAACTCACAATAACAATTGAAACCAAGGCTTATGCTAACAAACCAGACAACATTCATCTTCTCCAATGCTTGCAAAAGAATGCGAAAGGGATCTTGAAAATCCTGAAGCACCACCTTGTCTTGAGAGCCAACAAAAAAAATACAAGTACTCCATTCATTCTAATCTAAAAGAAAAGTTGGTTGTTGATTGATAGGGAGGCATAGAGAAGTATAAGCTTCTACCATCAGAGTGTTGGCTATAAATTCCTTGAGCATGAGAAATTCTGACTCGATTTCTGGCATACTGTCTCTCTCAGGCTCATACTCCTCAATTTCATAGTCTAAGTCATTCTTAAACAAAAAACATTCTTCAATATTATCAAACATGACAGCCCTATCATCTTCATGAAAGAAAACAATATATGTTTGCTGATCTATAAATCTAATTTCAAGACTGTCCTCATTTTCAAAAGTGGAAGAAGCTTCACTAACACCTTCTTGACTATGTGGTCACTACAAATGTACATTAGCTTGGGCTGTAAGATGACCTTTCAAGAGTTGATCTATCTCATCTTTAGAAAGAGGAGATAGTACTTTTTGTTTTCTTTTGCTAAAACAATAATTGTCTTCTTTCCCTCCTAATGTTTGACAAGGATGTTCAATATATTTATTAATTTCAAGCAAAGGAGTATATAAATTTTCATCAGACTGCTGATTCATTTCATGTGATTCCTGTTGACTATCAAGATGCAAAATTCCTTCATCTTCAAGCAAAGAGAAGCTATTGTATGCTGACTATGATCTTGCATATCGAAGTGACTAGCTTTTTGAGACTGTTGTTGAAGGGAAAAACAGAGAAGGCTTCAATGATTTCTTCATCATCACGATCTGAATCTAGATCTGAAATAGCCAACTTGACATTATAACAATCTGAAATTGGAACCTGATTTTCCTGCATACTCTCTTCTGCTATGAGAAGATCTGAAATAAGACCTTGTCTTCCATAATTTTCAATTGTACTAAGATCTTGAACCTGCTGCAAATTTTCTTGAGCATCTTGATAATTATCCTCTAAGCACTCTTTATGTTGCTGAAATGGATTTTCATACAGGGTTTCCATGATCTCATCGTCCATAAAGTTATCATCTTCATAAAATTTCTCAATATTTTCAATAAAACTATAAACATGTTTACAATAGTTCTTAACTAATATTAAGGATGGATAAGATTCTTTATACCTTTCAAAGAACATGTTATGAAAATCATTTAAACAGTAAATACAAGCAGGCAGCAAAAATTCATAACAAGATCAGACTTCACCTTCCAGAGTGGGCATGAATATCTTCATCAAGAAGTCTTCAGGAAAATCAACCTTCAACTTGCAAGTTTGCATGTAAAATCTAACCAGATGTAAAGTAGCATCATTCCTATCATCATATTTAAACATAGGAAAATTCCTTTGCCAATCTAACCTTAGGAATTTTATTTGGGAAACCTGGAATTTTATATTGACTCATGGTAGCATACCTTCGAGAAAGCGAATCCATTTTGATAACAATGAATTCACCAAGAAATTATTTAGGCTACTGGTTCTTGAAGAGTGGAGTTGCCATAACAATTCTGAACCTTGGGATTTTTCAACACTAGAGTCACAAGGTGAATTATTTTAGCCTTCACATGCATCTGATCACTGTTCAACATTGGTAATCAGATCTAAAATTTGATGATCTTTCCTAGAGAATATCTGTCACCTCTTCCCCAGTATGGTCGCCACTATATTATCACCTGGATTGAACCTCAGGCTGAAGGAAGGAAATGCCAGGGTAACCACAAACCATGCTTAGCCAAGTAGCTAGCCCTACTAGGCAAGGACAAGGCCCTCTCCATAAGGATCTTAGCTAAGATGACTGGAACAAGAAAATGATATTAGGCTAGGTATAGTAGCACAAGGTTTGATTTGATTTTGAAGTGTTTTGTTGGATCAGGACGAGGTAAACAATTTAGGGCAAGACAATTAGGTCAAAATTGTAGGGTGTTCGATGGAGCAAGGTAGGAACAGTGATAAGAGCCTTAGGGTTTGATGGATGAGGTGAAAAGATAGGTGAGGAATTAGAAAGAGCATGTGAAACTTATGGATTCTTCCTAAACTAAAGAAAACACAAACTGTGAAATGTCTACCCAAAACAGAGCATAAAGATATGGATTCTGCCTCTCAGACTTGTATACATTCACATTAGGAAATGACATGATTAAATGGAGTCAACAATACATTCTAACACATGAAAACATAAGAAAAAATGAACTGAACATCATACCACATGGATCCCAATGAAATAGCTACAACTTTTCATTAATCTCCTGCTAAATTGATACAAAATGATGTTTCTTCAAAGCATAAGAATCTAGCTGAGTCCAACCCACAAAATGACAGAGAAAATACCTAATATAGCCCCCAAAAAACTCATCCTAATCTCAAGGGGTCGAATCCATTAGAAGAGGAGCTGTTTCTAACAAAATCTAAACTGCAAACAAGAAAATAGGGTGGTCAAAGTGACTCATCCCTAACCCAAACAAACTGATACATTACACCTCATGAACTTGTTTTACCTGATGAATCTACCCTAGTAAGCTCTAGAAACATCATAATTACATTTAACTCATCAATTACAAAGATAAAATCATGATTTTCCATGGTGAAAGTGAAAACTGGGAAAAGAGAGTGACAAATTGGACAATTTGTCAAAGTGCATCGTCCTCTTCAAGATGACTTTTGACCGCATTCCTGATGTCCAATATAGCCCAGGATAGCTCATTAGAAATCATATCATGTCTAGTTTCTAGAAATACTCTTGGCTTTCGAAATGGGCTTCATTTACCCCTCCAAATTTGCAATCTCCCAAGACTTCTCAAACGCGCAACGACCAGGCCAGAAAAGAGGCAGAAAGGTGATGTTTTGGTAGTCTTTGACCCTTTTTGCTGACCATTTTTGCTCCAAATTCTTAGAAACATTATAGGGTGCATGTCCTCATCATTCTAAATCCAAAAACACTGAGCCTTTTCTCATTGGATGCCCCAAAAAAAAGCGAGCGTCCTAGGTGCTGCACGTTTGACCATGCTGATTGTGCCAAACTTTCTTCAAAAAACACAACAAAACATATCTTGCTAAAATTGTTAAAAAAAGGCCAAAATTGCTGGGTTGATAGATGGCTATATGTTTGAGGTATGGAGTGATGCCTCGACAATGATATCCAACCTCTTTTTCTCCTCTTGATTGGTCAAAGCCTCAATCTTTGCACGAGATCTTTTGAGCTTGGCTCTTGCAATTTTGTTTCTCATAGCATATTTCTTTGCCATCCTTATTTAAATATCATTGTCCTTCTTGGCCTTGCCTAGGAGGTTCTCCAAATTATCATTTACCTTCTCAAGCCAATAGTTTTCGTTTACCATCTTGGCAAATTCCTCATTCAAGGTGAGTTGATTAGCCATTTCTTCCTCCTTTTTCCTTTCCTAATCCAAGGCTCTTTTTAGGCCTCTAGTCGTTGGCCTTCTTCTTGGCGCTTGTTCATCAAGTGGCTCACCATACTACCCATATTCCTCATCAAGTAAGGCCTTTTCCTTTTCAGCCTCTTTCTTTTCCTTTTTGAGCTGAATCTCCATGAGCTCATTTTTTACCTCAAACTGCTTATTTTCCTGCTCATAGTAGGAAATGATCCATTTGGCCCTTTACAAGTTGACCTCGAGCTCTCCTATGAGTGCATTCTTCTCCTTGATGACAATAGTTGTGCTTTTACTGTCATCATGTTCATTGGATTCAACTAATTGAAAATCATGCTCTATCTTATGGAGGTCTTTCTCCTGCTACTGGACCTTTGCCTCTATAACTTTTTCCTTACCCTTCGGTACCTGCTTTTTCAATGGAGAAGGCAAGGCCCATCCTACAATTAGTGGGGCAAACACTTGCATATGCCCTCTCTGATAGGTATGTGCCAAGGTAGCTAAACCAACCCCTTTGGTATTGTTGCTGTCACCATGCTCAATATGCTCCTGATCAGTTCCTTTATCTCTGCCAGGTGAATGAATAGACTGATGAAATGGTGATGATGGAGGTGATGCTGTGGCTGACTCATGAGATGAAGATGGATGATGTATATGTTGAGGTGGAGGAATGGAGGTGGGTGGATGAGAGGATGAAGGGGCCTCTTGGCCATGCTGAATAGGTGGGACTGTGAAAACCTCATCGGATATGAAAGTGTCCCATGCAATGTTAAGTTGATCAAGATGGTGGAGGACTATCATTTTTATGAGAGAATGGTGAAATATGCTATGCATTTGATGATCATGATATTTACTTCTGGAAATGTATGACATATTGTCATATCCTTGTAAAGATAGTAGGGTAGGTTGAGCATTTTGACTCTTGTAAAATGCATGAGTAACCGAATATGATTGGAATAGAGCCTAGAAAACCTGCCCTCACATGTTAAGTACTTCATGATGATTTTCATCATAGGAACATATCTGTCTAGGAGGTAAGAGAAATAAAAAATCCTCCTTCTTTCATTCTTGTGGTTGGGTTTAAGATATGCCTCATAGTAGCAATAATCTAAATCTACCTGTTTAAGCCATTTTTCCCCAACATCTGAGATCTTGGTAGTAGCTAATATGATAGCAAAAGATATGGTAAAGGTGACACCGACAAGGGTTGCCTGATTGTCATGGAGGTTGATAATGAACTGTCTGGTCAATTTAAAATGATGTCATGTCCTTTCCACCTTCTCACAATACTCAAAACAACCCTTATGCTTGGAGCTTGTGACAGTGATGGGAGATGCCATGAGCCATCTAGCATTGGTTGGTTCATATCTAATGATTTTCCCTCCTTTTTTATATTTCCTCCTCTGTTGTGTTTCTTCCTCACTCTAACTTTGGTGTTCCTCTTCTGCCATGATTTTTTGCTATCAAAACCCTAGGGAAATGGTAGAATGGACTATGGGTATGGGAAATGTGGAATGATGTGAGGAGAGATGATGAGGAGGAGATGGGGATGTGTGTAATGAGGGAGGTGATAGGGGATATTTGTTAAATGAGGGAGGAATAGTGATGAAAACTAGGAAATGTGATTTTGAGATGGTGGGAATGTATGGCTAGTGTTTCCTCTTAGGAAAAACAACAAACAACCTAAACCCTATGTAGGTGAATAATGGCATAGGAACGAGTGAGTAAATTTTCCACCAACCTGATTTTGCTGAAGTATATGATGACCAACTTGGAAACTTGGTGGCGATGGAGGGCTTTCTAGTACGTTTTGGCTCCTTCCAAGCGAACACGTAGCGACCTAGGCAAAGGCACAACAAATTGGTTGAACACGCAGCAACCTCTATAGGAGCGCAACACCATTATAAAATACACTGTAAACTCTTGAAAATGCGCACCGACCTCCATAGGAGTAGAGCGATAAGGCTAAACATGCAGCGGCCCTACTGAACGCGTCCTCTTGCTCCGTTTTGCCCAATTTCACCTTAAAATCGCCAATTTTCTTTCGCTAAGGAGTTGTGAGAATGCTAGAGTGCAAATGAGGCTTTCATGAGTGTCTTGAGAGGATTTATACTTGAATTGACTTTAATTTATAAGTTTTCATACCCACTTTCTAAAGTTCTTTGTCAATTTTCAAATTCTCACTTTAATGCCTTTTTTTACTTTCTAACCCTTTTTTTCTTTTAACAGGTGGATGATTCTATGATTGAACTGATTTCTTCAATGGTTCGAATTTTTCAGTAGAGGAGGTTGCTTTTGGACTATGTAAAGCTTCTTTTGAAGATTATTCTAATAGAGCAGTTTTTTATCCTTTAAGCCTAGGATCCATCACGGCGTTTAATGTGCAGCATGTTTTTCTTGTAAGTTCATTTCCATGCTTTGTTTTTTCTGCTAATTTCATTACAACATATCTAAGGGAAGTGTTAGGAATCCATCCACATATGGTGCTCCTTTCACAATGATTATGTTGTTTAATGTAGTGGTTATCTTTCCAGAATCCATCCTCTACTAGATGCTCTCTTGAGTAACCATGTGCCTCTTTTTTCTTCTAAAGTTGCCACTGTAGATCCATCCCTTGATTGATGCCTGCAGGGAATCAATATTTTTCCTCTTTTCTTCTCTCATCTACATCTCTAATATCATTGAACATTGTGCTTACTTTGCCCCAAGTTTTCCGGCAGAAACTAGCCTCGATTCCATAGCCGAATGGTCCCTTCTCTTGTTGTTTTCAACCCACAATTTTCAACCAAATCCTCGTTCTGCATAGCTAGCCTAAGATTCATTTATTCCAGTCACCCTTAGTTGGCAAAGAGAAAGCCCTCTCTAGTCTGGCAGGGCTAGATGCCAGATCAAAAGCTTGGTCTGTGGTTACCTTTGAATTGCCTCTTCTTAGCCTTGAGGTTCATTTTGACTACTAACAGCACATACCGCGATCACTCATCAAGATATTTGGACAGCCAAATCATGTAATTACATGCTCAAATAGGAACTTCGCACCAGTGATGCTCGTGCAATCCTTCACAGGTCGTGCCTCTACCCAACGAGTCAAATACTCCATTGCAACAATAATGTATCTTGCTCCTGTCTTTCCTTGGGGCTGAATGGGTCCCACAAAATCTATCGCCCATCTCTCAAAGGGTTGCAACATCATCTGAGGAATTAAAGGCATCTCATCCCTCCATGATGGCCTCCTAGTCCTTTGACATACATCACATTATTTGTAATAAGCTTTTGACTCCTGATGGAGGGTTGACCACCACAATATTGCACATAGAATATTTTGCGCAGTCGCTCTCCCTGCATAATGTCCTCCCACGACGCCCCCATGAGCGTCCGCGAGGATGTTACTTCTTTCAAACTTGGGTGCATATCATCGCAATATCTCATTAGACCCCATTTTACATAGATGCCCAACTATGACAGAGAAATTTGTCATGCACATCACTAGTTCCTTCTTCTACTGGAGAGTGTATCCTTCCGGGGCAATTCATGTCATTATGAAGTGTATTATATCTTCAACATGACCATCCATGACGTGTACTACAAATAGTTGCATGTTAGGAAATCCTTCCTCCAAATTAGTGGGTTCTTCCCCTGTTTCGATGCGCGACAGATGGTATGGTCCTGTGTTCAGTCATCTAGGCTTCACAATAACTCCAAAAATCATACACCTAGAACAATTACAGCCATCTGCAAATTCTCCCTCCCAACACAGGCTTATTGACTAGGTACTTCAACACAAAATGATCTGTGTACATCTTAAAATTGCCTCCCAGTAGGTAATGCCTAAACTTCTGGAGCACATATACCATGGCTAACCCTTCGCACTCGGTAGTGGAATAGTTCTTCTCTGCTTTAGATAACCTTGTGCTAGAGAATGTGATAGGGTGTTCCAAGTCTTCTCCACCAACCTATGTCAGTACTTCTCCAACGCTATACATGCTGCATCGACATGTACGTGAAACTCCTTCTTCCAATCTAAGAAGACTGGGATTGGCACAGTTTAGCGTATAACTGCTTGATTGAACTGATTTTTTCAATGGTTTCATTTCTTGCAGCAAGGAGACATGCTTAGGCAACATTGGGAACACTTATTACATATAATGACTTAAATTACATCAAAAAAATATAAGAAAACTAAAATACTCTGTTTGCATCTCAAAAACATGTTTTTGAGATGAAAATTACATCGAAATCATGTATTACTAGAGGATCCCACACCGAAATCATGTATTACTAGAGGATCCCACATCGAAATCATGTATTACTAGAGGATCCCATATCGAAATCATGTTTTTTTTACTAATTTCATTACAACATTATCTAAGGGATGTGTTAGGAATCCATCCATGCACGGTTCTCCTTTCACAATGATTATGCTGTTTAATGTAGTGGTTATCTTTTAGATCCATCCTCTGTTAGATGCTTCTCAGTCAAGGTGAGTTAATTGTTCATTTCTTCCTCATTTTTCCTTTCCTGCTCCAAGGCTCTTTTTAGGCCTCTAGTCCTTGGCACTTGTTCATCAAGTGACTCACCATACTTCCCATATGCCTCATCAAGTAAAGACTATACCTTTTCAGCCTGTCTCTTTGCCCTTCTGAGCTGAATCTCCATGAGCTCATTTTTTACCTCAAACTGCCTATATTCCTGCTCACAGTAGAAAATGATCCATTTGGACCTTTGCAAGTTGACCTCGAAATCTCCTATTAGTGCATTCTTCTCCTTGATGAAAATAGTTGTGCTTTTACTATCATCATGTTCATCGAATTCAACTAATTGAAAATCATGCTCTATCTCATGGATGTCTTTCTCCTGTTGCTAGACCTTTTCCTCTACGACTTTTTCCTTACCCTTCTGTTCCTACTTTCTCAATGAAGAAGGCAACGCCCCTCCCATAATTAGTGGGGAAAACACTTGTTGATGCTCTCTCTAATAGGTATGTGCCAAAGTACCTAAACCAGCCCATTTGGGCTTGCTGCTCTCGCCATGCTCAATATTCTCCTGCTTAGTTCCTTTATCTCTGCCAAGTGAATGAATAGACTGATGAAATGGTGATGATCGAGGTCATGGTGTGGCCGACTCATGATATGAAGATGGATGATGTATAGGCTGAGGTGGAGGAATGGAGGTGGATGGATGAGAGGATGAAGGGGCCTCTTGGCCATGCTAAATAGGTGGGACTATGAAAACCTCATCATATATGAAAGTGTCCCATGAAATGTTAAGTTGATCAAGGTGGTGGAGGACTATCATTTTGATGAGAGAATGGTGAAATATGCTATGCATTTGATGATCATGATCTTTCCTTCGGGAAACGTATGACATCTTTTCAATATCCCAGTAAATATAGTAGGGCAGGTTGAGCATTTTGACTGTTGTAAAATGCATGGTTAACCGAATATGATAGGAATAGAGCCCAAAAAACCTGCCCTCACATGTGAAGTACTTCATGATGATTTTTATCATAGGAACATGTCTGTCTAGGAGGTAAGAGAAAGGAATAATCCTCCTTCTTTCATTCTTGTGGCTTGGTTTAAGATATGGATCATAGTAGCAATAATCTAAATTTGCTTGTTTAAACCATTTTCCCCAACATCTGGGATCTCGGTAGCAGCTGATATGATAGCAGAAGATATGGTAAAGGTGACACCGGAAAGGGTTGCTTGATTTTCATGGAGGTTGATAATGAATTGTCTGGTAAATTGAGAATGATTCTGTGTCCTTTCCACCCTCTCATAAAACTCAAAACAACCCATATGCTTGAAGCTTGTGATAGTGATGGGAGATACCATGAGCTCTCTAGTATTGGTTGGTTCATATCTAATGATTTTCCCTCCTTTTTTATATTTCCTCCTCTGTTGTGTTTCTTCCTCACTCTGACTTTGGTTTTCCTCTTCTACCATGATTTGTTGCTATTAAGACCCTAGGGAAATGGTAGAATGGAATATGTGTTTCCAGGAAAACTAGTGTCGCTATTTGATCTGCTAGTCCCACTAAGACGAGTAGCTATCTTAGAAACAAAAAATTCAAAGCAACTTGTGTTTTCCTTTATGTATGATAGATAAGAGAGAAGCAGAGAGCACCAACCTTAATCTTTCGCTTGGCTCCTTGCTTGTTTCCTCTCTCCTTTGATAGAGCTTGCAGCTCCTTTCTCACTTGTCTTGCTTCAAAGAACACCTATAGAGGCAAAGCAGCAAAATACCATCAAAGCATAGAGATATATAATACCATAAACAATGTAGAATCAGAAGTACATTAACCATACAATTGCATTCACAAATACAAGATTCACAAGTACACAAGTATATGGAGAAAAACTCAAATAATTTTATTGATAGTAGAAGTAAAAGAGAGGATTACAACCTAGCTGTCTGATCCAGCATCATCCTCCCAGTAGGAAAGCCTTCTTCACCTCATGAAAAGCAAGATCACCCAACAATACAATGTCTCAAACATAAACCAACAACACTTCCTTACAAATTACAAAATTCCAGCCTCTAGATCTCTCAGCTGAGGGATCTATATATAGATGTTTGTAGAGGGGTGAGTCAGCTTCTAGGCCTTTGATTAGTGTCATTTCACTAATAGTTCTTGGTTCCACTTGGAGATTTCATGATTTCTTACTCATCCCTGGGTGAATTCAGAGAGGCAAGTGTCATATAAGAAGTTTCTAGAAGATTCTCTGGGTTTCCACTTAGCAAAATGTCTCTGCCATTTGTCTACTCTTGCCCATCGCACCCTACAGAAGGCTCTATTAGTATGCATTGCACTTGGATAGTGTTACAGTCAGTATGCATCGCACCCTTAGCATGGAGTAGTCTGTATGGTCTAGTTTTGACTAATTCTGAGTGGTTTTTTAGGGATAACTTCTGGGAAATGATGTAATCAGTTGACCTTGATCTTTTAGGGTTTGAAACAACACTTTTAGGGGTTTAAGAGCCCTTGGTTAATCGACATATGCGATTGGGTTGCAGTTCCCAAATATGTCTATAACAATTGCCCCCTAAAGCATGAGGTCGTAAATCTTCTGATGTCGGGTGAAATGCTTTATCATGAACTGGAAAGTGACCTGTATAAAATACAATACAATACATTATTTTCATATTATTTTCATGATCTAGCTGAAGCAGGAATTCCCATGCTCAGCTTTATAAATTCATCTTCATGTATATAGGATAGATAATCGTCTATTGTTGTAGACTGGTGGTTCTCATTGAGCCATCATCCTTTAGCTTGGATGATCATCTATGCAGCTACCATGTACATTTGATGTCTTTATTTTCCTGAATATATCGCAGCCCGGATGGATGAAACTAGATCCAGGGTCTTCAAAACTCATTCAATCTTCACCCGATGTACAAGTCGATCCATGTGAAAAGATGTTCTGAAGTTGAACATGGAAAGACATCGCCTGATTACCAGCCAATAATGTAAGTTGTTAACAGGCACGAGAGGAGTCACCTATAATGATAATGACCCTCAAGGTACTACAGTACAATTCACGTGGTGTGAATATAGGATCTCATGTCGAACACCATGCAAAATCTTTCGGTCAAAGGCCATTGATGTAAACCTGTCGCCATAAGTGAGAAACATGCCATTGAGGCATGCAAGCTTCAAAGTACTGAAAGGGTTGTTCCTAAGTCAACTTCTTGGATAATGAGCTGATGTCGACAAGAAGTGACCCGTCGTAGGGGGGCCTTAATGAATCCCACATCTATGACATGAAACAAAGCAAATGATTTTTTGGAGGTGAAAACGATATGATGATACAAGGTTTAGGAATGGCGGTCATGAAAAATGGAGAGTGAAGGTATTGCAGTGGATGAGGCGTTAGCTAGGTTGGTGAATTCTCTGAATGACTTCTCTTGAACATATCAGTGACACTGAGATGGATCGGTAGCATTAACCCCATAGATGTTACGAAGGACCAATGGTGATGGTGAACGGAATATCCCAACCCAGCTCAACCATGGTGATGGAGTGAAAGTGTCATGTTCAAGAGCGACTTGCTACCAATGAAGTTCTTCAAGTTTTCTTCCCTTTTTCCCTAGTCATTGCTGACCATTACCTCTTTATTTTTGTCAAGCTTGAGGAGGATAACATATGCTTGTTCTATAATTTTCCCTTCGGGAAAACCTGTCGCTATGTTTTAGCGAGCCTTGCGATAGTGAAACTCGCTCTTGTCGGGATGGACAAGTTTGTCGCTATTCTTTTAACGAGTTTAGTGATAAAGATAACTTGGTCCTTTTCATGTTTAGAGAGTCTGAAAAGAGATGGAAAGGAAACTCCAGCAGTCCTTTTTCGTGGCATAATCCCTTAAGTCCAAAAAAGTATAAAATAATACGAAAGAGATGACTTTTCGATAGTTTTAGTGAGCCAAAAAAGACAAGCGCTCAATCTTTTTGTTGAATGATCCCTCAGGTCCAAAAAGATTAAAATGTAGAGGAGGGATGGTGCTTCCCTTTACTTTAACGAGCTGGAAAGGCTAGTAGCTCGACAATATTTTCATATTTTATGAGTCTAAAAAGAGCTTAAAAGAGACTCATTTTTTAGGAACGAGTGATGTATCCGGGTAGAAACTGGTTCTAGGTAAGTTTGGAACTTCTCAAGCACGACAGTGTAACGAGAGTGGCTAATAGAATCACTCATCGCAGCTGTTCCTCAAAAGGGTAAACAATCAAGTGGAGGTGTATGATTGCTAAAAGAGCGGAGGTGATGGTAAGAACACGACCAAGGCTCAAAAGGCTGATAGTAATGCGATCACAAAGGTTATTTATCGAGGGTGGATTCATTTTTGAATGAGCTTGAGTCTTTAGAAACCATGCTCAGTGGCAGGTTTATTTTTTAACGAGATTGAACCTGCAGTAACATGCTCGTCCCAATCACCTTTTAAAGATGTCTCTTCATTGGTAGGTTCATTTTTTAGTGAGCTTGCCCCATGCGAAACTTTGCTCATTGCATTTTGTATGTAGGCTGGAAGCGACCAACTACAGAACTAAGAGTTAATGAACTACTGCGGTTAGGTAAGATAGTTTAGAAAAAACATTTCCTTTGCTTTGCCGGGGCCGCCGACAAAGGTGAATGGTGGATTAGACCATTCACCTAACCTAAGTAGCTGAACTAAAGTTAGCCTAAAATACTATGAGGTTAGAGTTACGTTGGTCACTTTTTCACTTGCGTAAAAAAGGTTTGCATGCCCCCAGGTGTTGAGAAAACTAGAATTACCAATTACCTTGTGGATGTTCCTGCATCTAAGCGGGATCATTTCGTTTGCAGAGAAAACAAAACACTTCCTTGGCCCTATCCATCGAAATAGACAAAGGTGAATGGTGTGAGCTTCCAATCACATAATTTGCGAGGAGATCCTGTTTCAAACTGATCCCATATCCTATACGGAAATGGCGTTTCAGACTAATCATATAACCTACAAGGAAATCTTGTTTTTTCATCTGGGCTTGCCTGCCAAAGTAGACCAGGGTGCATACCCCCTAAGTTTCGTTACATTCACCGAATTACTTGTGGTAATTAGGTGGATGAACTGGAGGTTGAAGAGACACTCCTTATGCAAAGAGACCATTTAGGGATGGAATTTGACTCGTAGTCGTGCTTGAACCAGGAAACGAAAGCTGGTCGAAAAGCCGTACCATTCTGCCTTCATACAGAAAACACATCACCCAAAAGAGTGAGGAAACAATAGCTCCCATGCTGTAAATGTAGTTACGCCCAAGGAGTAGATTGTAATCTAGTGGCCCTTGGACTACCATCACATTCAAGTGAATGTTTTTCCTTCTCAAAGTTATAGGAAAATTTGGAAGGATCCCTAATGGTCGACTGGTTCCTTTGTTGAAGCTTGACAAATTTCGATTCTCAGGCAGAAGCGATGGCAAACCAAACACTTTCCAAGTAGTTGACGAAAGGATACTCATGGAAGCCCCTTCATCTATGATAGTGCCAGCCATGATCATTCTGAAAACTTGTACTATGATTCAGAATGGTACATTAGATGGAAGGCGGGAACTGCTAGTAGATTCCAATCAAAGGAAATTACTAGATTTCTTGGAGGAGGGACCGAATAAACGGCTAGCTGAATCTCTTGAAATGGGGAACTTCCCTCCTATGGTAAAGGAATGGGTAGATTTCCCCCATGTTCATCGGACTCTGTGTTAACAAAAAGAATTTGAATGGTGTCATTCTCATTCTCTTTGGAGACTATATCATCTGAAGGTGGATCTTCTGAAGGCAAGACTGGTTCGACTGCCATCTCGACCTGTTGACTTTGGTCTGGTATGGACTCAGAGGTTTTATCTTCAATGATAGGTGTTTTGACCAAAAACTGAGGGGTGTCAGTTGGATTTTCAACTAGCGATGGACTTGGCAAGAGTTTCTTGTATCCAGGCAGAAGTCGCTGTGGTGAAGTAGGACGGTTATCCAAGACACTTTTAGCTTCGTCCAAAAAAGGACAACGATGGAGGGCATGATCACCTTCACACAATCTACAAGGAAGTCTAGATCTTCCTTTTTGTCCATTGACTTCACTTCCACTAGTCGATGGTGAGTTCTCAACCTGATTGACAGAGGTTGATGACACCAGATGGTGCAAGCGGGGAGACTAGTCTCTCAAGATCCGCGGAATGCAAGGGAAATCTTGATGAAAGTGGTTTCCTTTGCAAATTATGCATGGATATTTGGGTTTGGAAGGTGCAGTGTGCGGATTTTCATCAGAAAATGCATGGTTTCCCCCCTGCTTGACTGGCTTCTTCTTCTTCTTCTCCTTCCCCTTCTTATTCTTCTCAGTTACTTGGTTTTTAGTATCACTAATTCACCAAGTGAAGAGGAAGAAGGAGAGGGAGAAATAAACAAAGTAGAAGGTGAGGGAGCAACTCCAGCATCATTTGGTTGTTGATTCAATTATTGAGGAATTACAGTGTTTTGAATGTCAGAGGTTGAGAATACCCATACTGGCAGGCCAATTTTGATTCCTGGAAGGGACAATGTAGCCATGTATGGAGCACCAATATCTCCCCAAGAAGAGAAAGGACTAGGATTCCCCCCAAGGGGAAATCCTTGATTGGTGGATTCCATTACCTCGACCTAAGATCAACAAGGGAATAGGGATGTTATTCTGTATTAAATGAATTTTATGACGCTTTGACACAACTTGCTTTTTCAATTTTTAAGAGTCGAGAAAAAGCTAAAGGTGACTCTAGTTGCCTTCGGTTTTTAATGAGCCTGAAGTGACAAGTGCTCAGATGGACCTTTTCTTTTAGAGAGTCGAAAAGGAACGAAAGTGACTGCTCTGGAAATCTAGACAGAGGTATTACCAAACCAATCGTAAAACTACAATATACACCTTGGTGTTAAATTAAACAGAAATTACCAAGGATTTTACATACGACAGTCAATCTTCCCGAAAGATGTGTTCAGTGCATTTCGATCGATAGGGCGGCAGACACAGCTTCCTAAGGATAAAGGATATTGGCCTATTGTGGTCTCCCAATATATACTCGACGATACGGGCAGCACAAATCTGTACTGGCACTTGTCGTATCAAAGAGGAGGAATCACCCAACCTTCGATGAAAACGATAGTTACCAGGCTTTACGACGCCAGAATACATCTCTAGCCTAGACTTCTAGATGTTGTGCATTAGGTTCCAAAGAATTTTTATGTTCATTGAGGTTTATTTTATAGTTGATCTTTTTTAAGAAGTTTTCCTTTCAAGGTTCACCGCGTGATGTAGATGTAAAATTCCTATATATGCAATCTAAAATGATAAAAAATCATTTGTTTTATTTTAGCAATGAAAATCCTAGCTACTAAGGAAAGAAAAGTATGATTCTCTCAACAGAGAGCAGTGAGTACACACTAAATGCACTTTTCCTAAATCATTTCCACATGCAGTCTAAATGAAAATGCACATGAATGTATTTGTTTTTCCGTTTCCTTAATGTGAGAATGCCAAAAAGAAAACTAAGTACAGATCTGAACTACTTTTCTTCAAAGCGACACTTTAGCAATTTTTTTTTTTAAACGAAAGGAATACTAAGACAACACTTTCAATTTCAAATAGAAAATTGCTTTCGACACTTCAAATAGTGATAATTCAAATCAAATATAATGGCAAAAGCACAATTGACTATCTAGAAGAGGAAGACTTTATGACACTCTTCTTTTCGACTCTAAATGACAGTTGCGACACTTTTGAATCAAAAGATGACAGTTCGATTAAGCTACTATTTGCAAAGGAGGACTGTAAATGATCAAAAATACATAAAAAACATTCACAATTCCTCATCAATGGAGGCTGAATAATGTAAAGTAAGAAGGCTTCAACAATGATATACTGATCATAAGCAGCAAAACTACTGAATAAAGCTGAAAACAATGAAGAAAAAACCAAATTCCAAAGAAGGAAATAGTGTCATTCAGTCATCGCACCTGTCCTTAAGGGAAATAGGGATGCATCCCATTGGAAACACATGGGAGGTGCGATGCATCCAGACTGCCAATTAGATACAGTGCGATGGACCAGGGAATGAAACTGTGCTTGGTTTTCACTCACAATTTGCAGCTAGGTTAAATGATTTAGGCTGAGCTTATGATGGACAGTAACAACAAAGTATAGGGGTATGATCTTATGAGGTTATTGAGCTACCACTAGGGCACTTAGGATGTTTGCAAGTCAGATGTTCAGTTCATAAGACAACCCAAAGATTGACTAAGGCAGCGTTGATCTACTTTGCAGTTGCATAGAAAAAGTAGTTTGAAGGCTAGCTGGCTTAACTTCAAGCTCCGTCCGTAGTTTATAAAGCAAACAACAGTAACAAACAAACAAACTATTCACTCCCCAGTGGAGTCGTCATTTTGTTTCTGGGAAAACTAGTGTCACTATTTGATCTGCTAGTCCCACTAAGATGGGTAGCTATCTTAGAAACAAAAAATTCAAAGCAACTTGTGTTTTCCTTTATGTATGATAGATAAGAGAGAAGCAGAGAGCACCAACCTTAATCTTTCGCTTGGCTCCTTACTTGTTTCCTCTCTCCTTTGATAGAGCTTTCCGCTCCTTTCTCACTTGTCCCACTTCAAAGAACACCTGTAGAGGAAAAGCAACAAAATACCATCAAAGCATAGAGATCTATAATACCATAAACAATGTAGAATCAAAAGTACATTCACCATACAATTGCATTCACAAATACAAGATTCACAAGTACACAAGTATATGGAGGAAAACTCAAATAACTTTATTGATAGTAGAAGTAGAAGAGAGGATTACAACCCAGTTGTCTGGTCCAACATCATCCTCCCAACATGAAAGCCCTCTTCACCTCATGAAAAGCAAGATCACCCAACAATACAATGTCTCAAAGAGAAACCAACAAAACTTCCTTACAAATTACAAAATTCCCGCCTCTAGATCTCTCAGCTGAGGGATCTATATATAGATGTTTGTAGAGGGGTGAGTCAGCTTCTAGGTTTTTGATTAGTGTCATTTCACTGATAGTTCTTGGTTCCACTTGGAGATTTCATGATCTCTTACTCATCCCTGGGCGAATTCAGAGAGGCAAGTGTCATATGAGAGGTTTCTAGAAAATTCTCTGGGTTTCCACTTAGCAAACTGTCTCTGCCATTTTTCTACTCTCGCCCATCGCACCCAATAGAAGGATTTTTCAGTATGCATCGCACCTGGCCAGTGTTACACTCAGTATGCATCACACCCTTAGCATGGAGCAGTCTATATGGTTCAGTTTTGACCAGTTCTGAGTGGTTTTTTAGGGAGAACTTCTGGGAAATGATGTAATCAATTGACCTTGATCTTTTAGGGTTTGAAACAATACTTTTAGGGGTTTAAGAGCCCTTGGTTTATCGACATATGTGATTGGGGTTGCAATACCCAAATATGTCTATAACACTATGGGTATGGGAAATGTGGAATGATGTGAGGAGAAATGATGAGGAGGAGATGGGGATGTGTGGAATGAGGGAGGTGATAGGGGATATTTGTTAAGTGAGGGAGGAATAGTGATGAAAATTAGGAAATGTGATTTTTAGATGGTGGGAATGTATGGCTAGGGTTTTATTTTAGGAAAAAAAACAAACAACCTAAACCCTATGTAGGTGAATAATGGAGGGAAGGAGTGAGTAAATTTGCCACCAACCTGATTTTGCTGAAGTATATGATGAACAAATTCAAAAATTGGTGGCGATGAAGGGTTTTCTAGCGCGTTTTGTTTCCTTCCAGGTGAATGCACAACGACCACGGCAAAGGCGCAACAAACTGGTCGAACGTGCAACGACCTCTACAGGAGCGCAGAGCTGTTATAAAATACAATGTAAACTCTAGCAAATGCACAATGACCTCCATAAGAGCGCAACAACCAGGCTAAATATGCAGCGACCCTACTGAATTTGTCCTCTTGCTCTGTTTTGCCCAATTTCACCTTAAAATCTCCAATTTTCTTTTATTGAGGAGTTGTGAGAGTGCTAGAATGCAAATGAGGCTTTCATGAGTGTCTTGAGAAGCTTTATGCTTGACTTGACTTTAATTTATGAGTTTGCACACCCACTTTCTAAAGTTCTTTGTCATTTTCAAATTCTCACTTTAATGCCTTTTTTGACATTCTAACCCTTTTTTGCTCTTGACAGGTGGATGATGCTTTGATTGAACTGATTTCTTCAATGATTTCATTTCTTGCAGCAAGGAGACATGCTTGGGCAGCAGTGGGAACATTTATTACATATAATGACTTAAATTACATCAAAAAAATATAAGCAAACTAAATACTTTGTTTTCATCTCAAAAACTTGTTTTTAAGATGAAAATTACATTAGTGACAAAATATCTTTATACAATCATTATGACTTATTGAAAATTACTCTTTGTTTATTGGTCATTCTCATACCTTTGCTTCCCTTTATTTACATTTGAAATCATTCTTTTGACCTTGGAAATGAACCTTAAAATCTAAATGGAAAGACAACTACCTTGACACTTATAGTAACATATTTGAAACCTCAACTGAATGAGAAGAAGAATATTGCCATCAATGACAAAGGGGGAGATTATTAATCTAGGTTGTCATTGATGTCAATATAGCATTGAATATGATGGAAAATTCATTTATACATGATTTCCCATTGATCATAATGCTCATAGTGATGAAAGGTTGATAAATGATGATATGATGAGATGGAGGACCCAAGTGTATTGAACAACAGGAGGTCAACTGAACAAAAATCAGACAACAATTGAATAGGAAATGAATAGCAATTGAACAACAATTGAAGAACAAATGACGTAGCAGGTCAATGGACAACCATCAGTCGACCATTTTAACATGACCTAATGGAATGATTAAAAATTCAGTATGAGACACCTAAAATGAAAATGCAAAGAGCATATTTGATCCCTGATGGAAGTATGCATATACTGACACTAGCATTGGCCTTATTGGGGATGGCATCTCCTTGGAGGTGTCAAGAACACCCTATACCAAGTGCCTAACCATATGGGCCAATAAGGTAAAAAACTTAAATTGAAATGCATGACTAAATGTTGAAAACTTCAAATGACACAAACTGACTCAAAACTGACTTGAAATTGACTGAAAAAATGACTCAAGACTTACTTAACTGAAACAAGTACTTACAAAACTTATTAATGGCAGTAGACCATCAAGATTTGAGGGCTTCAAATACTAATGACAACCACCTGCCTACTGAAGAAATATGTACAATCATGTGAAGTGAACCTTCCAATGTAACCAATCCAGCAGATGGCTACTCACTAAAATTATGCTCTCACTTTCCCCGAGCAGGCAGAATGATGTACATGTAGGCAACTCACAATAAAAATTGAAACCAAGGCTTATGCTAACAAACCATAGAACATTCATCTTCTCCAATGCTTGCAAAAGAATGCCAAAGGAATCTTGAAAATCTTGAAGCACTACCTTGTCTTGAGATCCAGCAGCAAAAATACAAGTACTCCCTTCATTCTAATATGAAGAAACAGTTGGTTGCTGATTGATAGGAAGGCATAGAGAAGTATAGAATTTTTCTATCTGAGTGTTGGCTGTAAATTCCTTGAGCATGAGAAATTTTGACTCGATTTATGGCATACTGTCTCTCTCAGGCTCATACTCCTCAATTTCATAGTCTAAGTCATTCTTAAACAAAAAACATTCTTCAATATTATCAAACATGATACCCTATCATCTCCAGGAAAGAAAACAATATATGTTTGCTGATCTATAAATCTGATTTCAAGACTATCCTCATTTTCAAAAGTGGAAGAAGCTTCACTAACACCTTCTTGACTATGTGATCACTGCAAATGTACATTAGTTTGGGCTGTAACATGACCTTTTAGGAGTTGATCTATCTCATCTTCAGACAGAAGAGACAATACTTTTTGTTTTCTTTTGCTAAAGCAATAATTGTCTTGTTTCCGTCCTAAAGTTTGACAAGGATGTTGAATATCTTCATTAATTTCAAGAAAGGGAGTATATAAATTTTCATCAGATTGCTGATTCATTTCATGTGATTCCTGTTGACTATCAAGATGTAAAATTCCTTCATCTTCAAGCAAAGAGGAAGCTACTGTATGCTGACTATGATCTTATGTATCAAAGTGACTAGATTTTTGAGACTGTTCTTGAAGGGAAAAATTAGAGAAGGCTTCAATGATTTCTTCATCATCAGGATCTGAATCTAGATCTGAAATAGCCAACTTGACTTTATCACAATCTGAAATTGGAACACTATTTTCTTGCATACTGTCTTCTGCTATGAGCAGATCTGAAATAAGACCTTGTCTTCCATAATTTTCAATTGTACTAAGATCTTGAACCTGCTGCAAATTTTCCTGAGCATCTTGATAAGTATCCTCTAAGCTCTTTTTATGCTGCTAAAATGGATTTTCATACAGGGCTTCCATTATCTCATTGTCCATAAAGTTATCATCTTCATATACTTTCTCAAGATTTTCAATAAAACTATAAACATGTTTACAATATTTATGAATTAATATTAAGGATGGACAAGATTCTTTATACCTTTCAAAGAACATGTTATGAAAATCGTTTAAACAGTAAATACAAGCAGGTGGTAAACTTTCATACCAAGATCGGGTTTCACCTTCCAGAGTGGGCATGAATATCTTCATCAAGCAGTCTTCAGGAAAATCAACCTTCATCTTGCGAGTATGCATGTGAAATCTAACCAGATGTAAAGCAGCATCATTCCTATCATCATCTTTAAACATAGGAAAATTCCTTTTCCAATCTACCTTAGGAATTTTATTTGGGAAACCTGGAATTTGATCTTGGCTCATGGGAGCATACCTTTGAGTAAGCGAATCCATTTTGATAACAATGAATTCACCAATAAATTATTCAGGCTACTGGTTCTTGAAGAGTGGAGTTGCCATAAAAAAATTGAACCTTGGGATTTTTCAACACTGGAGTCGCTAGGTGAATGATTTTAGCCTTCACATGCATCTGAATACTATTCACGATCAACAATTAGATCTGAACTTTGATGATCTTTCCCAAAGAATATTTGTCACCTCTTCCCCAGTATGGTCGCCACTATGGCTGAAGGAAGGCAATGCCAGGGTAACCACAAACCACGCTTAGCCAAGTAGCTATCACTACTAGGCCAGGACAAGGCTCTCTCCATAAGGATCTCAGCTGAGATGACTGGAACAAGAAAATGATATTAGGCTAGGTATAGTAGCACAAGGTCTGATTTGATTTTGAAGTGTTTTGTTGGATCAGGAGGAGGCAAACAGTTTAGGGCAAGGAAGTTAGGTCAAAATTGCAGGGTGTTCGATGGAGCAAGTTAGGAACAATGATCAGAGCCTTAGGGTTTGATGGATGAGGTGAAAAGATAGTTGAGAAGTTAGGAAGAGCATGTGAAACTTATGGATTCTTCCTAAACTGAAGAAAATACAAAATGTGAAATGTTTACCCAAAATAGAACATAAAGATATGGATTCTGCCTCTCACACTTTTATACATTCACATAAAGGAAATGACACGATGAAATGGAGTCAACAATACATTCTAACACATGAAAACATAAGAAAAACTGAACTGAACATCATACCACATGGATCCCAAAGAAATAGCTACAACTTTTCATTAATCTCCTGCTAAGCTGATACAAAATGATGTTTCTTCAAAGCATAAGCATCCAGCTGAGTCCAACCCACAAAGTGACTGAGAAAATACATAACATAGGCCCCAAAAAACTCATCCTAAGCTCAAGGGGTTGAATCCATTAGAATAGGAGTTGTTTCTAACAAAATATGAACTGCAAACAAGAAAATAGGGTGGTCAAACTAACTCATCCCTAACCCAAACAAACTGATACATTACACCTGATGAACTTGTTTTACCTGATGAATCTACCCTAGTAAGCTCTAGAAGCATCATAATTAAATTTAATTCATCAATTACAAAGATAAAATCATGATTTTCCATGGTGAAATTGAAAACTGGGAAAAAAGAGTCAAAACTGGACAATTTGTCAAACACACATCATCCTCTTCAAGACGACTTTTGAACGCCTTCCCGATGTCCAAATATAGCTCAGTGTAGCTCATTGAAAAGCATATCCTGTCTAGTTTTTAGAACTGATCTTTGTTCTCAAAATGGGCTACATTTACCCCTCCAAAATTGCAATCTCCCAAGACTTCTCAAACACGCAGCGACCAGTCCAGAAAAGAGGCAGAAAGGTGATGTTTTGGTAGTTTTTGACCCTTTTGGCTGACCATTTTTGCTCCAAATTCTTATAAAAATTACAGGGTGCATTTCCTCATCATTATAAATCCAAAACTTTTGAGAATTTTCTCATTGGATGCCCCAAAAAAAGCACAACGTCCCAGGTGCTACGCGTTTGACCATGCTGATTGTGCCAAAATTTCTCCAAAAAGCAGAGCAAAAAATATTTTGCTAAAATTGTTCAAAAATGGTCAAAATTGGTGGGCTGACAGATGGATATATGTTTGAGGTATGGAATGATGCCTATGCAAGGATATCCAACCTCATTTTCTCCACCTGCTTGGTCAAAGCCTCAATCTTTGCATGAGCTCTTTTGAGCTTGGCTCTTGAAATTTTGTTTCTCATAGTATAGTACTTTGCCATCCTTCTTTGAATATCATTGTCCTTCTTGGCCTTGCCTAAGAGGTTCTCCAGATGATCATTTACCTTCTCAAGCCAATATTCTTAGTTTTCATTTACCATCTTGGCAAATTGCTCATTCAAGGTGAGCTCATTGGCCATTTCTTCCTCCTTTTTCCTTTCCTGTTCCAAGGCTCTTTTTAGGCCTCTAGTCATTGGCCTTCTTCTTGGCACTTGTTCATCAAGTGGCTCACCATACTGCCCATATGCCTCATTAAGTAAGGCCTTTTTCTTTTCAGCCTCTTTCTTTGCCTTCCTGAGCTGAATCTCCATGAGCTCATTTTTTACCTCAAACTGCCTACTTTCCTGCTCATAGTAGGAAATGATCCATTTGGCCCTTTGCAAGTTGACCTCGAGCTCTCCTATGAGTGCATTCTTATCATTTATTACAATAGTTGTGCTTTTACTATCATCATTTTCATCGGATTCAACTAAGTGAAAATCATGCTCTATCTCATGGAGGTCTTTCTCCTATTGCTGGACCTTTGCCTCTACAACTTTTTCCTTACCCTTTTGTACCTTCTTTTTCGATGAAGAAGGCAAGGCCCCTCCCACAATTAGTGGGGCAAGCACTTGCCTGTGCCCTTTGTGATAGGTATGTGCCAAGGTACCTAAACCAACCCCTTTGGGCTTGCTGCTCTCACCATGCTCAATATCCTCCTGCTCAGTTCGTTTATCTTTTCCAAGTGAATGAATAGACTGATGAAATGGTGGTGATGGAGGTGATGGTGTGGCTGACTCATGATATGAAGATGGATGATGTATAGGCTGAGGGGGAGGAATGGAGGTGGGTGGATGAGAGGATGAAGGGGCCTCTTGGCCATGCTGAATAGGTGGGACTATGAAAACCTCATTGGATATGGAAGTGTCCCATGCAATGTTAAGCTGATCAAGGTGGTGGAGGACTATCATTTTGATGAGAGAATGGTGAAATATGCTATGCATTTGATGATCATGATCTTTCCTTTGGGCAATGTATGACATCTTGTCAATATCCCAGTAAATATAGTAGGGCAGGTTGAGCATTCTGACTGTTGTAAAATGCATGATTAACCGAATATGATAGGAATAGAGCCCAGAAAACCTACCCTCACATGTGAAGTAATTCATGATGTTTTTCATCATTGGAACATGTCTTTCTAGGAGGTAAGAGAAAGGAACAATCCTCATTCTTCCATTCTTGTGGTTGGGTATAAAATATGGCTCATAGTAGCAATAATCTAAAGTTTCCTATTTAAACCATTTTTCCCCAACATCTGAGATCTTGGTAGCAGCTGATATGATAACAGAAGATATGGTAAAGGTGACACCGACAAGGGTTGCTTGATTTTCATGGAGGTTGATAATGAACTGTCTGGTCAATTCAGAATGATGTTGTGTCCTTTCCACCTTCTCAAAAAACTCAAAACAGCCCTTATGCTTGGAGCTTGTGATAGTGGTGGGAGATGCCATGAGCTCTCTAGCATTGGTTGGTTCATATTTAATGATTTTCCCTCCTCTTTATATTTCCTCCTCTGTTGTATTTCTTCCTCACTCTGACTTTGGTGTTCCTCTTTTGCCATGATTTTTTGCTATCAAAACCCTAGGGAAATGGTAGAATGGACTGTGGGTATGGGAAATGTGGAATGATGTGAGGAGAGATGATGAGGAGGAGATGGGGATGTGTGGAATGAGGGAGGTGATAGGAGATATTTCTTAAGTGAGGGAGGAATAGTGATGAAAACTAGGAAATGTGATTTTGAGATGGTGGGAATGTATGGCTAGGGTTTTCTTTTAGGAAAAACGACAAGCAACCTAAACCCTATGTAGGTGAATAATGGAGGGAAGGAGTGAGTAAATTTTCCACCAACCTGATTTTGCTAAAGTATATGATGACCAACTTGGAAACTTGGTGGTGATGGAGGGTTATCTAGCGCGTTTTGGCTCCTTCCAGGTGAATGCGTAGCGATCCGGGCAAAGGTGCAGCAAACTAGTCGAACGCGCAACAACCTCTACAGAAGCACAATGCCATTATAAAATACACTATAAGCTTTGGAAAACATGCACCGACCTCCACAGGAGCAGAGCGACAATGCTAAACAGTCAGCGACCCTGCTAAACGTGTCCTCTTGCTCTGTTTTGCCCAATTTCACCTTAAAATCACCAATTTTCTTTCGCTAAGGAGTTGTGAGAATGCTAGAGTGCAAATGAGGCTTTCATGAGTGTCTTGAGAGGCTTTATACTTGAATTGAATTTAATTTATGAGTTTGCACACCCACTTTCTAAAGTTCTTTGTTATTTTTCAAATTCTCACTTTAATGTCTTTTTTGACTTTCTGACCTTTTTTTCTCTTGACAGGTGGATGATGTTTTGATTGAACTAATTTCTTCAATGGTTCAAATTTTTCAACAGAGGATGCTTTTGGAATGTGTAAAGTTTCTTTTGACGATTATTCTAATCGAGCAGTTTTCTGTCCTTTAAGCCTAGGATCCATCACGGTGCTTAATGTGCAACATGTTTTTCTTGTAAGTTCATTTCCATGCTTTTTCTTTTCTGCTAATTTCATTACAACATTCTCTAAGGGAAGTGTTCGGAATCCATCCACACACGGTGCTCCTTTCACAATGATTATGTTGTTTAATGTAGTGGTTATCTTTTCAGAATCCATCCTTTGTTAGATGCTCTGTTGAGTAACCATGTGCCTCTTTTTCTTTTAAAGTTTCCACTGTAGATCCATCCCCTAATTGATGCCTGCAGGGCAACGGTATTTTTCCACTTTTCTTCTCTCATTTACATCTCTAATCTCGCTGAACATTGCACTTACTTTGGCCCAAGTTTTCCGACAGAAACTAGCTTCGATTCCATAGCCGAATGGTCCCTTCTCTTGCTATTTTCAATCCACAATTTTCAACCAAATCCTCATTCTGCATAGCTAGTCTAAGATTCATTTATTTCTGTCACCCTTAGTTAGCAAAGAGAGAGCCCTCTCTGGTATGATAGGGCTAGATGCCAGATCAAAAGCTTTGTCTATGGTTACCTCAGAATTGCCTCTTCTTAGCCTTGAGGTTCATTCTGAGTGCTAACAGCACATACCGCAATCACTCATCAAGATATTTGGATAGCCAAATCGCATAAGTACATGCTCAAATAGGAACTTCGCACTATTTGTGCTCGTGCAATCCTTCACAGGCCTTGCCACTGCCCAACGAGTCAAATACTCTATCGTGGTGATAATGTATCTTGCTCCTGTCTTTCCTTGGGGCTGAATGGGTCTCACAAAATCTATCGCCATATCTCAAAGGGTTGCAACATCATCTGAGGATTTAAAGGAATTTCGTCCCTCCGCGATGGCTTGCTAGTGCCTTGACATAT
Organism: Pinus tabuliformis; assembly: GCA_031772625.1. Taxonomy (NCBI): domain Eukaryota; kingdom Viridiplantae; phylum Streptophyta; class Pinopsida; order Pinales; family Pinaceae; genus Pinus; species Pinus tabuliformis. Next base: position 2,042,516,090 of record CM062816.1, read on the forward strand.
ATCGCATGCCTTGTAATACACTTTTGAGTCCTGATGGAGGGTTGACCACCATAGTCCTACGTGTAGAATATTTTGCGGAGTCACTCTCCTTGCATAATATCCTCCCGCGATGCCCCCATGAGCATCCGTGAGGATGCTACTTCTTTCAAACTTGGGTACATATCATCGCAATATCTCATCAGACCCCATTTTTTATAGATGCCCAGCTATGACAGAGAAATTTGTCATGCACATCATTAGTTCCTTCTTCTGCTGGACAGTGTATCCTTCCGGGGTAATTCATGTCATTATGAAGTGTATTATATGTTCAAAATGACCATCCACAATGTGTACTACAAACAGTTGCACGTTAGGAAATCCTTCGTCCAAATTAGTGGGTTCTTCCCCTGTTTCGATGCGCAACAGATGGTCTGGTCCCGCGTTCAGTCATCCAGGCTTCACAATAACTTTGAAATCATACTCCTGGAAGAATAACAGCCATCGGCAGATTCTCCCTACCCAACATTGGCTTATTGACTAGGTACTTTAGCACAAAATGATCTGTGTACATCTTAAAATGGCCTCCCAGCAACTAATGCCTAAACTTCTGGGTAGCGTGCAACTGCTTTGATTGAATTGATTTCTTCAATGTTTTCATTTCTTGCAACAAGGAGACATGCTTGGGCAACATTAGGAACATTTATTACATATAATGACTTAAATTACATCAAAAAAATATAAGCAAAATAAAATACTTTATTTTCATCTCAAAAGCATGTTTTTGAGATGAAAATTACATCAATGTGTTATAAAACTAGCTCACAAAAAGATAGAAAAGATAGATCAACGCCTTAGAAATAAGCCTCTTCGAGGGGGAAACCTCCTTTACATTACACAAATGAACAATTATTAGGTGATACAAATGACAAGACCTCCTATTTATATATAGGAGTTTAAGGGGTCATAATATAATCAGATCTGACATAACAATAATAATGTAATGGCACAATAATAACAATAGTGGGCTTCTATGGGGCACAATAATAACAATATGGGGACTACTTGGGCACAAAAATATAATAAGGGGGTTGTACTAATAACAATAATGGGTTGCACTAGTAGTATAGGGACCTAACATGCCCCTCTCCTTCAAAAAGTGTCGTCCTTAATGCTTGAGTAGTTCTTGATGCTTATGTATAAATCCTTCTCCCATGTGGAATTTTCAGTGGGTAAGTTCTTCCACTTGATGAGATACTTTGAAATTGATCTATTTCATAGTTGTCGATTTCTCGGTTTTGTGACTACTTCTGGTTCCAATATGATTTTTCCTTCCTTGTCAAGTTCTCGCAATACTGTTTGAACTAGGATCTTCTACAACTTTTGGATGAGTTCCCACTCCTTTGGGCATATGGATATCTATAAGGCTTGATGCTTGGAGTAACACTTCCTGGAATCAAATGGATAGCATGATCATGATCACGAATAGGTGGGAGGCATTTGGGAGTCTCAAATACCTTGGAATGATTGTCCATAACATTTTGGAGATTTGGAGAAATACATGATTTCGATGTCCCAGGGTAGTGTGCAATTGCTTTGATTGAACTGATTCATTCAATGGTTTCATTTCTTGCAGCAAGGAGACATGCTTGGGTAGCATTGGGAAAATTTATTACATATAATGACTTAAATTACATCAAAAAAATATAAGAAAACTAAAATACTTTGTTTTCATCTCAAAAAAAAGTTTTTGAGATGAAAATTACATCAGTGTGTTATGAAACCAGCTCACAAAAAGATAGAAAAGATAGATCAATGCCTTAGAAATAAGCCTCTTGTTGGAAATAATACTGAGAGGGGGGGTGAATCAGTATTATCAAGACAAATATTCCTTTTTCAAAATCAAATGATATACGCTACTTTAGTTAATTAAACCCGCGTATATACGCAACTATGCAGAAGGAAACCCGCGTATACAATGCAAACTTTTAAATGACTTTATCTTTCTGATGATGATTATTAATCTGTGTTTGAGAATAAAATAACCAGTAACAAGAAACAGTAAAACAGAGCAGAAATAAAATCGCACACAAGAACACAAGATATAAGGTGGAAACCCAATGTGGGTGAAAACCACTTACTGCAATTCATCTCTATCTTTTCTTTAATTAGAAACTTCTTTTTACAATTGTACTAGTGCAGTCCTTTACCAGTACGCAGGCTGCAACCTGAAGAGAGCTACAACCCTCTATCGTTTTCCAGCTTCTCCTGGAAGGGAGCTACAACCCCCTCAGCTCTTGCACTAGCCAAGATACTAGTACGTAGGTGCTGGCCTACAGAAGGCTACAACCTTCTCTTTCTTTCATGGATCACGTTTCATGAATTTTCAGACTGGATCCACAAATAACATCAATCAAACATCAAGAATTTCTACATCAACCAATCACCTTTTCACAAATCAAAACTGGATAAACACTTCTCTGATGACTGTACCCAGATCACAGTAACAGTAACCACACACCGAATCTGAACCTAGAACACTACAGCAATAAATAGAAGCAGCAAGATCACAACTCAAAATATATACGCTACTTTAATAGCCTGAAACCTGCGTGCATATGCTTCTACGTATGGAAAAACTTGCGTATACACTGTTTTACTTCACTGAGCCAATGTGTATACGTGCCTTCGCTTCACTGAACCTGTGTATAGATCTATAAAGGATAATTCGCTCTTTCAAATATTCAAACATTAATTAACCCAGATTATCAATTTTATAGATCAAGCAAGCACCACATATAACAGATCAAAATCATACAAAGATACCATCATTCAAGCTTAAGGATTATAATCTATCAATAGAACTTATCCATCTCTTTGCGCTAAGGTTCCTCCTTCATTCAGATCCAGATCTGCGCCATAACCCAATTACCAGTATTCCAGATCTAGCACTTTATCAGATAGTCAATAAAAATTCAGATGATCCCTTGCCACATGATCTCCTTCCTCTTTTATAGTTTTAGGCCTTCCACAATACCATGGTCCAAAACCATAATAAACCAATACCACAGACCCAATACTTGGGATCAACACGTCTGACGAGGTACCATGGTCCAAAACCATAGGTTCAAATACCAAGGACTAACTACCATGGACCAAAGGTAAGTTCTCCAACATATACACACTTTTCCTTGCATGAAAGTGAGTGTATACGCACACGCGCCTTTGAAACATTTAACCCGCATGTATACGTGTCTTCGTCTAGATGAACCTGCGTATATGCCTTTTCCTTCATTCTGAAAGCCTGAACTGAGATCTGTTACCAAAGAGAGTTGCCATCAAGGACAACACCTGTGCCATAGCTCCAAACCTGTGCCATAATGCCAACAATCTCCCCCTTTGGACTTGATGGCAACCCAACATCCTTAGAGTCATTCTCCCCCTTTGTCATCAAGGGCAAAGGGTTGTGCTCCCCCTGAAATTTCTGCCCTGCTGTGCTGACCATGCTCCCCCTGACTGTAAGCAAGATCTGCAAAAGATGTTCTTCAAGAAGAACCATGACTTATACATCATAAAACACCTTCCTATCACACAAAGACTCAATACATACATCCATCACCCAACAAGTGGGGATCATCCACCCAACCAAGTGGGGATACATCAGAAATTTACATATGACAACCAAGTTCATTACATATTCATCCCAGGCATAGTGGGGAAACCAAAATAGGCCGTTACATGACCTTGACACCATAAAAGAGATATCACAAAAGAGATACATGACATAGAGACGAAATATCTAGAATAAGACTTATGAAAGTCACCAATAACAGATAGCAACAACATCTGTCAATCACCATTCAGATCAGCAATCAAGAGTTCCTTCTGTTCTTCCTCTGCCTTTGTTCCACTTGAAACCAACAACAGCTGTGAACTAGAACCAAAAGCTTCTAAGATAATGCCAACAATGCATTATTAGAATATTATCTGCTCCCCCTGAACCTGTGCTGGATGGTCTCTGTCAGACCCATATCAGAATATCTTCAACCAGAGCCTGTCCCTACTGATATCCATCAAACCTCCATATACGCGACTGTCTCTACACAAACCGGCGTATGTACGCGGATCCTCCTCAGGAAACTCACGTACACCCATTTTTCTCTAAAAAAGACAAGTTTTAACAGAAAGATGATGCATCAACTACTCCCAGCTTCTGTCTGAGGTATTCAAATGTCTCCCTGGGCAAAGGTTTGGTGAGAATATCAGCAACTTGTTCCTTAGAAGGAACATACTCCAATTTGACCTTTTGTTCCAACACTTGTTTCCGGAGAAAGTGATACTTGATCGGTATGTGCTTGGTCTTTGAATGCATGACTGGGTTCTTTGAAATGCTGATTGCACTTGTATTATCACATAATATGGAGATAGGTGGTGTACAAGTGATTTGAAAGTCCTGCAAGGTTTGCATCATCCAAAGAAGTTGAGTGCAACAAGATGCAGCAGCCACATATTCTGCTTCAGCTGTAGATAAAGCAATCGAACTCTGTTTCTTGCTGAACCAAGATACTAATCTGGAACCCAAAAAGAATGCACCACCACATGTGCTCTTCCTGTCATCCACGCTTCCAGGCCAATCTGCATCTGTATACGCATGAAGAGTGAGATCTGTATCTCTAGGATACCATAAGCCATAGTTTTGAGTTCCTTGAAGATACTTGAAAATTCTCTTCACTGCCTGAAGATGAGTTTCCTTTGGATTTGCCCGAAATATTCCAACTATTCCCACTGCATGCATGATGTCTGGTTGGGTACTTGTCAAATAAAGTAGACTTCCAATCATAGATTTATAGGTTGGTTGATGTACTGTTGTTGATTCATCATTTGCACTGAGACTGCATCCTGTAACCATAGGGGTACATACTGGTTTCGAATCTTCCATGCCATACTTCTTCAGAATCTGCTTGAGGTACTTGGTTTGAGACACGAAGATACTGCCTTCATTTTGTTAGATTTGCAATCCAAGAAAGCATGTCAGTTCTCCAAGCAAGGACATTTCGAATTCTTTCTGCATCACCAAGGCAAAGCTTTGACTCATAGCTTCTTCATTGCTGCCAAAGATAATATCATCTACATACACAACAAGTATTAGCAATTTTTCATTTTCAACTTTTATATAGAGATTGCTATCTGTTGAACCTTTTGAAAAACCTTGTTGATGAAGATATTTGTCCAAGCAGTAGTACCAAGCCCTTGGAGCCTGTTTAAGACCATAGAGAGCCTTTTTCAATCTGCATACAAGATTTGGATCATTCCCAAGAATGAAACCATCTAGCTGCTCAATGTATACTTCTTCTTCTAAGTCTCCATTCAGAAAGGCTGATTTCACATCCATTTGAAATACTTTGAACTTCTAAAAGCTTGAGAGAGCAAGGAACATTCGGATGGCCTCAAGTCTTGCAGCAGGAGCAAAAGTTTTTTCAAAGTCTATTCCTTCTTGTTAAGCATACCCTTTGCAAACAAGTCTGGCCTTGTTTCTAATTACTTCCCCGTTTTCATTCAACTTATTTTTGAAGACCCATTTTGTCCCTATGACATTCTTATCTTTTGGTCTAGGAACCAACTCCCAAGTGTTGTTCTTTTCAATCTGCTCAAGTTCTTCATCCATTGCCTTGACCCAACATTCATCTTTTCATGCCTCTTTTACATTTTGTGCCTCAGTGGAGGAGAGCAAAGCCAAATAGCTTGAGGCTTCTGCAATTGTTCTTCTTCTTTGTACACCTGCCTCTTTTTGCCCCAAAATTTGAGATTCTGGATGATTCTTCTGAACATACCTAGATGGAGTCTTCTCTTCTATCCTTATCTATTCCTCTGGTGCCTCTTGAGTTTCTTCTTCATCATCAGTCTGATTTGGAGAGTAGTCTTCATCCTCTTCGATATTTTCATAATTTACTTGCCTAGGAATGTATCCTTTTTCATCAACCACTACATCAATGCTATCAACAATTCTTCCAAGTCTTTTATTGTAACACTTATATGCTTTGCTGGGGGGAGAATAACCAAGGAGAATGCCTTCATCTGCTCTAGGTTCAAGTTTTCCAAGCTGTTCATCATTATTCTTAATGTAGCATTTGCTTCCAAAAAGTTTGAAATGCTTTACCGAAGGAGTCTCACCATACCAGAGCTCATGAGGAGTTTGAGTGCTGTTCACTCGGACATTTATTTTGTTGAGAATGACAACTGCAGCAAATGCAGCTTCACCCCAGAAGGTTGCGGGAGTTCCAGACTCATCAAGAATAGAATGAGCCATTTGTTGAACCGTTCTGTTCATCCTTTCCACCACTCCATTTTGCTGAGGGGTCCTAGTTGTAGATAATTCCCTTCTTATTCCATGTTCTTCACAGAAATTGAAAAATTCATTTGAGGTAAACTCCCCACCTCTGTCAGACCTGAGACACTTAATTTTGTGATCTGATTCATTTTCAGCCAAGGCTTTGAAAGATTTGAATTTTTCGAATGCTTCGTCCTTGTGTTTCATAAGTCCTAACCAAACCATCCTGGAGAAGTCGTCAATGAATAATATAAAGTATTCTTCTCCTCGAGGTGACCTTGTCCTAAATGGACCACATACATCTGTATGGACTAGTTCAAGAGGCCTGTTGGCTGAGCCTTCCTTCTCAGGGAAGTTGGTTCTGGTTTGCTTACCAAACTGACATGATTTGCATATGGTGTTGTCTGGAATTTTGATATCTTGGAGACCATGAACTGCTTGATATTTGCATGCTTTCCTTATTTGTGAAAAGCTTAGATGCCCCAACCTCCGATGCCATAACCAGTGTTCATCATCCTTGCTCAAATAGCATTGTTCTTTTCCTTCTTCAAATATGTAGAAGTTATTTGGAGTTCTTCTGCCTTTGATCACTATTTTTCCTGTATCAAGATCACGAACACTACATCCATTTGATCAAAATATTACCTCGGTTCCTTGATCGCACATCTAACTGACACTCAGGAGATTATGCTTCAAGCCATCAACATACAAAACGTTTCCAGCTTTGACCCTTTCTTTCAAATGAGCAGTGCCTTTTCCTTTTATGACTGCAGGGGTATCATTTCCAAAAGAGACTTTCTTTCCCTTTTCTAAAACACTATATGATTCAAGTTTTTCTTTATCACCTGTCATATGCTTTGAACATCCACTGTCGATGTACCATAGATTTTCCTGTCCTTCTGCATAAAAGCTATCCCACATCTTTCTGGTTGTGGTTCCTTCATTCTCCATGTTTTGGCATTCGGGGTTTGTTCCTTCTGAGTTGTCTTCCGAAACCTGCTCCTGCATTCAGACTCTTTATGACTGAAGTTATTACAAATAGAACATTCAATTTCACTTTCAAGGGCGGAAAAATTGTTATAGGTCCTCTTTGTGATTCTAGACATACTTCTTTGTTTTTGAGCTTCTCTAGTCATGATTGTCTTATAGGCAACACATTGAGCTGCTTTGTGACCAAAGTTATGGCAAGAGAAACATTGCCCACTGAAGAAACTTCTGCGATTATCAAATCTATCATCCAACCGATTGTAGTTTCTACCAACATCCATTCTTGAGGCAAATTGGTAAGATTTTACCTGTAGCTGGTTGTAGCTTCTGTTTGTCCTTAAGGTAGTTTTCCCCCGATTTTCTTGATAGTCTTTGTTCGTTCTTGAGGTAAACTGTCTCTGATTTACCTGATGATTTCTATTAGGCCTTTGCTTTCTCCTCCTTGCTGCATCAAGATAACTTTTGGAGGTGGATGCTTGAGATGCTTCTCCATTGTATCCCAGACCTGTCTTGATTAGTGGAGAACGCTGCACATTGATAATCTCATCCAGAGTTTCAGATCCTTTAACAAATTTAAGATTAAGAGCTTTTGTTTTCTCAATCTCTTTTCTAAGACCAACAGTTTCACATTTCAATTTTTCTAGATGTTTTTCCCTTTCAACCAATTGATATTGCAGAGAATCAATAATCACATTTTTCTCTTCTAAGCAAATTTTGAGATTAGAAATCTCTTCATAAAAACCTTCTTCATCTATAGCATCCATGTAATCATCATCTTCAAAATCCATTAAAAGTTTATAATCATTACCTCGTTCATCTTCGTCACTATTTGAAAGTCCATCACTATCTTCATGAGTGTAATAGCTTTTCTTATTTGCATTTTGTTTCTTGTTCCATCTATTAGGTTCCTTCCCCTTGTCAATTCTATCCTTATGAGGACATTTGGCAGCATAGTGACTGACTCTTCCACAAGCAAAGCATTTGAAAGGTAACTTACCTCGGAATCGTCTAGCACCCCGTTGAAGATTTTTGACAAAATTTGATTCTTCTTCTTCTTCTGACACGTGTCCTGACTCATAGTAATCTCCTTTGCCAGAAGCCTTGAAGGCAGCTTCTCTCCTGTCTGATGGACCTCCTTTTCTCATTTCATAAGCAGTTAGAATTCCATGCAGCTGTGACATTTTAAGGTTTTGTAGATTCTCTTTTTCTTCTATTGCAGAAACTTTAGATTCAAACCTAGGTGACAAAGATCTTAGAACTTTTTCAACCACAACAGCCTCTTTTATTTCTTCACCCAAGTTTTTCATACAATTAACAATCTCATCTACATGAAGAAAATAGTTAGCCACACTTTCATCATTGTACATTCTGAGATTTTCATACTGAATTCTGAGGGTTTGAAGTTTTTCTCGTTTTACCTGATCATCTCCTTCATAGCTCAGTACAATCTTGTCCCATATTTCTTTTGCGGATTTAAACTACATAACCTTGACAAATTCTGATTGAGATAGGCATCCTAATAGAGTATTGACTGCCTTTGCATTTGTTTCATATTTCTTCTTCTCAGCCGGATCTGTAGGAGTTGTTGATGGAAAAGTATACCCTGTTTCTATGATATCCCAAACTTCTGTACCAAGAGATTGAAGATAGGCAGTAACTCTTACCTTCCAATATACGAAGTTTGTCCCATCAAAAATCGGTGGCCTGATTGATGCTTCCCTCTCGTAGTTGCTCATGATGAAATATCTTCCTTCAAGCGATCAAGCTTCTTCTGAAGGACCGACTCTGATCCCAATTGTTCGAAATAATACTGAGAGGGGGGGTGAATCAGTATTATCAAGAAAAATATTCCTTTTTCAAAATCAAATGATATATGCTACTTCAGTTAATTAAACCCGCATATATACGCAACTATGCAGAAGGAAACCCGCGTATACAATGCAAACTTTTAAATGACTTTATCTTTCTGATGATGATTATTAATCTGTGTTTGAGAATCAAATAACCAAGAACCAGAAATAGTAAAACAGAGCAGAAAGACAATCGCACACAAGAACACAAGATATAAGGTGGAAACCCAATGTGGGTGAAAACCACCTGCTACAATTCGTCTCTATCTTTTCTTTAATTAGAAACTTCTTTTTACAATTGTACTAGTGCAGTCCTTTACCAGTACGCAGGCTGCAACCTGAAGAGAGCTACAACCCTCTCTCGTTTTCCAGCTTCTCCTGGAAGGGAGCTACAACCCCCTCAGCTCTTGCACTAGCCAAGATACTAGTACGTAGGTGCTGGCCTACAGAAGGCTACAACCTTCTCTTTCTTTCAGGGACCACGTTTCATGAATTTTCAGACTGGATCCACAAATAACATCAATCAAACATCAAGAATTTCTACATCAATCAATCACCTTTTCACAAATCAAAACTGGATAAACACTTCTCTGACGACTCTACCCAAATCACAGTAACAGTAACCACACACCAAATCTGAACCCAGAACACTGCAGCAATAAACAGAAGCAGCAAGATCACAACTCAAAATATATACGCTACTTTAATAGCCTGAAACCTGTGTGCATACACTTTTGCGTATGGAACAACCTGCATATACGCTGTTTTACTTCACTGAGCCAGCGTGTATACGCGCCTTCGCTTCACTGAACCTGTGTACAGATCTATAAAGGATAATTTGCTCTTTCAAATATTCAAACATTAATTAACCCAGATTATCAGTTTTATAGATCAAGCAAGCACCACATATAATAGATCAAAATCATAAAAAGATACTATCATTCAAGCTTAAGGATTATGATCTATCAATACAACTTATCCATCTCTTTGCGCTAAGGTTCCTCCTTCATTCAGATCCATATTTGCACCATAACCCAATTACCAGTATTCCAGATCTAGCACTTTATCAGATATTCAATAACAATTCAGATGATCCCTTGCCACATGATCTCCTTCCTCTTTTATAGTTTTAGGCCTTCCACGATACCACGGTCCAAAACCATAATAAACCAATACCACGGACCTAATACTTGGGATCAACACGTCTGACGAGGTACCATGGTCCAAAACCATAGGTTCAAATACCAAGGACTAACTACCACGGACTAAAGGTAAGTTCTCCAACATATACGCGCTTTTCCTTGCATGAAAGTGCGTGTATACGCACACGCGCCTTTGAAATGTCTAACCCGCATGTATACGCGTCTTCGTCTAGATGAACCTGCGTATATGCCTTTTCCTTCATTCTGAAAGCCTGAACTGAGATCTGTTACCAAAGAGAGTTGCCATCAAGGACAACACCTGTGCCATAGCTCCAAACCTGTGCTATAATGCCAACACCTCTTAGAGGGGGCAACCTCATTTACATTACACAAATGAACAATTCTTAGATGATACAAATGACAATACTTCCTTTTTATATATAGGATTCTAAGGGGTCATGATATAATCAGAGTCGACATAACAATAATAATGTAATGGCATAATAATAACAATAGTGGGCTTCTATTGGGCACACTAATAACAATATGGGGACTATATGGCACAACAATATAATAAGGGGGTTGTACTAATAACAATAAGGGGGTGCACTAGTAGTATAGGGACTTAGCATGCCCCTCTCCTTCAAAAAGTGTCGTCCTCAAACGCTTGAGTAGTTCTTGATGCTTATGTATAAATCCTTGTCCTCCCATGTGGAATCTTTAGTGGGTAAGTTATTTCACTTGATGAGATACTTTGAAATTGATCTATTTCTTAGTTGTCGATTTCTTGGTTCTGTGACTACTTCAGCTTCCAATATGATTTTTCCTTCCTTGTCAAGTTCTCGCAATACTATTTGAACTAGGATCTTCTGCAACTTTTGGATGAGTTCCCACTCCTTTGGGCATATGGATATCTATAAGGCCTAATGCTTGGAGTAACACTTTTTGGAATCAAATGGATAGCATGATCATGATCACAAATAGGTGGGAGGCATTTGAGAGTCTCAAATACCTTGGAATGATTGTCCAAAACGTTTTGGAGATTTGGAGAAATACATGATTTTGATGTGGGATCCTTTAGTGAACATAACTGTGAAATTACGCCCCGTTATTATTTATTTAGAAGCTTTTTCATGTTTTTAGAGTTGATTATCTTTGTAGTTTTCCCTTTGATACCCCTCAATTCAACTTCCTTTCCTTCCCAAAAAAATTTCAAGAAAAGTTCTTGAAAATTAAAAGCTATCGTACCCAAAGATTGTAGCCATTGGACTCCTAGTAAAATATCAGCACCACCCATTGGAATGGAAAGCATTGGGCTATTCAATACATATTCTCCCATGGATAGCTTGATATTATGGCACTTTCCGAAGAAACTTATGGTTCCTCCACTTCCAACCATCATTTGACACTCTGGTGGTGGATATAGGAAGAAATTCAATTCCTTGGCTATCTTACAATGAATAAAATTATGGGCACTGCCTGGATCAATCAACACTATTACCTTTTTCTTCTTGATATGTCCTTCTATATTGATAGTTTGAGGAGTGGTAATTCTGTCCAATGCATTACAAGTTATTGTCAGAATCATTTCTTAATGCTTCAAGTGATCTTTCGCTTCTTGAACCTTTTTCTTCTTGATATGTCCTTCTATATTGATAGTTGGAGGAGTGGTAATTTCGGCCAATGCATTAAAAGATATGGTTGGATTCATTTCTTCTTTATTGATGTGATCTTTCACTTCTTGAACCTTTTTCTTCTTGATATGTCCTTCTATCTTGAGAGTTTGAGTGGTAATTCTTGCCAATGCTTCACAAGATATGGTTGGATTCATTTCTTCTTTCTTTGGGGTTGGTTCCTAGTGTATATCCTCTTCTTTTGATGTTTCTTGATCCTTTTCTTCCTTCTCTTCATAATCTATGTAAAATAATTTATTCTCAACACATTTATGACCTTTAGTGCATTTTCTATCACAATTGTAACAAAGCCCTTTTTCTCTTTTTTCTTCCAGTTGTTGGGGTGTAACCCTTGTAGGTTGTGGAAGGCTAGGATAAACAACACTTTCATCTTTATAGTTGTGAGGGGTAGACTTCCTTGTTGCCATAATTTTTCTTTCCACTTTGTAACAAAGCCATTTTTCTCTTTTTTCTTCCAATTGTTCTGGTGTTTCTCTAAAGAAGGTGTTTCTCTTTGTATCCTCATAATGTGCTATAATTTCCTCCGTGAAAATTGACCATGTAACAAGTGGTTTACAAGAACAAAGCCCTTTATACCATAAAAATTGATCTTTTTCTAAATATGAAGATGCAATACATACCTTTTGTAACATTGGCACACCATGTAGATCAAAATATTTCCCCATCTGTAGTATCCAATTTACTGGATCATTGCCATCAAACTTCCTCATCTCGATTTTCCTTGATTTTAGGAGCTCGATCTTGAAATGACTATAACTCTATAATTTCATGTCTCTAAGTTCTGAAATTTTTTCCTACGGTAGCTCTATAAGTTCTCTTTCTAACCCCACAAGTTTGATCAGAATTTGATTATCCAAGAAAGCGTTATGCCAAATCTCCCATGATCACTTGTTTATAGACTAGTTCAATAGAGTGAACTTCTGCGACGTGCCACGTCTCACTGTTTCTACCTTAGTATCTAAAACTAATATACAAAAAACTATAGGAAGTTCAATTTCTAAAACTTCTTATGAAACTTCAATCTGATGCTCATAACAAAAGTTATGACGATTTTCCCAAGGTCACATGTTTCAAATGTTATTTGGGAGTCTGCAAAAACCCTACATTCCTTAGATCATATGTCTAAAAATGTAGAGAGAAAAGATCTGAAATTTGGACCCAAAGTTCAAAACAATTTCAGCTCAAATGGGTTTTTGTTGTAGCTTCTAAAACTACACAGAAAACAAGTTATAGCTAAAATTCCACGATGACCTTTTTGGAGCAGCGAAACCCTAGAATCCAAATCTCTGATACCAAATGTTATGAAACTAGCTCACAAAAAGATAGAAAAGATATATCAACGCCTTAGAAATAAGCCTTTTCGAGGGGGAAACCTTCTTTACATTACACAAATGAATAATTCTTAGATGATACAAATGACAAGACCTCCTTTCTATATATAGGAGTCTAAGGGGTCATAATATAATCAGAGCCAACATAACAATAATAATGTAATGGCACAATAATAACAATAGTGGGCTTCTATGGGGCACAATAATAACAATATGGGGACTACATGGGCACAACAATATAATAAGGGGTTGTACTAATAACAATAATGGGTTACACTAGTAGTATAGGGACCTAACATAGTGACAAAAGCTATTTATACCATCATTATGACTTATTGACAACTACTCTTTGTTTATTGGTCATCCTCATAGCTTTGTTGCCCTTTATTTACATTTGAAATCATGCTTTTGACCTTGGAAATGAAGCCTAAGGCCTAATGGGAATATTTTGGAAATTAACCCTAAAACCTAAATGAAAGGACAACTACCTTGACACTTATAGTAACATATTTGAAACCTCAACTGAATGAGAAGAAGAATATTGCCATCAATGACAAAGGGGGAGATTGTTAATCCACGTTGTCATTGATGTCAATATAACAGTGTTTGTGATGGAAAATTCTTTCATACATGATTGCCCATTGATCATAATGCTCATAGTGATGAAAGGTTGATATACGATGATATGATGAGATGGAGGACCCAAGTGGATTGAACAACAGGAGGTTAATTGAATAGCAATTGGACAGCAATTAAACATCAAATGAACAACAATTGAACATCAAATGACGCAGGAGGTCAATGCACAACCATCAATGGACCATTTTAACATGACCTAATGGAATGATTAAAAATTCAGTATGAGGCACCTAAAATGAAAATGCAAAGAGCAGATTTGATCCCTGATGGAATTATGTATATACTAACACTAACATTGGCCTTACTGGGGATGGAAGCTCCTTGGAGGTGTCAAGAACACCGTAGAACAAGTGCCTAACCATGTGGGCCAATGCGGTCAAAAAATTAAATTGAAATGCATGACTAAACGCTGACAACTTAAAATGACACAAACTGACTCGAAACTGACTTGAAATTGACTGAAAAAATGACTCAAGACTTACTTAACTAAAACAAGTACTTACAAAACTTATTAATGATAGCAGACCATCGATATTTGAGGGCTTTAAATACTAATGACAACCACCTGCCTGCTGAACAAATATGTACAATCATGTGAAGTGAACCTTCCGATGTATCCAATCCAGCAGATGGCTACTCACTGAAATTCTTCTCTCACTTTCCCCGAGCAGGCAGAATGATGTACATGTAGGCAACTCACAATAACAACTGTTACACAAAAATATCATCACCATGACTATTTGCAGTCAGTATGGGTCTATCATCATTCATACTGTCCTCCTAAGCAAGTCTCAGACCTCAGCTCTTCATGTCAAGCTTTGAAAAAGAGAGAAAGACCTTTAAAAATCAATAAAGTTCTGGTTCCGCACTTTCTCTCGCTGTTTCCTACGGTCCCGCACCCCCTGCTCATGTTACCTGCGGACCTGCCCGTATTGTCTCTAAAGGAGTGGGTGCGGACCCATGTGAAAGTAAAAAAGGCGCAAGTTTATTCTAAAAAACTCACTTTGGGTTAATTCTAGATGATTCTAGAAGGAATTTTGACGTGGATGGTTCGCTCTTAGGTGGTTCATGCATCCCAAAAGAGAAGGAGCTAATCCCTTGATGAGAGGAGCTATCCCTTTGAAGGAGGGTTTTATCCCTTTGAAGGTGGACCTAGTAACTTCCCTCCATTTCACTATAAATTAAGGCATTGGGCTGGTTGCTATAGGGGTTAGAAGCTGAACATTTTTGAGGGTAAATGCTGGTGGAATTGAGACTTCCTAGTTAAGCTTGAGAGGAGAGATTACATACCTTTTGGCTTCATTGGGAAGAGAGTAAAACTTGTCAAAGTAGAGGAGACTTCTTGCTGGACCCTGGGAGGAGATTGTACAACATCAAGGCATAGGTTGTAAAGTTCTTCTTTGATTAAAGATAATACAATCAGATTCATTTTTCTCAACAAATTGTCTTATGTGATTTGTTTCATGAATTCCTTGATCATCATGATAAGTATGCTTTATGATATTGGCTTTTCAGGTGCTATTTAATTTGTGTGCTTGTTTGTGTTTGCAGATTCGCTACAAGGGAGCTCATTTGGATCAAAGGAGCAAGGCTTCCAAAAACTTGCATTGGACCCAAGGTAGGCCTAAAACACTTGTTTGCCTTTGTTTATAAATTGCATATTTAGAGAAAGATAGGTTTTGATTGGCTTGCTTGTCACTAGATATCATTAGATTCTAGGGAGGTCGATCTTGTCTGCAAGAATGACTCATTCCGTGTGACAACAACTAAAACAAAAGCTTATGCTAACAAACCAGACAACATTCATCTTTTCCAATGCTTGCAAAATAATGCCGAAGGGATCTTGAAAATCCTAAAGCACTACCTTGTCTTGAGATCCAGTAGCAAAAATACAAGTACTCCCTTTATTCTGACCTGAAGAAATAATTGGTTGTTGATTGATAGGAAGGCATAGAGAAGTATAAGCTTCTACTATCTGAGTGTTGGTTGTAAATTCCTTGACCATGAGAAATTCTGACTCGATTTTTGTTATATTGTCTCTCTTAGGCTCATACTCCTCAATTTCATAGTCTAAGTCATTCTTAAATAGAAAACGTTCATCAAGATTATCAAACATGACATCCCTATCATCTTCATGAAAGAAAACAATATCTGTTCGTTGATCTATTAATCTAATTTCAAGACTGTCCTCATTTTCAAAAGTGGAAGAAGCTTCACTAACGCCTTATTGGCTATGTGAACACTGCAAACCTACATTAGCTTGGGTTGTAACATGACCTTTCAGGATTCGATGTATCTCATCTTCAGACAAAGGAGATAGTACTTCTTATTTTCTTTACCTAAAACAATAATTGTCTTCTTTCCCTCCTAAATTTTGACAAGGATGTTGAATATCTTCATTAATTTCAAGCAAAGGAGTATATAAATTTTCATTAGACTACTGATTCATTTCATGTGATTCCTGTTGACTATCAAGATGCAAAATTCCTTCATCTTCAAGCAAAGAGGAAGCTATTGTATGCTGACTATGATCTTGTGTATCGAAGTGACTGGATTTTTGAGACTGTTGTTGAAGGGAAAAATCAAAGAAGGCTTCAATGATTTCTTCATCATCATGATCTGAATCTAGATCTGAAATAGCCAACTTGACTTTATCACAATCTGAAATTGGAACTTGATTTTCCTACATACTGTCTTTTGCTATGAGCAGATCTGAAATAAGACATTGTCTTCCATCATTTTCAATTGTACTAAGATCTTGAACCTACTGCAAATTTTCTTGAGCATCTTGATAAGTATCCTCTAATCTCTCTTTATGCTGCTGAAATGGATTTTCATACAGGGCTTCCATGATCTCATCATCCATAAAGTTATCATCTTCAGAAACTTTCTCAAGGTTTTCAATAAAACTATAAACATGTTTAAACAGTTATGAACTAATATTAAGGATGGACAAGATTATTTATACCTTTCAAAGAACATGTTATGAAAATCCTTTAAACAATAAATACAAGCAGGCAGAAAACTTTCATACCAAGATCAGGCTTCACCTTCCAGAGTGGCCTTGAATATCTTCATCAAGCAGTCTTGAGGAAAATCAACCTTCAACTTGCGAGTATGCATGTGAAATCTAACTAGATGTAAAGCAACATCATTCCTATCATCGTCTTTAAACATAGGAAAATTCCTTTCCCAATCTACCTTAGACGTTTTATTTGGGAAACCTCGAATGTGATCTCGACTCATGGGAGCATACCTCCAAGCAAGCGAATCCATTTCGATAACAATGAATTAACCAAGAAATTCTTTAGGCTACTAGTTCTTGAAGAGTGGAGTTGCCATAAAAATTCTGAACCTTGGGATTTTTCAACGCTAGAGTCGCAAGGTGAATGATTTCAGCCTTCGCATGCATCTGACTGTTGTTCACCATCAGCAATCATATCTGAACTTTGATGATCTTTCCCAGAGAAGATTTGTCACCTCTTCCCCAGTATGGTCGCCCTACTATTCTATCTAATGCTCCACTTTAGGCTACTGGTTCTTGAAGAGTGGAGTTGCAATAAAAATTCTAAGCCTTGGGATTTTTCAACATTGGAGTCATGAGGTGAATGATTTCAGCCTTCGCATGCATCTGACCACTGTTCACCATTAGCAATCATATCTGAACTTTGATGATCTTTCCTGGAGAAGATTTGTCACCTCTTCCCCAGTATGGTCGCCCTACTATTCTATCTACTGCTCCACTATAAACCATGGGATTTCCATCATGAAAAAGTTGTGCCTTTTCCTTCTTCAAAATTACCTTCACTATTCCTTTAGTTCTACTTTTCTTGCGAACCCACTTCCCAGGAACCAGAATAAGTGGAGGGTTTGTGGTTCTATGGTTTGATTTCCCTAACAGTCTCTTGAAATCCTGCTGCATATGGATAGCTAGTCCTATAGCACGCTCAAGGAAAATTGAACCATTTGGTGGACACTTGAACAAACTATGTAGAGATTGATGATACATCTACATAGCCATTAATGGTCTAGCCACCTTAGCAAATTGAAGATCTCTTTCATTCAAAATAATATCACTGTCAGCAATGTACAGTGATCTATGCCACGAATTGGAGGTAGATTCTCAATTACCAAGAATTGCATCTCCTTTTCCTCAGGATCATTAAATACATGAATTGCTGCACTGGGAGATCTTTGAGTCAATGATTCATTCGGTCATATATTCTAATCTAGAAGCCGGTTTCGAGAGTGTGATATACCATTGGAAGGCTCTTTCCAAGATTCTTCTGATGAACATACTTAGGATATGATTTTCACTGAAACTCATGTGCAAAACATCTCTAAAACCCAGACATAGTAAGAGCCCATTTTGATCCTTGGTGATAGGCTGCGAAGACTAGAACTAACACGCACTTTTTGAATGAGACGATCAACGCACTAATGGAGGAATTTCAGATATATCACCAGAAGAGCATGCCTTATCACCTGCAGGCTAACAAGACGGTGGAAGCATTCAATAAAGTGCTGGAGAATGTGCTGACCAAGTTTTGCAATGCTCAGCGAAATGATTGGGACCTACGCATACATGTAGTACTATGGGCTTATTGAACGACATGTAAGAAGTTGACTGGAAAAACCCCTTTTAGGCTTGTCTATGGTGTTGAAGCAGTAATGCCTATGGAATATATTATGCCTAGTCTGTGCATAACAGTGCTCACAGGTATGATAGATCATGGAGCCCTAGAGGAAAGGCTTGTAGAGCTGAATGAGCTCGAGGAAGAGATATTTCTAGCTGGAATCCACCAACAAGTCCAAAAGTAGCGCGAAAAGGCATGGCATGATCGACATGTTAAGCTATGCAACTTTAAAGTAAATGACCTAGGTTTTTTATACGATAGTAAGTTTGATAAATTTCCAAGAAAATTCAGGATACTCTGGTTAGGGCCTTACGTCATTAAGGAGATTACCGACAGAGGAGAGGTAAATATGGTCAAATTGAATGGAGATCCCTTCCGAAGAAAGGTGAATGGTAGTCAATTGAAGACATACACCGGTGGCCTGACCATGTGACTAGATGAAGGCAACAAAATCTTAGCGCTCCAGGCAACTGAAAGGAGGCGCAGGACTATAAACCACACTTCCTAGGTTGGGGAGCTGCGCGATTGGAGGATGGTGAGAAGCAAGGAAGTGTCACAGGGTCTGCAACAACGTGGAGGGAGCTACGCTACCTAGGGAGAAATCGCATAGGTCGACTGAAAAGTGACCGTTAAAGTCATTGTTCATGATTTAACGGTTGAAATGCAGCCAAATGGAGCAGGCAACTGCATTTAAGACAAAATTTATGGCTCAAATGCTTGAAAATATTCCACCAGTCTAATATTAATGAACCAAATTTGGGGGGAACAGTCGAATTTGAATTCAAAATGCCCTATAAATTACAAGTGGTTGTCCAGTGAAAAAAACTTGGCATTTTGAGAATTGAGTTGTTGAGCACTCAGGCACCCATAAACCGAGAATTCTTCGAGACTTTCAAGGAGACTCCCGAATTTGCAAACTTGCCAGAGATGACAAAAGCACTGTTAGAAAGAATTATGTCAGCACCCATAGAGAGTATAAATACCGAACAAGTAATAGAGGAGGCGACAAAGGAAATGGAAATAGAAGCAAAAGTAGCTTCTCGGAAAGTGGCCGAAGTATTGGCGGAGGTCCCTGAATCGCCAAGGACGCCGAGGCCAAAGCTGACCCCAACCAAAGAAACTATGAAGAATAAGAAGGGCAAGCGGCTTGCCATACTAGTGCATGCATTGCCAAGAAGAAACCCACCGAAGCCTATTACTCAGGAAAAGGGAAAAGCCATAAACTTAGAACCAAAGGATGAAGATGTTGAAGACATCTCGATGGATGAGGAGGATGTGGGAGTCGAAGTAGAGGAAGTTGACACCCAGGTTGCAGACCCTATTACTCAATTACTAGAGTATGTCCCTCCACACAAGCCTAAATCCAAGGTGCCAAAGGACATTGATGAGAGTAAGACTTGCCTGCAAAACCCTCCACTATCGGACGACATTGTTTTTGATGGTCCGTGCTTGGCATGAGTGTTGCTGTTGAAAATTGAAGACTGGGACTTGGTTGACCACGAAAATTTCCTACATCTGGTGACCAAGCAGCTGATGCACCGCATCATTGACATGAATTCAAGAATGAATGCTTTGGAAACGCAGAGGTGGCTCAAGGGAGTAGAGAAAGTAGGGTTTCTCAACCTGCTCTGGGTGCTACACTACAACCACACCTCGGTAACAGTTTTGGTCATCAAGCAGCTATTATGCTTGGTGCATGATGGGTGTCTATGGCTGGAGGAGCTGATACCCATCACAGATAAGTTGATTCATCAGATCATGCTACTGCCATATACAGGAGAGAATCTGACCATGATCTTTGGCAAAAAAGGTGGTGAGCAGGCTCTCGCAAAGTCAATGAAGGAGAAATTTAAACTATTGAAGAAGCCACACAGATACACTATATCCAGTATCTGCGACCTCGCTGTGAAGGTAACAATGCAGATCCTTTTGGGGAAGGTGATGAGGAAGTGTTGCGCCAATGAGGTGCCGGTGCTTGTTGTCGCACTTGTAGAATAATGCGCTAAAGGAGTCCAGTTCAACTAGTCGGACTACCTTCACGGAGAGTTCCTGGCAAACTTTCATGAAGCACAAGAACTCAACAAGACATTCCACTACATGTGGCTCTTACTGTAAATTGTGCTGGTAGCATGGGAGCTACTATAGGACAACTAGTTCCCTTAGGTCATGCTAGACCTCCCTGAAGCAGTGAAGTACACTTCATTGTGGGCAACCAAGAATGCGCAGTGAGTTAGGGACAACAAGATCTTTTGGATCTTGATGGAAATGAATATTTGGACGACAATCAATCACAAGGCATGATTTTCGCCTACGGTGTATGCCAACCTGTAGGGCTACGCTTAATTCAAGGTTGACTTCCATCGAGTATCCATCAAGGCGTGGAAGGACCCTGTGCAGAAATGGCACAACTTTCTGTCTTTAGCAACAAATGATTCCATTGATGTAGTGCTTAATCAGTGGCCGGCAGAATGCCGCTCTATAACAAATTTGGCGGTGGGTAGAAGCAAGTCCGCCGTAAAGAATAAAAAGGAGGAGGCCAAGCTTAAGATGACATAGGTGGCTGAAAAGGAGGAAACAGATGAACAACACAGTGTAGACCCTCAGGAGACATCTGGCCACATCAAGCACTGAAGAGAGCTAGAGAAAGGAGGGCCCAAGAAGAAATCAAAGGTGATCAAGAGCTCGTTGGACTCCATCACACTAACAGAGGGCAATTTACATGATATCGGTGACACAGTGAGGGATGTCACTGTGGAGGCCCTACAATAGTTTGAACAGCAGCAGTAGATCATCTTAGGGGCCATCTAGACAGGGTTGCAAGAGTTACGAAACCGCACGTCACAGGATGGTATGGTGTCTACTAGCATGGCTATCGGCACTTCAGAGGCTGCCAATATGCTGCACACAAAGACTTCCAGTGCGATAATGTTTCCAAGTGGAGCACTAACCATAGAGAAAGAGGCTAAAAAGCCCACTGTTAGTGTCCCGAAGGGAGTAGGGTTGAACCTGGCAGTGCTCTTGCGCGAAGCACTCCACCTGTTACATGATGGAGTAAGTGCAGAACTGAGGGCCCGAGAGCACTATGACCTCCTGGTGATTAGTGAACAATAGATCAATAACGAGTAGATTACTATACAGAGAAATGTTTCCATCACTGCTGAGACCGAGGCGACCAATGAGAGAAAGAAAATTTTGTAGGTCATTGAGGAGGCATGCAGAATAGTCACAGAGTTGGCCATTCTGGAGGAGGAGTTAGTCGAGGTACACATCCGCAAGTTGGCCATAGGGGTGCACAACACTCGGACTAAAATGGCACGGGTTTAGTTAGAATTGAACCTGCATATTACAGAGCTACAGTTGAGGGCCTAGCTTTCAATTCCACTAGAAGTGAAGGAACAGTGGGTGACCACTCTCACAGAAGCAGTAGCGACGATGGATAGTGTAGTAGCAGACTACACACAATTGTTCAAATATTCATTTGAGGTCCTGACTAGCTTGCAGGAGGACCCCAATGTACAGAGGCTAGAGACAGAAGTGCATGAGCTACAATAGTGCTACAATGAGGTTAAGGGCAAAGCGTGAACCATCACGCTAACATAGAGACTAGCCAAGCTACAGGAGGCCAAGTAGCTAAAGGAATAGGTGGACATAGCGCTGAATAAGGAAGCAGTTCTCAGGGCAAGGATAAAGCCCTGGATGGATGAGGCTTACACATTAATAGGGAGTATCGAAAGAAATCTTGTGACTCTGTAGGCAATGCAACAAAAGTTTTAGGTTGACAGTGCAGGAGCAGTGACTGAGAAAATAGTGGAAGACGTGAAGCAGGTGGCAACTCGGTGCATGGTTGAAGTTGTGGTCATACGGGTCGAGATGGAAGGACTTCCTGCAAAGATCTTCACGCCTACCAAGTGACTCAAGGGCAAGTCATGATATTTGCGTTGGGGGCCTCTTGGGAACGGGATCCCTCAAAGGGCAGTTTTTCGGCGAAAAGCCCATGTTTGAGTCAAATTTTGTAATAAAATGGTAAAGACTCCGCATTTTGTGGTCACGGAACTCGTAGGTGTTATAAGTCATAAAGGGTTGTCTGCCCTTAGTTTTGTAAAGTAAAGTCGGATGTAAGAGATCTACCCATGGTCGGTGGACCATGGGATTGTATAAAAGGAGCTAAGCTCTAAGCAGTTAGAGGCACCAATCATGTAAGAGAGTCGTAGCTCTAGGGTAAGAAGTCTAAGTTTTCGGGTCATAGCGTAGGTAGAGACTCTGTAGCTAAGTGCACAGAGGTCTAGGGTGGAAGTCCGTAACTGAGTGCGCAGACCCCTGCAGCTATGTGAGTAGGGTGGTTAAAGTCTGTAATCACTTGGAAGATATTAATAAAGAGAAGTACTATGCAATTTCTATTTTTTTGTTCAGATTAATGCATTTTATCATTTTATATGTGAATTTCCTTTATAATGCTTATGTGATGCGCGAATGTGTATGATTATATTGGATAACTGAACGCATTTGAGAATATATTTTTACGCGGTGCTAATTGTGAGTAACTATTAAGATAAGAAGGACACTTGGACTAATCTAGGAATCTGAACAGTATGTTGCCTTGGCAGCGCGAAAGGGTTTAGATCAAGGGTTAGCGCTGCAGAAGGATAGTTGAACCCTTTCTTGGAGGTATTGAAGGGTGGAAGAGAAGTCTTGTCTGTCAAACCTTAGAGTAAAGCGACTTGCACAGAGGCAGGAATAGAGGGAATAAAATGACATCATGACCATGTCAGGGTGCAAAACATTGGTTCCAGCATCCCCCCATACTACTTCGAGTGAGCCTTAGGTCCACACTTCATGGGCTGATGCCGAAAGGGTCAGTAGTGTAGGGATTTGTTTGGCTAACTAACACTGAACCTGGGTTAGGCCCCCTCAAGCCAACATGCATATGTGAACATTGTCTCTCTTGAATATGCTTCAGGTAGCTCTTCACCATTATGTTGTCTTTCTTCCTCCAGTCTGCCCATCCTCCATTCTGATGAAGACATCAAGGAAGCTATGACCATGCCTAATTACCCTTGGGATGATATGCACAAGCTTGCATACTTCCTTCCGCAACAAACCCATGACCAATATGTTGCAGAGTCCAAGGAATTCATCCATTGTGAGGTCGATTGTTTCAATCGCCCCTTACTTCGAACCCATGAATTCAAGCCACATTCACCTTGTGGCCACTACATTTCCACCCAATTTTTAAGTGAGGGGGCATCCATTTTTTAGATTCTATGAGAAGAAATTCTCGCCAACCCTCCTCACATATCTAGTAGTTTTGACTCTAGTACAATTATTCTTACACATTTAGAAGAACCTCTAGAGTCCAATATGTTGCAAAGTCCAAACACTTCATCCATTGTGAGGTCGATTGGTTCAATCACCCCTTACATTGAACAAATGAATTCAAACCACATCCACCTTTTGGCCACAACATTGCCACCCAATGTTTGGGTAAGGGGGCATCCATTTCTAAGATTCTATAAGAAGTAATTCTCGCTAGCCCTCCTCGCGCATCTGGTAGTGTTGACTCTAGTACCATTATTATTACCCATTTAGAAGAATCTCTAGAGTCCCATATCACTTTAGATCACTCCAGGGATGATCCATTTAATCATTCCTCCACCTTACCTCAACAACCCAGTCCCTTAGACATTGTTATTGTTCAACCACCATGTTTTCTAGGTGTGCATTAGTTCATTATATCCGAAGCCACTCTTTGGTGTAGCAACACCTGTATGTGAACCAAGAAATTCAATCCATTTGATTCATATATACTGTGCTAGACTAAATTGGTAATCCACCATTTCCTTTCTCTAACTGTATCCATCCATTGTTCCCATACGAAGAAATCCATAAACAAATGGTGAACCACATCATCAAAATGTGTTTGGAGTCCACTACTCTAAATACATCTGGTATGACCATAACATGACTAGGGGGGCACATATACCCCTACATATCCTCATCATCTTTTCGAGGATCTCATGCCAGTTGGGCCGAGATTCCTAAATCCCTTATTTGGGCACTTGGAACACAATAGCACTCAAACAAATCCTCCTACTAGGGGGCATCATTCCCACCTTTGCATACTAGATCAATCCCCTCCATCACATATGCTTGGGGCAAGTATCCCATGCTTGGAGGAATGATCACTCCCCTAGCCACCTTATCACTTGATTGACATAAGTCTCACACTAGACCCCACCGCTCTAGGTATGGTTGATTACCCTCCCATTTCCTTGGATATTTTTTCCTACCAGACTCTCTGGTGATCCATGTGCACATCACATATTGTAGATAATTGATGCCATATTTTCAAACATTCTACTCCATGTGCTACCACATTTACCATCTAGTCCCCATGCTTGACTTGATGGGCAGGGATGACTCTATACCTCCTCTAGTAGTTCATTCCCTTGATATTTTATTTCCTTGATTCTCCACCACTAAGCATTCTTCCAAGAAGCCTCAAGGCCATTTTTAGACAACTAAGGCCACCTGCCTCCAACTTACAGAGCCTAATTTCAACAATCAATTTGTCCACTATGATCTTCACAAGATTTAGTGACTTATCCTCCCCTCCAAATTCTCCACAGTTCACTATGAAAAAAAATTATATTGGGGGGGAAAAAAGTCCTTTTATAAGAAAAACCCCAGTTTTTTCGTCACCTATTATGACCAAACCGTAGCTTCATTTGACAAACCGTCAGGTTTGTTCGAAAGCTCTCATTGAGTTCTATAATGGGTCTCCTTTTTTTTGTTAATTTGAAACTTCACCCTGAAGCCATTTTTTCCATGATGTCTCACTTTACTCCCTCTTAAAACCGAATCTCTTCATCTGAGACACCTGCACTCTTGTATCACTTTAACTTTGCACTGGTTGACTCAGGTGTCAATTTTCATCATGAATAACCATATTTTACTCATGTTTTCATGGTCCCCATCATGCCTCCCCCATGTGGCAGCATCATCGAGTCACCCTTGTTCATAGCATTTGAGATGTGTCATCCTTGTACTTATGGAGTCTATTTTGAGTCCCCATTGAGTCTCACTACAGTGCTTCATTCGTTTTCACGTCTCATCTCTTCCATGTTACTCATATTTGGCCTCCAGTTCTTCTACTTCGTTTTTGTTGAACCCCCGTTTTCAATCATTGACCATCCCCTCTGGAATCAAGTCAATCGATGCTAGGTCAACCATTTTTTATGCTATGACAAGGGAATTCATAAGTCCACCACTCATCTTGTTTCTTTCAATCATTATCCCTGGTGTCAGTCCATGATTCACTCTACTATATTCCCTCATGTCTTTGTTGAGTATTCTTCATTGCCTTAACTCTGGTAGGCTCTCTTCTATCAACCTTAGAACATTTACTCCATAAGAGTGATTTAGAGGGTGATGCACCTTGGTTCCAGCTTTCATATTTGTTTGATGCTTCAGATAAAGCAAATGGAATCACTATTTCCCTTTGAATTGGTTGTTTCTCACGTGCTCGTCATCAACTCCTTATCACACAATTGAGATTTGTACACTTGATGGTTCAATTATACAGATGATTGTCCTGATGATTCCCATATGTGTGTGAGATGATTCAAACCTCATGAGGGGGTGGACCTTCAAGTATCCCCCCACATGTTTGTATGACCACAGATGTTGATCCAGCCTTTGATGCAATTCCACATATTTGATGGGTATGGTTTCTACCGCTTGTAGCACCCATAACATGTATGTCTCCTTCAGATGATCCGTTAAGCTCTTCATAGCCCTTTCCTATTCAGCAGGTCTTCCATGGTTATGATCCCCCATCCCCATGTTAGCTTGAGGGGAATTATGTATCATGTACTCGGATATTATTATATTCAGTCATGGCCTATGTTTTTGTAGGCGCATTATGCATATGGGATCCATTGTGTTATTTTTTGTCCCAATGATGCCAATGTATCATGTACTTTGTAGCTCATTCCCACATTGTTGGGATCATCATTATTCTTTTTAGGTAGTTATCTCGGCGGGCATGGGTATGCCTTCCATGCCTCATTTGAGATAATGTACTACCACATAAAAGGAGACTTCTATCAGTTTAGTAGGTCTCACGCCTTTCATTATTTGTTAGTCCTTGACTCGCTTCATTTCTCTCTCTCTTTGAATCCCCTTTCGGTGCCTCGTGGGAGTGTAATCTACAACATATTTCAGTCATACGATTTTCTCCTAACACTCATAAGTGTGGGGGCAATCTATTGTCACCAAAAAATGATCACGTAGCCATTTCTAACTAGGCGGATTGAAATATACCATGTAGATTTAATTTTACCATAGTAAAGTCGCTTTCACTATGGAAAATAATTTAGTAAACCATTTTTAATAAATTATTTTATGATTTAAATCTAAAAAACCTATGAGAATAATTAGATAAACCATTATATATTTAATTTTCTCTCGGAATAATTATTTAATAATTATCCCCTATCACATTTGACTAAATCCTTTAGGAATATTTAAATACATCACTATTTGTTTAAATTTCCTAATTTTTTTTATTAGAGTAACTATTAAATCACTATTTAGTAATTATTTTGATTTCACACCTTTATTAATTCCAACGAAATCATTAATAAATCATTTTATTTGTTAATTATTTCTAAATAAATGTATTTAACCATTTTAAATATCTTTTCCCTCTCCAATAAATATAATAAGTATTCCAAGTGGTTAGATATGACTTTGATTAGTAATATTTTAGTATTCTCCATTTTCCAGATTAACTCCATACTTTTTTATAAAAAGGAGGGTTTTTCGTTCATTCTTCACCATGATCATAATCCTTGTCAACATTATCGTCTTTTTTCTTTGAGCTCCCATTTTGAGTTTTCTACTTTTGTCTAGGTTTTTCACATATTGAGATAGAGAATCATTTTCTGAAGCATCAAAGACATCAAAGGACCCATCCCACATAGGGGGACTTACAAAACCATCTGTAGATCTCCTTCACCATGTATTACTCATAAAATATTTATTCATGAAAAAAAGTCTTCTTTTACTGCAGATTTTCTATTTGTGTTACAGATCTAAATCAACATCAACTATCAACTTGTTGTTAGGGTCACTTGTCACCTATTGGATTCAGTGAAGTATTTTTTGTACACCTTCCAAGAATTTTCACACTAAAACTAAAACTGTGACAATGACATCAAATCTCACATACACTTTGACTCAAAACCTCTCAGTGTCATTACAATCTTCAATACAATGGACAATATGCTCAAGTTTCATAGTAGCAAATATAGGGATAGAGCATGATAAGACTCAACATTTTCATCATTACATGGATTCATCATAAATACAAAACATGTATACAAATATTTACATCATCAAACACTGTGTAATGTGTTCCCTCCAATACAAATATGTTAGTATACAAAATACCAGCACATAACTCTGGTTGATGGTCTCAACCCCCCGCAAAATTATTTTCCTTTTATTAGCCATGCACCATGTCTCCATTATGCCTCAACCTATCTCTGCATACTATGAATTCTTCAACAAACAATATAAAGACCCAACCTTCACTTTTGTGCACAAGCATAAAATACGGAAATGCACGTGAAAATTAAAAAAAAACATCAGCAACACAATCAATGTTAGCACACAACCAACACTTCAACCACTAATCTCTGTAAAACAAAAATTGATAGCACGGAAAAAGCTTTGCCTCTCTGCCTCTTTGCACCTCAGTCATATGACAAGTGGAAATATTGTTAGTCACTTAGCCATTCACATGTGTTACAACTACATAAATTTGTTGTTAATTCTCAGCTACATACCTCCATGTGAGCACTCACAATCCTTTATCCATCGAAATATTTTCTCTGCTTACAATTGTGCATTTCACTGTCATTGATCTGTCTCACACAAACTACTACATTGTTTTCTTTTTCACTAATGCACACTACAATTTCTTTCAAATCACGAACATTTAAATTTTTTTCAATCAAAGACTACATACGCACATTCTTTCATCATTGCAACATGCCTCCACTAGTGTGTACCCACTGGTTAGTTTGCTTTCAGCTTATTCTATCTTTAACATCCATATGTATTATTTCAAGATTGTAAAGAAGTTTTCCAGATCTCTACTAGTCACCGTCAAGATGATATTGATGTTCGACAAGGATAAGAGGATGTGGAGAATGCTAGTGTGAGAAGTTGATTTGCAGTAGCCATATTATTAGAAATGGACTTTCGAATATGGTGGTTTACCACTCAATAAATCACATAGATTATAAGCACAGATATAATTGAAACTAGACATTTTATTTTTCCAAAAGCTTGATCTGGAACCCATATGTTGTGCACATCAAGTGGTGGAGGATGATTATGAATTTTTTCTAATAGGAATCATGTTACAGACTTCTCAACTCAAAATTATTGTGGTGAAATTAAAAATTCTAGTGTAATGATGAGAATTGATCAAACACTAATGTGGGATCTCTTCCGAGACTCACAAAGAGTTGGGACTCCTCCTTGTGGTAACATGTAAGGTTGAGAGTGAAAAAATGGATCAAAACCACTAGGTTTGTACTCTCTTCAGTGCATCGAACTTTGTCCATGATCACATATTATGCATCAAACCACACTACGAACATCGTCCTTAGAATTTTCGATGGAACCATATGCACAGTAGCTCTTATCTTTAGCTCGACTAAAATCGTAACGCATTTAATATCTTCCTTTTTCCCAAGAATCTACTAGATCACACGTTGACTGAACTATTCAATCCATAGGTGCATATGATCAAACATCCACCGAATCACACAAAACTTCATCTGCCAAATTAATATTAGACTTGTCAATGCACTACATGGATCATTCTCAAATTATATTTCCTTCCATAACCATTCCTATATTTCTTTAGCCAGTGACCCTGCACACATGAATTTCATGATGACACATTCAGTCCATACTCAGATCGAAGCACAACACACAAGTAATTGTTCTCTTAATCCATTGGTCGCACTCCATACCATACACTACTGAAAGAATATATTTTTCAAGCCCAAATACATCCATCAATCTCAAATATGTGCACAGGGTCTAAAAACAATGGTGTTAATCTTGGATAAATTCTGTGTATATGCATGTCGGTTGTTGGAACTCCATATTTATATTGACCCCAGTTGTATATTAAATCCAATCCATATGCCTTTGATTAATTTTGATTCCATGGATCAAATAAAACCATTTATCATGGATACCAAATTGAAACACTTGCGGGGAGAATCAACTGACCAGATTAACATTATTAATGAGATCCACTTTGTCAATATTCAATCATGCAATCCAAATGATCATGATCATTGAGAACCACAATAGCCTACAATTACTTTGCAACAAATTTGGTTCTCGTGTGCAACTATAAGAAAACATTTTCATACTTCCATTAGAAAACATTTTCATACTTCCATTTTCATATCTCCTTCTTTTTAAATCATACATTTCCATCCATAACCATAATTCTATGAATTGCATGGACCGAAAATGCATTCGTTGAGGCCATAATCGCAACTCCAGCGCTCAAACGATGGACCAAAATAAACCATTAAACAACCATAAAAATGCCACAATCTTCACAACAAGATAATCAAAGTATTCACACTAATGCCAAAAATTGACAATGTTCATACCCTTGGACCGAATCATTTAGCTACCAACAATCAGAACAACAAAGCTTGATTCCATATATAAACATGCATGCATATTAATAGCATGCCTTCTCTTATGGAACATTTTTCATTTTCATTATTTAGTGCACACCCTCCGTTATAATTTCATTCAATGCAAGATGCTCCACTAGTTTAATTTGTTCTTTGCTACAGGTGGAAAAAGTGATTGATAGTAATCATAAGACAACAAGATCAACTTTAATTCTTTCATATTTTCTTTTTCTATTTTTTAATGCGCCATTCTTCTCAGTTCTCCTATATCAATTTAGTGTTCATTTTCCTTTCTTTTTTTATTTATGAAAGATAACCATTAATTTCTTTGGTTGGGGCAGGAAATGTGTAGTGTATTCAACCAAAATGAGCAGATTAGGTGAGACCAAAAAAAAATACCAAAACATATATTAGAAATAAAACAATTGATCTGGAATTTATCCAAGATAAATAATTAAAGGCATTACAGACTCATATGTGTGGATGTACCTATGTTACTTATGCAACTGACCGATAAGATTGTAGTATACATAGATAACGAGGCAATGAGAGAAAAACATAACAATCAAACAAGTAAACACAACAAGTTTAATAAGGAGTTCACCCAATGCTCCTAGGCTATGTCTCCTGGTCCAACATTTAGTGGTGGCCTCTCTATTATGTTTTCAAGCAGATTTTTTACAGCAGCGAGCTCAATTCAAGTCACACTAATAGAATGAAATCAATAGGAATGAAGTACACAAACTCTCCTTATTGAAATTCGACCTCTGAGGGTCACAATAACATGATAGGCCTATGCCGAGGAGTTTCTTAAACCTCTCAAGCCTTCACTGAAGCGCACAGACTCTCTGACTCTTTGGCTCTGTCTGGCTCGATGCTGCCTTTAGGTCGGCTCAGCTTCTACTCTCTGTTCTCTGCTATTAGCTTTCTGCATCTGTGTGTATTTCCCATCCTCTGCTTCTGTCAGTTCATGGATTTAAATACAGTCTGCTCTTTCGACTATTCGTTTCATCTTCCTGGCCTTCTAGTTTCCTACCCTCTATCTGTTTGAAATCCTCTGCTCTACATCATCATCATCGGGTAACGCCTTGCAGGAAGGTGGCCACCTGTTTGCTAATGAATTGGGTGTCAGATACCCTAAATCATACTCGAATGGATGTTAAATATGTTTGCTAATGATCGCCCATGAACACGAATCATTTGCCAATTCGTCGTCCATGCCAGACTTCAAATCCATGTCATCTTACTTTTTAACCTATCAAATGCAGTCAACTATTGGGATGTATCTCCACCGTCGATTTGGACCCCCTAGATCCTACGATTGTCCTTCATATTGCGCGGGTGAGTTCCACGACGTTTACTCACGCGACGCGGGCAGTTTTTTCTCTCATCCACCAGACACGTGTCACTCGATGTGTGGCATCGCACGAGACTCAGCCAAAACTACTTACCACCTCGAAGCCCTCCGATATACTACTGGTTTGTGGAATCATGTTTTACGGAACCGAAACTATTACTTTTCTGCGTTTCATAACAATTTCGGGTCCGGTTATTTTGGGGCTTTCCTTTACTAAGGGGGATGCCCTGCAATATGCGATTAGCACTACACATCCTTCATAGGGTGTCCCCCTCAGTGAAGGAAATCCTCGAAATAACCAGACCTAAAATTGTTATGAAAAGCGGAAAAGTAAAGGTTTCAGTTCCGTAAAATAGGATTCCACAAACCGGCAGGATATCAGAGGACTTTGAGGTGGTATGCAGTTTTGGTTGAGTCCTGTGCGATGCCACACATCGAGGCTTTCCTTCACTGAGGGGGATGCCCTGCATATCACAATCCACCTCTGTTCCTTGATCTGGCCTCTATTTTGCCAGTTTTGTGCCATTGCGCTTTGCCATGGGCGAACGATATATGCACTCGACCGAGGGTCCTCGTTGCTTTGCTTTGGCCACAACTGCCACTGTTACGAGGATTCCTTCTGATAACTTTTATTTTACTTGGACTTGAATCTTTTAGCATAATTGAAACAGTCATGAAAAATTAGAGAATGTTTTAGGATCCAATTCGGATCACGGCCTTCCCATTGAAAAAGCTTTTGGACCACCAAAAGTTGGTTTTATTTAAGTATCAATCAAGTGAGGGTATTTCTTCCTCGCTTTCTCAATTTCTATCAATTTCGCACTGCTTGGCTTTGAATCTTTGAGTCCAATCCTGAGGTACTCAACATCCCCTCTCTACGTGGTTCTTACCTTCCTGTCTAGAACTGTATCTTCCTGCAATTCATTAAGGTATTCAGGTAATAGATCATCCATAGAAGGCAATTGACTCTGCTCTTCGGGATCTTCAATTAATGAAGGCTCAAATAGTCTCATGCTGTCTGCATTAACAACTGAGTAAATGTGCATATAAGCTGGTAGATCAAGGCGAAAATCGTTCTCACCAATTTGCTCAAGTATTTTGAAAGGTCCATACCTTATTGGTTTTAGCTTTTTACCTTCACCTTGCATTCTGTCTTTGCTGATATACAACCACACTTGGTCACCAACTTGGAAACTATGTTCCATCTAATGCTTGTCATGTCCTGCCTTAAATTTGGCTTGGCTCTTTTCCAGCTGTTCTTGTACTTCTTGGTGAATCTCTTGGATTTGTTCAATGCACCTAGTTGCCTTGTCCACATCGTTGTGTCCATCAACCACTATGTCTCTACTGAAGACAAAATCCAAGGGAGAACTTGGTGTGAAACAAAAACAAGTCTCAAAAGGAGATCTTTGTGTAAAAGAATGTTTAGCTCAGTTGTAAGCATGCTGCACATAACATAAATGTACATCTCAAAATTTGGGATGCTTACTGCAATAACCTCTGAGCAACTGGATCAATGTCCTATTAACCACTTCTATTTGGCCATCTGTTTGTGGATTAAATGTTGTGCTCTTCTTCAGCCTGGTGTCCATCAATTCCCACAGACTCGACCAAAATTTCCCAACAAATCGGGTATCTCAATCAGATATAACGGAAGTGGGTAATCCAAAATGAACCCATACATGCTGAAAGAACAGCTTTGCAGTTTGTTCAGCTGTAATCTATTTATTACAAGGTATCAAAATACACATTTTTCTTAACCTATCCACAACAAAATATAAATAGTCATGACCTTTCCTAGATTTCGGCAATCCTCCAAAAAAGTCCATGGAATTACCTTCCAAGGATGAGAAGGAACTAGCAGTGGAGTGTACAAGCCTAGTTTTCTATTGCTAGGCTTACTTTTAGCACACATAATACACCATCTTACATATCTAGAAATTGTTCCATTCATTTTTGGCCAATAACAAAATCTTTGCAGTTGTGCAACTGTTTTATTTACACCAAAGTGACCTGATATTAGAGAAGTGTGTGCTTCTTGAATTATCTTTACTCTTTTAGTTTGTGAAATGCATAACTTTCCAAAATGATACAAGAGTTGGTCCTTAACATGATAATCCAATTCTTCTACTCATTTTCCCTGACTTAAAGTTGCATGTACATCTTTAAAATCTATATCTTGAGCATATTGTTCAATATAGCTCTCATGCAATACTGAATTATGCTTAAGTATAGTAGATGCATTTATAATTGGTCTCAACAACATGTCTGCAACTTTATTGTGTATGCCCTTTTTATATCTGATGACTAAATGAAACTATTGTAGAAAACCCATCCATCTATAATGTCTTTATTGCTGCAAATTAGTTTGGGAGTGTAAATATTGAAGTGGTTGATGATCAGTATGTATAATTGTCTCTTTATCCATTAAGTAATGTTTCCATTTTTTCACACTCTGTACTAATGCATAAAATTCTTTATAATATGTGTGATAGTTAACTATTGCAGAATTAAATGTCTCAGAATGATAACATATGGATTTACCGTGTTTTATCAACACTGCTCCCATGGCATAGTCACTGGCATCC
This sequence comes from Pinus tabuliformis, assembly GCA_031772625.1. Classification (NCBI taxonomy): domain Eukaryota; kingdom Viridiplantae; phylum Streptophyta; class Pinopsida; order Pinales; family Pinaceae; genus Pinus; species Pinus tabuliformis. The sequence continues at coordinate 2,042,550,360 of CM062816.1, forward strand.
GTTTGAATCTCAAATGACTTTTGAAGATCGGGCAGTGCTAATACTAGTGTTGTACTAATCTTTTCTTTCAATGTGTCAAAGGATTTCTGCTGTTTTCCTCCCCACTGAAACACCTTATTCAATCCTTTTAAAGCATGCAAGGGAGATGCAATTAAGGAAAAATTAGAAATAAACTTTCTCCAATACTGTGTTGCCCGTAAGAAGCTTCTAACTTCTATAGCAGATTTAGGTTTAGGCCAGTTTACAATGACTGCAACCTTAGAGGGATCTATCTTCAATTCACCACCTCCTACTATATGACCCAAATAATTCAAAGATGTTTTACCAAATTCACATTTTGAGAGTTTAACATGAAGTTTTTCTCTTTTTAAAACATATAGAGTCTGCTTAACATGCTTTAAATGTTCTTCCCATGTTTTGCTGAATATAAGAATGTCATCCAGATATACAATAACAAAATCATCAAGAAAAGGTCTGAGTACATCATTCATTACTCTCATGAAAGTAGTAGGAGCATTACTTAAGACAAAAGGCATAACCAGCCACTCATACAATCCCTGTTTGGTTTTGAAAGCAGTCTTCCATGCATCTTTCTCTTCAACTCTGACCTAATGATATCCACTATGCAAGTCTATCTTGGAAAAATAAATAGTTTCCTTCAATTGATCCAATAGATAATCTGTACGAGGAAGGGGATAATGATTTTTTATCATTATCTTATTTAGTGCTCGGTAATCAATGCACACTCTCCACAAGCCATATTTCTTTCTCACCAAGACGATTGGAGACCCACATGGTGATGTGCTAGGTCTGATGAATCCATTCTCAAGTAGCTCCTGTACCTTCTTTTTGATTTCTTCATTCTCTAAAGCAGACAACCTGTACATTTCGATGTTAGGCAATGGAGCATCTTGCTGCAAATTATTATTATGCACTATTTCCTTCTTGGGTGGCAGACCTTTAGGTTCTTGAAAAAAAATATCATTTTGAAACAAATTTTTCTAAATTAGCTTGTTGTTTAGCATCACAACCCTCAAATACAATGGTTTTATCAGGTTTCTTTTCCTTTACAACCATCAGTAAAAATTGTTTGCATGAATTTACAATTCGTTTCATCTGCCCTGAGTTTATGAGAGTATAATTATTCTTGAGCTTATGAGTCCTTACAATATATTTGATTCCATCTTTAACGAGTAGATACTTGTTCTCAGCTTTATAGAAAATAGCTTTTCTATCATACAAGTAAGGACTTCCTAAAACAATTCCACATATATCCAAAGGAACTATATCTAACTCAAGCTCATCTACAAATGCTGACCCAAATAAAAACTTGAGTTTGCATTGTGTAGTCACTTGTAGTTGTGCTTTATCACATAACCAACCTAATGGATATGGTTTCTTGGGAGATGTGGTTAGTAATCCCAACTTCTTTACAATTTCTTCAGAAATTAAATTTACTTGTGAGCCATTATCAAACAAAGTATCAATATTTTGATGTTTGGAAATAAATCGAATATGAAAAAGTTCATGTATTTTCTTCTCATTTTCTTCATTATCAGTAGTTGTGCAGAATTACTAGTAGATGCTTTATAATTTTTACCTTTTATACCTGTGGCTGTGATTGTTGTTTCATCTCCTGAGTTTGACCCCAAGTCCTTTTGAATAGCTACAACAATCTTCTATTTCTTGCCCTCAAACTTCTTAGGTTTCAGCTCTCGATGCAAACTCCAGTAGTGTTCATCATCATGCCCCTCCTTCTTACAGTGAATGCATGAAGACTTTGTCTTTTGTACATCATTAGCCTTACTTTCTTTCCATTTCTGTTTTCTTTTCTCCTTATTCTTGCTTGCAGTGGGTTGGGATGGTCCCCCAACTTCTGGGTTCCCATTCTTACCTCTAACTTCTATATGTGTAGACTGAACAGATACCTAATCTATACTAGTGGGATTAAACATGAGGATAGTGTGCCTCATGTAGCTATGTAGACCACCTATATACTTCAATAGAGTCTCAGGTGAGTCTAAAGAAATTCTTAGAATCAAAGCCATTTTTCTAAATTCTTTGGTGTAACCTTGTACACTTTGCCCTTTGAATTGTTGAAGATTTTTCCAACTCATCATGGCTTGTTGCATATAAGTTAGTGGATAGATTTTTTTTTTTATTGCAGAAACAAATTCACTCTAGACAGAAAGGATCTTACCATGCTTCTTCATGTCATCTTGTGTCCTGCCTTCCCACCATACCAAGGCAGTGCCACCAAGGCGTACGCTGGCCAGCTGAATCTTACTTCTGTCTGAGTCAATATTCTACACCTTGCAATACATATCAATCTATCTAATCCAATTGTCTAGCTTCTCTGCATTTAATTCTCCATCATATATAGGCAAATCAAATTTAACATCCAGCTTAATCAAAGATGTCCTCTTCTTATTTTTAGGGCTATTGGGAGGTGTGAAAAAGCTTTCCTCTTTCCCTTTTCTTTTAGAGTGGTCATGGAGGAGAGATTCTTCCCCTCCTTTATCTTTGGAGTGTGATGAATCTACATCTCTACCTTTCCTAAACTCCCTATACATTTCCTCTACCATGGATCTCATGGAAAGGAAACTGTCTATGAAATGGGGGTCTGATCCTAAAGGACTTTCTTCTGACATTTTCTTCTTGGGATAGACTCTTCAAATTTCTAGGTTAGCTTCAACCAACTCTTCTTCTCCTAATTTAAGCTTTGATCTAGTTAGCATTCAACAACAAATCTAGCACAAGCTTGTCTAACGTTAGTAAACCTAGAGCTTTGATACAACTTTATTTGGAATTTATCCAAGATAAAGAATTAAAGGTATTACAGACTCATGTGCATGGATGTGTCTTTGTTACTTATGCAACAGACCAATAAGATTGCTAGTATACATAGACAATTAGGAAATTAGAGAAAAACATAACAGTTAAGCATGTAAACACAACAAGTTTAATAAGGAGTTCACCCAATGCTCCTGGCTACATCTCTTGGTCTAGCCTTCAGTGGTGGCCTCTCTATTATGTTTTCAAGTAGAGCTTTTACAACAGTGAGATCAATTCGAATCACACTAACAGAATGAAGTTTGTAGGAATGGAGTACACAGACTCTCCTTACTAAAATTCGACCTCTGAGGGTCACAGTAACATGATAGGCCTATGCCGAGGAGTTGCTTGAACCTCTCAAGCCTTCACTAGAGTGCATAGACTCTCTAACTCTCTTCGGCTCTGTCTGGCTCGATGCTGCCTTCGGGTCGGCTTGGCTTCTACTCTTTGTTCTCTGCTATTAGCTTTCTGCATCTGTGTGTATTTCCCATCCTCTACTTCTGTCAGTTCATGGCTTTAAAGCCAGTCTACTCTTTCAATTGTTTGTTTCCTCTTCCCGACCTTCTGGTTTCCTGCCCTTTGTCCGTTTGAAATCCTCTACTCTGCTTCATCATCATTAGGTAATGCCTTGCAAGGAGGTGGCCACCTATTTGCTAACGAACTGGGTGTCATATTCCCTGAATCATACTCGATTGGCCATTAAATATGTTTGCTAACAATCGCCCGTGAACACGAATCGTTTTCCAATTCGTCATCCACGTTAGACTTCAAATCTCTATCATCTTGCTTTTTGACCTGTCAAATCTGTTCAGCCATCAGGACATATCTCTATCATCGATCTGGACCCCCCAGATCCTACGGTTGTCCTTCATATCGAGCGGATGAGTTACACGATGTTTACTCATGCAACGCAAGCGGTTTTCTCTCTCCTCCTCCAGATGCATGTCGCTCGATGTTTGGCATCACGCGGCACTCAGCCAAAACTGCTTACCATCTCAAAGCCCTTCGATATTCTACTGGTTTGTGGAATCCTATTTTACGGAACCGAAACCATTACTTTTCCGCTTTTCATGGCAATTTTGGGTCCGGTTATTTCGGGGCTTTCCTTCACTGAGGGGGATACCCTACAATTTTGTTCCTTGATCTAGCCTCTGGTTTTTCTAGTTTTGTGCCATTGTGCTTTACCATGGGCTAATGGTCTGCGCGCTCGACCCAGGGTCCTCGTTGCTTCGCTTTGGCCACAACTGTCACTGTTACGAGGATTCCTTCTGATAGCTTTGATTTTACTTGGACTTGAATCTTTTAGCATCATTGAAACAATCATGAAAACTTAGAGAATGTTTTAGGATACAATTTGGATCAACAACTCCTTACAATAAAAGCATTGATAAACCCTTCTTTTCTTGGAGTACTACCCCATGATGATATGCTCTTTCTACTTCATGCTCCCCCTGAAGCCGAGTTGGACTCAATATTCCTTTTGCTCCTTTGTTTTCCAAATCCAAATGCTCTAATTTATGGTATGATATCCTTTTATATTTCTTTTTCTCCTCTAGATTCTTATTTTTTAGTACATCCCTTAAGATCCACAGGTAGCATGCAATCATTGGCCTATGGCCTAAGTTATCACAAATATAACATCTAATTTTCCCAATAAATGGCATAAATGATTTAGATCTTGTGTTGGTATGCTTTCTTATCCTTATGTCATGAACCTACAATAAACATATTTATTCCTAAAATCATTACATAAGTAACAATACCCATGAAAGAGATTTTTGTACCTACAAACTAATGGGACTGGTTGAGAATTCTCCTTATTTGATTGCTTCTTCTATTGGGAAAGTTTTGCCTTTCCACTTTTGCAATTTACTAAAGTGCGTTCAAATTCTTCACAGCTAAAGCACTTAACATTTTTCATACATCTTCTTGTTTCATTCTTCGACTCTTGAATTTGATGGTGCTTTGCTTCATTACTACTAGAAGTTTCTTTTTTGGGATTTTCAATATTTTCCTCATTTGATATGATTTCTTTTGTTTTTGGTTTAACCATTCACAGTATTTGATCTGATCCTTAATTTTTGTTATCACAAAAAAATTGATCATTTAGCCATAATTTACTAGATGGGTCAAAGTACACCATTTAGGGCCAATTTTACCATAGCAAATTTGCTTTTACTATGAAAAAATACTTAATAAACGACATTTGTTAAGTCATTTATAATTAAACCCATGAAGAATAATTAAATAAATCACTATTTATTTAATTATCTTCTAGGAATAATTAATTAAACCATTGTTTAATTAATATTCCTTGTCACATTTGACCCAATTATGAGAAATAAATAGATAAATAATTAATTATCTTATTTTTCTCTAGGAATAGTTAAATAATCACTAATTAGTTATTATTCCTTGTCAAGTTTGACCAAATCCCTTAGGAATGATAAATGAATTTAATCATTCTTAAGGGAGGGATTTGGTCAAACTTGACAAGGAATAATAACTAATTAGTGATTAAACTATTCCTAGAGAAAAATAAGATAATTAATGATTTATCTATTTTTTTCTCATAATTGGGTCAAATGTGACAAGGAATATTAATTAAACAATGGTTTAATTAATTATTCCTAGAAGATAATTAAATAAATAATGATTTATTTCATTATTCTTCATGGGTTTAATTATAAATGAGTTAACAAATGTGGCTTATTAAGTAATTTCTCATAGTGAAAGCAATTTTACTATGGTAAACTTGGCCCTACATGGTGTACTTTGACCCAACTAGTAAATTATGGCTAGATGATCAATTTTTTGTGATAAGAGAGACTATGGCGGGGTATTTGAATGAATATCGGGGGGGAGCCGCTTCATTCGACCCCTTTATCATGGGTCTTCAACACCAAATTGTAATTTTAACAAAGAAGATGAAAGATATATAGTCAGCTCGCCCAACAAGACCAAATGTGTGGTGTACCAACTACCTAGAGGAGGATCATGTTGCCATAGAGTGCTAGAAGCTTAGGGGCCTGGGTGCCACGTTAGGGCCCAGGTACCATCGGGGACCTCGCCTATAGTAAGAGTCACAGTAGTAGGGTCGCAAGGCGCAGATCCGGGCCACAACCAACCAGAGTACTATGAAGTGTGTAGGGGATATGGACACCCACCATGCTTCTGCTCGATATTTCTGAAGTATTCAAATGTCCGAAATAACAAATATTGTGAGCTTTGTGCATCCACCACCCACCACACGGATTAGTTCTAAGCATTGGATGTGCTAGCGAATCAGCAAGACCGCTTGACCTTCAAGATAAACGTGACTTCTTGTAGCAGGAGAGGAGGAGGAGGAATGAGAGGAGGAAGGGCAAGTGGCAGGGGACACATCTGTTGTTACAACTGTGACTATGTGCGATATCTCGCATGGGACTACCCCCTACCAAGGAGACCCTAGTGCTCACACTGCATGGTCAATTCCCACATGACAGAGGATTGCATGAAGTTGATTGCAAGATGGGAGGAATGGAACATGAAACGAGGAACGAACCAGATCAATACAGAACCCGAGGTTACATAGGTAGCCTTGTTTTCCAACATAAACATAGTTACCTATGGTGGCAAGAAGGCTGGAGCTGATCAGGGTGCTCCAGACCAACCCACAATCATCTGATTAGCCTCACAAAAGAATTCATATAACTATGAGAAGCAAAAACAATAATACAAAGAAGCAACCAAATTGTTTGACAATTTGACTAAGGAAACATGAACATCAAGAGAAAAGATAAACTCTACTAAGTACAACCATTCAAATATTCCAAAATCCACCAATACTAGACCTATTGAGGAATGGTTTTGATTATTTCGTTAGATTGTTAATGATGAGCAGATGCTGGGGAAACTATAGAAAATCCAGAAGAAGAAACTGGGGGGGGGGGGGGGATCTCTGCCAACTTTCCCAAAAGGCACACTAGGAGAGTAAGGGTAAATAAGAAGAGAACAGGTAGGGAATTTGGAATTGATGCTCGGATTTTCAGATTCCAAATCAAGGAAACTACGCTAGACCTCGGTTCTGGTGTCAACATCCTATGAATAAAAGCATGGGAGGCAATGGGAAAACCTCAACTAACATTATCACCAATAGAGTTGTGAATGGCCATTCAATATTGTATACTTCCGATTGGGAGACTGGAGGGTGTGGAGGTGGATGTAGCAGGGGTAAAGACACATGACGATTTTGAAGTGATTGATATAATGGGGGACAAATATCCTTACCCGAAATTGTTAGGCATCGACAAGGCCTATGAAAATTATGCCATTATAGATCTAAATAAGGAGCTCATGATCTTCCAGGTAGAGGGAGTAAGAGTCATCCATGTTATCGGGAAAACTAGTGTCTATGAAGAGCTGCTAGTCCCACTAAGGCTGGTAGCTACCTTAGAAACAAACAAACTAAAACTACTTCCGTTTTCCTTTATGAGAAATAGATAATAGGGGAATAAGGAGACCAACCTCTGTCTTGCGCTTGGTTCCTTTCTCGATTCCTCTCCCTTCTGATAGATCTTTGCTACTCGCTTCCTTGTCTACCCAGCTTCAAAGAGCACCTATAGAATCAAAGCAACATAACACTATCCAAGAACATAGATCTATTATCATAAACAATATAGGACCAGATATATATTGACCACACAAATGCACATAACATCAATCATACAAGAATGTGGAGGAAAACTTGAATAGCTTTATTGATAACCAAGAAAGAGCAAAGAGGATTACAATCAATTGTTCTGACCTAGCATCATCCTCTCAGCAAGAAAGCCCTTCTTCACCTCATGAAAAGCTTAGATCACCCAACACTATGATATTGCACCAAGAAACCAACAACACTTCCTTACAAGATACAAAATTCCAGCCTCTGGATCTCTGGGATGAGGGATCCATATATAGATGTTTGCAAGGAAGGTTAGTCAGCTTTTGAGAGTTGATTACTGTCCTCTCTCTGATAGTTCTTGATTCCACTTGGAGATTGATGATCTCTTACTCATCCCTGGGTGAATGCAGAGAGGCAAGTGTCACAGGAGAAGTTTCTAGAAGATTCCATGATCCTCCACCTTGCAGATTGACCCTGCCATTTGTCCACTCTCGCCCATCGCACCCCATAGAAGGGATTTTCAAGATGCATCGCACCTACTGTGTGTACTTAGGCGGGATGCAGCGCACTTTGACCATGGAGCAGGTGAGATGGTCCAGTTTTGACCAGTTCTGAGCAGTTTTTCATGGAGAACTTCTGGGAGAAGATGTAATCAGTTGACCTTGTTCTTTTAGAGGTTGGAACAACACTTTTAGGGACTTAAGAGCCCTTGGTTTATGGACATTTATGATTGGGGTTGCAGTGCCCAAAAATTTCTATAACAGTTTCCCCCTAAAACATGAGGTTGTTAATCTGTTGATGTCAGGTGAAATGCTTTATCATGAGGATCTGAAGTTCTTTCAAGCTGGAAGGCGACCATTAATAAGATACAATACAACACATTATCTTCATAATATTTTCATGATCTAGCTGAGGTGGGCATTCCCATGCTCAGCTTTATAAATTCATTTTCATGTACATAAGACAGACAATCATCTGAGTGTAGACTGATGATTCTGATAGAGCCATCATCCCTTAGATTGGATGATTATCTTTGCAGTAATGATGTACATTTGATGTCTTTATTTTCCTGAATATATATCGCAACCCGGATGGATGAAAATAGATCCGGGGTCTTCAATCTCGTTCGATCTTCACTCAAAGTACAAGTCGATACATGTGAGAGATGTTCTGGAGTCGAACATGGAAAGACATCGCCTGATTACTAGCCAATGATGTAAGCTGTTAACAGGCGCGAGAGGAATCACTGATAATGATGATGATCCTCAAGGTACTGCAGTAAAATTCACGTGGTGTGAATAAAGGACTTGGCGTCGAACACCACGCAAAATCTTTCGGTTGAAGGCCATTGATGTAAACCTGTCGCCGGAAGTGAGAAACTTGCCATTGAGGCATGCAAGCTTCAAAGTACTGAAAGGTTTGTTCCTAGATCGACTTCTTGGATAATGAGCTGATGTCGACAAGAAGTGATCTGTCATAGGAGGGCCTTAGTGAATCCCACATCAATGACATGGAACGGAGCAAATTATTATAATGGAGGTGAAAACGATCTGGAGATATAAGGTTCAGGGTGGCGGTCATGAAAGAATGGAGCGTGAATGTATTGCAGTGGGTGAGACACAGGTGAATTCTATGAGCGACTTCTCTTGAACATATCGGCGATACTGACATGATGGATCGGTAGAATTAACCCAAAATATGGATGGTGTGACGGAACCATGGTGATGTGACAAGTGAATGGAACAACCCAACCCGACTCGGATGCGGAGTGAAAGTGTCATGTTCAAGAGCGACTTGCTACCAATAAAGTTTCTTCAAGTTTTCTTCCCAATTTTTCCCCAGTCATTGTTGACCAGTACCTCTTTATTTTTGTCAAGCTTGAGGAGGATAACGTATGCTTGTTCTATAATTTTCCCTTCGCGCAAACCCATCGCTATGTTTTAACGAGCCTAGCGATAGTGAAACTCATTCTTGTCTATACAGACAAGTTTGTCACTATTCGGTTTTTAACGAGTTTAACGACAAGTATAACTCGGTCCTTTTCAATTTTAGAGAGTCTGAAAAAGGGACATAAAGAAAAATCCAATAATACTTTTTCGTCATGTAATCCCTTGAGTCCGAAAAAGTATAAAACAATACAAAAGGGATGGATTTTCGGTACTTTTAACGAGCCGAACAAAGCAAGAGCTCGATATTTTTGTGTAATAATCCCTCAAGTCCAAAAAGATTAAAATATAAAGGAGGGATAGCACTTCCGGTCTTTTTAACGAGCTGGAGAGGCCAATGGCTCGGCAATATTTTCATATTTTACGATTCAGTTGAAAAGAGCTTAAAGGAGACTCGTTTTTTGAGGAACGAGTGATAAATATGGGTAGCAGCTGATTCCAGGTAAGGTTTGGAATTTTCCAATCATGGAAGTATCACAAGGATGGCTAACAGGATCACTCTTCGCAGCTGTTCCTCAAAAAGGTAAACAATCAAATGGAGGTGAATGATCGGCCAAAACAAGGTGGAGGTGATGATGAGAACACGACCAAGGCTTCAAAGGCTGATGGTAATACATTCACAATGGTTATTTACCGGAGAATGGTTCATTTTTTAATGAGCTTAAACTCTGGGGGAACATTTGCTCATTTCTTATGTTTATTTTTTAACGAGCTTGAATTCCGCGTTAAAACTGCTCGAAAATCCAGTCATATAATAAGGATGTCTCATATAAAAATGGCATTTTTCAAAGCTTTGCCCCGCATCCTTTCTTTATGCAAGTTAGGAAATGACCAATCCTACGAGTTTAAAGGGTTAGAGGACCTATAAATTTAAAAAAAATGGTCATTCTTCGCTTGCACGCCAAAAGGTTTGCATACCCCCAGGTATAGCGAAGTAGAGTTTCCAGGTTACCCCTCAATTTGCAGACAAAACATTTGTTTTATCGGGAAAGGCCTACCTTAACAGAGGTATCTTATTCCCGTCTAATCCCATTTTCCAAAATGGACGGGTGTGTCAAGCCATTCATATACTCTCCGCGGAAACCCACCCTATACCCAAGGATTTCTTGTCGAAACAGGCCAGGGTGCATGCCCCCTGGGTTTCAGTCATATCCTCTGAATCACTCGCGCTCATCAGGAGGACAGACTGGGGATTGATGAGACAGTCCTTGCGTGAAAAGACCATTCAGGGTTGGTATATGACTATTTGCTATGTGTGAACCGGGAAATGAAAGCTAGTCTACGAGCTTGATCACTCTTCCTTCATGCGGAAAACACATTACTCTAAAGAGTCAGGAGACAATGGCTCCCATGCAATAAATATAGTCTTGTCCAAGGAGTAGATTATAATCCAGGGGTCCTTGGACTACCATTACGTTCATGTGAATAGTTTTCCTTCCCAATGTTATCGGCACATTGGGAAGGATCCCTAACGGTCGACTGGTTCCTTTGTCAAAGCCTGTTATATTTCTCATCTCAGGCAAAAGCGATGGCGAACCAAGCGCTTTCCAAGCAGTTGAGGAAAGGATACTCACAGAAGCCCGTTCATCTGTGATGGTACTGGCCATGACCAGTCTATATATTTGAGCAATGATTCGAAATGGTACACTAGCCGGTAAGCAGGGTTTGCCTAGTAGATTCAAATCGAAGGGAACAACTAGGTTGCTTGGAGGTGGGACTCAATAGACGGCTGGATACGACTTTGACGAACTGCCTTCCTGCTGTAAAGGAACAGGTAGATTGCCCCCATGTTCATCGGAGTCTGTGCTTACGAAAAGAATTTGGATGGTGTCATCCTTGTTCTCTTTGGTGACTGTATCATCTGAAGATGGATCCTCTGAAGGCAAGACCAGGTCAACTGCCGCCTCGACCTTTTGACTTTCATCTGGTGTGGATTTAGATGGTTTATCTTCAATGATAGACGCTTCGGCCGACCACAAGGGCGTGTTAGCTGGATTTTCTACTAGTGACGGACTCAGCAAGAGCTTCTTATATCCAGGAGGAAGTCGTAACGGTGAAACCGGATGGTCATCCAGAACTCTTTTAGCCTCGTCTAAGAAGGGACAACAGTGGACGGCGTGATCGCCTTCACACAATTTACAAGGAAATTTAGATCTTCCTTTTTGTCAAGGGGCTTCACTTTCACTAGTTGACGGTGTACTTTCAACATGACCATCAGAGGTTGATGACACCGGATTGTGCAAACGAGGAGACCATTCCCTTAAGATCCAAGGGATGTAAGGACAATCTTGATGATAGTGGTCTCCTTTGCAAATGGCACATGGCGATTTAGGCCTGGATGGTGCAGTGTGTGGATTTTCACTAGACAACGCCTGGTCACCCCTTTTTGCCTTTGGCTCCTTCTTCTTCTTCTCTTTCTTCTCCTTCTCCTTCTTCTTCTCGGTTACTTGATTTTTGGCTTTACCAGCTTCATCAAGCGAAGAGGGAGGAGAGGAAGAATTGGACGAAGTAGAAGGTTGGGGGGTAACTTTGGTATCGTTTAGTTGCTGACTTGATTGTTCAGGAATCATGGTGTTCTGAATGACAGAGGTTGAGAAGAGCCATACGGGCAAGCCAATTGTCAGTCCTTGAAGCGACAATGTGGCCATATGGGGCGCACCAACATCTCCCCAAGAGGAGAAGGGACTAGGATTTCCTCCAAGGGGAATTCCTTGGTTGGTGGACTCCGTTTTTCTCAACCTAAGACCAACGTAGGAAAGGTGATATTTATTCCATTTAAAATAAATTTTAGACGCTTTGATACAACTTGTTTTTTCAATTTTTAAGAGTCGAGAAAAAACAAAAGATGACTCTAGTCGCCTTCAATTTTTAATGAGCCTGAAGTGACAAGTGCTCAGATGGATCTTTTCTTTTAAGGAGTCTAAAAAGGAACGAAAGGGGCTTCTTGGAAATCTAGACAGAGGGATTACCAAACCAATCGCAAAACTGCAAAATACTTTTTACGGTACGGCAGTCAATCTTCCCGAACGCTGTGTTCAGTGCATTGCGATTGATAGGGCGGCAGACACGGCTTCCTATGGATCAAAGATAAAGCCTATTGTGGTCTCCCAATATATACTCGACGGTACATGGGAGCACAAGTCCGTACTAGCATTTATCATCTCAAAGTGGAGGAATCACCCAACCAACAATGCAAGCAACAGTTACCAGGCTTTACGACGTCGGAATACGTCTCTAGCATAGACTTCTAGATGTTGTGCATTAGGTTCCAAAGCGTTTTTAGATTCATTAAATTTATTTTACAGTTGATCTTGCTTAAGAAATTTTCCTTTCAGGTTCACCACGTGATGTAGATGTACAATTCCTAAAATGCAATCTAAGATGATAAACAGTCGTTTAATCTTCTTTTTGCAATGAAAATCCTAGCTACTAAGGAAATATAGATGACGTTCTTTCAACATAGAGCAGAGAGCACACACTATATGCACTGTCCTAAATCAAACCAACAGTCTAAATGCAAAATGCATGTGCATGTATTTGTTTTCAGCCTTCTTAATGTGTGAATGATAAAAAGAAAGCTAAGCGCAAATCTGAATTATTTTTCAAAACGACATTACTAACAAGTTTCTTTTCAAGACAAAATGAGGACAATGACGACACTTTGCGATTTGGAAATGAAAGCTTGCTTTCGACACTTGAAAAACTACTAATTCAAATCAAATACAAGAGTAACAGGGCAATCGACTATCAAGAACAATTAGATTCTCTTCTATGACTGAAAACGACACTTGCGACACTTTCAAATCAAGAAACAACAGTACGATTATGCTACTTCTTTGTAAAAGAGAACTGAAAATGGCTCAAAATACATAAAAACATTTACAGTCCTTTGCACAATGGAGGCGGAATAATGGCAAGGAAGGGGGTTTCAACAGAGGTGTACTGACTACAGGCAGCAAAACTCTTGAATAGAGCTGAAAAGAGTGAACACAGAAACCAAATCTAGGAGCAGGAAAGGCCTTGTCTGATCAGTGCAGCTGTAACATAGTGAACTAGAGATGCAGCGCACCTACTACACTTGGGAAGTGCGATGCATCTAGAATTCACAGAAGAGACAATGTGTTGGACTAGGGACGAGACTTTAACTGGGTTCTAGGTCACAATTTGCAGCTCAGTTCAGGGATTTAGGCCGAGAAAGTGGTAATCAGTAAATCAATCACAGGGGTAGATCTAAAGAGGTTACTAGAGCCACCACAAGGGCAATTAGAGAGCTTGTAAATCAATTGTTTAGTTCATAAACAAAAATCGGAGATAGACTAAAGCAGCATTGATCTACTTTGCACTTGCATAGCTAATGCAGTTCGAAGGCTAGCTGTCTTAACTTCAGGCTCCGTCGGTAAGTTTATAAAGTAAACAAATGCAGATAAACAAACAATCTATTCTCTCCCCAGCGAAGTCGCCATTTTTTTATCGGGAAAACTAGTGTCTATGCAGAGCTGCTAGTCCCACTAAGGCTGGTAGCTATCTTAGAAACAAACAAACTAAAACTACTTCCGTTTTCCTTTATGAGAAATAGATAACAGGGGAATAAGGAGACCAACCTCTGTCTTGCGCTTGGTTCCTTGCTCGATTCCTCTCTCTTCTGATAGATCTTTTCTACTCGCTTCCTTGTCTACCCAGCTTCAAAGAGCACCTGTAGAATCAAAGCAGCATAACACTATCTAAGAACATAGATCTATTATCATAAACAATATAGGACCATATATATATTGACCACACAAATGCACATAACATCAGTCATACAAGAATGTGGAGGAAAACTTGAATAGATTTATTGATAATAAAGAAAGAGCAAAGAGGATTACAACCAATTGTTCTGACCCAGCATCATCCTCTCAGCAAGAAAGCCCTTCTTCACCTCATGAAAAGCTTAGATCACCCAACACTATGATATTGCACCAAGAAACCAACAACACTTCCTTACAAGATACAAAATTCCAGCCTCTGGATCTCTGGGATGAGGGATCCATATATAGATGTTTGCAAGGAGGGTGAGTCAGCTTTTGAGAGTTGATTAGTTTCCTCTCTCTGATAGTTCTTGATTCCACTTGGAGATTGATGATCTCTTACTCATCCCTCGGCGAATGCAGAGAGGCAAGTGTCACAGGAGAAGTTTCTAGAAGATTCCATGATCCTCCACCTTGCAGATTGACCCTGCCATTTGTCCACTCTCACCCATGGCACCCCATAGAAGGGCTTTTCAAGATGCATCGCACCTACTATGTGTACTTAGGTGGGATGCAGCGCACTTTGACCATGGAGCAGGTGAGATGGTCCCGTTTTGACCAGTTCTGAGCAGTTTTTCATGGAGAACTTCTGGGAGAAGATGTAATCAGTTGACCTTGTTCTTCTAGAGGTTGGAACAACACTTTTAGGGACTTAAGAGCCCTTGGTTTATGGACATTTATGATTGGGGTTGCAGTGCCCAAAAATGTTTATAACAATCCAACCACTAGAACCATACTAGGGGCCCAAATTCACAGAACTTGTAAACGACAGAGAAGATTTAGGGATGTTAGATCAACTCTATAGACTAAGAACAAGTAAGAGAGAAGATTACATAAACCCAAGAACCGAAGGATCGGTCAGTTGGAGGAGTATCCGGATCTCTAAGGTTGGTTCAGAAGCGGCATGGGACTCTTGGAAGCAAGGCGGATATAAGGTTAACACCAGATGTTGTGCTACTGTGTACCACATTAATTGGATTGAAACAAAGGTAAGATACTTTCCCATTTTCAATGGTATAGACTCAGTGGATTTATTCTTAATTAAAGTTGATGTAAATGTAAGGAAGGAACATAGATTACCATTATTAGATGTTAGACTACAAGAAACCCCAGCACGATGGTGGGGGGTCCACCACAACTATCTCTAGGACTAAGTAAGAATTAAGAGATCTATGAAGGAACTATTCAAACAAGCGATGGAATACCCATAGGGATTTGTAAAATATAGGGGGGAATCTAATCCCCGACAACACGTAGAAAACTATAAGGACAGACGGAACCGAGAGGAGGTTCTAGAAGACTTTTGGGTGAATGGTTTCATACACATGCTAGGTACATTTCCTAAATCTTGGTATATACAAGAAGAAATAATGAGGCAAATGGGACATTGGGATGCCCTAGTAGAATAATTTATTACTAGTTTCTATTTCAGGGACAGTGATAGAAGGCTAACTGTTGTAGGGAAAAGTATCCGATTCGGATGACCCTATCCCACTCTAAGGGTGATAGTACCTCAGCAACAACTGTAAATAAAACTACTTAAGGTTTACTTCTTTATGAAAGCAAGAGAGAATGAAGAAATGCACTAACCGTTGCCTTGCGCTTAATATTTACTCCAATCTCTTCTCTTTGCTGCTTGCTCCTAGCTCTTTGCTCTTTTGCTGGCCCAACTACAATGAGATCCTGCAAAATAACAAAGAAGGAAACTACAAGAAGCATGCAATCATAACTGATTCAAGGATTAGCATAAATCAAATATACAATTATCACAATACATCATTGAAACAAGTGCATATAGAAGAACCTCAATAGCTTTTATTAATGGAAGAAGTAAAGTTCTGAGAGTGTTACAACCATTGAAGGCCCCAATCCAGCAACACCTCCCAGCAGAAAGAATTTCTCCTCTTCACCTCCTTCAAGCAATCACCCAATAGTTCTATAGTGAAACCAACAGCATAGCATTACTTTGCACAAAATTCCAGCCTCTTGAGCTCATAGGAGAGAGCTCAATATATAGATGAATTGAGAAAGGATGAGTCAGCTTGCAACTGATGTGTAGCTGCCTTGTGTCCTTTCTCTCTTCAGTTGATCTTCAGTTCTTGAGTCCACTTGGAGAACCTTGCTTCCACTTGGAGAAACAGAGCCTCTGACTCATCA
This sequence comes from Pinus tabuliformis, assembly GCA_031772625.1. NCBI lineage: Eukaryota > Viridiplantae > Streptophyta > Pinopsida > Pinales > Pinaceae > Pinus > Pinus tabuliformis. Next base: position 2,042,566,730 of record CM062816.1, read on the forward strand.
TAAGGCGAAATCCCTGATCCAAGTGTCATTTTTGGAAGATTCCAGAGCAATGACTCAGTGTGCCACTTGTCCCATCTCGCTCAGCGCAGGTGGCCTTTGTTCTACCTGCTTTGCAACGCAGGTACACCATGGAGGAGTTGAGTTTCAGCGCAGAAGCCTAGTGGAGCACCTGCTTTGATTTCAGGATTGCTTGTTTTTGAGTGTTTTCAGGTGGAGAACTGATCTGAGAGCTGTTGGTTTGCTGACCTTGTTCCTCTAGGGGTAGGAACATCATGTTTAGGGACTTTGGATCCCTTGGATTATTGACAATTCATGCCTGATGCTGCAAGGCACAAAATTGTCTATAACACTAACCAAGGCATTGCATTCCATAAAATGTGTCCTCCTTATACCAGTGCAACTCTTGGATGGATCCATAGAAAACAGAATCTTATAGTGTTTCTATGAGTCTGATAGCCAGAGGTGATGGCACATGGGAAGGTAGAAAAAAAACTAGATGAGGATGACCTAGAAGGGTTATGGCACCTAACATTCCATGAAACCAAAGGGGAGAGAGATATACATGAGGGACCTGTAACATATGCTACGCACTTGCTCCCAATGAAGTTGCGGAAGCACAACATTGGCACAGAGTATAAAACTAAGTTGGCATAAATTGGAGACTATTTGGATGAGCATACAAGAAAAGAAATATTTGATATCCTAAGGGAGTACGAAGATCTATTTTGCTCGTTACTTATGGAGATAAAATTGTGTTGAAGCCCGATGCAAAGCGAGTGAAGCACAGACCATAGAGGTTGAACCCAAGGGTCAAAGAGAAGGTAAAGAAAGAAATATACTAGATGCTAGAGGTAGGACTTATTTTCCCAGTGGATGAGGCAGAATGGGTTAGTCCAATAATAATACAAAATAAAATTATGCCGCAGAGATAAGAGTCTGTGTAGACTATCACAACCTTATTAATTCTTGTGTGCACTATTATCAACCTATTTTACCCATTTAGGTCAATGACCCTCAGTACTTGAGTTAACTGTCATTTTTCCAGAATCAAACTCTTTTTCTTCATGTTTGACCCACATTCGTTATCACATCAGCCTATGGGAGTGACCAGAGGCTCCCCGTCACTCTAAGGCCTCCTTTGTTAGAGTGACCAGGGACTTTTTTCTCCCTTTCAGTGCTAGTGACAAGGGATGTCTTCTAGAGTGCCTTAGTCCCTAGCAGATCAGTTCGATTTCTCATCTATTTGAGCTTACCAAGGCTTATCTCTTAGAATTTTCTATAAGTTCTGTTAAGCAGTAGATCCCCCCATAGTATGTTTTTGGGGCTTGAAGCCTGGATCTTTGGTCAACTGTAATGTAATCTAATGTAGAGTGTGTCGGTAGTCTTAGTCTTAAGTCTTGTGATGTTCTTGGATGATGAATTCACTTTGAGTCTGTAAGTTCATGTCTTGGGTTGCAGTAGTAGGAAGAGGCTCTGTGGCTGTGTGCAAAAAGGCCTAGTGGAGTCCGCAGCTGTGTGCAAAAAGGCCTAGTGGAGTCCGCAGCTGTGTGCGCGGACCCCTGCAACTGAGTGCTTAGGGTAGAGTTGGGATTGTATTTGAATAGAGGATTAATAAAAGATAAGTTGATTCTGGAATATTGTGTGTTTATTCTTCTGTTAGATTTATGCATCTCTTTACAGTTTTATGATTGCGCGCACTTGTTATGAATGTTAAATGGTTAATGAGAATACTGGGTACACATAATTAAGTCAAGATCTATAATAATAACATGATAAGGATAAAGGATCTAGATAGCACCTCTTCACGCTCTTTACAGAGCTGTACGAGAGAAATTACACAAGTTGGAGAGGAAAGACAATTGCGTGAAGCAATGCAAGCGTGTGGGATCGGTTCACGAAACTTCCTAGACTTCATCAAGACATCCCTAGGGTGAGGAAACCTAGTTCCAGCACCCTCCCATAGTACCTCGGGTGAGACCTCAATTTGTGCACCGTGGACTGTTGCCGAAAGGGTCAGTAGTTTCGGGATTTGTCTGGCTAAACCACTTCTAAACCTGGGTCACGCCCCAACAAGCCAACAAATGGTTCCATTGTAAGGACGGAGATCTACCTAAGGGATGCCTGATGTTGTGACATTGGAACCCCACAAAGGAGGAAATTGAAGAGCGGTTGGAAAAGAAGCTTCACGAGTTCATGACACAGGAAAACAGAACTCTGCAGATATCTGAGAAGAGGTGGCTAGATCACAATGTATATATAGAAATCTACGAGATCTTCTTCGTGTCCTTCCCTTCTGAACTATATGAGTGGATCGCGAGGTTAGCTGATAGATAGGGAAGGTATAAGCTCGATCAACCGATAGTGTGGACTCCAGATTTAGTGCGTAGACTAGAGACATTAGTAGATCAGGTTGTGCGACTTGTGGACCATTGGCTTGACCAGATAATAGGGGGAATTTATCATTGAGTTTGTGATAGACACGACCGTGAGCTATAGCAAAGCAGAGTGACATTTTCTCAAGGGACCGCGAGGTAGGCACATTAAATCACTGAATACCTAGATTAAGATGTTGTTATGTGAAAAAATGGGTGATGCGAATACATTAATGTTTGGAATGACGTGGAGTAGAAGGATCTACAAAGGGAGTGGGGAACTAAGAAACAGTCCCTTAATTTCACCTTCGTGAAAGAGTGAGGAAGAGCTCGCTCGAGTCTCTTTGAGAAGTGAGAACAGTTTGATAAGGAAGCACATTCCGCAGTTACCACCTCCACTTATGCCACCACCTACTTCACCTCCTTCCCCTCCATCTTCACCCACCCCACCTCCACCGAACCCATAGTTTAACATGCCAAGTCTGATCAAGCTACCTGTATTTAGAGGAGTAGGGAATGAGGATCTGGATTAGTTATGGTTTGTGGTGAGTGTAGTGTGGGAAGCAAAAGGGGTCACAGATGACAACATTAAGAAGGCCACATTGGTGAGCATGTTGCAGGATTGCGCACTGGAATGGTATATTAAGCACTCTAATGATCACCCAAATGCAGGAATAGCAGAGATCCAGAATGCGCTCAACTGAGAATTTAGCCGACTGAAATCAAAGACACAGTCAATCATTGGGTTCAAAGAGATAGCTACGCTTCCAGGTGAGACCCCCTGGGATCTGGATTAGAGGCTAAAGAGTATGATCCGCGAGGCTAATATAACCCTAACAGATGTGCATCATCATGCATAGTTTGTGGCATCTTTGACACCACACCTAAGGATGGTGCTGTCGCAGTAGAAACTTTCTACCTAGGCCGAAGCGTTGGAAATGGTGATGAGGTTTCATGAGACACTGATACAGGATCTAGGGCTGGGAGTTCAAAAATCCACATGCAACTATAGAATCTCTGCCTGCAAATGTAGATATTGAAGCAAGATAGGGCACCACAGCCAGAGGTGCGCAAGGAAGTGTGGTGCGTAAAATGCAAAGGCTAGAACCATGATAAGGATCATTGTCTAGTATTCGCGAACTACTTGGCAGGAGGGGGACCAATTCCATTGAGACCAGAGGCACAAGCAGGGCTAAGTGCGGCACCCAAACTATGGTGTGAGATCTATAAGATAAGGGGAAATCACAGGACGGACAGTTGCAATTTGTTGCAGAAGTATACATAGACTCCCTAGCAGCTGTTTTGTAATTTTTGTAGATCGGTGGGCCATGACGAGTGTACTTGTCACATCTACAAGTTAATGATGGATCAGACTCTTATAGAATGTAGACAAAAATGTGAGGCCTCGAACCAGCTGCGGGGATGACACGTGCTGGATTTTAGGGGTGAGGTTGAGGATGAGGAGGAATGGGTCTAGGAAGGTGTTGCAGACAGTTAATTTGTTACAATTGCGAAGGACTAGGGCACTACACCCATGATTGTACCAACCCAATGAGAGTATCATATTCATACTGTGCTCAATTTTATCATGAAATGGTAGATTGTCCTACGTTGATCGCATAGATGTGCAAGAAAGGGGTACTCCAGCTTACTCCGACTCCAAATATCCAAATGATGAGATCTGAACCCTGTGAAGAAGACCCCAACATGAACATGATGCTCAGGAGAGGCATGAACACAAGGGAAGATAAGGGGAAGCAGATGGAGGAAGATACATGGGTTCGCAAGGCTCCTATGAAGGAACCTGAGTTTGACTTGCAACGCGCAAAGGAGACGTTTATGGAAGCTGAGAAGAGCTGCGCGAAGGCCTCTACTTGAGGTAGTAAGGATCAGCCAGAGCCAAGAATGGATCCTTCTATGCTTGCTACCTTTTTAGAGAGATGCATGAAGCTGCAGCATGACAATAAGGCAGTTAAAGTACTACAAGAGCTGATCACTCGATGCACAGGGTTGGGAGAATTGTGCATAGTCCAAAAACTGTGAAGGCATGCATTGCGCACCGAGAGGGAAATGAGATGAATGCATAGATTGGCGAATATGAAATGGATCAGGTAATCCTAGACTGGGTTCAGATGCAAATGTGTTACTAAAGCAGACATGGGAACACATGGGTAGGCCCGCGTTGTAATGGTCCCCTATTTAATTATGCATGGCAAACCAACAAAAGATTGTGCCCATGGGGAGATTGCAAGGCATAACGGTTGATATCGAAGGCACGAGCACACAAACGGACTTTGAAGTAATAGAGATTATCAATGACAGCAATCCTTATCCCACGTTGTTAGGAATATACTAGGCAATTGATATGAATGGAGTCATCAACCTGAAGAAGTGGAAGATGATATTCGAAAAGAAGTCATTACGTGTAGTAAATCTGCTAGACCTAGCCGAAGGAGTGCATTACACTGAACTAGTGCGTGATGATGACAGTGACGATGAACTAGATTGTATTTACCAGATAACGGTGCAAGACTAGGATCGGGTGAACCTGCCTGTAGATGGGAGAGTCTCGTGGTAGTGCAATAGTTCCTATACTTAGGATTCAGATGAAGAAGTAGAATGTTGGCAGAACCGGTTGCACGAAGTGACAACGCTGAATTGCAACATGATGATTAGATCACTACAGTGCGTGACGACAAAAGGAAGGGAACTACCAACATATGATGGGGTAACAACGGTGGATGAATTATTAGACAAATTTGAAAGTGCAATACTGGAACATCAGCGGTATGGTGCGCTAGAATGGGCATTGCGCTCAACACCCACACGATGGTGGGGTACACATCAGAAGACCATTGAAGCTAGCACGAATGTAGAAGACGAATGTGCTTATAGTTTGGAAGTCCCCAGCATCGAACGAGAGCCAGGCAGCCAGGACGAAGCAGCTTGCGTGCCCATCTGTGTCGATGGGTGCAGATGAGTGTTGTGCAAGCACATCCCAGACTAAGGATAAAAAATCAGAACCAGACGCGGCAGCAGGAAAAGTGACGAAAATTCCACATTGGGGTTGTTGGGTGTGGAGCATGCTTATTTAGAGGTATTTGTTTCAGCCAGATGTATACCCTAGGAAGTTTGTACACCCCTCCATGCGGGCAGGTGCGGGGGGGGACTTGTTCTCCCCGCAGGGGTCTGGGGGGGCTAATCCCCCCCGACTGGGGGGTCCGGGGGCTAGCGGTCCCCCGGTGGGGGTTTCGGGGGCAGTGGCCCCGAAGCTAAAAATAGATGTAAAACTGCCTTGTAAAAGTATAGTAATTTCTAGTCAATCTGGGCCGTTCATTAGGCCGATGATCTGACGGTAGAACTTATGTTTAGTTTAGGGTTTTTCCCTAGAAGGAAACCCCTCTTTTTTGTATGAGGGCATTATATTGAGGTTGTGTAATAGATGTGTATTCTCTGAGCGAGAAACATCGAGGTGAGACTGTGAGAGAAAATAGAGGATATTACAGCAGATCTGATGTAGGTTGTGTCTCTTCATTTTGCTGGATAATAGAAAGAAAGGACTGGTTGTTCGGGGTGGAAGTAGCCCAAACTGGGTGAACCACGTATATCTGTGTCTCTCTAGTTTTATGCGTTTTCTGTGTTTATATTTATGCAATATTCTATTTATTCTATTTCTTTGTAATATATAATTTTCTAACAAGAGCATTCAAAGAGCTATGCAGAATCATGAACAATGTTTACCAGGCAAGACGAACTTACTAGGACCTGCACGTACCAGTGGTTTGATGGGCCTATAGGGCCATAAGAAAAAATCAGAACGAGGAAATAACCCCAACACCGATGAGAAGAGATGAAACCATAAGGGAAACAAAGAATCTCCATACTATAGTTCCCACAGTTAGGACAGTACATGAGGACCCGCGTAAAGGACTTATGCAGCTACAGGAAGTCATTCGGCGAGGGAACTTGAAACTTCATGAACTTGAAGAAGCTCGGATACGACTGAAGCAAGAAAAGTATGTTAATAGACACAAAAATTAGAAAACAAGAAATCAAAACCACGCAAATATGTCACGTCGACGGAAGGGCAAGACAAGATCCAGGCAGCCATACAACCACATTAGAAGATTGTTGCAGAGAATTTTTGGCTCTGCTACCATGGCTGCGACTGCACCACAAAGTAACCAGGGAGAGCACTGTTTAAGGAAGAACACGAGGCCCTGACTGGCATGAGGGTAGCTAAGGAAGGCCCGCGGATGAGGTTGCAAGTTGACTTGAGGCCTTGCACTGCAGGTGCGACCACCTGACTATCTGTAGGAAGAACAGTTGAAAGAGAGCGCAAGACTATAAAAGAGTCTATATGGGAGTTACACGAAAAGGAGGTTGTGCACAGGATTGGTATGTCACAGGGGCTACGGCCATGCATTGGGATTTGCGTTGCTGCATGAGTAGGCTGGGAGGTGACCATTGTTATCACTGTTCATGACAAGAGGTCCAATTTAAGGCAAAAAGGAGTGGGTGGTGGGCAATTAAGACACAAATTAAGAGCTAGATTTGGGATGATCTGCCACCAAAAAGTCATTAATGACTTGGATGTGGGGGGAAGGGTCAAATTCAAATTCAAAAGATGCTATAAACCCACTAGGGCTAGCCACAGGGCAACACTTGGTTGTTTGAGAATTGAGCAAGTACAGAGCACTAAGTGCCGCATACGCTTACCACCCTCAATTGAAGACATGATGACGACTATGAGAACAAGAGTGCGATTCAAGGAAATTACCCCAGAGCCCTATATGGTCTAGGAGGAGCCTGGTGATCAGAGCTAGTATTGCAACAAGAATGCTACAACTCCTGGGTTACCAGCTTTACTTTTATCAACCCAGTAGTTCGTAACAAACTTGGAAGCGTCGGTGCTATATGCACAAATACTAGTTCTCACTACAAGTTGTCACCTGGTCAGCTGGCACGAGATCTCTAGGAGCTCAAGCCAACTTCTATGGATTTCAGAAGAAGATCTATGTGTTATGAAAGGAAAGAAAGATTACTCTACAGATGCTACTCTAACTAAAGAAAGGAGAAAGACTAGAATGTAAAGAAAAACCTAGTAAACCCTAATTAACAAGCTTATTCCACTTTTTCCAAAAACCACTATGAAAACCATGAAAGAAATTCCATTACCTACTCAAGGAGGTATACAACATTTAACCATGCTATTTCTGGAAGTAAATAAGAAAAAAACATTTTTTTGGATTTTTATGTGTTTTATGTGAATTTAACATGCATCTAATGTATTGTGTGTGAGCGTGGTAGTGAACAGGTGACGTTAGAGGATTTTGGAGCTTGGGAGGATGTAGGATGGTGTGGAGGGGTCCTAGGAGGTCTTAGGTGGCCTTCTAGAGGCTTTTCCCACACTCGGCCTTCAAAATAAAGCCTAAGGTAAAAACTACAGGAGGACACAGGAAAATTATAGAAGGAAAACAGGGAAACTACAGGAGGCCGAGAGCAATTTATGTTGTTTGGAGGGTGTGAGAGTGGGTGGAAAAGGTGGATTAAGGTTTGGATGATGTGTTAGGGTGCCTAAGTTCTACCATGAATCACTAGGAGAGAGAAAGATGATTGGGTTTGCTCAAGGAGAGAGGAAGAAGTTCTACAAAAAATGAAGGTAACTAAGGCAGAATTGAGGTGAGATTTGGGAGACCTATAGGGCATAGATCAGATAGAGGGTATGATTTCTGGTAAGATGGCATACTGCTAGGAGAGATATAATACATAGAAAATGACAGTCAACCAAGAAAATCGAGCAACTAATGAAATGAATGCATCCTAGGAAAAACAGAGTTTCGCATTAAAATGGCCTAAACTATGATGTATAGAAGGAAATGCTGGGAAATGTTGTAAGAAAGGAAAGCATACAAAAGGACTATTACAAATCAGAAATTGAACATGATAAAGAAGATCAAAAGCAAAGCAAAACTGGACTATCAACCTACTAGAGAGCTGCAAATACTAGAAGTCCTAGGAATGAGGAAAATCTGTGTTTTTGGGGTAGAAAGAGAGTCTTTGCCTCAAATCATGGTCGCAGAGGGAGGAAGAGAAGCCAAGGCACTATTTCTAGCCTTTTGAATCTTCTTTGATCACAGCTTAACCTGCTACAGAAAGTACAAATGGAAGCAAGCTACTAAATCATCAAAAGAAACCTATTCTTAACCATAAGAGAAATACATCTAACAACAAACTAATCTACAAGCTGAAGTAAAGCATAAAAATACAAGTAAAGAGAATCTTAGTTTCTTGGATTGGGCCCTAACTCAAGAGCTTCAACCCTTTGAGGTAGCTCAGTGTTAGCTCAAAAAGGATTCCATCTTAATTATCAAAAAAATAGCAAGATTACATAAAACTGTCACAAAATACTAAGCTCGAAATTTGGGCAGAGTTTACACAAGAAAAAGTTCAACCCTAGTGAGTCCCTAGGCCTCTCTACTTATACATCTGAAGCTACCAATAGATTCCTTAAAATCAGGGAGGCTTGGTTCCCAAAACTCGAGATAACTATCAATCATCTTCCACTTGCTCGATTGCCTTCAAGTGCATGATTCGACTACTTGTACTTTGATCTAAATGAAAGGGAATTCGAAGTGAGGAGCAATAAATTTGGGAAATTCCTTCCTGTAAGTCCTCTCCTCTATCTACTTCGAGTTATTGCTACAGTTTGACCACTAGATCCTTGAATTTGAACTCGAAATCCATCAATAATCTACATTGAATACATGTTAGACCACATGGCATAATAACTAACTCAAAACACCCTATAAGCATAAATATAATCAGAAAATCATACAATAAGATAAGAGAATGGTTGATTTGACTAGGTTAGGAGGTAAAATGAGCCCATATAATTACCCATTTATGAGGCTCATCATCACCCCCCTATTGAAGGTGTTGCTCATCCTCTAAACAACCTAGTTAATCTCTTCATCTTTTATGGCCCTAGTGGCCTCCCTAGGATTCCAAGATTCTGGTGTGGTATGCTCATGTTCCCCGTAAAATCCTACCTTTCTGTCTATGACCTTCCACTAATCCTCCTGTTCTTCTTCTCTTCTTCCTTCCAGCATGCCTAATATGAGTGTAGGACTCAGTTTGAGGCCAATCCAATTGACCTTTAGCCTTTGCATGGAGCGCTTTTACATTTGCACTCTTTTCAATGCCTCCTTTAGCCTCATGGGGGAATGGTATTCCCTGATCTGCAAGTTGGGGGATAGGGTGTTCCATCTTCTCATGCATGCATGCACACAGTCCTCCCCAAGTAGCCTAAACATATCTTCAAAATGTGCAATGGCTTGTTCCTGATTGGCTAGATATTTAGGGGCAATATAAGGGTCATTGGAAAGTAGGTTCTGTGTGCTAATGAGTGCCATAGGATCTGATGGCTCAGCTCTTATCATCAATGGTTCATTCTGCTCTTTTATTAACAATCTTTTCATTTCTGCTGCCCTCAATTCTTCATGGTTCATCCATGATGCCATGCCCATTAATTGCAGATCCCCTAGCTTGGAATTGGGGTCCCACACATTTAGGTCTATGAGGCCCATGTTGTGTAGATAGAACTCTGCCATCTTTGCTTTGTCCTTGGAGGTGCTTTGGTCACACAAATCCATGAACTACTTGTAGTCTTGGAAAGGCATTGTGCCTCTCTATGCCAAAGTTTTTATTTGGAATTGAAGCCATTGATCTTTCAGGTAGAGGCCATAAGATCTGGCTAGTGTTCTCCATTGTAATGCTTCTATGGACAAGCTTGCCATGTATGCCAAATGAGTCTTTCTCTTGCAACTGCCTCCTTACTAATTCATTCTCATTATCAAGGTGGCTTCTTGTAGTGGCTTCTCTGTCTCTGAGAGCACTCAATTCCCTGCCCATTTCCCTGAGTTTGTTTCCATGTGGCCAATATCCTCAACTCCTTTGGACTTGGCTATCTGCATCCACCTATGCATTCTCACTCTCCCTTTTTCCAATTCGAAAAATAGTGGAATTGCAAATTTTTGTGGGATTATCTTGCCTCCCTATAGTGGTTTGTAATAGGAGTCAAGATTAGGCTAGGGTCAGGTTCTTGTAGCTCTTGTGCTTCCTCTTTCAGCTATTGCTTTCCTCCCATATTTTCGTCAAGTTTTTGTGTCTCCTGCAGTTTGGACAGTGTCTCCTGTAGGACTGTTTTGGCCTCCTGTAGGTCTGCTTTGGGGACCTATAGAATTGCCTTTCCTTTCCATGTAGAAGATCTTGGATTCCCCCTTTCATAGGTTATGGGTGTCCTAGAAGGATATTCTCTCACCTTGGCAGATGGTGAATCTTCAACGTTAATGGGAGTCTTTGATGAGGGCTTAGGTTTGCCTGTTTTAATTTTGGTACTCTTCCTTGCCTTGAAATACATGGAGGTTTGTATTTTCCTCTTCCACTTCTACTTGATTGGTGTGCTGAGGGTAGTGAGGGAAGTTGCTACTTCTCTTTCCCAAGCTTCAGGGGAATCTTCTCTTTGCTCTGCCCTCTCTACCTCCTTTTCTCCCTCTTCTGTCTCTTTTTCACCTTCCTGCTCTATCTCTTCAGCTTTTCCCTTCTCTGTTTCTTTTTTTTCCTCCTTCCTTTCTTGCTCTACTATGTCACCACTGGCTTCACCTTCTCCTCCTTGTTGTTCTCCCTCCTCACTAATAGCAGGACTGACATCATAGGTTGATGCCTTAATGTCATCCTCAGCTGTCATATTTCTGAAAACTTCCCACACTATAGGGATTGAAAGGGTATGGAGGGCTTCTTCTACTAGGATTTTGATTAGGCCATGGTGAGTTAACTGTTGTGAATTTCCTGCTTATACCTTGGTGTTGGAGTCAATAAGGGACTGAAGGAGAAAGTAAGGGATACTGAACTTTTGATGTGATGGGGTATCCATGCCATATCTCAATTCTTGGAGGATTTTGAAATGATATCCATAAACATTGTTGTGCCTCCCCTCACAAAAAATGTATTTGATCACTTGGTAGCTAACCTCATCCCAGGGATATGGTATACTAGCCCTCCTAATTCTATTTTTGTCTTCAATAGGGGTTTCATTATCTTGGAAAAGTTTCCTCTTGGCAACCTGGCCAATTGGTTTCTCATATTTACTCCAAGGCAACCCAAGAGGAAGGGTAGTGACCCTACTGATGAATTCAAGGGTTATTTCAATGGAGAAGCCTCTAATGGTTACAGTATCATGAGTTCTTGTGTGAGGGACCAGAGAGAGAGAAAATTCATGGGAAATTTCATCATCAAACCCTCTAAACTTCTCAAAGAAATTCATCCATTTTTCCCTTGTAAATATTTCCACCACTTGAGGACATGCATGGAGTCTAGTGGAGTTAGTGGGCTCTTTTCACATAAACCCCCCAGTCATACGGCTTGTACTTCTTTTGAAAAACCAAATATGGAGGTGGAGACAAATAACTTTGAGTGAAATAGAAAAAGAGAGGACACTGTGTTTTTTTCTAAACATAATTTTTTTAATGTATTTCTATCCTCTTAAAGACACATTTTATCTTTATTTTGAGACCAATTCTTTCACATTTTGATATTCAATAGAGGGCATGCATGAACCCTACCTCTTTAGATTGAAACTCGTGCCAAAAATCACGTTTTCTCCCTTCAAAATGACTCATTGCCCCTCCTGTAGAAGCGCGTTGTCCCTCCTGTAGATTTCTTGTAGGTGCTCCTGTAGATTTCCTGTAGGTGCACCTAAGAAAATGCCGAGAATAAGAATATGGAGGAAATCGATGGAGGATGGTGAATATGAGGCTATGGGGCCATAAGAAGACTGTTGTGTGGCTGAGTTATGAGGAGAAACTAAAGAAAAGGTGGTGAGAATGTGCAGGGAGGAGTGCTCATTACCTTTTATGGCTATTTTCTGTTATGAGTGTTGAGCTGGCAAGGTGTACATTTCCTAGATTAGGACCGTTGGTCCCCACCTTCTTGGTCATCATGACCCCCTCATAATCATCCCCTCATTACGGAATCAGAGTTAACTCTTCCTCCCACTACCTGTCCTTTGCATCTTTTGCTTGAGTTGATTGTGCACATGTGTGGGTGATATCTTAGTTAAGTTGAGTCAACTAAATAAAGGTGGCCAAATTAACTGGCCACCTTTCCCTCTTTCGATTTCAACCATATCATTGCCTTTGTATGATTCCTAATTACACAAATCTAGATAGAGGAGTGACTTAGCTACTTACCTGTGATCCAAGTGTATTTGCTGCCATCGACTCTGAGGTGTTGTGGCTTTCTCTGCTGCATGCCTTCATTTTCCTTCATGCATGTTCTCTCTACTTGCTGATGTGTTTTTGTGTGTTTTTGCAGGTTATTCTTTTGCTGGAGCTGAGCTACATGTGCCTTTTCAACCTTCAAATGTGTCGTCCCTTGCTGTTGGTGCTGGACTCCTATGGGATTAGCTGCTATAGGAATTCCTACAGGAGCTCCTATTCTTTATTTATTTCCCTATTCTTGGAGCTCGAGAATGATGCTAGAGGTGGAGACGAATGATGGAGGGATAGTAGGTAAGCTTCAGGAAAAGTTAATGGTGTCGTTTCCTCCTTTTATTTTTGATTTTTTTTTCAAAACTGAAAAACTGTTTTTTTGTGTTTTGTCTTGGAAAGGAAAAAAAATAATAATGATGTTTGGAGTGTGATGCAGGCTTGGAAATGATGGAAAGGAGGTTTGAAGATGGTAAGAGGGATTATGGGTTCCTCGTGAAGCTTTCATTGTCCCTTAAATTGCCTCCTATAGACACTTTTGGCTCTCTGTAATTCCTACACAAGCCTCCTATAGAAAAAACAAAGCTTCCTGTAGAAAACACAGTTTTGGAAGAAGAGGTATAGTGGGGTGAAATAGATGCCAAAAATGATGGAGGAAGGTGTGGAGAAGATGAGATGGATGCTGGTATGAATGTTAGGGTCCCCTTGGCACCATCTTCTGCTCCTTATAGTCCTCCTGCAAACCTGCAATTCAATAAAAATTCATTTTTCTTTCTCTCTTTTTTTTTTTGAAAACAACTAGGGTGCCTTAGAGAGGTTTTCACCTTAATTTCATGCCTTGGGTGCCTCCAAGGGATTTTTTCACCCAGAGTAGTAGGGCAGGGTGATGGAACCAGGTTTCCACACCCTAGGGATGTCTTGATGAGAACTTGGAAGGTTCGCGAGCAAACCTGCAGCCTCATGTCGCTCTGTACTGTTGTCATGCAGTTCCAGAACCAAGCACTCCTTTACCACTTGTTATTAATGATTTTATTATAGATCAGATCTACTTCTTATGGTATTTAATAAAACGTTTAATAGAAATAACCAGCGCACGTACCCAGAAAGGTTAGATTTTCACATAAACTCAGAACATAAGCACAAAACAAAGATCATAACAGATGCATAAACTAGAATGATAATAGATTCGTAATACTTCAGAACCAACTTAGATTGATTAATATCTTCAATTTAGTACAAGTTTCTTCCTACCCAGTGCACTCATCTGAGTGGTCCGTGCACGTAGCTGCAGACTTGACCAGGCCTCTACACACACAGCTACAGAGCCTATTCCACTACTATCCAACCCGACTTGGACTTACAGACTTAGATTCACTTTTGCCTTCACAAACCCATACATTCAAGATCCAAAATAAGAACTAGAACTGCCTTCTACCCTTAGAGCCTTGCTCTATTTATACATTCCCATGGTTTGCAAACCATGGTTAGGCCGACTCAACTTCTATTTTTCTACATTAGTTTCGGGTGGACAACACTTTGACTCAACCCATTACATATCACGCTCCACACACTTCATGGAGCCTTTACCATACTATTACCCAAAATTGTGGACCTTAAGCCCCAAAACCATTATGCGGGGGATCTACTACCCAACAGGCCTCCAACACAATCATGGTGACTTGTCTCAAGTCACACGGCTGGTGAAGAAATCTTCGCACGGATATCGTTTAACAACTTTTGCGCTTCACTTACACTTGCAAAAAAATATTCTGCCATCTGTTGTATCTATTCCACGCGAGCCACCAATGCATCAATATCAATCTCAGCTTGTCCGAGTTCATACACTACCTGCATGTGCACCACCTTTCTCTCGATGGTTGTGGAAACCGTGAATGCCTCATCAAGCCACGACTGGATGCATTCTTTAATCACTGCATCCTTTCGTCGTGCGGCATCAACTTGTATCTTGAGAGCTTGGGCCTCCCTCATCTTGGCCATGCTACATAATAGTGACCGACTTCCCAGTCCCCTTAACATTATCATAAGTTTGTTGTAGCTCCCTTGCCTCGATTTCCAACCGCTATAATGTTGGGTCTTCCTAAAGTGAAGTGACGGCTCTAAGTGATTGCTCTAACAAGTCGGTGTACCCTTGCATGGCGCGTGCTATTGTTTCCCGCCCGGACTGAATGGTGCTTTTCTGCTACTCTGTGACCTCTGGTGATGTAGAGGGTTGTGCCTTTAGTTTTAGTTCAGCGATTTACAAGTTGAGGGCCAACTGGATCCTCGCTGCTTCTTCCTTTGCTTCGCAGAACCCACTAGCCAACTTCTGGATCCATATGTCAATAGTTAAATCTGCCACAATCTCGAGCTTCGGGGCATGACAAGACACTTCTCCGAAAATTTGCTCCGTCTACCAATGTTGTGCAATGGCTTCATCACGTTGGAGGCTCAACTACTCAATGTTAATTCACTGCTCGCTGAGTACCTCCATCGCATGGCCTTCCCTCACGCGGAGCTCTTTTGTGACTCCGTCCTAAAGTTGGTATAAGCTTTCATGGGGGAGAGTGGCTAGATTTAACCCAAGCCCTATAAGCTGGCCTATGACCTCTCTGTCTAGTGTGTTGTCTGTTGTTCATGCTCCTATTGAGAGTGCAATGGCGTTAACCATTTTGGCCTACACCAACTGCTCAGCTGTTGACATACCTGTAGCTCCAGGGGTAGCGACTATTCGTGGCTAGAGGGTTCATGCTCTGATTTCCTGCAGCTGTGCATGGAGTGCCCCCAACACAGTCTTTTGCTCTGTCATGGCTTCGTCGAGTGTTTCTCGAGTGACGTCGTAGACTGTGTCTCCAATGTCATGTAGATCTCCTTTGGTTAAATTGATAAGTTCCCCCTCCAATTTGGATGCCTTCGCCTTCTTTCATGCCTTCGATCATTTTGTCGAATGCGGTCATTTTAGGGGTGAATAAGTGGTGGATGGTGCTCCTCCTTCTGTCTCTCCATCCCTTTCTGGCTCTAGGGTTACTTGCGGCCCGCTTTCACCCCTTGTTGTAGTAGCCCCTTGTGTTATTTCCCGGGTTACCTGTACTTCTGTCGTGTGCTGTTCATTTCGCTTTTGTTGTGCTAAGCACTTGGCCTTAGCCTTTTGTTTTTGAATGGTGGCCTCATCGCATCCCACCACATCTGGTCCATGCCACTCAGGTGGCCAGGTATCCATCTCTGCATAAACAACTTCCTCAGTGGTAATGAAGGGAAGTGTGGACCATGTCTGATCTGGATCCTTGCGCGCCCTGATGTATACATGGTTCATATCCACCTTAAACTCAGTTTCACTCTTCACACTATCATATAATTCTGTAGATAGACAGGGTTGCTGACTGATTCACTATCGGATGCTCGTGTCCATCAGTATCCAGAAAAATCTTGACTCCTTGGATTCTAGCGGCGTCCTTCGTCACCCAAAGCGACTCGTATCTTGCGGCCTATGGCCAATCCTGGTCCAGCGAGGGAGGCTGACAATATTTGGGTAGTTCACTTGTAACCAATAGGATGGATAACAACAAAAACGCATAGTGGAAGGCCTTACCCTCCTCCTGGGCCTCCCTACAATTGTTCAGGAATTCGTCACAGAGGAACTGCACCCAATTAAACTGTTCCCCTTGTTGGTATCATCCCAAGACCCTTTTTCCTTCCCAAAAACATGTCATTTATCCATAAATTTTCATCATATATCCCTCAAAATCCTTGAATATTGATTATTAATCGTTTTATAGTTATTAAATTGCATAGAAATTAATTTAGGGGTTTTATGTTCAAGAATTGGAAGTTTTTGATGACTTGGTTACAGGAAGTACCTACATCCTGTAATGAGCTTATCGTTTGACATGTGGCGCAGCAGATGAGCTAGAACGAAAGGCATGGGCGAAAAGAAGAATGTCCAAGCATGGACAAACACCTCTCTCCCAGCCAAATCGAACCTCCTATGTATGCGGTCAACTCAAGTCAAAGTAGGGCACTCTGACAGACAAAAGCAGCAACAACATTGTTCCATTTTTATTTTAGTTTTTTTTGTTCTTTTTGAAACACTTGGCATGGAAACATTTTGAAAAGGCTTATGTGATAAAAGCGGCAACAGCCGAATGTACATTCATTGTATTGATGACATGGCTGTGCGTACGCATATGTAAATACAGTCAGGGTTATGTTTAGAGTTTAGTTGTTGAATTGTTGAATCGTATTTCTCAGAACAGAGTTTTAAGTTAATACACAGACCTATTCACAGTCACGACGTGTGTATACTTCTTGCGTTGATTTGATAGCTGATCAGTTATAACCAGTATACCCTTAGGCGCGAACAGGCCCTGCGTTCTTCGATTTGTATACTGTTCATTTGTTTTGTTACATTTCAATTATCACATGTTCGCACAGCATTTATATTGGATTCGATTTATATAGCATATGGTTTGCATCACAGTACGATTACATAGCTTTCGATTTACACAGTTCATGGTTTGCATAGCGGTTACATAGTTTTTTATTTCAATAGCCTTTGATTTTCATTGCATGTCTATGGTGTGCGCTTATGAATGGTTTATGGTTATGTTGAATGGTCAGCACTAGGATCTGGAAGGGAGTCTTGTAAGGGATTCGATCCCTGTGTGACTTATAGAGACATTATTATAAACTCTGTTTTTCTTCACAGTTCATTTATGCTCTTTTTATATAGTTTGATAGTGTAAATATCTTTGCATGCTGTGTGTGTTTACCAAACAAGGGTTTTCTGAGTGATATCTCTGTAAGGAGGTTAAAATAATTGTTACAGTCATACACAGTACTTAGGTTCATGGTTTGATTTGATAGATGCATCTCATAACAAGCACTGTAATCAAGCATATCAGTAGGGTAATCTAGGTGTGTGAATGATAGGCTACATATTCCGGTCTTCCGTAAAGAAGCCTTGTATCCTACATCCTAATCACTTGGCCAGAGATTCTTTATGTCTATATATTTTAGACCATGCCTCTAAGCTTACGCACCTTGGTCGATATTAAATATAGAGTCTAGTCTAGTACCCTAGCTAGAACCACTACATTTTGGCGCCGTTGCTAGGGAGGCGTACGTAAAGGATTCAAGCAAAAATAAAAAAAAATTCAATACACAAAAACAAACAAAAACACAGTTAGAAATCATGTTCATTTATGCCTAGACTTAGGGACAATCGAGGGAGATTTGTAAGAACCCCCCACCATCTCAAAACTAACCCATCATCATCAGGAGTAGACTCTCCAGGGAATACAAAACCATCTGAGGAGGATATTCAAACATTGGCAGAAAAATTTTATTCAGGACAGCACATTACTCTTGCTGAGAGGGAAACTCTATTTGCATATAAATCACAGCAGCAACACTTTCCTAAATCTTCTACACAAGGGAAAAGTAGTACCATTACCAAGCAATCTTCCTTTCTCTCTTTTCCACCAAGAGACACCAAGAGACCAATTAGAATGGCTGAGGAGGGATCTGGATCAGTTCCCCATCAAGAGGAGGAGGAATCAACTTTTAAATTCCCTATACAAGAACCACAGGAGGATGAGGAGATTAAAATGAAAAATATACCCCCATCCGTGCTACCCAATTTCTATGGTATGGCTTCAGAGGATCCGGACTCGTTCTTATTCGAGTTTGACATTGTATGTCGAACTTACGGCTATACGGATGATGCTCATAGACTCAGATTATTTCCAGCCACATTAAAGGCAGCAGCCTTGAAATGGTTTATGGGGCTAGGTGAGAATGCCATAGTAGATTGGGATGGCATGAGGAGAATATTTCTGAGGAAATATCAGCCTTATTGTAGATCCAAAGACTCTAAAGATGACATCTTTAGAATGAGTCAGCAGGAGGATGAAACCTTAGAAGAATATCTAGAACGGTTTGTCTATAACTTTCAAAAATCTAAACACCGAACAATGCCTCCTAATCTAGTCCGCACAATATTCTTGAAAGGTATCCGGGAAGAATACATGGATGATCTCAACTTAATGGGCAAAGGTGACATCTTTGCCTTACCCTTTGAAGAAATAGCTGAACTGTGTGAAAAATATTCAAGAAGTAAAGCCAAAATGGGAAAGAGAACCTTGTCATCTAGGGTCACAAAAACTGCCTCTGCTAGTGTCACCCGGGCTGAAATTGGTAATCTTTTAGAAGAGTTCAAAACAGATTTTTTGAGCACTCTAGGGAACCAAATTGATACCTTAAAAGCCAAAAAGAAACAAGAGGAAGAGGACAATATCATGGCTATTTTCTGCCCCAAGTGTCGCAAGAAACATGCATTAAAAGACTGCCCTCTAGAGAATATCCAAGTATGTGCTTTCTGTACTGAGCATCATGATATGTTTAACTGTCCTAAAGTTAAAATTTTGCAGAACTGTAACATGGCAGCCAGCACAGAGATGGAGAACGTGTACTACATGGGTGCAAAGCGACCATGGCAGCCAAGGCAAGCACCCCAAGGTATGTTTCCTAATCAAAATATGCAATTTCCTATGAATGATCAGATGTATGCACAAAACTCATGGAATATACCTATGCCATGGCAGCATGGAAACCAACAACAAAATCAATGGAGACCGTCTCAACAGTATTCCCAATCCTACCATCCATATCCTCAATCATACCCACCTTACCCACAGTCATATCAGCAGTACCAACAGCCATATCCATCACACTCACATCCATATCAGCAGCACCCTCAGCAAGTTGTTTATCAGCCCCAACCCTCTCAACGGACCTTGCCTGCTCCTCCACAAATAAATGTACCACAACTTCAATTTCCAACTAACCCACAACCTCCCAGACCCACACAAATACCTGCTCAAACTGTCCCAAATCCGAACAATAGAGCAGAGAGGCCAGCCTATAATGTAGAGGAAGGAACTTCCTACTCCACACTGCCTTTGCAAAACATTAATCTGAGGTCTGGTAGGGTGCTTCAAAAGGATTCTCCAATAACAGACCAGCAAGAAGAAAACTTAGAAAAAGAAAATGAAATGACAACTCAAACAAAACCAAGCAGTGAAACCAAGGACAAACAGATGCAATCACTGCAACCACCTTTTCCAGACCGTTTGGTTCAAGTAAAACCACCACTGCCTCCACCACAATTTGATGTCTTGGACGAACTTAAAAATGTCTACATAAAAATCCCTTTGCTGCAAGCTATAAAGGACATTCCTATCTACACCAAAGCCATCAAAGACATGTGTCTCAAGAAACCTGCTAGAAAGAGGATTGATCCTCAGACCATTCATGTTTTAGGAAATTTAGCAGGCCTTATGACCAATACCATCTCCATGGAGAAGTATGTTGATCCGGGCATTCCAAAAGTGACCACCATCATTAACAACATACGGATTCCAAACACTTTGATAGATCTAGGAGCCGCAATCAATGTCATGACCCTTGAAACCATGAGAACACTCCAGCTTATGAATTTGCAACATACCACGATTGTTCTTGAACTAGCTGATAGGTCCAAAGTCATTCCTGAGGGGATTTTGGAAGATATCATTGTCTCACTGGACTCTTGGGAGTATCCAGTGGATTTCCTAGTCCTTCAACCCAAATCCAATCTAGGAGGACATCATATCATTCTAGGTAGACCATGGTTAGCGACTGCTGATGCATTTATTGGATGCCGATCAGGTAACATGATTATCTCTAGAGGGACCGAAAGGAAACAACTCACCCTCTATCCATCGGCACAATCACCTGCAGTAACACATAACTTGTGGCTTGATGATAAATTTAATGACAAAGAGGAAGTACAATCTGTTTTTAGCATTGACCAGATCTATGATTTCCACGAAGACAATAATGATTTGGTAGAACTATTTCTTTCTCAACCAAATGTATCTGAAAATTTGAGAAATGAACAATATAATGCTGCAAATGTACTTCTGGCTCAAAACTTTCAAGAAACATGCACTATCCACTCCTTGCAATCTACATTTCATGACATCTTTCCAGTTCAATCCATCACCAATACACAGAGTCAAGTCATAGAGATCAGTCCAGGGAAAACTTTGAACATAGGCAACCACCTAGACTCATCTCAACAAGAGAAATTGATTAGACTCTTGACGAAATACCAAAAAGCCTTCGCTTGGGATTACACTGACATGCATGGGATTCACCCCGACACATGCACTCACCACATCTACACTGATAGCACCATTAAACCGGTGAGGCAACCGCAAAGAAGAATGAACCCCATGCTCCAAGACATTGTCAGAGAGGAGTTGCAAAAACTTTTGAGAGTCAACTTTATATATCCTATTTCCGACAGTCAGTGGGTATCCCCATTGGTTATTGTGCCCAAGAAAAATGGAAAGTGGCGCATCTGTGTTGATTACAGACAGCTGAACAAAGCAACGCTTAAAGACTACTTCCCACTGCCATTCATTGATCAAGTGTTAGACACCCTAGCCGGCAAATCATCATTTTCCTTTCTTGACGGTTTCAGTGGCTACAACCAGATCCGGATTGCCTCTGAAGACCAGGACAAAACCACCTTCACCTGTCCTTGGGGCACCTATGCCTACAATGTTTTGCCATTTGGACTTTGTAACGCTCCAGCTACATTTCAGCGAGCTGTGTTAGCTATTTTTGCTGATTTGATTCATGATTGTGTTGAAGTGTATATGGATGATTTTTCAGTATATGGCAATTCTTTTGAACATGCATTAGAAAATCTAGAGAGAGTTTTGAAAAGGTGTATTGAAGCTAACCTATCCCTCAGCAACGAAAAGTGCTTCATGATGTTAAATGAAGGGATAGTGTTGGGCCATTATATCTCTTTTCAAGGCATCCAGGTTGACCCAGCCAAGATCCAGATTATTGCCGATTTGCCTATTCCACAGAATCAGAGAGAGGTAAGAAGTTTTCTTGGCTATGCTAGTTATTACCGCAGATTCATTGAGCATTTTAGCAAGATAGCCTTACCTTTGTTTAAACTTTTAGCCAAAGATGTACTTTTCAATTGGACTGCGAACTGCCAACATGCATTTGAACAACTCAAAAAGAAACTATCTACCGCACCAGTCCTGAGGGGGCCTAATTGGAGTTTACCATTTCATATTTTTACCGATGCATCTGACACTGCAATAGGTGCATCCTTAGGACAAAAAGAAGAATCTTGTACATATGCAATTTATTTCATTAGTAAAAATCTCACCCCTGCCGAGCTAAACTATACAGTTACAGAAAAGGAAACACTTGCCATCATTTATGCTGTGAATAAATTTCGCCATTACATAACTGGTTATGAAGTCTTTGTACATACTGATCATTCTGCCATTCGACATCTCATGAATAAACCAATAACTAGTGGCAGAGTTACCAGATGGTTACTATTGTTACAGGAATTTAACATCACAGTGTTAGATAGACCAGGCAAAGAAAACCAGGTGGCAGATTTTCTGTCTAGACTGCAAAATCCAGGTGAGATTGTTCCTGTTGAGGATTTTTTTCCGGATGAGCACTTATTTGCAATTTCCATAGTAACTCCTTGGTTTGCTGATTTAGCCAATTACTTGTCTACAGGTAGAACACCTCCACATTTCACTGCAAAGGAAAGGAAAAGACTGATCAAACAAAGTGCTAGATATTCATGGCTTAATGGCGATCTCTTTTACACTGGTTTTGATATGATCATTAGGAGATGTGTACGAAATGATGAGGTAATTGACATTTTGAAATCTTGCCATGATGAACCTTGTGGTGGGCATTTTGCAGCGAAGCGGACAGCCTTCAAAGTTCTTACTCTTGGATACTACTGGCCATCCATTTTCAAGGATGCCAAGAAGTATGTAAAGAGTTGTGACAGCTGCCAAAGAATGGGCAGACCAACAGCTATCGATCAAATGCCCCTGCAGCCCCAAGTTCACTTGGAACCATTTGATAAGTGGGCTCTGGACTTCATAGGACCTATCAACCCAGCCTCTAATGGTAAGAAGTACATCCTAGTATGTACTGATTACGTCACCAAGTGGGCAAAAGCAAAAGCACTGGTAAGAGCAACCGAGCACACAATAGTCAATTTCCTTTTTGAGGAGATCTTTGTGAGGTATGGAGTGCCAAGAGAAATTGTCACTGATCAAGGTACTCAATTCACCTCAAAGCTCATGAAGGACATCACAGACAAGTACCAAATAAAGCATAGGAAAAGTACCCCCTACCATCCACAGGCCAATGGGCAGGTGGAATCAACCAACAAGACCTTGGAGGGGATCATTACCAAAACTGTTGCAATGAACCGGAAAAACTGGGAAGAAAAGCTCAAAGAAGCACTCTGGGCTTACCGGATTACTTGGAAAGATACCATTGGATTTACACCATACCAATTGGTGTACGGTAAGGATGTCATGCTTCCTATTGAATTCCAAATTCACACTTTTAAATTAGCTGCAGATTTACTAATTGATTTGGATCAAGCACAAAAGGAGAGAATCCAGCAGTTGAACCAGCTGGATGAGCTGAGGCAGCAAGCAGAACAAACCACCATCCTCATGCAACAGCACAGGAAGCAATGGCATGATTCACACATTAAGAAGAAGCACTTCAAGGAAGGTGACTGGGCTCTGCTTTTTGATTCAAAATTCAAGGATCATAAAGCTAAGTTCACCACCCATTGGATGGGCCCCTATGAAATTGTTCAGGCTTATGACAATGATTCAGTAAAGCTCCAAACTATTGATGGCGAAGGTCATTCCTTCACAGTCAACGGTCATCGCCTGAAGCTGTACAACAAGCCCATCAGCAAGCAAGATTTTCTCCATACACTATCTCAGCAAGAAGAGGTTGAGATACTGCAGCCCTCAGCTGCAGTATCACTGCCTTAGTTTCATTTCCTTTCAATTTCAAAATCAAAAAGAAAAAAACAAAAAAAAAAAAAAAAAAACAAAAAAATAATAAAAAAATAAAAAATAAATAAAACAAAAACTAAAAAAAAAAATAATGGGTTAGATGTGAAAACCAGTATCTGGCACAATCTAACCCCGAATTCCTACCTGAAAACCAATTTATTGGCGGGTATGAATTCTCTTTCTTTTGTTCATTGTTTCATTTCTCAGTTGAATCATGACTTGAGGACAAGTCAACCTTTCAGTCGGGGAGAGAGGCATCTGTTCTGTTACTTTTATCTCTCCCTTGTAAATACTTCAGATTTCTTATTCTATATTTCACTGTAAATTTCCAACAGCAGCTTGTTACCAGCAGTAATTCCAGACTTTAACAAATAAGTTGTTCTGTCATGATTTTATTTCAGAGGGACCTGGTTATAAATATTTTGCAGGGGGACCTGTTCTGTTCAGACATCTATGCTACCAACACCAGTAGTCCAACACCAGCAGTCATGGGACCTGTTTAAGATTTTCAGAAGGGACCTGTTAAAGCAATTGACACCTGTTAAGACATTCCAACCAGCAGTAATGGGACCTGTTTAAAACATTCAGTTGGGACCTGTTAAAACAAAGTTTTGACACCAAAGGCTACTTCAACAGACTTCCACCAAGCTTTTACAAGGATTTGGGCACCAACACTTCAGAAAATGGCAAGCTCAGTGAACCTGTAACAATACAAAGAGCTGCATGAACACCTTCAGTTTTCTCAAAGGACCTGTTACACTTAGTTTTCTTAAGGGACCTGTACATTCAAATCTTTCAAAGGGACCTGTTATATCTTCAAAAAAAAAATTCTCAAAAGACCTGTGCATTCAACCTCCCTCAGAGGACCTGTCAAAAAGAACAGTAAAAAAGAATTAGCAACTCAGCATGTCAAATGATCAACAAAGGAGTAATGTATTTCTGTTCTTAAACATTTAATTTCCTAGATTGGTTTTTAATGTAACTTTGGTGACTATAAGCTGTTGTAATTGATTTCAAGGATACCTATATGCATCAATCTATCACCCTTATCCCACCAATTCTCATCATTCCCCTACATTAACCTATCCATACCCAAAAAACCCATTTACCTTGTCATATACCCTACAGGCATACCAACATTCTCTATGTGACCGAATACTCATTGAAAAGGGCATGTGGTGAGCTGTGTATTTTTAAATACAAATGATGAGATAGATGTGGAAGTGGCCTATATACAGTCAAATCATAATAAGCGGCTTATATATTTTGCTCCACACTCAGCCGAATCATAACTTCGCCACCCAGCATTATAGCCCAGCACTATGGGTATGCTCTCAGCGTTCTTGTGATAACATGCATGCAAGCGTACAGCACTCTGTTTTTAAATGAATGATTATATGGTGAAGTGAGTACAGGGTTATTTCATCACCCTTTCCACCCTCGATTCCCATAACTTCCAAGGTGAGAATCAAAAGTAAGGAGCGCGAGGAGATTATTATCATTTGGGTGGAGTTACAAAGTGAAAATCTGAAGCAAGGAGCGCCGAGGAGAGTATCACCGTTTGGGGTCGGTTTACACAGTGAAACCAGTGAGCGTCGAAAAGGGACAGCATCACCATTCTATTTCTAACTCCCATCACAGTCATATCGACCGGTCAAGCACCATATTGAAGACTGAAGGAAGCGATATATACCAGGTAACCAACTCGACATTCCTGTGCTTAAATTTTAAAGAGTGTAGACAGAGAAGGGTTAGAGGCACAACCCTCTGCCATCACCATGACTAATAGGGTCGAACCCAGTATATTTGACAGCTCACAATACCATAAGGATTGCATTGAGATTCTTAGAGAAACACAGTGGTTACCTTTTCTGGAAAAATTCCATGGGAGTAATGAGGAAATCACCAAACAATTTGCCTTCACCTTTAATGGAGAAAAGGCCCTAATAGGCACCTTCTCCTTCAGAATCTCAGAGGATACTATAGCTCAAGCAATTGGAATTAGTCCTGAAGGAGAGAAGTACTTTAAAACCAAACAATTCAAGGAGAAATCATGGACACAGTTCATGTCCAGATCTAGAGTTTCCTCGGTAAACTGGAAGAAGGGTGTTCCAAGAAGCTGGTTAGTTCATCCTTGGGATGAAATGGTTTACATTCTTCAAAAGTTCATAACCTGTGAAGGTAGGTATAGTATTGTTTATCTATACCACATCAAGCTACTCCTCCATTTAAAGAAACAATGTGTAATCAGTGTGCCATATTTTCTGCTGCAAAGTTTAACAAAGATGGCCAAAACTATCCAGAAGAAAAAGGGGAATGAAGACAAAAGCCTGTACCATTTTGGCCTAATTAAAATCCTCATTGAACATGAGTTGCAGAAGCGAGGGAAGCCATGGAAAGAATTCTTAGTTGTCAATCAAATCAGAGATGAGGACGAAAAAGAGGAAGTGCAAGAAGATTCAGGGTTTATGAAGGACATTGATGAGGAAATTCCAGTGTCCAAAGCCAGCAGAGCACCTCTACCTGTGGGCAGCATAAGGACCAGGAACATGCAAAAAGAGGATGCCAAGAGGGCTGAGAAAGACAAAATTTTTACCACCTACTCACGAAGAACAAGGAGGACACCAAAAACTCAGCTGCAAGAAGACCAATTTGAATCTCATGCACCTGCACAAATGGATGTTGAGAGTGGTGACCATTCACTACCAGCACCAGAAGTTGACATGGAGGTAGAGAGCCATAACAAACAGGAAAAATGTTCACCACCTCCCACCAAAAGACAGAAGAAATTAGAAAAACAAATTGAAGAATTGAAGGAAGAGCTCATGGAAGCTAACATGTTGGAAAAAGTTATTAAAAGGGAAAATGAAATGCTCAGGGCGCAAAGCAAAGAAACACAGAAAACAAATGAAAAACTAAAGGAAAGAATCAGTGAATTGGAGACTGAGCAAACTGAGATTTCCAACTGGGCCACTAAGTGGTACAATCAGATAAGGCTCTTAAAGAAAAATATAAAAAGTTAAAGCAGGAGCTCAAGGGACAGAAAGATCATCAGGTGCAGAAGAATGTATATACCTTGCTCAAGGCAGCAGAGATCCATGCAGGGACAGAGTTCAAGGGGAGTACTTCTGGGATAGCATGAGGACATGCTAAGTCCTTAAGTCGGGGAGAGATGTTGGTATCATCCCAAGACCCTTTTTCCTTCCCAAAAACATGTCATTTATCCATACATTTTCATCATATATCCCTCAAAATCCTTGAATATTGATTATTAATCGTTTTATAGTTATTAAATTGCATAGAAATTAATTTAGGGGTTTTATGTTCAAGAATTGGAAGTTTTTGATGACTTGGTTACAGGAAGTACCTACATCCTGTAATGAGCTTATCGTTTGACATGTGGCGCAGCAGATGAGCTAGAACGAAAGGCATGGGCGAAAAGCAGAATGTCCAAGCATGGACAAACACCTCTCTCCCAGCCAAATCGAACCTCCTATGTATGCGGTCAACTCAAGTCAAAGCAGGGCACTCTGACAGACAAAAGCAGCAACAACATTGTTCCATTTTCATTTTAGTTTTTTTTGTTCTTTTTGAAACACTTGGCATGGAAACATTTTGAAAAGGCTTACGTGATAAAAGCGGCAACAGCCGAATGTACATTCATTGTATTGATGACATGGCTGTGCGTACGCGTATGTAAATACAGTCAGGGTTATGTTTAGAGTTTAGTTGTTGAATTTTTGAATCGTATTTCTCAGAACAGAGTTTTAAGTTAATACACAGACCTATTCACAGTCACGACGTGTGTATACTTCTTGCGTTGATTTGATAGCTGATCAGTTATAACCAGTATACCCTTAGGCGCGGACGGGCCCTGCGTTCTTCGATTGGTATACTGTTCATTTGTTTTGTTACATTTCAGTTATCACATGTTCGCACAGCATTTATATTGGATTCAATTTATATAGCATATGGTTTGCATCACAGTACGATTACATAGCTTTCGATTTACACAGTTCATGGTTTGCATAGCGGTTACATAGTTTTTTATTTCAATAGCCTTTGATTTTCATTGCATGTCTATGGTGTGCGCTTATGAATGGTTTATGGTTATGTTGAATGGTCAGCACTAGGATCTGGAAGGGAGTCTTGTAAGGGATTCGATCCCTGTGTGACTTATAGAGACATTATTATAAACTCTGTTTTGCTTCACAGTTCATTTATGCTCTTTTTATATAGTTTGATAGTGTAAATATCTTTGCATGCTGTGTGTGTTTACCAAACAAGGGTTTTCTGAGTGACATCTCTGTAAGGAGGTTAAAATCATTGTTACAGTCATACACAGTACTTAGGTTCATGGTTTGATTTGATAGATGCATCTCATAACAAGAACTGTAATCAAGCATATCAGTAGGGTAATCTAGGTGTGTGAATGATAGGCTACATATTCCGGTCTTCCGTAAAGAAGCCTTGTATCCTACATCCTAATCACTTGGCCAGAGATTCTTTATGTCTATATATTTTAGACCACGCCTCTAAGCTTACGCACCTCGGTCGATATTAAATATAGAGTCTAGTCTAGTACCCTAGCTAGAACCACTACACCCCTTCTGCACATCGTTCAGCTAACGTGACGACTATTGTTGGCACCTCGTTGCCTCGACTCATCACTTTCCTTGCCAACAACTGGGTAGCCACGTAGACCCCCTTGTCCTCGATACTATCAATACCATATCCCCTCTTCTTTTTCTCCAATTTGAATTTCTGTTTCAAGGCTTTCATCATCGTCAAGTTGCCTCCCATACCAACTATTTCTGTAGGGTCCCTTCTTTCACAGGGATGCTGAGATATCCTATGAACAAGCTCCGCTTTCATAGGGATGGGTTTATAAAGTATCCATCATGTACCCGGCATAGTAATTGTCTGATGACCAGAATTGTAATGAGGGGCCGATAAAAATGTGGAATTGACAGGAGGTCCCAGTATTCAAATTTTATGATAGGGATGCGTCCGGCTGCCGATCCCTTGAACGGAACCCCTTCAGGGAGGGACGGGGTGATAAGTATGTTATCAACAGCATCTAGATCTTTAGGTATTGGGGCATTCCCTTTCCTTGGGGGAACATACTTAGGTCGTTTTTCTGGAGCCCGAACTGGTTGGATATCTTCTTCCATCTCTTCCTCAGGTTCTATTTCTTTGATCACGGTTGGAGGGCCCTCTTCCTCTTCATCTCTCTCAATCATAATGGTTTTTCCTTTTTCTACCATCGACAACTTACCAACTCGTGGATTTCACAGCGACGTTTGGACCGGTCTTGCTGCCTATGTGATCTTCTTGGTCCACGGCATCTGAGGTGATTTAGGGATCTCAGCTATACTTCCTTCCTATAGCGGGGGGTTCTGTGTCAGCCCCTTGGCTATTTCGTGCATCTTAATTAGGTTCTCTTGCATCTCCTTTGGAAACCTTTTAAACCATGGGTTATTTCTCAGGAGTGACTCATCCATCTTCTTCTTGTTGGTTTGATAATAATATGTCGTAAGATGAAAAGTGCCAAGGGTTGTTGGAAGACAAGCTTTATATGCACATTTGGATTTACATTCAACCATTCCCTCCATTTGTGGCTCATTAATGCGATTTTGGGGGTAACTCCCTTTAGTCTTGTATCTTAATGGCCTGCCGCTCACTCCTCGGTGTCTTAAATGAGACATCTTGTCATGAACAGTATCTGCAACGGTCAACTTTCATCTTTCCCCCATGGCCGCGAAGTCCTTGCTATGTGGACACATTCTCTACTTCCTACTAGCCCTGCACGCCACATCCGAACTGTGCAACCCGCCTACAAACTTCTTTATCGTCCCTCACCCTCTTCCAACTGCGGAGAGTGCTGAGACTGGGCCTCCTGCAGATAATCAGGTGGTCGTGTGCCTCATGCGAGCCTTCCTCTTCCCTACTAGCCCAAGCTATGGGCACCCTTCACATACCTTTGAAGTAAGTCGCACCGCGTGTGCTATGCTTCCCCATTTAGTAGGGTAAGGTGGAAACCATGATAGCAGGGTCATAGCTTGTTCTAGCATCGTAGGAGGGCCGGCCAGATCCGGTCCCCTAATTCTCACATTCGTAGCCCATTTGTGTGACTTTCCTTTGTATGTTGTTGATTTCCTCATCCAGCATTGTGCTTTTCCTCTCCAGTCGTGCCCATTGTTCATTGATTTCGTGAAGCCTTCTACTGCTGCGCCGAATGGTTCTAAGCAACCGTCGGATTTCTTCATCCCTGACCTCTGTGAAGGTTACGATCAGGGAAGTGGCTTCAATTTTCTTGGTTCCCTCTTGTCTCCTCGCCCTTGCCCTCCTTTGTGTGTTGTTGGTCTGATAACTCCAACAAACCCTTAGGACATGAAGCTTCCTATTAACTCGTCTTCATGTGTGAATACTATGCATGCTTCCACCTGTTGTCTCGACTGCTTGGGCACGGACAGCTGGAATGTGTCGTTGTTCCTACTGTCATGATGGACTCAGATTTCTAATTCTTAGTCGGGTGGGCATTTGCACCACATATATCTGCACCCTCTACGGTCAGTGGACGTTTTTTCCTTCAACTTGTACACGTGTTCAGCTTCCATATCCACGCCCAGTCCTCCTAGTCTTCTGATGTGTATTCCACCCTGGTGAAGTTGTCAAGCGCAGCAGCCATGGGTGCGCATCGTGCCCTTTCTATTCCGATATCACCTTTTCATGGTGATATTTGGCTTCCTTCGTTCGCATTGTACCTTCATCGGTTGGCAAGTCCCTTACTTCAGATGCTATGCGTCGCAACGATCTAGTCATGATATTACAATTTAGTGTTGTTACCTCCTACAATCAGTTCTACCATCAATCTATCTCTTCATCATAATCCGATGAGTAGGAACTATCGCGCTCCCATGAGGTTCCCTCGACCGCTGTCGGATTCACCCAGTCCTGGTCTTGCGTTGTTATCTGGTAGATGCAATTTAGTTCATCATTAGTGTCCTCCTCGTGCATAGGTTCAGTGTAGCACGTGCCTTCGACAGGGTCCAACGGAACTATAACACGTCGATAATTCTTCTTGAATATCATCTTTTGTCTTTTTAGGTTGATAACCCTATTCATGTCTGTGGCCCAGTCTATTCCTAGTAGTGCAGGGTACGGGTTACTGTCATCCACAATTTCTATCACCTTGAAGTCCATCTGTGTACTTATGCCTTCAATGTCCACTGTCACCCCTTGCATCTGTCTCATAGGTAAGATATTCTATTGGTTAGCCATCCGCAAATGAATAGGAGACCACTGCAGCATGGGCCTACCCATGCTCTCCCACTTTTGTTTTGGTAATACATTCGCGTCAGATCCCAAATCCAGGATGACTTGATCCATCTCATATTCTCCAATTTGGACCATTAATCGCATCTCCCATCTGGTATGCAAAGCATGCTTTCCCAGCTTTCGGATCACACGTGGCTCTCTTGACCTTGAGCACCTAGTGATTAGTTCCTGTAGTCCCTTTACTACCTTATCACCACATGGCCCCGCGGCTGAGTTGAAGCCTCGTGCCTCAGTCTGCACTCAATAAACTGGGGTTCTTTCCATCATTAGGTCACAGCTCCAACACACTCGCTCGTCGTACCCCACTGATCTACAAAAATTACAGTACAACTATTGTGGGGTCTAGGTATACTTTTGCAACAGGTGACAGTTGTATGTGGTGTGCTTTCCCCATACTTGACAGATTACGCACCATAGAGCGAGCGTCGCACTTGGCCCTGCGTGCACCTCCAGCCTTAATGGCATTTCCCCTCCTCCTGCCAGATAGTTCATGAATACGGGACAATGATCTTTGTCATGTCCATGGCCTTTACATTTCACGCACCACACCTCTATGCGTGCCTTTGATCGGGGCGCGTTCTCCTTTTTCAGACTTTGCATTTCGAAGCATGGATTTTGTAGCTGCACGTGGATCTGCTGAACTCCCAATCCAGGATCCTATATAGGAGTCTCATGCAACCTCATCGCTATTTCTAACGCTTTAGCCTAGGTTGAGATCTTTTGCTGTGACAGCGCTGTCCTCAGATGGGGTGTCAAAGACGCCAAAAAGAACGTACAGTGTTGTTCATCCGTCAGCGTCATGTTAGCCTCACGGATCGTACTCTTCAATCTTTGATCCATATCCCACGGAGTTTCACCTGGAAGCATCATGATTTCTTTGAACCCAATAATTGACTGCGTCTCTGATTTTGATCAGCTAAATTATTGTTCAATGCATTCTAGATCTCCGCTATTCCAGCATTTGGATGATTGCTAGAGTTCTTTATATACCATGTCAGCGCATGGTCCTGTAGTGTGCTCACCAAAGTAACGCTTTTAATGTTATCATCCGTAATGCCTCGGGCTTCCCATACTGCCTTTGCCATGAACCAAAACTATTCTGATGCTTCATTTCCTACGCCCCTAAACACAGGCAACTTGATCGCATTCGCCATTCCAACCCTTGGAGGTGGTGGAGGTGGGGTAGGTGAAGATGTGGTTGATGAGGTTGGGGTTGACGTAGGTGAAGTGGGTGATGGTGTGGGTGGATGTGGTAATAGTGGAATGTAGTGGTTTATCAACCAGACTGTGCTTCTTGAAGAGAACCCTGTGAGCTTCTCTTCGCTTTCTCGTGACAGTGAAATCATGTGGCTGTTTTCTAATCCTTTGATCCCTTGGTAGCCTCTTTTGCTCCGTGTTACCCCAGACATCAATGAACTCACATAACCCCCTTTTCACATAACAACATTTTAATCTAGGTCTTCAATGGTTTGATGTACTTATCCCATGGCCCTTGGATAAAACGCCTTTCCGCTTCATTGTAGCTTACAGTGGTGTCTATCGTGAACTCAGTGATGAATCCCCCTATGATCCGATCCAGCCAATGATCTATTACCCTTGCGATCTTATCTCCAGACGCTTCTAGCCTATGCACCAACTCTGGAGTCCAATCTATTGGGTGATCATGTCTGCACCTTCCCACACTGTCAACTAGCCTCGCAATCCACTCATACAGCTCTATCGAGAAGGTCGCGAAAAAGATCTCGTGGATTTTCATGTATATGTAGTGATCCAGCCACCTCTCCTCTGATATCTGTGGGTTTTTATTCTCTTGTACCACAAACTCATGCAGCTTCTGATCCAACCAATCTTCAAGTTCTTTCTTAGTAGGGTTCCAGTGTTCAGACATCAGACATCCCTTAGGCAGATCCTCGTCCCAGCAATGGAACCATTTGTTGGCTTATTGGGGCCTGACCTAGGTTTGGAAGAGTTATTAGCCAGGCAAATCCCTTACTACCAGCCCTTTCGGCAACAGCCCATGGAGTGCAGACTGAAGTCTCACCCGAGGTAGTACGGGGCTGCTAGAACCAGGTTTCCGCACCATAGGGATGTCTTGATGAGATCTTGGAAGGTTCACGAGCAAACCTACAGCCTCGCGCTGCTCTATACTGCTATCACGTAGATCCAGAACCAAGCACTCCTTTACCACTTGTTATTAATGAGTTTATTATAGATCATATCTACTTCATATGGTCTTTAAGAAAACATTTAACAGAAATAACTAGCGCGCATAACCAGAAAGGTTATAGATTCACATAAACTCAGAACATAAGCATAAAACAGAGATCATAACAGATGCATAAACCATAATGATAATAGATCCGTAATACTTCACAACCAACTTAGCTTTATTAATATCTTCAATTCAGTACAAGCCTCTTCCTGCCTTGCACACTCAGCTGCAGGGGTCCGCACACATAGCTGTGGACTCGACCAGGCCTCTACGCACACAGCTATAGAGCCTATTCCACTACTATCCAACTCAACTCAGACTTATAGACTCAGATTCACTTCTGCCTTCACAAACCCATACATTCAAGATCCAAAATAAGAACTAGAATTGTCTTCCACCCTTAGATCATCGCTCTATTTATACATTCCCATGGTCCGCGAACCATTGTCAGGCTGACTCAACTTCTATTTTTGTACATTATTTTCAGGTGGAATCACCCAATCGGCGACCAATGATGTAAGTCAATCGTCAGGCGCGAAGAAATTGCCATTGAGGCATGCAAGATCCAAGGTACCAAAAGGGATCTCTAGATCAATCTCCTGGATAATGAGCTGAAGTCGATAAGAGACGATCCGTCGCAGGAGGGCCATAATGTTTCCCCCATCAACGACACGAGACAAGGAACAAGTGGTAGATGGCGAAACAGAGTATCAGAGGAAAAGGCGAGGATGTAAACTGCAGAAGGATTATACTCTTGAACATTTCGGTGACACGACTCCGGAGGGTGGCAGCATTTAGGTACCAAAGGATCAGAGGCTAGATGGAGACAACATGAATTAGATGGAATGAGGCTAAATGACAACCCAAACCCATAGAAGGCCAAATGACGACGTATGGATGTCCCAACCCGACAAGAAGAAGATGTGTCGATGTTCAAGAGTGACTAACTACCATAGATAATCAATGATGTTTTCCAAATTTTCCCCCACCATTGCTGGCGAGTACCCCAATTATTTTTGAAAACAAGCTTGAAGGGGATAGCATATGCTTGTGATATAAGTCCGACCTTCGGTCGAATCCAACCTAGTAACTTTTTAACGAGCCCTAGGGAGGAGAAGCTCAAGTCTTGTCATGATGACAAGTCCAATGTCATCAAGGTTTAACGAGTCCAACATAGGTAAAACTCGGAGTCTTTTTCATGTTTAGGGAGTTTGAAAAAGACACAGAAAAGAAAACCCTAGGGGGGTCCTTTTTCGTAAATTTGTGTCTCTCGAGCCCGAAAAAGTATAAAACGATACTCGAAAGAACCGCCCGACCATTACGATCGAGGAGTACTTTTCATGATTAGTGACTTCGACCTGAAAAAGTAGAAAAGTGACCGAAATCACGTCGTTTCGTAACCAATAACGAGCGTGAAACGACAAAGGCCCGACAATCTTTTCATTTTTTAAATGGTTAGAAAAGAGCTTAAAGGTGACCGCCTCTTATTTACTTTTAATGAGTTAAGAGGAGGAACTCGGCTATCTTTTCATTTTTCAAGTCAGAAAAGAGCTTAAAGATGACTTCATGGATCAAGTGTACATGAAGCTCCACTGTAGCCCTGCACAAGAAACACGTCATACGTAAACCCATTCGATATAAAATGAACAATATAGTTAAAAACATAGTTGAAAAATCAAATTTTAATATAACTATGTGATAAAAAATGAGAAATAACCCACATTTATAAAAATATAATTTTTTATTTCCAAAAATTACTATAAAGAGGGGTTAACCCACCCATTTTTACCATTGTTACTGTTCATTTCACTGTGGAGCATTTTGGAGCACCAAAGTTGGCGAGCTAATTCTGGGTCCATTCGTCCATCGTTCACCCCGAAACTTTGTCCAGGTAGATAGACTTCATCCTGTGCTTCAATTCAATGTCTTTTTCATGCATTTTGATCATTGAATGTGTTAGTTTAGGCAGATTTTTGGATAGGGTTCTGCCACTCGGTCATCGCGGGTATACCCATCAGGTCCGCGATGACTGACAAATATTTACACATAACCTGCCGCGATCATCACAGAAAAGTGATGTACTTCCACGATGACCGTAGAAAAATAGAACTAGCGGCCTCGCGTCATTGCGTCTGTTTTAGAAACAGACGCGATGACAACGTGAAATTATATTTTTATATAAATTATGCGTTGGATTTTTCCAACAAAGCACTAATTCGTTTTTTCCCATCATGCAAGCTATAATGGCGTTTTTTTGGCAAGAACGAAGGCATGATGACAATGATATTCAAGCTTTCGCCGATGTGGGGTGCCGAAATGCATTACGAGCATGCGGATTGCTCAAATTCCTCCTCACTTCGCACCTACAGTCATAACCTGATTTACTGGAGCTACTGATCCGGGCCTAGAATACCACAGATGAGAAATTCATCATTCGAGGCCAGGATATCGAGTTCGATGCCACAGACATATATTTTTTGACCAGGTTGTCTCGCTGGGGTGAGAGGCCAATCTTGGAGGGCCAACGTCCTGGGGGCGACTCACTAGAGATGATCATGGCGCGAGTGTGCCCCCGGGCACGGAAAACAAAGAGTGGGAAGGTGGTAATCCCAACAGTGGACGATGTGGTTCTTCGTGCTATGTTATTCATGGTGACATGGGCAGCGGGCTCCCAAGCCCAACATGAGGCTTCGAAGACCCATCTCCAGCTGGCTCTCGAATGTCTCAATCCAACCATGTTTAACTGGGTAGACACAGTGACGGTGAGTATAAAGAGGCAACTTACCAACTTCCGATGAGGAGAAACGGAGCAATTTGGTTATGGTTCCATCTTAGTACTGCTCATGTTGGAGTGGGTGTCGACATTGCAGTTATAGGACATGGATTTGGATTTGCCCAGACCACGTGAGACCAAAGCTACATGGTGGGCACATGTCATGCCACGAGGAGGTGGTGGACGACCAGTCTCGTGGGGGACACTGTTTCGAGAGTGGCTGGAGTGCCAGGTGATCTTCGTCGAGGATTGGCCATATGCAGGCATGGAATTCCATGAAGATCCTGACATGCAGCTGCCCCTAGGCGAGCAGTGGGATGATGGTGGTAAGACACTTGATCACATTATTTTTTATGATGTTTTTAAATTTTTTCGTGTCTATGTCCTAATAATGAATACTATGGATTTGCAGATGTGGGACCAGTGAGACCCGTCGGGTTGGCTCCAGAGGCATGGAGGGATGCACAGGGCATTGGAGCACTGGCCTTGGCTCCCCCGAAGGATGACGAGATGGAGATAGTGGCCCAAAACCTTGAGGGTATGATGGCGGGTTCCCTGACTACATGGGGGTCGAGGAGGTCCCCGTAGCATTGCAGATCCACACAGTAGGGGTGAAACCCAGGATGCACCGCCTATTGAGGTGGGTGGCACGAGTGGCGGTGTGCTATAGGGAGCATAACCCACCACAATTAGACACCTAGGTTTATTTCTTGCTGATGATTTTGAGAGACATGTGTCTCGAATGTATGGAGAACACAGACTCTATTTTGGACATATACATTATTTTTTGAGCGCCTCGGTGCGCCACACGATATATATATATATATATATATATATATATATATATATATATATATATATATATATATATATATATATATATATATAGATATACATATACATATTCCTATGGTTTATTGTGTTTTTCATGCTTCTATATGCTGCTTTAATTACATGTTATGCATATGTCTGTCTAACACATAATTGGCTAATGCATCAATTAACGTGTTTAATTGTCTTGAAATGTGTTGATATGTGATGAAATCAAAATTCCTTTCTAACAATTTGACACGTAAATACAACCTTAGGATCCGATGATCTCTGACGGAATAATGCCCATTGAGCTAGTGGACAACAAGCTGAGAGTCTAGATTCACAAGAAATTCATGAATGCCGAGGTTGATGGCCTCAGTCAATAATTCGATAACAGCACTATATTTAGCGACATTGTTTGTGGTACAACCTAGACAAACACCTTGAAGATTTACTAACTCACCGTGAGGATCGTAGATCACCCATGCCGCAGAAGACAAGTTGTGTGTACTATGACAGGCACCATCAGTGAAACCAGTGCAAGGCGCATCAAACATCTGCACGCGAAGAAAAAAGACACAATAAGCGGCAATCATGCCTACACATCAAGAAAAAATCATGCAAACACACACACACAACACACCTGCTGAAAACACACATATTTACAAATCAGAGTGCATGGGGTTCATGCATAATATTTTTTCAAATAAAGGTATTTCGGGGCTTATCCAGAGGTTTCCCTTCGTAATCAATTAGCTCATAGGCCCCTTTTTGCAAAACTCGCTTTAAATATAAGGCTCGTGCCACAGGCTCGAATTTGCCTACTCCCAGCTTATCATTAGCTTGATCATAAAGCAGGACTAAATCTCCTTCAACAAAAGAATGAGGATGAACAATATGACTGAAGTGAGTTTTCACTCTCTTCTTCTGTGCTTCAATAGCTAGAGAAGCTAGTTGACGGGTCTCATCTAGTCGCTCTAGGTAGAGAAGGCATTCTTCTACCAGAGTAGTGTTGGGGAGTAATTCGACAGCTAATTTCAACGAAGGGATCTCGCACTCAATCGGAAGGGTAGCCTCCAGACTGTAAACCAATTGGAACAGGGTAAACCCGGTGGCATCCTTCATTGAAGTTCAGTAGGCCCATAAGGTGGAGAACAACATCAAGTGCTAGTTGGAATTATGCATGCCAACGGTACGTTGAAGCATTGTAACTAAAACCTTGTTGATAGCTTCCACTTGACCATTGGCCTGAGGATGGTATGGTGTCGAGATATCATGCCATAGGCCCAAATGGGTTGTTAATTTAGCCATCATATGATTACGGAAATGCTTGTCGTGATCAGTGACGATGGCTTGAGGGACTCCAAATCGTTAGATAACATGGTTGAACAAAAATTGTGCCGCTGTGTGACTGCCTTCAGATAGTGTAGGCATCGCCTCGGCCCATTTTGTAAAGTAATCGACAGCAACGATGATATACCCATGCCCCCCGGCCGAGCGAGGGTTACAGGTTGTATAATCAATGCCCCATTTGACAAAAGGGCTGACGGTAACAACAGGGTGCAATGGAGTAGGAGGCGCGCGCATTTTACGTTGGTAGATTTGGCACTCATGACAAGAACGGACGACAAGAATGCAATCCTTAAAGATGGAGGGAAAAAAATAACCAGCACGGAGAATCTTTTGAGTAGTAGCATATCCGGACATGTGACCACCACAAGCGCCAGAATGGCAGTCATTTAGAACTCGTTCAGCTTCCTCGAGTGTTAAACAGCGGCGGAGAACAGAGTCAGCGCCGAGTCGATACACGGTGTCCCCAATGATGCGATAAGGTTGAGACTGATGTCGGATCCGCCGTCGAGCGTCTTTGGACAAAGCAGGTCGAAAAGAGGATGTTTGGAGATAGACGATAATGTCCCCGTACCAAGGATCGAGGTTGCTAATCAAGAACAAAGTTTCATCCAGAATATGATCCTCTAACCGAGAGGGTGCAGTATCGGATGGCAGAGAACAAAGCAATTCAGCAAAGACGAGGGACTTCTTAGACTTGGCAGTGGTGAACTCCAAGTCAAACATTTGGAGGATAACAATTCAGTTTGAGTATTTTCCCCCTAGCAACTGACTTGACAAAATGTACGTCATCAGGTTGCAATTAGAAATCACCATTGTTGTACACAATAGAATGTAATGGCGGAAACGTTGGACGGCAAAAATAGCGACCAATGCCAACTTCTTGACATGGGCATAGCGAGTTTCCATATCAAGTAAATTGTGGCTGATATAATAAACAACATGCTCTACACCATCATCATTATGTTGAACAAGAACCATGCCGATAGTGGTGTCAGCAGCGGCTAAGTAAAGAGTGTAGTCTCGATGATAATCAGGGGGACGTAACAAAGGAGCAGACACAAGGAGAGTCTTGAGGCACTCAAATGACTCTTGGGCAGCAGCATCCCAATGAAAAGGAGTATCATGCTTCAGTAACCGCATATAGCCCTTAGCCACTTCGGCATAATTCGGAATGAATCATCGCAAAAATTTCGCTTTTCCCTGCAAGCTCTGCAATTGCTGCAAAGAGGCAGGGGGAGGAAGATTCAAAATGTCTTTGAATTTAAGAGGATCCAAATGGATACCCTCTCGGGAGACGATGAACCCGAGAAGGCTACCAAACTCGACACAGATGACACACTTATGAGGATTGAGCCGAATACGATAGTGTCTACAACGGAGAAAAATTTTGCGAAGGTGGGTGGGATGGTCTTGACGCCTTACTGAATGAGCTAGAAGGTCATCCAGATAAGGTTGCACAATGTACCGAATATCATGAAAGGAATGACATTGCGCGTTGGAAGGTGGCACCGGCATTCTTTAAACCGAAAAGGAGTTTCTTATAAGTGAAAGTGCCCCACAGACAGATAAAAGCGGTCTTGTGTTGATCAGCAGGGGCAACATTAATCTGGTTATAACCAGAAAATCCGTCCATGAATGAGTATATTTCACTCCTGGCACACTCATCAATGAGCTGGTCAATGAAGGGTGTGGGGAAATTATCTTTAGGACAGGCTCGGTTAATATCACGGTAGTCAACACATACCCTGATAGTGCCTTATTTTTTATTGACAGGAACAATAATAGAGACCCAGTCTGTGAGTGGGATGGGGTAAATAAAACCAGCCTTGAGAAGCTTTTCCATTTTCACTTTAATAGTTGTAGGCTTTTGGGGGGTGCATGGGGCGTAGACACTGTCGGACAGGCTTAGCACCTGGATAGGTAGGTATCTCATGCACCATAATACTAGGATCAATGCCGGGCATCTCTTCATAAGACCAGGCAAACACGTCGCGAAATTCACGAAAAAGAGCTGTATAGAGTTGAATCTCCTCTAGAGTACAAGTGACTCCAACATGGATATGCTCGACAATCCCTGGTTTAACAGAGATGTCGACAGGCTGAGTTTGCATGATGTTTCCCATCTTCCCTTTAGAAGACACTTGATAGATCTGAACAAGTGTCTGAAGAGGTTGAAAGGGAAAACACGAAGCAAGCATTTCCCGATGGGTAGGGAGAAACGAGAAACGATGGTGATGATCGAGCCAAGGAGGTTCCTCGAAAGACATAGTCTCAATGATCGCTTCATCAGAAGGAAAAAGTTCCTGTAGCAGGTCCGACAAAGTGCTATTTCCCAGCCAAGGGGACTATACATACGAGTCGAGAGCTCTGCTCAAAGGATCAAGTTCAGAGGATGGAGCCGATGCAGAAACAATTTCGACATAGTTGAGCTCGGCAGGACTCAACGACATCTCATCGCCCCACGAGTCAACCTGATCAAGAGGGGGAAGAA
Organism: Pinus tabuliformis; assembly: GCA_031772625.1. NCBI lineage: Eukaryota > Viridiplantae > Streptophyta > Pinopsida > Pinales > Pinaceae > Pinus > Pinus tabuliformis. The sequence continues at coordinate 2,042,607,278 of CM062816.1, forward strand.
CCCACGGATCAGAGCGAACATAAATCATATTGATAGAGGTGATGTTGGGAGGTGGGAGTGAAAAAACACCCATGAGGGTAGGATCTTTAAAGAGTCCATCTCCCACACTCTCAAGTGGAACCAAGGTATGCTCCACGAATGGCACATTTCCATCGGAGGAAGAGGCGAAGAAGGAGAGCTAGTCTACGGTGACAATCTTCCCCTGATGAGGAAAACAAATGACACGGAATAGAGATGAGGCCACGGCTCACATGGCATAGGTCCAGCTTCGTCCCAAAAGGAGGTTATAAGTTAAATTAGCATTGACAACTTCAAACTCCACTTCGACCATCTTCCCTTCCAATGTAATGGGCAAGCGTTGGAGGATACCATAAGGATGCGACTCTCTCCCATCAAAGGCTTCCAGGGTCGTAGGAGACTGGCTCAGAGTCAGAGAACCAATAGCATTCAAACAAACGATAGACATTATGCAAGTTGAAGCACCTTCATCAATGACGGTACGATGAATCGTTTTGGAATTGATGATGACCTAGATAAGGAAGGCAATTTGGTGAGGCAGCCTTGGTATATGGCTTTCAAGGTCAAAAGTAATCAAATCTGAGTCGCCCGGGTCAATGCCACCAATGGCCGATAGCAAATACTTCCTCTGGGAGGGGTAACTCTGGAGAACTTCCAACGCAGACATAGCTAACAGAGCCTGAGCTAAGTCCTCCACGATGCTATAGTGCTGGGCAGCACGAGCATTGGGGTTGTACGAAGATTTCCAGAGCACACCCTTAGGAGGTCGAATGACCGTCTCAGTGCTAGGTCGTTCAATATGGAGAGGACCGGAACTGGACGGAGGAGCACTAGAGGGGACCTCAAGCTTCTTCCCAGCAGGCAAGGGATATTCTTTTGCCCGAGTACTAATGTGGATGGGAATCGTCCCAGCCATACATACCTGAGAACCAATGGGAGAAGAGGGTTGAGATGGTTCAGCCACCATTTGAGTTTGTTATGAAGGGAAAGGCTCTTTGAGCACGACAGGGGTTCCAGGAGCACCTTTCAGCAAAAAACTAACTTCGGACCACCTTGGGTAGTCTTTGGTGTAGTGATCCTCGTAACAGATAAGGCAAGGATACTTGGGCTTGTGTTTGGTACCCTCCTCGGGTGGAGGTTTAGGGGAATCCTGCTTCGGTTGTTCAGCTTTATTCTTCCCTTTTCCCTTCTTTTTCCCTTTCGAGGACTTGTCTGCCATGCTGGATTGGATGACATTTACCTTGGAAGTACTACTAGCATTAGATACACCCTGAGAAGTATTTTCATTTGACGCATTCTGCTTTTACTTCCTAGAGTTTGCAGAAGATTTCTTAGAAGGTGGATTTACAGAACCAATGACACCATCGATGGAGGGTGTCGGTGGAGCTTTGGAAGTTCCGGGTCTCGGAGCATTAGGAAAATAATCATATAAAGTACTGGGTTGGGAATAAACCAAGTCAAGATATTGAGCTTGCGCGATAGCTTGCTCTTCAGTTACACATGCTCCCATTGCAATGTCCCTAGCTATTGGACCGACAAATGAGGTTGTAAACTAGTCAGTCAAAAGCTGATCGAGAATCCAAAACTTAATCAAATGGTGACGCCGTCTCCATTCATGAATGTGATCGGAGATGTGCGTGGCCGTAGTCTATTTTAAGGATGTCAGGAGATGCGTGCCCGTTTCATAGCGAATCGGCAACTGAAAATGAGTTAAGAATGCCATGGCTAATGAGTTGAAGTCCTGAAAAGATCCGTGAGCTAATTCGATATACCACTTAGCAGCAGATCCAGTGAGAGTCCGTTGAAAGAGGCGAAGCTGGATTGAATCATCAAGCCATGAGTTTGACGAACACCATAGATGATACGTCATAACATGAGCCTGGGGATCCTCCCCAGCTTTACCATCAAACTTGGGACAGTCACCTGGAATTTTAGTTGGAACCGGTGGCCAATACGGATTATGAAGGATGGGATCATTTTTCAGTTTGGACACATTCGGTAATTCCAACGTTGCTAAAAAGGGTAACTGAGGATTAAAGGACATTTTCTGCCGCGGGTAAAAGGTAGTATTAGAGTTCCATCCAGCGGACTGTTGCCCCCATTGGTTCTATCCAGACAGACCTAGCCCATAAGGGTTTTTCCTGTAGGAATTTTTCCCATAGGGGTTATAGTTGGAACTGGATGGTTGACCCTGGACTTGCCCCCCAGCATTCCATTGATTACCAACTTGACCTGCAGGAGCAACATAGGGTTGTTGATAATTTTGATAAGGACTTACCTGCATTTGTTGATAATTTTGATATGGGGAAAATTAGGTTTGCCCTTGGGATTGTTGGGTACCATAAGGCGGCTAGGCTCCAAACTGGGCCTGGTAACTTGGCTGGGTTTGATAAACAGGTTGAGATCCAACCGGAATTTGAAAACCGGATTGGGTCTGGAGTCTAGACTAAGACTGAAAACCGGGCAGGGCTTGAGAAGAAACCATCATTTGTGTGTCTGGTTGAGTAGGCCCAGATGCATGCCCTTGAGAAAGCTGAGGCTGAGCCATCTGGCTAGACTGTTGACCTAGTTGTGGTTGAGGTTGACTCACTTGAGCCTGCTGGGTAGTGGGCTGTCATTGCAAAATATGAATTCATGGATGACATCCTTTCTTAATTTATGAGTTTATATTGGGAAATGAATTTGTATTTCCTCTTAGAGGCATTCCTACACTTTGATTTCCCATGATGGCAATGATGAGGGCTTGATGCAAAGACTGGAAGAAAAATACTTTACCAACTAACTATACTAGAAATAAAATTTGGTCACTCTACCTGTCACATGGAATGATTCGATCTTGCGGACAAGATCAACCTCCCTAGAATCTAATGATATCTAGTGACAAGCAAGCCAATCAAAAACTATCTTTCTCTAAATATGCAATTTATAAATAAAGGCAAACAAGTGTTTTAGGCCTACCTTGGGTCCAATGTAAGTTTGTGGAAGCCTAGCTCCTTTGATCCAAATGAGCTCCTTTGTAGCAAATCTGCAAACACAAACAAGAAAACAAATTAAATAGCACCTGAAAAGTCAATATCATAAAGCATACTTATCATGATGATCAAGGAATTCATGAAACAAATGACATAAGACAATTTGTTGAGAAAAATGAATTTGATTGTATTAATTCAAATCAAAGAAGAACTTTACAACCTGTGCCTTGATGCTATACAAGCTCCTCCCAGCGTCCAACAAGAAGTCTCCTCTACTTTGACAAGTTTCACTCTCTTCCCAATGAAGCCAAAAGGTATGTGATCTCTCCTCTCAAGCTTAACTAGGAAGTCTCAATTCCACCAGCATTTACCCTAAAAAATGTTCAGCTTCTAACCTCCCTAGCAACCAACCCAATGCCTTAATTTACAGTGTAATGGAGGGAAGTTACTAGGTACTCCTTCAAAGGGATAAAGCCCTCCTTCAAAGGGATAGCTCCTCTCATCAAGGGATTAGTTCCTTCTCTTTTGGGATGCATGAACCACCTAAGAGTGAACAATCCATGTCAAAATTCCTTCTAGAATCATCTAGAATTAACCCAAAGTGACGTTTTTAGAATAAACTTGCACCTTTTTTACTTTCACAGGGGTCCGCACCCACTCCTTTAGAGACAGAGCGGGCAGGTCCATAGGTAATGTGAACAAGGGGTGCGGGACCGCAGGCAACAATGAGAGAAAGTGCGGAACCAGAGCTTTGCTAATTTTTAATGTCTTTCTCTCATTTTCAAAGCTTGACATGAAGAGCTGATGTCTGATACTTGCTTAGGAGGACAGTATAAGTGATGATAGACCCATACTGACTATAAATAGTCATGGTGACGATATTTTTGTGTAACACTACCTATAGTATGTTTGAAGCGAATTAGATCAACCATTTATGCCATTTTATTTTGTTTCTTAACTAAGAATAACTCGCCTTGGTCTGAAAATTACTACTGCAACTTTTATTTTGGAAATAGAAAGTAGTAAAAGAACCTAGGTGGAAGGGTACCTCAGGTTGAGTGCACCATTCCTAGAGATATAGAACTTTAGCCTCATATGTAGGTTTTAGGGTGCAACATGACAATTCTCAAGGATTGATGAAGGGATGAATAAGCTACCATCTAGAGGTGATTTTATGATAACTAATGTATGGTAAATACTAAGTGCACCATTCCTAAAGATATGGAACTTTAGCCTCATATGTAGGTTTTAGGGTGTGGTAACTACTAACAATTGGCATAGCATGTGAGATATTTTGTGTCTCTCTTACTGAGGAAAATACATCTATGGTTGAGTTACTTGATGTTATATATATATATATATATATATATATATATATATATATATATAGATATATATATATAGATATATATATATATATATATATATATATATATATATATATATATATATATATATAGATATATATATATATATATATATAGATATATATATATATATATATAGATATATATCTATATATATATATATATATATCTATATCTATATATATATATATATATATATATATATATATATATATATATATATATATATATATATATATATATATCTCTTGTTTGATGTTTTGGAAACAAATATGACTCTGATTTGAAATTTCTACAGCATAAACCTTATAGTTTTATGGTACTTCTCTTGATTTTAAAGGTGGCTTTCTCCTTGTTTAACTCATTACTTTAACATCGAACAATATGGAAAGTATAAAGAAAAAAATATATTTTGAGGAGAAATCTCGAAGGTGAAATATCCCAGTCATTGGCAATACGAAAAGTCTAGAATCGATGTATGTGAATCCATAGGTCTAATGTATATTTGTTTTTAAACTATTTGGGTTGTCATTTAAGTTGATTATTACAATTCCATTTATATGGAGAAAGTATTTATAATCTTATGGTGTTCTTAGTTGATTTATTATGTTGTGTATGCAGTGACCTCAAAAGAAATGGTCTCTATGGCCAAATTCCCTACAAGATTGGCTATTGCTCTGCTTTGAAAATCTTGGGAGTTTTTCTTTCTCACCTTGCGAAGGTATGCTGGGTTTGGATTATTTCTTCTAGGAAGGCCCCATTTCAAATGTTTACATGTCCAAACAAAAATAATAGTCAACTGCAAGTTGGTTTAAGTAGATTTGATCATATCCCAACACTCAGGCTTTGGTTGAAGGTTACTATATTATTATTTTTATAGATAAATGGGTCAAAATCAAGTATTATGCTAAAAACAAGAATGTATTTTGATGAGATATAATATGACTGACCAATCTATTGTGTTCCTCTGAACATCTCTCTAGTGAAATCAAATAGTTATTAATCTAATGGTTTCATAGAATGCCTTGAGTTGATTTCATCTTAAATTTTGCTATAGAGATGTCTTTTATAATGATTTATATGAAGACATTCCTTTTTTGATATTGAAGTTGAAACAACTTGAACAACTGTAAGTATTGTAGCATCCTGTGGTTGTTAGCTCCTATAGAGGGTTTTGTTCAGTTTGTAATTATTTCTGTATTTTGACCTGTATTAGAAAAGAATGGCAGTTTCCTTAACACATAGACCAAATTTACAGGATTGTGAATAATAACAAGTTAATGGGACATATTGCTTCGACGTTGTCTCAGGTTCCAAACTTGAATATTATGTAGGTTGGGAGTGCCAGTTTGGGTTTTGCTCTATTTTCAATTGTTATTGAAATTTTTTATAAGATGTGGAAAATACGGAATCTAGAGAGCCAATCATTAAATTATATGCTTTTGCATTTTTCTAGGGACTTGGCATAGTATCAATTAAGTGGGGAGATTCCCAAGCTTATCTATTGGAATGAATGTTTGCAATATTTGTAAGGGTATGGATCCTTTATGATTTTATGGCTATGTTTTCTTGTTATGCAAAGGTGTCATTATTTTCCTATTAAATTTTGAAGGAAACTTTCAAGTTAATCAATATTGTTCTTGCCTGTTTTTGCAAACCAAAATTTGGAGCTTCTATCTAAAATTATCATATTTTTATAATTTCCAGGGGGTTGCACAACAACTTCTTAGTTGGAACACTCTCCCCTGACATGTGTCACTTGACAAGATTGTGGTACTTGTAAGTCACTACACTTGTATCTTCTGGAGGAGATGTAGATTTTTTAGAGCATTGATCTTTAAATTGTTGCATCTTAGCATAGCAGTTGCAATACATTAAGGGATTTTACATACAAGGTTAATATTCGTGGCAGTTCAAATGTTTTTGACCTTTAAACATTTTTATATCTGTCACGCAGTGATGTGCGAAGCAACAACTTGGTGGACACTATTCCTGATAATATTGGAAACTATACAAGCTTGAGATTTTGTATGTTTTTTTCTGATTTTCCCAACTGAGTTATAAATGGCCAAATGGGTTGACAACTACATTTTGATGCATGGATTTTGTTATGCATATTTAAGACTTATTGTACTGGTGTTGTTATCAAGGACTTGGCATACCATCAACTCACAGTAGGGATCCTCTTTGTAATAGCCCTTGTGAAAATTACATGTAATAAAAGTTAAAAATAATAACCATGATTAATGGGACACTTATTCCAAGCTGAATGTTGGCAAAGACATCCTTGGGGGTGTTCATTTGGTTGTTTATGGCTAAGGAAATTGGCAAATGCAATGACTAAGGCTTTGAAAAGGCAAAATGGAATTTTTGGCACATTTGTTTATGAAAATAATGGAAATTAGGAGAAAAAGGAGGTGAAAGGTCACAAGTTTCATGTGAGGAGGAAAATGAAGGAAAATAATGGAAAATGAAGATAATAGAGGTCTCATTCATAAAAAGGCTTCTGAGAAGCAGTTGATAACCTTTTGTTAGTTTGGTTTTGGAGCTCTCCTAGTATTCTCTCTCTCTCTCTCTCTCTCACTCTTGGACACTTAGAGTTTTCTTGGATCTCTTTGGCATTGGAGCAAGAAAGGAAAAGAAGGAAAGAGGAAGAAAAGATCAAGCAGGGAAAGGCAGGATCAAGCAGCTATAACATGATTTATTGCAGGTATCGATTTGCATGTGTATTTTCCTTGCTAGATTTGGCATGCATGGTGTTGCATGTCGTTGTTTTGTATCATGGCATGGGTTTTTCCAGGTGTGACAATGTTCTTCAGCCTAGCCTTACCATTTGTAGATGGCCTTGATGAGATGGGTTATCATACTTCAGTTGATGTGGGATGGTTGGATGGATTTGAAGTTGAGTGGGGTGGATCTCTGAAATGAAAACCAGATGGCCTAGTGGTCTCTGAACCAAATTGTGGATCACGACAAAGCCACTGGCCTAGTAAACCCTGAGCCAGAATGTGGGTTGTGGTAAAGCCAAGATTGTGTGCGTCGATAGGCCTAGGAATCCTTGTTAGTGAATGGCGGGATATACGGTAAATCCAAGAGGTGGATTTCTCTTTGTTGGGCCTAGTAGTCCCGAGATGGGATGTATGGTAAACCCTGGAGAGTGTGTCTTGGTGTAGGTCCTAGTGATCCCTAGATCGGACTGTGGATTACGGTAAAGCCTAAGAGACTAGGAGGCACTCAAATTCCTCATAGTGTAGGTAGAGAACTCCAGTGGAATCCATGTTTGTTTGGTTCTTCTGGTTTGTTCTTTTGGAAATAATACTGAGAGGGGGGGTGAATCAGTATTATCAGATCAATAAAAATTTTTCAATTTCATACTCAGAAACATATACGCTACTTCAGTTAAGTGAACCTGCGTGTACACGCCGCTGTGTCTAAAGAAACTAGCGTATATTCAGAAATCTTATGATTCAGTTAGCTTATCTTCAGTAAATGCATCAGAACATTATTAACCATATTAACAATAAACAGGTGCAGTATAATAGAACAGATCATCACACAAAAGCCACACACATGAACACCAAGATATAAGGTGGAAACCCAATGTGGGTGAAAACCACCTGCTGCAAGTCGTCTCTATCTTTCTTTAATGAGAAACTTCAGTTTACAATCTTTTGTACTGGTGTAGCCTTATACCAGTACGTAGGCTACAACCTGCAGAAGGCTACAACCTTCTCTCGTTTTCCAGACTCTCCTGGAAGGGAGCTCCAACCCCCTTTGCTCTTGTACTAGCTAAGATACTAGTACGTAGGTGCTGGCCTACAATCTTCTTTCCTTCAGGTAACACTTTTCATCAATTTTCAGACTGGATACTCCTGAAGCACAACATTACAATCTGAAGACCACGATTCATTCACTTTTCATAACAAATCATTGAAGCACAAAACAACCAATACTAGCATCATCAATCTTTGAATCACTAAACCACTGAAACCTTGTCAACACCCAGTCACCAGAACACAGAGCAGACTACAGAACTCTGCAATAACAGTCAAACCCAACTGCAACCCCAAAAATTAAGCTTCAAAAGATATACGCTACTTCAATGAAACAAACCCGCGTATACACGCGCTTTTACCGAAGCCAACATGCGTACAGATCTAAAAGTATTTTCTTAAAACTTCGCAGCTGTACCAGACATCAGTCATACCCAGAACATAACATTGCGTCAGTATGCAGATCTAAAAATACACATAATCAACCATATAAAGATAGTTCATTTCAAACAATTTGATCCCGATCTATCCTTAGATCTAGTCTTCCATCAACCGGTGTGATCTCTCCTTAGCTTAGATCAAGCAATGTATCATCAACCCAGAACCTGCATACTAGATCTCTTTCTTCATTAGATATTCAAGACTTTTTCGATACAATTGCCTAATGATCTTCTTCTCCTTATATAGTCTTAGGCCCTTCTCAATACCACGGTCCAAAACCATAGTAATACAATACCATCAACTTCAAAACTCGGGATCAACACGACTGTCGAGATACCTTGGTCCAAAAACATAGGCTCAAGTACCGAGGACTAACTACCATGGACCAAAAAGAAAGCTTCTCGACATGTACGCTCTTTTCTGTTCATGAAACTACGTGTATACACGACTTCGTATATAGAGAGACTGCGTATCCGCGACTTAGTATATATCGTACCAGCGTGTATACGCAACTTGGGCTTGATGAACCTGCGTATATGAAATTTCTCTTCATTCTTGTAGTCTGGACTGAGATCTGTCTTCAAAGAGAGTTGCCATCAAGGACAACACCTGTACCGTAGTGCTACACCTGTGCCAAAATGCCAACAATCTCCCCCTTTGGACTTGATGGCAACCCAAAGATCCTTAGAATCATTCTCCCCCTTTGTCATCAAGGGCAAAGGGCTGTGCTCCCCCTGAGTACATGCTGATATCTCTGCTCTGCTGTGCTGAACATGCTCCCCCTGACTGTAGGCAAGATCTGTAAAAGATGTTCTTCAAAAAGGAACCAAGACTTATACATCATAAAGGACCTTCCTATCACCAAAAGACTCAATATATACATCCATACTCCCAACCAAGAGGGGATACATCAGAAATTTACATATAACAACCAATTACATTACATCATTCATCCCAGGCATAGTGGGGAAACCAACATAGGCCGTTACATGACCTTGACACCATAGAAGAGATATCACAAAAGAGATACATGACATAGAGACGAAAAATCTAGACCAAGACTTATGAAAGTCACCAGCAGCATCTGATAATCATCTTTTAGATCAGCAACCAAGATTTCCTTCTATGCTCCTTCTCCTGAAACCAACAATAGTTGTGAACTAGAACCAAAAGCATCTAAATGCCAACAATGCTTTATTAGACTTTAAGCTGCTCCCCCCTGAAACTGTGCCTGCTGCTCCCCCTGAAACTGTGCCTGAAGGACTCTGGCATACCCATCTTAGACCTTCTCCAACCAGAATCTGCCCTTGTTGTTCAGAACTCCATATACGCGACTTCACCTGCATAAATCTGCGTATGTACGTGGATATCCCTTACACAACTCGCGTATACCAACTTTTCTTTAGAACAGACAGGCTTCAACAGCAGGATGAAGCATCAACTACTCCCAGCTTTTGTCTGAGATATTCAAAAGTCTCCCTGGGCAGTGGTTTTGTGAGAATATCAGCAACTTGTTCTTTAGAAGAAACATACTCCAACTTGACCTTTTGTTCAAGCACTTGTTCCCGGAGGAAGTGATACTTGATTGGTATGTGCTTGGTCTTTGAATGCATGACTGGATTCTTTGAAATGCTGATTGCACTTGTATTATCACATAAGATAGAGACTGGTGGAGTGCAAGTGATTTGAAAATCCTGCAAGGTCTGCATCATCCAAAGAAGTTGTGTGCAACAATATGCCGTAGCCACATATTCTGCTTCAGCTGTGGATAAAGCAATCGAACTCTGTTTCTTGCTGAACCAAGATACTAATCTGGAACCCATGAAGAAAGCACCACCACTTGTGCTTTTCCTATCATCCACACTTCCCGCCCAATCTGCATTGTGTAAGCATGAAGAGTGAGATCTGTATCTCTAGGATACCATAAGCCATAGTTTTGAGTCCCTTGAAGATACTTGAAGATTATTTTGACTACCTGAAGATGAGTTTCCTTTGGGTTGGCTTGAAATCTTCCAACAATTCCTACTGCATGCATAATATCTAGTCGGGTACCTGTCAAATAAAGCAAACTCCCAATCATGGATCTATAAGTTGGTTGATGAACTGCTGCTGATTCATCATTTGCACTGAGGCTGCATCCTGTAACCATGGGGGTACAAACTGGCTTTGAATCTTCCATGCCATACTTCTTCAAGATCTGCTTGAGGTACTTGGTTTGAGACAAGAAAATACCTCCATTTTGTTGGATTTGCAATCCAAGAAAGTATGTCAATTCTCCAAGTAATGACATTTCGAATTCTTTCTGCATAACCAAGGCAAAGTTTTGACTCATAGCCTCTTCATTGCTGCCAAAGATAATATCATCTACATACACAACAAGTATTAGCAATTTGTTATTTTCAACTTTTATATAGAGATTGCTATCTGCTGATCCTTTTGAAAAACCTTGTTGGTGAAGATATTTGTCCAACCGATAGTACCAAGCCCTTGGAGCTTGTTTGAGACCACAGAGAGCCTTTTTCAATCTGCATACAAGGTTTGGATCATTCCCAAGAATGAAACCATCTGGCTGCTCAATATATACTTCTTCTTCTAAGTCTCCATTCAGAAAGGTTGATTTCACGTCCATTTGAAATACTTTGAAGTTTTGAAAGCTTGAGAGAGCAAGGAACATTCGAATGGCCTCAAGTCTTGCAACAGGAGCAAAGGTCTCTTCAAAATCTATTCCTTCTTGCTGCGCATACCCTTTACAAACAAGTCTGGCCTTGTTTCTAATTACTTCTCCATTTTCATTCAATTTATTTTTGAAGACCCATTTTGTCCCTATGACATTCTTATCTTTTGGTCTAGGAACCAATTCCCAAGTGTTGTTCTTTTCGATCTGCTCAAGTTCTTCATCCATTGCTTTGATCCAAAATTCATCTTTGCATTCCTCTTTCACATTTTGTGGTTCAGTGGAAGAGAGTAATGCCAAGTAGCTTGAAGCTTCTGCAATTGTTCTTCTTGTTTGTACTCCTGCTTCTTTCTGCCCCACAATCTGAGATTCTGGATGATTCTTCTGAACATATCTCGATGGAGTCTTCTCTTCTATTCTTGTCTGCTCCTCTGTTTCTTCTTGAGGTTCTTCTTCTTCATCATTCTGTCTTTGAGGGTAGCATTCATCTTCTTCGATGTCTTCATGATGAACTTGCCTAGGAATGTATCCCTTCTCATCAACCAAAACATCAATGCTGTCAACAATTCTACCAAGTCTTTTATTGTAGCACTTGTATGCTTTGCTATGTGGAGAATAACCAAGAAGAATGCCTTCATCTGCTCTAGGTTCAATTTTGCCAAGTTGCTCATCAGTATTCTTAATATAACATTTGCTCCCAAAGATTTTGAAGTGCTTCACCGAAGGAGTCTCACCACACCAGAGCTCATGAGGGGTTTGAGTGCTGTTTACTCGGACATTTGTTTTGTTGAGAATAATAATCGCAGCATGTGCAGCTTCACCCCAGAAAGTTGCGGGAGTACCTGATTCATCAAGCATAGCACGAGCCATTTGTTGGACAGTTTTGTTCATTCTTTCCACAACTCCATTTTGGTGAGGAGTTATAGCTATAGAGAATTCTCTTCTTATCCCATGTTCTTCACAGAAATCGAAAAATTCATTCGAGGTAAACTCCCCACCTCTGTCAGATCTGAGGCACTTAATTTTGTGTCCTGATTCATTTTCAACCAAGGCTTTGAAGGATTTGAATTTTTCAAATGCTTCATCTTTGTGCTTCATAAGTCCTAACCAGACAAACCTGGAGAAATCGTCAATGAATAATATCAAATATTCTTCTCCTCGAGGTGTTCTTTTTCTGAATGGACCACATGTATCTGTATGTACTAGCTCAAGAGGCATGCTAGCTGATCCTTCCTTCTCAGGAAAATTAGTTCTGGTTTTCTTTCCAAACTGACATGATTTGCATATGGTGTTGTCTGGAATTTTGATATCTGGAAGATCACGAACTGCCTGATATCTGCATGCTTTCCTTATTTGTGAAAAGCTTAGATGCCCCTGCCTCCGATGCCATAGCCAGTGTTCATCATCCTTGCTCAAATAGCATTTTTGTTGTCTTTTTTCAAATATGTATAGATTATTTGGGGTCCTTCTTCCTTTGATCACTGTTTCACCTGTATCAAGATCACGAACACAACATCCATTTGATCTAAATATTACCTCTGTTCCTTGATCGCACATCTGACTGACACTCAGAAGATTATGCTTCAATCCATCAACATACAAAACATTTCCAGCTTTGACCTTCTCTTTCAACGGAGCAACGCCTTTTCCTTTTGTGGCTGCAGAGATATCGTTTCCAAAAGAAACTTTCTTTCCCTTTTCTAATGCGGTATATGATTCAAGTTTTTCTTTGTCCCCTGTCATATGCTTCGAACATCCGCTGTCAATGTACCATAGACTTTCTTGACCTTCTGCATAAAAGGCTATCCCACATCTTTCTGGTTGCGGTTCCTTTATTTTCCATGTTCTGACATTTGAGGTTTGTTCCTTCTGAGTTGTTTTCCTGAACCTGCTCCTGCATTCAGAGTCTTCATGACCAAAGTTATTACAAATAGAGCATTCAACTTCATTTTCAAGAACCGAAAAGTTGTTATAAGTCCTTTTCATGGTTCCAATCATACTTCTTTGCTTTTGAGCTTCTCTAGTCATGATTGTCTTGTAGGCAACACATTGAGCTACTTTGTGACCGAAGTTATGGCAAGAAAAACATTGGCCATTAAAGAAACTTCTGCGATAATCAGATCTATCATCCAACTGATTGTAGCTTCTATTGGCATCCATTCTTGGGAAAGATTTTACCTGTGGCTGATTGTAGCTTCTGTTTGTCCTTAAGGCAGCTTGTCCCCAAATTTCTTGATAGTCTTTATTTGTTCTTGAGGTAAATTGTCCTTGATTCACCTGATGACTTTTATTTGGCCTTTGCTCGCTCCTCCTTGCTGCATCAAGATAACTTTTAGAGGTAGAAGCTTGAGATGTTTCTCCATTATATCCCAGACCTGTCTTGATCAGAGGAGAACGTTGCACATTGATAATCTCATCCAAGGTTTCAGATCCTTTAACAAATTTAAGATTAATCGCTTTTGTTTTCTCAATCTCCTTTCTAAGACAAACAATCTCACATTCCAATTTTTCAAGATGTTTTTCCTTTTCAGCCAGTTGACATTGTAGAGAATCAATAATAGCACTTTTCTCTTCTAAGCAAACTTTGAGATTATTCATTTCTTCACAAAAGCCTTCTACATCTATAGCATCCATGTAGTCATCATCTTCAAAAGCCATTAAAAGTTTATATCTATTACCTTGTTCATCTTCATCACTATTTGAAAGACCATCACTATCTTCATGAGTGTAATAGCTTTTCTTCTTTTCATTCTGTTTCTTGTTCCATTTAACAGGTTCCTTTCCCTTGTCATTCTTATCTTTGTGAGGACATTTGGCAGCATAATGACCTACTCTTCCACAAGCAAAGCATTTAAAAGGTAAATTACCTCTGAACCTTCCAGAACCCCTTTGAAGATTTCTGAAAAAATTTGATTCTTCTTCTTCATCTTCTGGCACGTGACTTGCTTCATAATAATCTTCTTTGCCTGAAGCCTTGAAAGCAGCTTCTCTTATGTCTGATGGACCTCCCTTTCTCATTTCATAAGCAGTTAGAATTCCGTGAAGCTGAGACATAGTGAGAGTTCGTAGATTTTCTTTTTCTTCTATTGCAGACACTTTAGATTCAAATTTGGGGGACAATGATCTTAGAACCTTTTCAACCACAATAGCCTCTTTTATTTCTTCACCCAAGTTTTTCATGCAATTAACAATCTCATCCACCCTAAGGAAATAGTTAGCCGCACTTTCATCATTATACATTCTGAGAGTCTCATACTTAATCCTGAGAGTTTGAAGTTTAGCACTCTTTACCTGTTCGTCTCCTTCATAGCTCGTGACAATTTTGTCCCATATTTCTTTTGCGAATTTATAGTGCATTACCTTCATGAATTCCGATTGGGATATACATCCCAATAGAGTACTGACTGCTTTCGCATTTGTTTCATATTTCTTTTTCTTGGCCGAATCTGTAGGAGTAGCTGAAGGAAAAGTGTAGCCTATCTCTACTATGTCCCAAACTTCTGTACCAAGAGATTGAAGATAGGCAGTAACTCTTACCTTCCAATAATTGAATTTTGTCCCATCAAAAACCGGTGGCCTGATTGATGCTTCTTTCTCGTAGTTGCTCATGATGAACGATCTACCTTCAAGCGATCAAGCTTCTCTGAAGGACCTGCTCTGATACCAATTGTTGGAAATAATACTGAGAGGGGGGGGTGAATCAGTATTATCAGATCAATAAAACTTTTTCAATTTCATACTCAGAAACATATACGCTACTTCAGTTAAGTGAACCCGCGTGTACACGCCGCTGTGTCTAAAGAAACTAGCGTATATTCAGAAATATTATGATTCAGTTAGCTTATCTTTAGTAAATGCATCAGAACATTATTAACCATATTAACAGTAAACAGGTGCAATATAACAGAACAGATCATCACACAAAAGCCACACACATGAACACCAAGATGTAAGGTGGAAACCCAATGTGGGTGAAAACCACCTGCTGCAAGTCGTCTCTATCTTTCTTTAATCAGAAACTTCAGTTTACAATCTTTTGTACTGGTGCAGCCCTATACCAGTACGCAGGCTACAACCTGCAGAAGGCTACAACCTTCTCTCGTTTTCCAGACTCTCCTGGAAGGGAGCTCCAACCCCCTTTGCTCTTTTACTAGCTAAGATACTAGTACGTAGGTGCTGGCCTACAATCTTCTTTCCTTCAGGTACCACTTTTCATCAATTTTCATACTGGATACTCCTGAAGCACAAAATTACAATCTAAAGACCACGATTCATTCACTTTTCATAACAAATCATTGAAGCACAAAACAACCAATACTAGCATCATCAATCTTTGAATCACTGAACCACTGAAACCCTGTCAACACCCAGTCACCAGAACACAGAGCAGACTACAGAACTCTGCAATAACAGTCAGACCCAACTGCAACCCCAAAAATTAAGCTTCAAAATATATACGCTACTTCAATGAAACAAACCCGCGTGTACGCGCGCTTTTACCAAAGCCAACATGCATACAGATCTAAAAGTATTTTCTTAAAACTTCGCAGTTGTACCAGACATCAGTCATACCCAGAACATAACATTGCGTCAGTATGCAGATCTAAAAATACGCATAATCAACCATATAAAGATAGTTCATTTCAAACAATTTGATCCCGATCTATCCTTAGATCTAGTCTTCCATCAACCGGTGTGATCTCTCCTTAGCTCAGATCAAGCAATGTATCATCAACCCAAAACCTGCATACTAGATCTCTTTCTTCATTAGATATTCAAGACTTTTTCGATACAATTGCCTAATGATCTTCTTCTCCTTATATAGCCTTAGGCCCTTCTCAATACCACGGTTCAAAACCATAGTAATACAATACCATCAAGTTCAAAACTCGGGATCAACACGACTGTCGAGATACCTTGGTCCAAAAACATAGGCTCAAGTACCGAAGACTAACTACCACAGACCAAAAAGAAAGCTTCTCGACATGTACGCTCTTTTCTGTTCATGAAACTGCGTGTATACGCGACTTTGTATATAGCGAGACTGCATATCCGCGACTTAGTATATATCGTACCAGCATGTATACGCAACTTGGTCTTGATGAACCTGCGTATATGAAATTTCTCTTCATTCTTGTAGTCTGGACTGAGATCTGTCTTCAAAGAGAGTTGCCATCAAGGACAACACCTGTACCGTAGCGCTACACCTGTGCCAAAATGCCAACATGTTCTACGGGTCCCACATTCATGCTTGGAATATGGCACGGGGGTGAATGGCTAAAGATAGATTTAGCTTAGCCATTTTATGGTCGAGTGGAACATGGTAGTCCCATCTCCGGTTGGTTTATTACATTCATTAATGAGAAATTCATTCCCTTGGTTTTCATGTATAAATGTATTGATGTATATATGGATTTTATGACTGATATATTTATGGTATTTCTATTGTTACTGTGTTGGTTATATGTATGTTTTATGACAGCAATTATGTATGGCTCTCAGCATTTTTTTACTTGTAAATGAATGGATAATGTATTTATGACATAATAGATGATAATGAAACAAATGACATGAGGGAACAATGGTTCTTAGCGATTCTCATATAAGTACAAGATACCTAAGTTTAATTTTGTTTGTTACACCTATAGATTACATGTTTAGGATATGTTGATGAAATGCATGTGATGGCTAGTAGGGGTCTGATTAAGGTCTTGTTTAACTTATTATTTTTGCATTATTTTTTCCCTGTTCTTTTACTAGTCTTAAGTTATCATTCCACTCTCAGTAGTGACCTTGGCTATGGGCCTAAAAAAGTGGCTCAAATCCTTGGGACGCTGGCACAAAACTATCAAAATGAGTCTCTAGATGCTGGCAGGCAAGCCTGTGAGAGCAACTAGAGGTCCTTGGACGTTGTCATGCCTATTGCATGAGAGCAATTGAGGGCTAAGTTGATCAAAACTTCAATGGGACCTAGGGGAAAGCTGCCTGAAGTGTTGGCATGGTTCTTAGGGGTCTTGTAGTTGATGTGGAATATTTTTGTTGATTCCACTTCCTTAAGGTCACATCGGAGGTCGAATACAACCATAGTAGCCTATCTTTGCATTTTTACCCCGGTTGGCTGGTACGATGGTAAATGTGGGAGGAGGATGTTACAGAGTGGTATCAAAGCATGGTTTGCCCCTCGAACTGGATGGGCTATGTGTTGGTCATGCATACATGTCAGTTGTATGTGTGCCTCTCACACTTGCATTCTATGTGCTTATTACATTGCATAATGTTGATAATGGTTGTAGTAAGGTTTTCATGAGGAACTTGATGATTGATTTTGTGGAATGCATCGTCATGAGTATATGACTGGTTACATATTTTTATATGTCCCTTACATGTTGTTATATGTTGCTTGATTACATCCTTGTATGTTAGCTTTCATTCTTGTATGTCTGATTATAGGTATCGTTCTTTTAGGTTTGGTTACAATAGTTGATCGCTTATGCTCGACTACATGCGTTTATGCATATATGTAGTTGATTAGGCATTTCTTCTGCATGTTGATAGTTGCATGTGGAAATGGGTATAATGGAGTAATGGTTGTTGTTATGCATGAGGTCATAGCATGCATGGTTGATATGGCCTTTCATTAATGACTGGACCCTACCTAGAATGATGTTTATGTGTTGATGCATTTATTTGTGCATGTCTATATGTTGTTATGTTTATGTTATACATGTATCATGCCAATTTGTTGATCTTGTAGATGAGGTAACTTCCCCAAATTATAATAAGGTATGTTGATTTATTGTGATTTTGCTTATCTGACATATTATGCATTGCAGGAAAGAAATATCAAATGGCTAGCAAGATGGTTGACTACAAACACTCTCTCTATGAATCCAAAGAGAAGTATGGTGTTCGGAACTCTTCCAATTTGGCAGTTACACTGAGAAGCTTAAATGAATAAATAAGGAGTTGTAAGGCGGTTATGATAGGATCATACAGGCACAAGAGAAGAAAGTTGAGGTTAACTCTATACTTCTTCATAGTTTTTCAGAATTGCAGCGACAAGGGCCACTTCGGATCAGCCATGGATAGGAGCAAAGCACTAATGGAGCATATCGTAGTAGGTACCCTGCTAGACACTGGTTACATAGATCTAATACAATGAGAGATGGTAGGTTGCTGGACACTCCAGATAGGAGGGGTGATGAGTACAGGTACTATTCTAGTTTTGGTTCTAACAGACATCATGATCGTCATCGTTATCATCCCTACAGGAGGAATTATAGGGGACACTTTCCAGATAATTTTAAGAAAGCGAAGCCACCTAATTTTGATGGAGATTTGAAGAAGCCAGCAGATGCAGAGGCTTGGATACTTTGGATGAACAAATTCATTGAGTTGCATGAGTACACAGATAATATGAAGGCCATAATCTCTATCTTCAACTTGAAAGGTAAAGCAGACATTTGGTGGGAAGATATTAAGCATGCCAGAGACTTGAGGTGGTGGGAGTTCAAGAGGGTTTTTAGGAAGAAGTACTTTTCATAGAGGTACTACAACAGTAAGGCCAAATAATTCTAAGATCTAAAGATGGGGTCAATGATAGATGAAGAATACACGACCAAGTTTCTGGAGCTATTGAGGTATGTACCATATCTTACAGATGAGAAGGCTAAAGTTCAAAGATTTTTCAGTGGTTTTCCATTAGCATTTAGAGATCGGATTGAGTATGATGAGTCTTGGTCACTTGAGGAAGTCATTGGGAAATTGAATCATTACTATGAAAAATCAAAGCATAAGAATGAATCTTAGAAAGGATGGAAAGGGAAGGACAAAGGTAAAGGCAAATGGAATCCTAAGAGAACAAGGCCTCAAAATGCATATGGGAAAGAAAATATGGAACCGCAAAAGAATTTTAATGCAGCAAGACAGGGATATGGGTCACAACATCAAGATAGAGGTGAGGGCATTGGTTGGTTGGAGTGTTGGAAAAATGAAAAATTTTAGGGGTTAATGTTTGCCCAATGGGCTAATTTTCCATTATTTTTCCGCAAAAGAGATTCGCCAATTTCCAATTTTATAAAAGACGATTCGCCCAAAATTTAGAATATAAAATTATTTTACCTTAAAAATCACCAACATTATATTGAGACTATATATAAAATCATTATAAATTTGAATAATTTTACAAATATATCAATAAACATTTTATAGTTTTCATATCAGGGATTAGTGGGATTCGCCAATGTTATTAAACTTCAAGAAAATTTTCCTTGGTTGGCAATGTGGAGAGGAGCACCTTAGGAGATATTTTTTGAAGCATCAGGGTGGTATGCCTACGATATATAGTGCACAGGAGGCACAAACTATTGGAGATGTAGGGAAGAGTATTCCTCGTATCTATGTAGTAGTGGACAACAGGAAGGTAGAACAATAGGCATCTATCATTGAGATGGACAGTAAGATTTATGATCAAGTTATTTCTATTTTGATTGACCCTATATCTAATTATAGCTATGTTAGTCCTAACTTGGTGGATGAGTGTGGTTTGAGTAAGAAATTGCAAGCAACATCTTGGTTAGTACAGTTGGACACAGGTACAAAGAAGTGAATTCATCATTCGGTAAGAGCTTGTGCATTTGATTTAAATGGTATACCTATCACAACACATCTGAATGTATTACCGTTGGGATCATATAGTATTTCGTTTGGCATGGATTGGTTGTATCTTCACAGAACCAATGGAGACTGTTATGAAAAATTCATTGAGTGTGTTTATGACAATGGGGAACCAAGAGTCTTGCAGGGTAAGAAGAAAGCCACATCAGTTAGGATGGCGACAGCTATGCAAGAAAAGTGTAGTCATAGGAAAGGGTGTATGTTATTTGCAGTGCACATTTCTAGTGATAAGGGTAAGGAGGTTGAGGATGTAGATGTGTTGAGAAAATACCCAGTTTTGTAGCAGTTTTAGGATGTGTTTCCTGAGGATATTTCAGAGTTTCTACCTCAGAGGGAGGTTGACTTTTCTATTGACTTAGTGACAGGGGTGGCTCCAACATCAAAAGCACCCTACAAGATCACACCTAAGTTGGTTGAGTTAAAGCTAGAGTTGAAGGAAATGTTGGACAAGGGATACATTAGGCCATGTGTATCACCTTGGGGTGCATCGGTATTGTATGTGAAGAAGAAAGATGGTACTCTCAGATTATGCATTGACTACAGTTAGTTGAACAAAGTGATCATCAAGAATAGGTACCCATTACTGAGGATTAATGACTTGTTCGATCAACTGAAGGGAGCAACAGTGTTCTTAAAGATTGATCTAAGATCTGGATACCATCAGGTATGCATCAAAGAGGAGGACATTTACAAGACAACTTTCCAGACCAGGTATGGGCATTATGAGTTTTTTGTAGTTTAATTTGGCTTAACTACTGCTCCAGCTACATTTATGTGTTTGATGAATAGTGTGTTGCATCTATATTTGGATAAGTGTGTTATTGTGTTCATTAATGATATATTGGTATATTCTAAAAATGATGAAGAGCATGTCGAGCATTTAGCAGCAGTGTTGAGGTTGTTGAGAGAGCAAAAGTTGTATGCTAAGATCAACAAGTGTAGTTTCTTTCAGACTGAGGTACATTACTTGGGGCATGTTGTCTCCAAGGAGGGCATTACAGTAGATCCAAAGAAGATAAGAGCCATCATGGAGTGGGTAGCTCCTAAGAACGTGGATGAGGTGAGATCCTTCATGGGGTTGGTAGGCTACTATAGGAGGTTTATGAGGAACTTCTCACAGATTTCTTATCCTATCACATCATTGCAGATGAAAGATAAGAAGTTTGAATGGACAGAGGAGTGTGAGGCTAGCTTTGAGAAACTTAAGCAGTGGGTAACACATACACCAATGCTACAGATTGTAGATCCAGACAAATATTTTGTAGTATGCATAAATGCTTGCAAGAATGGACTTGGTGGAGTCCTTATGTATGATGGGCAAGTGGTATTATATGAGTCATGAAAGTTGAATGAGCATGAGAAAAACTACTTGACACATGATCTTGAGTTAGCAGTGATCATACATGCATTAAAGATATGGAGACACTATCTTCTTGGTAGGAGGTTTGTATTGATGAGTGACCATATTAGGTTGAGGTATTTGTTTGACCAGCCGAATATGAATGCCACAAAGGCTATATGGTTGGCAATGATCAGTGAGTTTGACTTTGAGATCAGGTACATTACAGGAAAAGAGAACATGGTGGCAGATGCTCTCAGTAGGCGGGTACAGGTAAATCACTTGGCATCTATGAGCTCCTATTGGGCAGAATTACGAGATATGATCTTGCAGGAAGGTCAGCAGGATGTTATGTAAATGGAGATTGTGCACAGGTTGTAGTAGAGTATAGGTACATATACATGTGGTGGCACAGGTATAGGTACATGTGGAAGTTTAGTTATAGCCACAACTACAGGTGCAGGTGCACAGCGTGTGGATTATTGTCTTATAGTAGATGGATTGGTCAAACTTAGAGATAAGATATATGAGTTGGATAGGAGTGAGCTCATGAAGGTGATCTTGAGGGAGTTTCATGCAAAACCTTATTTAGGTCACCCAGGTTATCAGAAGACATTGACAACAGTGAAGAAATTTTATTATTGGCCGAATTTGAAGAGGGATGTAGCAGAGTTTGTGGCTAGGTGTTTTGATTGTTAGCAAGTGAAGGCAGAGTTAAAACATATAGGTGGAATGCTATAACTGATTGCGATTCTAGAGTGGAAATGGAAGGTAATTTCCATGGACTTCATCATCAGGTTGCCGAAGGCAGTGAGACAGCATGATTCCATGATGGTTGTTGTGGACAGGTTGACAAAGGTTCCACTATTCATTTAGTGATTTCTACATTCTTAGCTAGCGATGTGGCATAGGTTTTCATCAGAGATGTGGTCAAATGTATAGTGTTCCGAAGAAGATTGTGTCAGATAAGGATGAAAATATCACTTCCAAGTTTTGGAAGGAGTTGTTTATAGGTTTAGGCACAGAGTTGGCCTTTAGTACATCTTATCATCCCCAGACAGAGAGGGTCAACGGGATATTGGAGGACATGTTGAGGATGTATGTGATGCACTAGCAATGGAAGTGGGAGGAGTATCTTCCCTTGGTTGAGTTTGCATACAACAATAGTTATCAAGAGTCATTGTGGATGAGTCCTTTTCAGGTATTATATGCGTGGAGTTGCAATACTCCTATCAGTTGGAGTGATCTGGTTAATAGGGTGTTGATTGGACCAAACATGTTGGCAGATATCGAATAGGAAATGCAGGTGATCAAGAAGAATATGAAGGCAACATAGGATAGGCAGAAGAGTTATGCATATCAGAATAGGTTGTTCAAGGAGTTCCAGGTTGGAGAACATGTGTACGTGTGCATATAACCAAAGAAGAGCTTGTTTCCGATTGGATCATGTGCCACACTAGCACCACGGTTTAGAGGACCCTTCAATATCATTGAAAGGATTGGTTCAATAGCCTATCAACTTGCACTACCTCCAAAAGTGAAAGCTCACGATGTTTTACATGTATCATTTCTTAAGAAGTATGTTAAAGATGTTGATCATGTGATTGACTAGTATGTATTGCAGGTGGAACCAGATGGAGAATTCCAGCTGGAGACTCAGTGTATATTGTAGAAAAAGGTGCTCATGCTCTGGAATCGAGCAATCAAGCAATCGAGTAAGTTAAAGTGCAGTGGAAGAACTTTGGGCCTGATGAAGCTACATGGGAGTTCGCGGATCAGATGGTGTCCATGTATCTTTCCTTGTTTTCCGGTTGAGGCAAAGCAGTTTTGATATGGTGTTTTGATATATGTTTTGATATGGTGTTTTGGTATATCTTTTGATATGGTGTTTCGATATATGCTTTGATATGGTGTTTTGATATATGTTTTGATATGATGTCTTGGTATATGTCTTGGTGTATGCTTGGTGATATTTCTATATGTGCATATGTATATGGATGTAAATAGCACCATGAGTTATGTTATAAAGCTTCAATAAGTGGTATGGGTGTCATGCCATTATGATTGTGTTGTCATGTTACTATGTTATCATGTTATTATGATGCCATGTGGGTTGGCACTCAGCAGTGTGATCATTGTAAATATTGCATTGAGCTATGTTATAAAGTTCCATGCGTAATATGTATTCTTTCAGCGATTTTCTAAGGCATATGTGTGATTGAACACCGAGGATGGTGTCCCCCAAGGGGAAGGGTTCTATAACAGCACTAATGAAAATTCCATGTAATAAAAGTTAAAAACAATAACCATGGCTGATGGGACACTTATTTCAAGCTGAATGTTGGACAAGATATCCTAGGGGGTATTCATTTGGTTTTTTGTGGCTAAGGAAATTGGCAAAGGAAATGGCTAAGGCTTTGAAAAGAAAAATGGCATTTTTGGCACATTTATTTATGAAAATAATGGAAATTAGGAGAAAAATGAGGTGAAATGTCACAGGTTTCATGTGAGGAGGAAAATGAAGGAAAATAATGGAAAATGAAGAAAATAGAGGCCTCATTCATAAAAAGGCTTTTGAGGATCAGTTGGTAAACTTTTGTTAATTTGATTTTGGAACTCTCTCATTATTTTCTCTCTCTCTCACCCTTGGACGCTTAGAGTTTTCTTGGAGCAAGAAAGGTAAAGAAAGCAAGAGGAAGCAAAGATCAAGCAAGGAAAGGCATGATCAAGCATCTACAACAAGATTCATTGTAGATATCAATTTACATGTGTATTTTCCTTACTATATTTGGTATACATGGTGTTGCATACAGTTGTTTCTATCATGGCATGGGTTTTGCCAGGTGTGACAATGTTCTTTAGCCTAACCTTTCCATTTCCAGATAGCCTTGATGAGATGGGTTCTCATACTTCCATTGATGTGGAATGGTCAGATGGATTTTAAATTGAGTGGGGTGGATCTATGAAATGACAAACACATGGCCTAGTGTTTCCTGAACCGGACTGTGGATCATGGTAAAGCCACTGGCCTAGTAACACCTGATCCAGACTATGGGTTGCGGTAAAGCCAAGATTGTGTGCCTCAGTGGGCCTAGGAATCCTTTCAGGTGAATGGTGGGATATACAATAAATCCAAGGGGTGGATTTCTCTCCATTGGGCCAATTATTCACGGGATGGGATGCACGGTAAAGCTTGGAGAGTGTGTCTCGGTGTAGGGCCTAGTGATCCCTAGATCAGACTGTGGATTATAGTAAATCCTGAGAGACTATGAGGCACTCAAATTCCTCATGGTGTAGGTGGATAAATCTGGTGGCATCCATGTTTGTTTGGTTCTTCTGGTGCGTTCTACGAGTCCCAAATTCATGCCTGGAATATGGCACGGGGCTGAATGTCTGAAGAGAGTTTTGGGTCAGCTATTCTATGGTCAGGTGGAACATGGTAGTCCCATCTCTAGCTGGTTTATTGCATTCACTAATGATAAATTCATTCCCTTGGTTTTCTTGTATAAATGTACTAATGTATATGTGGATTTTATGACTGATATATTTATGGTATTTCTATTGTTACTGTGTTGGTTATATGTATGTTTTATGATAGTAACTATGTATGACTCTCAGCATGTTTTTACTTGTAAATGAATGGATAATGTATCTATGACCTAATAGATGATAATGCAGCAAATGACATGGGGGAACAATGGTTCTTAATTCTCAGGTAAGTACGAGATCCCTATGTTTAATTCTATTGGTTACACTTTGTTATGTTCCTATACCAATAGGTGTCATATATCATGATTGACTTGGTTTAGCTCTGAAATATGTACATAACTTTGCTTGTTGCAAATGTTTTCCATATTCAAAATAAAAAATTAAGAAATGTAAAGAGGGTATGTCCTAGAAAAATAATAAAAGGACAAAAAGAATGAAAAGGTTAGAAAAAATAAAAAAATCAACCCCAAGAAGAATAAAAAGACCATGAAATGTGCTAGTCAAAATGCCACTACTATTTCACTTTTTGTACAATAATGATTGTGTGCAAAGTGTTGTTATGCCACAATCCATGGTAACCAAACAGTTTAATCTTGGTTATTCCATGTTTTAAATTTTATGCTTAGAGATAGAGAATAAAATATGACCAAACTATTTAATCTTGGCAGATGAGTAGATAGGTAGAGTGAATAAAAGGAGCTCAACAGTTTAATCTGAGCCCTTGGATGTAATAAGGATAGACTTAGATATATTTCCATTGTAAAAGAAAAGAAAAGGTTTTCATAAGGGTTTGCCAGTTTAAGTGCACCCTAATAAAAGAAAAAAAAATGGTAGGATAAGTAGGCAGGGTAAGTAGATGAATGGTTGCAGAATTATGTATGATGAATGATTATCCAGATATCAAGTCATGTACTTTCATTATCAAAAGCACTTAAAGGCATGGATGACAATGAAGATATTTACATCATAAACAAAAGTCAAACTAATTAACCTCCTCATTCATTTTTACCTAAATTTTACTAATTTCCCATAAGTACTAAAGGCACTAACAACCTGAAAGTTAAAGGGGCTCAGAGAATTTCTCTGACTTCTAGAGGGACCAGACCCTCGGCCCAATAAATTGTAAGGCCTAAGTGATAAAGCCCCTTCATCAAAATTCACCCCCTCAATAATTCATTCATTCCCTTCAAAATCTTTTCCTAGGGGAAAATCACTCTTTTACTTAGGAAAACTAAATGGTTCTTTATAAAACCCCGCCCAAACACATTTTAGCCTAAGTCATAATGTTGGATGACGAATGCATTTTCAGAAACATTTACGTAACGCATTTCCTTTTCCAATGGTCATATTAACTTTTATTTCTTATTATTTATTTAACTCCCAAAACAAATTACCCTTTCCCATATTATTAATAAAAATCCAAAAATAAATAAATATCCCGTCCCGATGGTTTTGAAAATAAACCATAATAAAGTTAATTAAGTTGGATTAATTAATCGAACCGCGATTAATTAAGAGCCAAAACCACCGACGTATTAAAAAGCAATTAATTAGTCACCTGGATTAATTAATAGTCTCTCCGCCAATACAATCATCCCCGATATAATTAAAGTCATTTAATTATGTTGACTATGCCATCGGGCCCCATCCATTAACTCCCTAACACTTTCCGTTGTCGACTACCATTCCATCTGCCTTCCCTCATCCAATGACTCTCACTCATATCGCGTGGGCCTTTTGGTCGAACATTAACCATCCGATGTAAGCTATTTTGAATTTTCACCAATGCTACGTGTCATCCAATTTGTGGCATCACGCAACCCTCCACCAAAACCACCAACCTCCCAAAAGCGGTGTGATAGATCCCAATTACCGCCTCCACTAAATGACAAAGTGTCCCATCGGTTAGTTGACACCAAATGTCGTTTTCCCATTCACCTACCAAAAGTTATTGAATTTGTGCATAAAAAAAAATACTCATTGTTTTCCCTTTTTACCAAGAAAAGAAACTTCTGCCTTCCATGCACACACAGAGTACATCCAGACCAACAACTTACTACCAACCGCCAACCACCATCAGTCACTAAACTCTAGGCCACTGCAGACTACTGTGCATACCCAGCAAAGCATTCACCACAACCATTTATCCCTTCAGGCAACCATAACCAGGTATTTACCACATTTCTTTCTCAGAAACCCTGTTTTTGTACTGAAACCTCAACCAAATTACTCTAAACTCAAGTAATCGAGTACAATTAAGTTGTTTCTTAGCTCCAAGGCTTCCCCAAGCACCCTTTTATCTAAAAATCCTTGAAAACCCCAACTTTCTTCCTTGAATACTCAAGAACCAAGGATGGAAGTTCCTGTCACCCTAAATGTTACACCAATCACTACTGCCCATAGAAATTTAGACCACCTTCCCTTGGCCGATAAAGATTTTCAAATCAAGGACCTTACTTTTGATGAAACCCCCTTGAAGCTACACTGCAAGTATCGGGACAATTATCTGAACAATGCTGATAAAATAGGTCTTTGGGAGTCAAACCTACCTAAATATCAATTCCCCACTATCCATATTTTCCCAGATATTGTCCACCAATGCCATGCAAACTACGACCCCAATATGAGAGCTGTAATGTCCCTTGACCAGAAGTCCTTTTCACCATTACAGCTGAGTCTATAAATGAAATGTTGCAATTATAGCCTGGCCAAGACCTCACTCCCCTTTCCATTGCCGATTTACTTGAAAAATCTTCAAGGTTGTCCAATTCCGAAATTAACCAAGTCAGTCAGACTTTCATTGAAGAAAAATACAGATCAAAAGACCCCCCTCCTTACATGTCATGCGCCTTTACTGGTCTGGGCAGGGATATTGTCACCATGTTTGCTTGCATTCTGGGTTTTACCACTAATGAGTATGTAGATGAAATGACCTTTGCCTACATGTCTATTTTCACCCCTGGCCAACCTCCTGCAGCCAAATTTGACTATGCTGCATTCATTGTTGATAAGATGCATGACCAATTCATGAGATTAGAGAACGAGAGAGTATTTAAATATTCTTCAGTCCTGTATCATCTTTTCCTCTACTACCAAACTAATAAATTCCCTTTCTCTATACAAAATCTTGACATTAGAGAGAACCCTAGTTCAGTCATCTTCCGGACTTCCATTTTTCACTATTCTCCCTCTTCTCCCTATCCTTATACAGATTTTATTGATAAATTTGTGCATCCGGTAACTACCATGTTGATAGGAAGTCCCCCTCCCAGAATCAGTGATGATATTAAGAGAATTCTTCAGTTATCCAAGCAATACAAGGTTTGGGACTGGTACTTGTACCAGAACCATACCGAGATCAAAATTTATGGGTGTGAGCTGCCTCCCTTTAAATTACCCAAATACCTCCCCATGCGATCATTTGCCTTGGAGTAATATAGGAAAATGATCAATTCTGATGAAATCCACTTTATGAAGACTAAGAAGAAAGCCCAGCTAAGGATAAAGGATCACCTAGGCCCATTTATTTTCAACAACAGAAAATTAGGGAAAGAGACAGAGAAAATCCTTGAGAGATTGAGATTGAAAAAGAGTTTCATCTGGCCTTATGATCCTCATAGCTTCATCTGTGATAGAAGGCAGAAGCATAAAATATCCGCCTACATCCATCATAGAATTCGAAAGATAGAACAGTATGCAAATCAAAATGAATGGGTGGAGGGAACACTTATAGAACAAGATAATACACAAGTTGAAGTAGAAAATGTTTTGAAAGATTTGGAAAGAGGACTTGATCTAGATCCCTTTGTACAGGTTCCTGAAGAATCTTCACAGAGACAAACACAGGAGCATAGTGCACAAACATTAGGACAACCTGAGACTTCAGGATAGGGAAAAGATTCAAGGTCATAGAGCATTTCTAAGGAGTTGACCCAGATTGATACAAACATGGGAAACCATCCAGTACTTTAGACCCCTCTTAATGAGGAGAAAATTCAAAAAAGAAGTCAAAATGTGGCTAGCCCCTCTACAGTGCCATTGGACTAGGTATATGTAAAGAGACAGAGATTGAATCCTCTATCCAAGCAGGAATATGAAGAGACAAGAAGTGACACAGTGCAGACAACAATAGCAGGGGAGACACCATCTACCTCTCAAACATAGGCACTAAGCAGGCAACAAAGTGTAGAAGTGTCATCACTAAGGACAACTTCAGA
The DNA here is from genome assembly GCA_031772625.1 of Pinus tabuliformis. Lineage (NCBI taxonomy): Eukaryota > Viridiplantae > Streptophyta > Pinopsida > Pinales > Pinaceae > Pinus > Pinus tabuliformis. Next base: position 2,042,636,244 of record CM062816.1, read on the forward strand.
GCAGAGCCAAGATTTGAAAGAAAAGTACAAAGAGATTAAAGCTAGGAATGAGAATCTCAAAGCTCAAACCTATGCCAAATATCTGAAAATGGCCCCTACAAATCAGACAAGGTTGATGTCAGCCTTTGACATCAAAGAGGGAAAGATGCAGATGAGCTTTTTGAAGCCAATAGTACAGTAGCCAAAGTCCATGGCTGATTATTTAAAAAAAATAAAATTGAATTTCTTGCCAAAGACATCCACCCAATTGATCAGATTGAGCTCCATAAGCAAATGGGTGAGATGGACTATTCCACACTGACTAGTAAAGCCATCACTACACATCAATTGTAGAATTCTCTGAGTAATACTACACCACAGTTACAGTTGGAAAAATCCTCTTCTCAGGCTAAGGACACCAGGATAAAATCATTAGAAGATCTGGTAATTGAGTTGGGACATGATCCCAAAGATGTTAAAGCAGCTAAAAGATTGATAAAGAAAAAGAATGATGACATTGCTGCACTCAGGAAACAACTCAAACTCCCTCCCCTCCTACATCCACAAACTGCAGAAGTAATTGAGAAACAAAACGAGGAAGAACTTATGGACTTGGTCCTTAAGTTGAATGAGTAGTTGAAAGAAATAGAGAAAGAACTAGAAAAAGCTTTGCAGTCCAAACAGGGTGATCCAACAACCATTCCTTAGACTGTAATACCCATAATTTCTACAGTAGTGCCATCTACTATTGCAACATCTTTGGCACCCAACATTCCCCTAGCAACAACTCTGCCAGTAACAACAATAGCAAGTACATCAGAAGAAGGAGTAACTTCAACAAGGAAAATAGAGGATTTAATAAAATCCATGGAGGAAATGAAAATCCAAGCAACTGAAATAAAGAAACTAAAAGAAATGGTTACCAGCTTGGAAAAAAATTATGAGCTATCACAGATTAATTACACTGAAGAAGAGAAAAAATAGAAGGATGACTGAAAGAATCAAAACATTAAAGAAGGACTTAACATTAGAAAAGCCTCTGAGAGATATTAGAGATATTTTATGGACCAATGTCATTGATTCCATCCATGATATTTGGTCTTCTATCTAGATCATTTTTGAACAAACTGAGTTAGTTAAACTAGCTACAGAGGCTATACAGAAGAACAGGGAAGAATTGGGAGAGAAACCTGAAGAGGCAACCCAAGTGATCAATTTCTTGAATAGCAAAAGCAAGCATCAGCTGGAACAATGGGATATCGAGGATCAAACTGCTACTATCCTTGAAATTAAGAAAGTTATTATTAAAAAGAACTTAATGCTTAACCTGGAAAAATGATGTCAAAGTATTCAAGAGGACATAGATGATTTTATGTTAAAATATGACATTCTAAGGGATAAAGGACTTCCATGCCCACTCGTCATAAATGACAAGTTGATGAATCGTGATGACTACATTGAGAAACTACACAAACAAGCTAGAAATCAAGCCAGCTCTTCCACAGTGAAAGCACTACCTACTGGAAAAGTGATGTATGATGGTTTGGAAAATCTTTTCTATATTGAGCATGAAGTGAAACACTTGTTTACCATCTAGCCCAATTTTGCTAAGTACACTGAAGCTGATGAAATATATAGGAAATTGATGAGGATGAAGATACCAAATGAAGAATGGTGGAATAATATGACTGATATCCTATAATTTACTAAGGTAACTCTGAGGTAAATAGAAAATATTTACTGAGGTAAAGTCTGGTAAACAAGTAAAGAGTATCAGGAACAGGTAAAAATTATAAGTAGGGAAAACTAAGAAAATATCTAGCACACAATTACTAAAGCAACAACAAGAGGCAAATCCAAGTTTCAACCTCCAGCTCATTCATAAATAAAGGGACAACAGTAATCAGTTTTCCATCTATCTCTATCTTTTTGTAAAAGATATTTTGTATTCCCTATAATAAATCTCATGTGGTTATGAGATATTTTGATGTAATTTTTATATAAATACTTCTCCATTCGAATTATTGTGGGTGGATTCTATAACATCTCTGTAAATCTATGCTATCAAGCTGAGAAAGCTTTTGTACTCAAATTTGGATTTTTGCTGGAAAAGGAATGAAAGTTGAGGACATTTCATCAGATTCCCGTGCAGTATAATTACAAATAAGTATTCTATCCTTGTGATTTTATGTTCTTTCTATATGTTTCAATGTTTCATGCATCTTAAATCTAAATGGTAAAATAGTCAAAGTATATCAGAATTAGCTTTATTGCTCTCTACTATCAACAGTCTATCATTTCTATGTTTTCTTCTAAACTATCTCGATAAAGGAATTCTTAACTGCTCCTCTATCCCTGTAGTTTTTCTCTAATAAGTCCTTGGTATAGGATTCTTAATTTCCCTCTACTAGTTGACCTATCTTCCTTTCCTCTTTCTAATCCTAAATTGAGGATTCTTGATTGCCCTCTAGTTTTGAGTAGAACTATCACCCATTCAAGCCCCAAAGTTTGGTTTTACTCTGTTATCCTGCCTGTTGAACTCATACCTCAGCACTTTGACTTAATCTAATGAATTGTCATTGATTGACTCCATAGCCCAATGGCCTAAAAGCCTAGTTTTCCCATTTGTTTCAGAACTCCACCACTCTCAAACAAAACAACCTCACCGAACATTAATACTAGCCTAAAATCCTTTCAAACATAGATAAATCATTAAAAAGAGCCCTCTCTGGACTTAGGTGGGCTAGCACCCGAGTCTAAAAGTTGGTTTGTAGTTACCTTGGATCCTTTCCTTCTTTTAAAGACTTCTAAGGAAAATCTAACTGATAACATAGTGGCATACATACTGGCGAAGAACTAATCCTTAGTTGAAACAAACCTTTAAGAAACCTAAAAAGCTTAATTTGAAGCATCTTAAAGGAGTGATAGAAGTTATTTTGAAAAATCCATAAAGAATAACATTGAAAGGCTCGAAATCTGGCTTCAGGAAGAACTCATTACACCAGGGCTAACCCTAATCCAAATCCTCCCCCTGTGTTTGAAAATCCCAACCTAATTCCGAGAATCATTAGAAGACAAGAAAGTTCATTGAGCCCGAGACCTTTGTTCGGATCACATTCATGTCCTGTCGAGTGGCTTTTCCTAGAAGATATTCCTTTTGACGAACATTTTGAGCTCTCTCCATTTAGAGCCACATCTGACCGTGAACTATTGGACCTAGTCCAAGATCCATAATTCCTCAGAGAACTTGAAACCCAACGAGCTAATTTGTCAATTGATCAATATCTGCAGAATTCCACTCAGTCATCTCTTACCACCGATAGAACACCTGAACTTTTTGAAACTACTTCTCTTTCTACTAGTTCATCATTATTCCCTCACTCTTGTGAAATACATTCCACCCCTCTCTTCATCCCTTCACTTCCTCTCCAGCCAATCATCACCCAACATCCCACCACTACCTCTAGTTCTTCCTCCACAACCCAAACACCTCCTGTTACCCCAACTCCCGTTCATACTACTACCCAACCTAGAATCATGGCCAATAGATATGCTCCCCTTGTGATGCCTGCTCCTCTAGGTGCCATGCCTCAAGACTATCAGAGTAAAATTACTACTTTTGATGGCACTAGAACCTACACAGCTCAGCAGCACACTAAGAAAATGACCGACTATTTTGAGATATATGAAATTGACACAGTTGACGTTCAAATGAGAATTTTTGTTCAGAGTCTGACTGGGGAAGTTAGAACTTGGTTTAGATCTTTAGCCCCCCAAAGTATAGATAGCTTAAGAGTTCTCTACCAACAATTCTTGAATAGGTGGGAGAAAAGGAAGGACCCCCTGCAGATTTTATCTGAATATGAGAACCTTAAGAGGGGACCTCATGAAACCATTCAGGACTATTGCACTAGGTTCAATAGTGTTTATAGTGCCATTCCACTCGACCTTAGACCCCCACTTGGTTTAGCCCTGATCAAATTTCCTGATGGATTTGATTCAGATATGGCTTTCCAGTTAAGAGAAAGGAACCCCCCCACTCTGGAAGAAATGTAGAGTGTAGCAGTAAGTGTTGAGGCTAACCTACTTTCCAAAAGAGCCAAAGCTAGGAATGAGAGAAGAATACCTGCAAAAGAAGAGAATACACCCTTTGAACAAAAGATGGATGCTAAAGTTAAAGGAATGGATAGATTGTTGGATAGAGTTGAAATTATTGAAAGAAAATCTCCTTGGGATGGCCAACAAGCTAATTCATGGAGAAATCATAACTTTAGAAAAAATCAGAACCAAAATGCTGGAAAGAACATTCCTAACCAAAACATCAGATTGCCTTTCCAAGAAAACTATGCAAAGGCCTGCCACTCAGAAGATCCTAAACAAGACACTCAGATAATTTTAATGGGTCTAGATGATGAGGAAGATGTCTTCCTAGCTCAGGACGAACAGGAGTCCCATGTATTGCAACAATTCCAAACCCAAACAGGAGATTCATTTGATTTCAGACAGGGATATGACTCTGCTATTTTTGAGGTATATAAGTAGTATAATTTAAGAAGTAGAAAAGGTACTAATGCCCCAGAACCAAACCAGAAAATAAGTCCTAATCAACCTAAAAAGGGTAAAATAGTTCCAGTGACAAAAACACTTCAGATCCTTTCTAGAACAAACCAAAATCCTCCCAGCCCCACCATAGAAGATGTGTCTGATAATCAGCCCAACAATGAACAACCTTCCACTTCACTTCCCTCCAAGGAAATAGTGGAAGAGTCTCCAAAGATTGGATTAGAAAAATTAGAAAAGGATGTCCCAAATCCTAAAAGAGAAGAAAACATAGAAAACACTGCTGCTAGAAATCCAAAAGTTCAAACAGAAAAAGTAGTCCTACCCTTTAATCTTGGAGCAGAGGTGGCCAAACTTAAAATTTCAGTTTCTTTGACAGAACTGGTAAAAAATGATGCTTACAGGTCTCAAATAAGAAAATCATTAAATGTCATTGAAAATGAAGATTCTATAAATCTCTTTGATGACCAGCCCAAGTTGATTTTTGGCCCTGAAGTAAATGGGAAACCAATGGAGGGAGGGATACCACCCCTCTATGTCAGTCTTAACATCCATGACAAAATTTTGCCTAATGCCATGTTTGACTCTAGTGCTTCGAACAATCTCATGCCCAAATCTGTTATGGAGAAACTTAACTTAGACATCACTAGACTCTATAGGGATTTATTTTCCTTTCATTCTAGTCAAGTGAGGTGTTTAGGGCTTATAAAGGATTTATGTGTTTCTTTGGTTCAATACCCTCCCAAAACTATACTCATGGACATAGTGGTAGCAGACATTCCACCCAAGTATGGCATGCTGTTGTCTAGATCCTAGGGTGCCAAACTTCAGGGGTCTCTACAATTAGATATGTCATATGCTACCATATCTTTTTTTGGACAACCAAAGAAGCTATATAGAGAAACTTCAATGAAGTATGTAGTGAGTAGTCAGGAGAAGCCTCAAAACTTTCCTATTTACTCAGTGCATTCTAATATGGATTCCTTCATTCTCTATAATGCAGAAACTAATCCAGAAGATACTCCAAATGACGTAGCAGCAGAACCAAAGGAAATTATAAAAGAAAATTCAACTATCCAAATTCAAGAGATATTAGATGACAAAGAAAATCCAGATGCCTTAGCTAAGAAAGATTCCACTACCCCGGATGAAAACTATGAACATGAAATCTTATGACATTTAGAGTTTGATGTTTTAGTAAACAAATTAGGTGCAGGAGCAGGAGTATGGATATATAACTTAGAGAATGATCATGCACAGGGACGCGCCTATAGGTTAAATTTCAAATGTACAAACAATATGGCAGAATATGAAGCACTCCTTCTAGGCCTCAAGCTAGTCAAAGGATTAGGAGCTATAAGGGTATCAATCATGGGAGATTCTTAACTGATAGTTAAATAGATTAATGGAGTTTACATAACTAGAGACCCTAGATTAGTACTTTACAGAGGTGCAGTTGTAGAAATCCTTAACACTTTTTTAGAAACCAAGCTTGCAACCATTCCTAGAAAACATAACATGCAAGCTCATAGCCTGGCTATGTTTGCTAGCACCTGCAAATTGCCTTTTCAGCCCAATCACCAGTATACTGCTGAGGTTAGGCACATGCCAGCTATACCTGATAATCTTAAGAACTGGCAAGTTTTTGAAAACGATAAGAAAATTAATCACTTTCTGACATTAGATGAAGAATTTGCTAGCATTAATATAGATGTAGACATAGTTTCAAAATTTGATCACACTAATGAGTTAGACATTAACAAATTGGAAGAAAACTCAATAAACATGCTTCACCCTACTAAATTCATGAAAAAAGATATTCAGGACTTACGGCAAATGGATATTGATGAAATAATTGATGATGAAACTGAAGTCATACATCTCAAAGATAACCAATTACCCAAGGGATTAACTCCTTTGGAGGACTTATTTGACTCCAATGATATTCCCAAAAAGCTTAAGATGGAGCCCTTGAAAGGAGACATTGAAGAATACAACCTAGGAACTCAAGAGAATCCTAAGCTGATAAAATTGTCTAAATCATTACCCCTTGATGAAAAGCTGAAATATATTGAGCTAATGAAATAATTCCAAGATGTTTTTGCCTTGAGTTACGAAGACTTAAAATCCTATGATATCAGTATTATACAACACATTATCCCTTTAAAAGAAGATCAAAACCTTTTAGGCAAAAGCTAAGAAGAATTAATCTTCTTTTATTACCTTCCATTGAAAGGGAGATCAAATGAATGTATGAAGCAAGAATCATTGCCCCCATTAAGTTTTCAGATTGGGTATCTAATATTGTCCCTACAAGAAAGAAAACAAGAGAAATCAGACTGTGTGTTGACCTTAGAAATGTGAACAAAGTCTCACTCAAAGACAACTATCCCTTACCTAAAATGGATCACATACTGCAAAGGGTAGTAGGTTCTACAAGGATTTCACTTTTAGATGGATTCTCGGGTTACAACCAAATTTTAGTCCATCCTGATGACCAAGCAGAAGTTGCATTCACAACCCCATGGGGCACCTTCATATATGTCAAGATGCCCTTTGGATTGAAAAATGTAGGGGCCACCTTTCAAAGGGCAATGGATATTTCCTTTGCAAAGGAAATCCATGATTTCCTGGTTATATACCTTGATGATATAATAGTTTTTTCTAAGTCAAATCAACAACACCTAGATCATCTTAGGCAAGTTTTTCTTAAATGCAGAAAATATGGCATCTCTCTGAACCCAAAGAAATCTTTATTTGGGTTGGAAGAAGGAAAACTGTTAGGCCACATTATCTCTAAAGATGGAATCTGAATTGACCCAACCAGGATTGAAGCTATCTTGCAAATACCTCACCCAAGAAACATTAAAGAACTTCAGGCATTTTTAGGGAAAATAAATTTTTTAAGAAGATTCATCTCTAATTTAGCTGAACTAATTAGATTATTGAATAACATGTTGAAAAAAGATTCGGCTATTAAGTGGACAGTAGAGGCTAAAAAATCATTCGAAGAAATAAAATTAGCCTTAACTCGAACACCAGTCCTTACAAGCCCAAAATTTGATAGAGACTTCATTATCTTTTCCTTTGCATCAGAACACACCACAGCTACAGTCTTACTACAAAAACATGATCAAGGATGTGAAAAACCAATAGCCTTTTTTAGTAAAGCTCTTAGAGATGCCTCATTAAAGTATAAAATAATGGAGAAACTAGCTTTTGCTTTGATAAAAGCTATTAAGGATTTCAGAGTGTATATTTTGTATTATCATATAATAGCTTATGTTCCCAATGTTGTAGTTAAAGATATGCTGACACAGGATGGAGTTGATGGAAAGAGGGGAAAATGGATAACTACTATTTTAGAATATGATATAGAGATAAAACCTACCAAGTTAATTAAAGGTCAGGGATTGGCCAAGCTTATGGCAAAAACAAATTTCCAAGCCCTAGACATAAATCTTATTGCAAAACTGGATAACGAACAGGAAATGGCGACTCCACAGATCAGCCAGCCATTTCTAGATTCCCCATGGTATGCTAATATTATATATGCTCTACAAAACATGCAGGCTCCTCCAGGGTTATCCAGAACTAAGATTAGGTTTTTGAAAATGAAAGCTTCGAAATTTTGCATTATGGATAATACTTTGTTTTGGAAAAATCATGAAGTTCTTTTGTTGAATTGTTTATTAAAAGAAGAATCTGACAAAGTACTCCAAGAATTTCATGCAGGGGATTGTGGTGGACATCTTTACTGGAAGTCAACTACTGAAAAAATCCTAAGAGCTAGATTTTACTGGTCAACCTTGTTTGCAGATGTTAAAAAATTTGTAACTTCCTGCCATAAATGCCAGATCTTCGAAGGCAAAAGAAAACTTTCACCCTTGCCTTTGAAACCTATTTCCACAGAAAACCTTTTCAACAATGGGGTCTTGACTTCATTGGAGAAATCCATCCACCCTCTTCTGCTCAGCATAAATGGATACTCACTGTAACTGATTACTTTACCAAATGGATGGAGGCTATTCCCTCTAGACAGGCCACTGATATTGTAATAATAGGTTTTCTAGAGGCTAATATTCTGTCTAGGTTTGGTTGTCCTATCAAAATCATCACAGATAATGTTGTAGCCTTCAAGTCAAAGAAAATGATTGATTTCTATCACAAGTATCATATAACACTTGGTCATTCCATAGCTTACTATCTTCAAGGGAATGGACTTGCAGAATCCTCCAATAAAAGTCTAATGAATATTATAAAAAAACTATTGGAAGACAATAAGAAAACTTGGAACAAGAAACTAACCAATTCTTTGTGGGCAAATAGGCTTACAACTAAGAAATCCACTGGAACCAGTCCCTATGAGCTAGTGTATGGAATGGAGGCAGTTTTCCCCTCATCTTTAGGAGTTCCAGTCATGACATTACTTCAAGAAGCCCAAGTGGAACCAAATGATATACAGAGGAGAATTAACCACACTATCCATTTACAACAAACCAAAGAGGAAATATACAACAGAGCCCAAGTACTGCAAGAAAAAACTTAAGAAGATTTTTTACCAAAGGACCAAAGTAGAAGACTTCTATTTGAGAGACAAAGTGTTAAAGTGGGATTCAAGAAGAGAGGACAAAGGGAAACATGGGAAGTTTGACTTCCTGTGGAAAGGTCCATACATAATATATGCCTTCAGAGGAAATAATTCATATTTTCTTAAAGAATTAGATGGTGCAGAGATCGAAGGAGGACCAGTCAATGGTCGAATGTTAAAACACTACATTGATCCTAGTTTCTAATCTTACTAGGTTTTTAAACTGTATATATTATATCCTTTTACAGTTCAGTGTTGATTGGATGGTAAAAGTTTTGAAGTTGAAGCCCGAAGAGAAGGCCCTAAGCTTCAGAAGTATTACTGTTATACATACAAATAAAGCAACAGGGAAAAGGAGATTTGCAGAGCACAATCAAAGTCTTTCAAAGGCCATTGATCTACAGTTCTTGACTTTCCACCAAGAAAATCCATCCCCAAGTGGAGCCACTGTTATGTTCCTATACCAATAGGTGTCATATATCATGATTGACTTGGTTTAGCTCTACAATATGTACATACCTTTTCTTGTTGCAAATGTTTTCCATATTCAGAATCAAAAATTAAAAAAGGTAAAGAGGGTATGTCCTAGAAAAAGAATAAAAGGACAAAAAGAATGAAAAGGTTAGAAAAAATAAAAAAAAATAAACCCCAAGAAGAATAAAAAGACCATGAAAGTGTGCTAGTCAAAATGCCACTACTATTTCACTTTTTGTACAATAATGATTGTGTGCAAAGTGTTGTTATGCCACAATCCATGGTAACCAAACAATTTAATCTTGGTTATTCCATGTTTTAAATTTTATGCTTAGAGATAGAGAATAAAATCTAACCAAACTGTTTAATCTTGGAAAATGAGTAGATAGGTAGAGTGAATAAAAGGAGCTCAACAATTTAATCTGAGCCCTTGGATGTAATAAGGATACTTAGATATATTTCCATTATAAAAGAAAAGAAAAGGTTTTGATAAGGGTTTGCTAGTTTAAGTGCACCCTAATAAAAGAAGAAAAAATGGTAGGATAAGTAGGCAGGGTAAGTAGATGAATGGTTGCAGAATTATGTATGATGAATGATTATCCAGATATCAAGTCATATACTTTCATCATCAAAAGCACTTAAAGGTATGGATGACGATGAAGACATTTACATCATAAGCAAAAGTCAAACTAATTAACCTCCTCATTCATTTTTCCCTAAATTTTACTAATTTTCCATAAGTACTAAAGGCACCAACAATTTGAAAGTTAAAGGGGCTCAAAGCATTTCTCTCACTTCTGGAGGGACCAAACCCTCAGCCCAATAACTTGTAAGGCCTAAGTGCTAAATCCCCTTCATCAAAATTCACCCCCTCCATAATTCATTAATTCCCTTCAAATCCTTTTCCCAGGGGAAAATCACTCTTTTACTTAGGAAAAATAAATGGTTCTTTATAAAAACCCCCCCAAACACATTTTAGCCTAAGTCATAATGCTGGATGATGAATGCATTTTCGGAAACATTTACTTAGCGCATTTTCTTTTCCCATGGTCATATTAACTTTTAATTCTTATTATTTATTTAACTCCTGAAACAAATTACCCTTTCCCGTATTATTAATAAAAATCCCAAAATAAATAAATATCCTATCCCAATGGTTTGGAAAATAAACCATAATAAAGTTAATTAAGTTGGATTAATTAATCGAACCGCGATTAATTAAGAGCCAAAACCCCCGACGTGTTAAAAAGGGATTAATTAGTCACTTGGATTAATTAATAGCCTCTCTGCCAATACAATCATCCCCAATATAATTAAAGTCATTTAATTATGTTGATTATGCCATCGAGCCCCCTCCATTAACTCCCTAACACTTTCCGTTGTCGATTGCCGTTCGATCTGCCTTCCCTCATCCAACGGCTCTCACTTATATCGCGCGGGTCTTTTGGTCGAGCATTAAACATCCGATGTAAGCTGTTTTGACTTTTCGCCAATGCTACATGTCATCCAATTTGTGGCATCACGCAACCCTCCGCCAAAACCACCAACCTCCCAAAAGCGAAGCGATAGATCTCGCTTACCACCTCCACTAAATGACAAAGTGTCCCATTGATTAGTTGAAGCCAACTGTCGTTTTCCCATTCACCCGCCAAAAGTTATTGACTTTGTGCATAAAACAAAAATACTCAATGTTTTCCCTTTTTACCGAGAATAGAAACTTCTACCTTCCATGCATGCACAGAGTACGTCCAGACTAGCAACTTACTCCCAACCGCCAACCACCATCAGTCGCTAAACTCCAGGCCACTGCAGACAACTGTACAAACCCAGCAAAGCATTGACCACAGCCATTTGTCCCTTCAGTAAACCATATCCAGGTATTTACCACATTTCTTTCTCATAAACCCTGTTTTTGTACTGAAACCTCCACCAAATTACTCTAAACTCAACTAATCCAGTACAATTAAGCTGTTTCTTAGCTCCAAGGCTTCCCCAAGCACCTTTTTATCTAAAAATCCTTGAAAACCCCAACTTTCTTCCTTGAATACACAAGAACCAAGGATGGAAGCTCCTATCGCCCTAAATGTCACACCAATCACTACTCCCCATGGGGATTTATACCACCTTCCCTTGGCTGATAAAGATTTTCAAATCAAGGACATTACTTTTGATGAAACCCCCTTGAAGCTACATTGCAAGTATTAGGACAATTATATCAACAATGCTGATAAAATAGGTCTTTGGGAGTCAAACCTACCTAAATATTAATTTCCCACTGTCCATATTTTCCCATATATTGTCCACCAATGCCATGCAAACTACAACCCCAATATGAGAGTTGTAATTTCCCCTAACCAGAAAGTCCTTTTCACCATTACAGCTAAGTCTATAAATGAAATGTTGCAATTACAGCCTGGCCAGGACCTCACTCCCCTTTCCATTACTGATTTACTTGAAAAATCTTCAAGGCTGTCCAGTTTCGAAATTAACCAAGTCAGTCAGACTTTCATTGAAGAAAAATACAGATCAAAAGACCCCCCTCCTTACATGTCATGTGCCTTTACTGGTATGGGCAAGGATATTGTCACCATGTTTGATTGCATTCTGGGTTTTACAACTAATGATTATGTAGATGAAATGACCTTTGCCTACATGTCTATTTTCACCCCTGGCCAACCTCCTGTAGCCAAATTTGACTATGCTACATTCATTGCTAATAAGATGCATGACCAATTCATGAGATTAGAGAACGAGAGAGTATTTAAATATTCTTTAGTCCTGTATCATCTTTTCCTCTACTACCAAACTGATAAATTCCCTTTCTCTGTACAAAATCTTGACACTAGAGGGAACCCTAGGTCAGTCATCTTTTGGACTTCCATTTTTCACTATTTGCCTTCTTCTCCCTATCCTTATACATATTTTATTGATAAATTTGTGCATCCGGTAACTACCATGTTGATAGGAAGTCCCCCTCCCAGAATCAGTGATGATATTAAGAGAATTCTTCAGTTATCCAAGCAATACAAGGTTGGGGACTGGTACTTGTACCAAAACCATACTGAGATCAAAATTTATGGGTGTGAGCTACCTCCCTTTAAACTGCCCAAATACCTCCCCATGCGATTATTTGCCTTGGAGTACTACAGGAAAATGATCAATTCTGATGAAATCCACTTTATGAAGACTAAGAAGAAAGCTCAGCTAAGGATAAAGGATCACCTAGGCCCATTTATTTGCAACAACAGAAAAGCAGGGAAAAATGTAGAGGAAATCCTTGAGACATTGAGATTGAAAAATAGTTTCATCTGGCCTTATGATCCTCATAGCTTCATTTGTGACAGAAGGCAGAAGCATAAACTATCCCCCTACATCCATCATAGAATTCCAAAGGTAGAACTGTATGCAAATCAAAATGAATGGGTGGGGGGAACACTTATAGAAAAATATAATACACAAGTTGAAGTAGAAAATGTTTTGAAAGATTTGGAAAGAAGACTTGATCTAGATCCCTTTGTACAGGTGCCTGAAGAATCTTCACAGAGACCAACACAGGAGCATAGTGCACAAACATCAGGACAACCTGAGACTTCAGGACAAGGAAAATATTCAAGGTCACAAAGCATTTCTGAGGAGTTGACCCAGACTGATACAAACATGGGCAACCCTCCAGTATTGCAGACCCCTCTTAATGAGGAGCGAATTCAAAAAAGAAGTCGGAATGAGGCTAGCCCCTCTACAGTGCCATTGGACCAGGTATATGTAAAGAGACAGAGATTGAATCCTCTGTCTGAGGAGGAATATGAAGAAACAAGAAGTGACACAGTGCAGACAACACTAGCAGGGGAGACACCATCTACCTCTCAAACACAGGCACTAAGCAGGTAGCAAAGTGTAGAAGTGTCATCACTAAGGACAACTTCAGAGCAGAGCCAGGATTTGAAAGAAAAGTACAAAGAGATTAAAGCTAGGAATGAGAAGCTCAAAGCTCAAACCTATGCCCAATATCTGAAAATGGCTCCTACAAATCAGACAAGGTTGATGTCAGCCTTTGACATCAAAGAGGGAAAGATGCAGATGAGCTTTTTGAAGCCAACAATACAACAACCAAAGTCCATGGCTGATTATTTAAAAACAAATTTTGAAGTTCTTGCAGAGACATCCACCCAATTGATCATATTGAGCTCCATAAGCAAACGGGTGAGATGGTCTATTCCACATTGACCAGTAAAGCCATCACTGCACATCAGTTGCAAAATTCTCTGAGTAATACTACAACACAGTTACAGTTGGAAAAAGCTTCTTCTCACGCTAAGGACACCAGGATAAAATCATTAGAAGACCTGGTAATTGAGTTGGGACATGATCCCAAAGATGTTAAAGTAGCTGAAAGATTGATAAAGGAAAAGAATGATGACATTTTTGCACTCAGGAAACAACTCAAACTCCCTCCCCTCCTACATCCACAAACTGCAGAAGTAATTGAGAAACAAAACGAGGAAGAACTTATGGACTTGGTACTTAAGTTGAATGAGTAGTTGAAAGAAACAGAGCAAGAACTAGAAAAAGATTTGCAGTCCAAACAGGGTGAGCTGACCACCATTCCTCAAACTGTAATACCCATAATTTCTATAGCAATTCCATCTACTATTGCAACATCTTTGGCACCCAACATTCTGCTAGCAACAACTCTGCCAGTAACAACAATAGCAAGTACATCATAAGCAACAATAACTTCAACAAGGCAAACAAAGGACTTAATAAAGTCCATGGAGGAAATGAAAATCCAAGAAACTAAAATAAATAAACTAAAAGAAATGGTTACTAGCTTGGAAAAAAATTATGAGCTATCACAGATTAATTACACTGAAGAAGAGAGAAAAAATAGAAGGATGATTGAAAGAATCAGATCATTAGAGAAGGAATTAACATTGGAAAAGTCTATGAGAGATACTAGAGAGATTTTATGGACCAATATCATTGATTCCATCAATGATATTTGGTCTTCTATCCAGATCATTTTTGAACAAACTGAGTTAGTTAAACTAGCTACAGAGGCTATACAGAAGACCAGGGAAGAATTGGGAGAGAAACCTGAAGAGGCAACCCAATTGATCAACTTCTTGAATAGCAAAAGCAAGCATCAGCTGGAACAATGGGATATCGAGGATCGAACTGCTACTATCCTTGAAATTAAGAAAGTTCTTATTAAAAAGAACTTAATGCTTAACCTGGAAAAACGATGTCAAAGTATTCAAGAGGACATAGATGATTTTATGTTAAAATATGACATTCTAAGGGATAAAGGACTTCCAAGCCCACTGGTCATAAATGCCAAGTTGATCACTCATGATGACTACATTGAGAAACCACACAAACAAGCCAGAAATCAAGCCAGCTCTTCCACAGTGAAAGCACTACCTACAGGAAAGGTGTTGTATGATGGTTTGGAAAATCTTTTCTATATTGAGCATGAAGTGAAATACCTATTTACCATCCACCCCAATTTTGCTAAGTACACTTAAGCTGACGAAATATATAGGAAATTGATCAGGATGAAGATACCAAATGAAGAATGGTGGACCAATATGACCGATATCCTATAATTTACTATGGTAACTCTAAGGTAAATAGAAAATATATACCGAGGTAAAGTCTAGTAAACAGGTAAAGAGTATCAGGAACAGGTAAAGAGTATCATTAGGGAAAAGTAAGCAAAGATCCAACACACAATTACTAAAGCAACAACAAGAGGAAAATCCGAGTTTCAACCTCTAGCTCATTCATAAATAAAGGGACAGCAGCAATCAGTTTTCCATCTGTCTCTATCTTTTTGTAAAAGATAATTTGTATTCCCTATAATAAATCTCACGTGGTTATGAGATATTTTGATGTAATTTTTGTATAAATACTTCTCCATTCAAAGTATTGTGGGTGGATTCTATAACATCTCTGTAAATCTATGCTATCAAACTGAGAAAGCTTTTGTACTCAAATTTGGATTTTGGCTGGAAAAGGAATGAAAGTTGAGGACATTTCATTAGATTCTTGTGCAGTATAATTACAAATAAGTATTCTATCCTTGTGATTTCATGTGCTTTCTATATGTTTCAATGTTTCATGCATCTTAAATCTAAATGGTAAAATAGTCAAAGTATATCAGAATTAGCTTTATTGCTCTTTGCTATCAAAAATCTACCATTTCTATGTTTTATTCTAAACTATCTCGATAAAGGAATTCTTAACTTCTCCTCTATCCCTGTAGTTTTTCTTTAATAATTCCTTGGTATAGGATTCTTAATTGCCCTCTGCTAGTTGACCTATCTTCCTTTCCTCTTTCTAATCCTAACTTGAGGATTCTTGATTTCCCTCTAGTTTTGAGCAAAACTATCACCCATTCAAGCCCTAAAGTTTGTTTTTACTCTTCTATCCTGCCTATTGAACTCATATCTCAGCAATTTGACTTAATCCAGTGAATTATCCCTGATTGACTCCATATCCCAATGGCCTAAAAGCCTAGTTTTCCCATTTGTTTCATAACTCCACCACTCTCAAACAAAACAACCTCACCGAACATTAATACTAGCCTAAAATCCTTTCAAATATAGCTAAATCATAAAGAGAGAGCCCTCTTTGGACTTGGGTGGGCTAGCACCTAAGTCTAAAAGTTGGTTTGTAGTTACCTTGGATACTTTCCTTCTTTTAATAACTTCTAAGGAAAATCTGAGTGATAACACACCTATAGATTACTTGTTTGCGATATGTTTGACGAAATGCCTGTCATGGCTAGTAGGGGTCTGATTAAGATCTTGTTTAAATTATTGATTTTGCATGATTATTTCCTTGTTCATTTACTGGTATTAAGTTATCATTCCATTATGGGTAGTGACTTCGGCTCTGGGCCTAAAAAGTTGGCTTTAATCCTGGGGATGTTGGCACGACACTAACAAAATGAGTCTCTATACACTGCAGGGCAAGCTTGTGAGAGAAACTGGAGATCCTTGGACGCTGGCATGCCTATAGCATGAGAGTGACTAAGGGATAAGTTGATATAAACTTTAGTAGGACCTAGGGGTGAGCTGCCTGAAGTGTTGTCATAGTTCTCAGGGGTCCTGTAGTTGATCTCAAAGGTCTATGTGTTATGTTTCTGTCGATTCCACTTCCTTAAGGTCACATAGGAGGTCAAATCTAGCCATAGTAGCCTCTCATCGCATGTTTACCCAAGTTGATCGATTACTTCGGTAGATGTGGGAGGATGGTGTTACACCTTCAACATTGAATTTGTACAAGTGGCTACTTTGTAAGTATAAAATTTTCTAGAGCTAAGTTGTGTTCTAGTGTCTTATGAGAACATTAATCCATCTTCTGTCTATTGTATATTATGTTAGTGAAAGAGAGTATAAGATTTTTTTTTGTTAAATAGGGAGGGATATGACATAATGCAGGTTGGCTAAGTATTTAGTTAGTTGCATGGTATGTACCATCCAAGGAATTAAATTTCTTGCTTTTTTTGTCATAGCCTAATTTTGAAGTGGTTTCCATAGGTCACTACAAGGAAAAAAATTGACAAGAAGGATTCCAGAAGTGATTGGTCTCATGCAGGCTCTGGCTGTTCTGTAAGTAAAGTGTTTACTGGATCTCAACTTCTACACAATTTTCTTGCAATTTGATTAAAAGTGTAACCTCTACCCATAAAATCCATGCAATCTTAGCTCAATTAAAACCCATATTGTTTTGGACATTGTCAGTACATTTCTTATGTAGAATCAATTCACATTCCTTATTTCATTAATCAATGTTTTGTGATCCTTATTAAATATTTGACTATACAATTTTGGTCTATACTTTAGTGCACTGATGCATTAGTATCTTTGTTACAAGGATTTAAGTGATAATCATCCTACTGGAACAATTCCTCCTATCTTAGGAAATTTGACTTACACTGGAAAGTTTTAAGTTTCTTTCATAATTAAATGCTTGAATTATATCCTCCAGTTCCCTACATTTTGACTATTACTTTCATTCATTTCAAATTTATTTTGTTACTCTTTCCTTTGTAATTCTCAAATATTTGCACAGTAATAATCTCACAGGATCTATTCCACCAGAATTGGGGAACATGACAAAGATGAGCTACTGGTAAGAGCTTTAAATCACGTCTATCATCATGTATACAATGCAAAAATTAGAAATTGGATTTGAATGATAAGAGAATTCCCATTGGTAGTGACCAATACATGGATATGCAAGCAGCTAAATGAAAATCGGCTTAAGATTCCCCCTGAGCTGGGGAAGTTGGAACAATTGTTCGAATTGTAAGTTTATGTTTGCATGGTAGAAGCATATTCAAATCTAATTAGACAATACACATTAATCATTGAATTTTGTGGATTTTTTCTACAAGTATTTAACAATACTAGGTTGTATTTTGTTGGGACAGGAACCTTGTTGGAAATCATCTTGAAGGTTTGATTTTAGCAAAAATTAGTTCATGCATTGCTCTTAATTACTTGTAAGTGATATAATCTTCAAGTTTACTAGAGAAATTGTGGGATATAATCTTTATATTTGTCTAACATTATTGAATTTGTGTCTTTTCTTGAATTTTGTTGTGTAGCAATGTACATGGAAATCATTTGAATGGAACTGTTCCTTTGGAATTTCGTAAACTTGACAACCTCACTTATTTGTAAGTGTTTGTAAGCCATAGCCAATGTGATCGATTTATATAACATAATGAACCATTGAATTTATTAAAAGTAAATTCAAAGTGATTAACAATTTTTGTTGTGGGTTTTACAAAAAATTGTCCTCCAACAACATCAAGGGAGAAATTTTGTGGAGCTGGGACATATTATAAATCTAGACACATTATGCATTTTTGTTATTTGAGTGTCTTGATTAAGTTTCCTAGGCTCCCCATTAAAATTTCATCTAGAAACATAATTTCTCTAAAGGACCAAAGGTAGAATTTCATTTTTTTATTGATCTCTGATCTGATGTGAATGTTTAGGGACCTCTCTAAAAATGATATTTCTGGACCTATTCTGGGATCTATTGGGGATTTGGAGCATCTTTCAAAATTTTGAGCTTCACATTTTTTTAAAACCAAATTTCTATGGATAGATGTTATATTAATACTTGTTATCTCTATTAGATTGTGAATTCAAGGAATTTGAGTGGAAATAAACTGAGTGGTTTTCTCCTAACAGAATTTAGAAACCTGAGAAGCATCGGGGATATGTAAGTCCTTTGTACTTGATTTGTGTAGCCTACAAATGTGTGCTATAGTTGTGTTTCTTCCACATCACTAATTATTGTACCCATTACCACTTTAACAACACAGTAACATGGTGTGATATCTCTTCAATGCAGAGACCTTTCTGATAACTAATTTTCAAGTTTCATTCCTCAAGAACTTGAATAGCTACAAAATTTTGTCTCATTGTAAGTTCCTTGGAATGACCTATAAAATAAAATTTATTTAATAGGTTCACATTTATTCTAAAAATAACTTGGATTTGGATCATATACAGGATATTGAATAACAATAGTTTATCAGGGCAGGTGTCATACCAGTTGACACTTTTTCATCCTTACTACACTGTAATAATTCATGTCAATCCCATCACCTATTCTAAGTTCATTTTGCTAAGAAATTAAAAAAGAAATAATATTCATATTTCTAGTTCGTGTACTAATTTATAATGGAAACTATTTCAATCGTTTCACATAAATCTCTTCTACAACAATTTGTCTCGTAATATTCCTGCCATAAAGAGCTTTACAAGATTTACCTCAAAAAGGTGTAGATATAATGTAAAAAAAAATTATTGGATTAAATTTGGTATTCTTTCTGGTTATTAGTGGATTTGTGCATTTCACCTAATGGGATTGATTATTTCAACAACTTTTTAGGAAATCCAGGTCTCTATGGAAATTGGATTGGATAACTTTGTGGGATATACTCCAGACAATCAAAAGGTGAAACATTAACTAAATTTTAGATTCCATAGATTAGTTTTGTTTTGTGATAAAAGTTTCAGTTAAATTATATTTTTAAGAGTATTAAGTTGATTTTGAAAATGGACAACTTGAGTCTCAACACCATCTATTGTTTGCATCTCGTTGGGTTCAATTTTATTAGTATGTTTGATCATTATAGCTCTCTACCATTCAAATCATCCTAAACGATTTACCAAAGGGTCAACAAACAAAATGGGTCAAGGTATTATTTCTCTGGATTATATCATGGACTTAAGAATTATATCAACATCAATATGTGTCCCTTTTTTAAAAATGCTTTGATGTCCTAACCAGGTTCTCCAAGGCTAGTAAGATTGCACATGGACATGGCCCTCCATATGTGTGATAAAAAAATGCAAATCACAAATATTTGAATGATAAATATGTAATTAGTTATTGTGCTACAAGCACAGTTTATAAATGTGTTCTCAAGAATTGGAAGCCAATTTCTATTAAAATACTATAGACACACTATCCACAAAGTTTGCGCCAATTTGAAACTAAGTTTAAGACTGTTGGAAGCATCAAGCATCAGAATCTTGTGAGTTTGCATGGTTATTCTCTTTCTCCACATGGAAATTTGTTGTTCTATGACTACATGGTGAATGGAAGTCTATGGAACATCTTACATGGTGAGTGAAATGGATGGAAAAACCTATCTAGAAATTTACATGTATAATAGTCATATAGGCTTTAGCAGAAGATTCTAACCAACCTTTCATATATAGTGAATGTTTGCTAATGGCCTACTTGGAGAATCCAAGCAATGCATCTTGTATGTAGGATCTTCAAAGAAGATTAAGATAGACTGAAACACGCATCTAAGGATTTCTTTGGGAGTTGCACAACATCTAGCATATCTCCATCATGACTGTAACCCATGTATTATTTACAGAGATGTAAAAACTTCCACCATTGTCTTAGATAACAATTTGAAGCACATTTTTCAAACTTTGGCATTGCCAAGAGTATCCCTTCTGCAAAAACCCACACCTCTACCTATGTTATGGGTACTATTAGTTATATTGACCTTGAATATGCAAGGACGTCTAGGCTTAACGAGAAATATGATGTGTACAACTATGACATTGTTCTTTTAGAGCTACTCATAGGGAGGAAAGCTGTGGATAAGGACTCTAATTTGCTTCAGTTGGTAAGATGATAATGACTGAATTTTCTTCAGTTGGGATTGTCTTTTTTTTCAATTGTGAAGCTTGTTTGTCTTGGGATGTTGCATGGATGAAGAAAATAAAGAAATAACCTTGGTTTCTTTGACATGGGAATTTGAATGCAGATTCTATCAAAATCAGACAATGATACAGTAATGGAAATTGTAGATGAAGAAGTAGCAACAACTTGCACAGATCTTGGGGTTGTAAGAAATATCTTCCAACTTGCACTGCTTTGCACAATGAGACAACCTTTTGACTATCCCAACATGCATGAGGTTACCATATTTTTGTAGTCATTAGTACCAACTTCTAAACAAGCTCCAAGTATCTGAGTAAACCAACCATCCCCCAGCAATAACTACAGGAGATATTTGGATGAGTATGTGGAAGGAAATCACAAAGATGTTATAAGAAGCATGAGAAGCACTTTTGATGGACATTTGTTTATGATATTTGGCAAGGTTATTTCATAGAACACTATTTGACTATTATGAATGCTTGAAAAAGCCTCAGATGGAGCTCACAATCAAAAGTGTATCCAATTGTCCATTCTGCCATATTGTTGCCAGTGGAAAATAAAGCTAGCCTCTTACACCCAAAGCTCACATTTTGCAATTTTGTTTATGGAACAAAGTCTGCTAGAAAAGTCAAAGCTTGGTAGCTAGATCAAACGAGAGTGCCCAATATTATGAGAAAATGCTTTGTGCATGGTTTTGTAGAGAGGCCAGTTATAATCTTTGTAACATTTTTGTTGCTCAATTGGTTTCCTAATTGAAGTTTAGAAACCTATATATGACATCCAATAGGATATTGTGTAGTACCCAAACATGAACCTGAATATTGTTGCTTTAAGGTGGGAAACATTGTTGAAAGAAGATACAGAGTACCTTTCATCGCCTCTCTTCCATCAGATACAAAGACCTGATATGGTTTAGAATGAAGTCCTCTTTCCTTCGTAGCATGACAACAATATATACATTTAAAACTGTTAATGGTGGATATTTGTGTACATGAATAATATTGTATGTTTCTTTATTAAATATTAGTCCTTGAATGTAACTTTTCTTGCAAGAAGTGAGTATTATTTTTGTCTTTCTTATTTGATGATTTTTCCCCTGCCAAGCTTTGGGGTCGAAATAATCTCCATAGGAAAAACCATGTTCTCAAGTCTGGTTGCAATGGTCATTAAGCAACTATGCTCTCTACGTGAGTCTGCACATATTGTCAAGGAGAGAATATATGTATATTTTTCCTTGTTAGATTAAATCACCAAAAAAATAGAATGGAAAATCCTCAAGATTTTTTTTTTAATATTGAGGTGAATTGCCTACTAGGTGAAATTTAAATATGGCAATAATTTTTATCATGTGTGCTTATTAGTACTATGATTCAATTATTTGTGTGTGAGGTATGGGGTGGACTGGATTGACACCCACAACATATGGCAAGCTAGCACATGCTATTTCTTCAACCAAATAAGAGTTGTCTTATGAAAAATGAATAGATTATCCACCTGATATGATGTAATTTTTTTTTTTTTTATCTTTGTTTTCAAACATCTGGTTGTTGATTTGTTGAACTTACACTTGTTTATAAAATCACTTAATTATATGATGAATCAATACTTAGTTTTTGCAGACATTACAAATAAAAATACCAAGTAAGGGATTTTGTAAAAAATTCATGGCACACGGTACACACATTACAATAATGGTCTTAGTGCTAGGTGGAAAACTCATTACTCATTCAAGGTTGTTGTGTTCATTGTAGCAGTTAGTACATACTCTTGTGCAATTAATTGAAGCGAACATGTACTCTGGGTCATGGAATAATGGCACTGTTTTCTCCCTTTGGTAAGAACCTTCGATGGGGTTAAGGTTAGGTGCAAATTAGGTGCCATATATTAAGTATCATAAGTGCTCACATAATTCTTTAAAGGGTGCTAGCTCAATGGGAGAGCACCTGCCTTGTAAGTAGGAGGTTGGTGGTTCGATTCCACTGTCCCTTAATACGAAATAATT
The DNA here is from genome assembly GCA_031772625.1 of Pinus tabuliformis. Lineage (NCBI taxonomy): Eukaryota > Viridiplantae > Streptophyta > Pinopsida > Pinales > Pinaceae > Pinus > Pinus tabuliformis. The sequence goes on from CM062816.1 coordinate 2,042,659,067, forward strand.
AATGATATTGTAGTTTATTTTTAATTAAATACTTTTTATATTGATTTATTTCAATGGTGAAATATTTTTCTAGATTCATTGTTTTATATTCTCTAAAGAGACAAAAGTGATGTTGTATTGTTTTTAAATATATTTTTAATTGTCTCTAGGGAGACAATAGCTAGGATTAAAGACATATTGTCTCCATAAAGACAATATGTTTTTAATTCCAACTACTATTGTCTCTTAAGAGACAAAAATGAAATTGTCTCTTGAGAGAAAATAATGTTTTCATTATACATTGTCTTTATAGAGACAATTGTTTAAGACAATAATTTGAGAACCCCTCTTAAATACAATATTTAAGACAATACACAAGTCTCTTTTTGTCTCAACTTAAGACAATTACCCAAAAATTATCTCAAATATTGTCTTAAAACAACTTTGTGTGTAGTAATGTATTGTGTTTAGTGGAAGAGCATTGTCACCTTCGGACCCAAGTCAAGTGAAAAGCATACAATAGTTTTATGCTTAATTCCCTCATTTTATGTGAGAAGTTGATATGCTTCCAACTTAATTAAGAAGAAAATGATATATCTTGAAGGCTTGTGGTTCCAAAGAGATGATGAATTGATACATCTATTTTTTATGCTTAGTTCCCTCATTTTATGTGAGAAGTTGAGATGCTTCCCACTTAATTAAGAAGAAAATGATATATCTCGAAGGCTTGTGGTTCGAGAGAGATGATGAATTGATACATCTATTTATTATAGAGAGATTTTCATGTTTTATGTTTTAATTTTGAGTTCTTCGAAAATTGGTTCTCATTTACATAAAGGTAGAGCGAGACAACTGCTGGTCCATGGATGAGGAGGTGTGTCAAGCGATAGATTTCCCTATCCATTATAGGCTTGAAGAGAATAATTGTATGGGAATATGCTTTGTCCATATTTAGCAAAAATAGCTCAGGGAATGATTAACATTGACCTTATCATATAGAAAGTAAAGTTAATGGCAGTTGGTGTCATGTATAGATATTCCACATTGAATATCCGTGTAAGATAATTTACGTAAGCATTCCACCAAGGGTGAAGAAAGTGATTTTCTGTCACTCCAACTGTAATTTTCGTTTCGCTTTCGCTCCACTTGTAATATCAGGTTCAGTGATGTAATACCCCTAATTCCAATTGAATATCTCAGAGTTCAGAGAAATCATTTATATAACCATTCCACCAAAGGGCAGAAGAATGTGATTTGCCCTCAGTCCACTTTTAATTTGCGTTTGGCTAATTGGTCTTTTCGAGAACGTAAGGGGTCTAAAGTATCACTGTTTTGGGAAAAAAGCAGAGATCAGTGGAGCGAGATATAGTATTCAGATAAAGCAATGGAATCTCACTTCAATTTAAGTATTGCAAAGTGGTTGCTGACACGCCCGCCATTTTGAAATGAACAGAATTTTGAAAGCAACTGGTGCAGTATAAATACTTGGCTGCATCCCTTCATTTCCACACAACATTCATATTCATATTTGCTGATAGTATATCGATCTTATCATGGCTCGTTTTTCTTCTGCTCTTGTTCTGACGCTGTCGTGTGTTGCAGCCTTAATGTGTATGAGTGTGGCCACGGATGGTCCAAAGGTGACAGATATCTTGGTGAGTAAGGAGTTCCAGGTAGCCGTGGGGCAAGCATGGAAAGAGAGCTTCTTGGGGAATAATTTGTACCAAGAGAGAGGAGGATGGGTTTACGCCGATTCCAACAATCCCAACAAATATCTGGTCGTTCAACTCGCAAGTCCACAACGTTCTGCACAAGCAAGTCTCGCAACTGCTCAAAGTGAGTTATATTCTTCTTCCCTAGTTTACACATTAATTACAATTTACATATAATGTTTTTGTATATGTATAATATGAGTTTGTAATTGCAGACAGCGAAATACAACTTGATAATCCTGAGAAAGACGGCCTGCCAACTGCAGAGGGGAGGAATTACGTGGTGGTGGCAGACTTCCACACTCACCCATTCCCGGGACAAGAAAAGCCTGATTCAGATGACGTGAGAAAAGCATACGCGAGAGGGGTGCCAGCGATAGTGGTGTCATGTTCAGGAGTGTTCTACTATGGACCTCAAAGCCGTGCTTCCATGGATGGCCCTGCTGGTTATCCTCAAACTTCCAGCGTGCAGTACAATGGACAGAAGGAAGTCAGATTCGGTGACAACACAGTCGATTCTGAAGGCCGCTGCAAACCATAAAAAGTCAAATAAAATCATGTATGTCTCTGTATCTTGTACGTAGGTAACGTCTAGTTCTTGTTCTAGTTTTCAGTTCTGGGTTTGCTGGTGTGGTTGTGGGTGTGGATTTCAGTAATAATAGTGCAGGAGGACATGAAGCCATGTGGGTTGTGTACTGTAAATACTAACTTCTGCTATGAATAAATAAAGAGAGTTTGATATCCAAATTTGCATGTGAAAGTAACTCCGGTCTTTGAAGTGTAAAATATCAATTACGTTCACCAATATTCTAAAATCCAATCTGATTCTCCATAGTAATTGTAAGAAGAGATCAGAGTAATGGTAATACAGCCCACAAGGGATAGCGTATGGGTGAGAGTGTGGTTTATTTTCTATTCATTCTATTTATATTTGTTCAAATTTATAAGAGATTATTATATCTATCTATAAACAAATAAATAAATTGTAAATTGTAGTTTAAGTATGAGTTTCATTTATAGTGATAGATTTTAAGATTATAATTTATTATTATGTTTTTGAATGTATAAATAAATTTAGTATTTTGAAAAGAAAAATTATAACATATAACATTTTAGTTAAAATTAACTCAAAAAAATTGATGGAAAAAAAGTCAACTCATTTATTATTTAAATTAAGATAGCTATATATAAAATTAATTTTGAAGCGTATCTATATATATATATATATAGAAATGAGATTGTGAATTTTCTATTTCTTAATTTTTTTAGATGTATAAATAGGTTTTTAAAATCTCTACTAAATTATTTGGAATGAGATTTAAAAAAAAAAGAATATACATCTAAACAATAAAAAACCTGCAATAATGACTAAATTATATTTGTAGTTTTTGGATAAAATATTTATATAGTAAAAGAAAAGAAAAATACACATAAAAAATTAGATTAATTATTTTCAAAATAATTATGATTATATAATAATGATAATGATAATCTATTTTTAAGGTTATAACAAAATCACATCAATTTGGTATATGAAACCTTTTTGTTGTGGAACAAATTCAAAAATATGAGAACTTCTTGTTTATGGGACAAATTTAAAACATTAAAAAAACACACTCTCATAGTTATGAAACTCATTCAAGCTACTATATGTATTTTAAATGAGTTTAATATGTAAAATACATTTCACACCAAGGTAAAAGTTACTATCCAATTTATATATTCATTTCATAAATAATTTTTGGATATCTAAAGATAATGAATTATATTATAATATAATGAATTATTTATATATATATATATATATATATATATATATTAGAAACCATGTTTAAATCTGTTTGTTCATTATATTTATTATCGATAATTAAGTATATGTATTCATAAATAAAAATGAAGAAAACTAAAATGTAGTCATACCATTTATTGATTATCAATCTACAAAGTCTATTCATGGTTCATTATATTTATTATCAATAATTAAGTATTTGTATTCAAATAAAAAGAAAGAAAACTAGAATGCTAGTAATACCCCAACTCCATCCATAGAAGATCTCCTTGGTTGGTCCCATCAAAGAATACACACACAATTTCCTAATCAATGGATGGTATGACTAGCATTTTAGTTTTCTTTCTTTTTATTTGAATACAAATACTTAATTATTGGCATCTTTAAATTTGTATGAAGATCTCCCTGGTTGGTGCCGTCAAAGAATACGCACACAATTTCCTAATCAATGGATGGTATGACTAGCATTTTAGTTTTCTTTCTTTTTATTTGAATACAAATACTTAATTATTGATAATAAATATAATGAACCAAAATATTTAAACATGGCTTATAAAGTAAATATATATACTTAATTAAATTAAAAAATGATTAAGTATATTATAATATAATTAATTATCTTTAGATGTGCAAAAATTATCTATGAAATGAATATATAAATTGGATAGTAGCTTTTACCTTGACATCAATATTATGTGTGAAAATGTATTTTGCATATTAAACTCATTTAAAATACATATACAAAGTCTTGATATCAATCTATAAAGTCTATTCATGGTCAAACATAACAAAAGAATATGTTGATGTCCATATAAAAGAGAAACCATTTACCGGAATGCATGGGTGCCAACCCCTGCAACCGTTAGTCTTGTAGGATGTCCTTTGCATACATGGTTCTGTCAACCATTATAAATACATACATGTACCCATACCTGCAAATCCCCTCCATTATCATGGGGTTTATCGGATTACCTGTAACCATGCTCTAGGCTTTATTGGATCACCCTCAACCATGCCACCAAGGGCTCTCAGCCACCAAGGCCAAACACAACCACCAAGGCTCCACTCTGCCATGAAGCCTCAACACAGCCACAAAAGCTCAACCATAGATCCAACTTAACCAGACCCAAGGTTTTCTCAGCTCACCCTCAACCATGCCAAGGGTTTTGTCAGCTGACCCTAAACCATGCCTACAGGAATCAGTGTCCACTTCACTCTTACACGTGGTTTCCGGCTTACCACAAACCCACAGTGCAAAATGGTTTTTGGCTAACCACGAACCTATAATTACAAAGTGGTTTTGAGACTACCACGAACTGTATGGGGGTATACATGCCTTACAAGGCTTATAACACAGCTCCAAATTTTGGAGTTACCAGGTACATACATTACAAAGACCACTACAAAACATCCTAGACTTGCTTACTAATACACATGTGATTCATATTACAACATAATAGAATCTAATCCAAAAACACAAACAAACTCAATTGTCCATCATCATTTAAATTTCAAGTGCCATTGTTTCACAAAATCAATATATGTTGCACTTCAACCTTGACCACCCAGCGCCTTTGGTCTCTTCTTTCTTTCCCTGATACCACGTTAAATTTCCAAAACATTTATAAATGCCACTATTAATTTCATTTCCTTTTGGAGTTTCTAAACATGCAATTATAACCATTTCTAATAAACTGCATTTCTACACTAAGTTGATCAAGTTCAATGTATTTATCTTACCAAACTCCAAGTAAAGTCAAAAAAATTAATTTTCATTTTATCCGGGCAAAAGATTAATGAAGAGACTCGAACCCAACTAAATCCATCCAATAGCCAAAGGAGTTGCCAAATACTGAATAAAACATGACACATGGTTAAAACCTCCAACACACAATCTCTAGCCCACTAGAACAATGCTTTAGGCACTTGGTTTCAACTTTCCTATTTCCATCACAATCTATAACCCTGCTCACGCTGGGCACACAAATAAACTTCTGCTACCAATTAGATCAAATAGGTGGCACTTGCATCCAACACTTATTTCACCTCTCCATCGCCAGATATCTGCAGCATCAAGGCACTCTCCTCATCTGAATTCTTCAAATGCGTGGTTTACAAACCTTGACTTAGATAGTCATTGATCTTAATGGCTCCTTTCCAATAGTTTGAAACTTCTATAAGTCCACTTCACTTACAAATTCAGAATATCCTTCTAAAAACATGACCCACCAAAACCAACACTAGCATTCAAGAACTTTGGACCAATTCTTGAATCCTTACCAATAGCAAAAGCAACTTCTGTGCAATCTTCCCCAGTTGCTTCAAAAAGGGATGACATTGCATTAACATACGATATTCTCTGGGCCAAAATTACATTTACAACAAGCTTTGAAAGCTCTGCAGACCACAGATTTGTAGCAATAATCCTATCTTTAGGAACCCAATTAGCATAAACTGCCTTCAAATCTTCCACTACTTTCTACCCTTTTCGAGTCTCCGGGCCTCCAATAAGGATCGATTAGGGTTTAGAAGGTCTTGAATTGTAGTTCCTTCAGCAAGAAACTCTGGATTTGAGAGAATTTGGAAATTAATTCCGTTGGTATTATGTGTGAGGATTTTCTCAATTGCTTTAGTTGTTTTTAATGGAATTGTAGATTTCTCCACAACAATTTTCTCAAATTTTGAAACATCCATAATCATTCGAGTTGCGCTTTCCCAATCTACAGTTCGTTGTATCTCTTCCATTCTGATCTCGGAAGCGTTCGATCGCACCAAAGTGACCAATGGAAAAATTGTGACACTCATGACCATGGCAGTTGCCCGACATAATCAAGGTCGAATAGAGATTCGGTGTTAGCCCCTAGTACCAAATTAAAAGCCAATAACTGTAGTCAATTCAAATGCATGGACTAATAATCTGTCTTAAAAGCCCTGCACAAGAAGCTCCCTTTTTCATTCCACTGAGTCATCGGGCATAACTTTCATGGTTGGAGATAGCATCGTGATTAAATTTCATACATATTAGGCATGTCGTGGAGACCTGGGCTTGGATCCCAGTAGCCACACCAGATCTGCGGTACCACAGATCACCAGATCACTAGATCCGTCGATTCTAGGGTCGATCTGTAGCTACAAGCACTGCCATTATAGACTCAACAATTTCGCTGGCGAGTAATGACTCTGCAACGCAACTCGAACTCAACCACCTGCTTGAATGCAACACGTCCAACAGTGGAACCATGATCCATGATTCTTCTTCACAACTCCTCTCGTCAAACATTTCAGGAATGATTCTTCTCCATAAGGTCATGTCTCTCTGTCAGGCCAGGCAGTAACTCCACAAAGCAAAAATTGATTCGTGTATTATTCCATCAGGTAGGTCTTTGTTATATACAACAGGAAGTGACTGTTCAGTTCATCTCCCGATGAATGTTCACATTTCTAATTTAATTATTTACATAAATTCACCCAATCATGAGGATTAGGTGTCAACATTCCCCCCCTTAATATGAAGGGATGTTGGTGAGTCCAAGCATCGTTCTGAATCGTTCAAGATTTTCTCTTCCAAGCACTTTGGTGAAGATGTCTGCAATTTGCTCATTTGTGGAACAATGATAGAGATGGATTGTTTTGGCCTCAACATGATGTCGAATTAGATGATATTTAGTATTGATGTGCTTCGTTCAATCATGGAACTTTGGATTCTTGGCCAACTTTATTACAGAGGTATTGTCAATCATGAGTGGAGTTGATTGTACTTGTTTTACCTGCAAATATTCAAGAATTTTCCTGAGCCACACAATTTCTTTTGTTGCTTCAGCCGCTGCCACGTATTCTGCTTCTGTTGTGGAATCTTCTAGAATTGATTGTTTGCATGATCTCCAGGAGACAGCTCCTGATCCAAGACTCATAGCATATCCTGAAGTAGATACCCCAGTTTCTTTGTCTCCATCGAAGTCTGAATCAGAGTATCCAATCAAGCTGAAGTCGTCCACCTGTGTATACTTGATTCCAAAGTCTTGAATTCCCTTCAAGTACCTTAGAACTCCTTTTGCAGCAGACCAATGTCCCTCACAAGGCTTTTGCATAAACCTGGAGAGGATTCCAACAACAAATGAAATGTCTGGTCTGGTAGTAGTTAGGTAATTGAGACTTCCTACAAGCTGTCTATACTTTGTTGCATCCTCAAATTCCTTTCCTTCAATAGATGTGAGCTTTAAGTTTTGTTCCATTGGAGTAGTAAGAGGATTGCACTTTGTCATGCCAAACCTGTTCAACAGATCTCCAATGTATTTCTTTTGAGAAAGAAATATGGACTTTGGATGTTGGGTTACTTTAATGCCAAGATAGTAATGAACATAGCCCAAGTCAGTGATTTCAAAACTTTTTCCCCAATTCCTTCTTTATGGATGCAATGTAGCTTTCATTGTTCCCTGTCATCAAAAGATCATCTACATATACCACAAGATATACAATTTTTTTTCCAACTTTCTTGACAAATAAAGTTGCATCATCAAGATCAAAATGTTTGAAATTGAGTTTCAGAAGATGCTCAGTTAGTTTTTCATACCAGGCTCGCGGTGCTTGTTTGAGGCCATACAAGGACTTCACAAGTTTGCATACTTTATGTTCATGTCCTTTCACAACAAATCCTTCAGACTAGGACATAAAAACATTCTCCTTTAGATCTCCATTCAAGAAAGCAGTTTTTACATGATGGAATTTCCAACCGTTCTGAGTTGCTAGTGCAAAGAGTGTCTGAATGGTATCCCATTTTGCTATGGGGGAAAAAGTCTCCTCATAATCAACCCCTTCCTTATGTGCAAAACCTTTTGCCACAAGCCTAGCTTTGTGCTTGTCAAGTGATCCATCAGCTTTGTACTTGTTCTTGTAGACCCACTTGCAGCCAATTGGTTTGGTTCGTAATGGAGGATCAACCAGCTTCCAAGTGTCGTTCTTTATGAGGGCATCATACTCCTTTTTCATCGCTTCTTTCCATTCATCATGAGAAGCAGCTTCTTTGAATGAAGTTGGTTCAAAATCTGTAGACAAGTTCAATTCACAATCATAAGAAACATCCATATCAACAGGTGAATTAGAGTCATCTACATCACCTCCATTTTGCCGGTTTGAATTTCTGGTTCCTGTCTTTCCAACTTCATCAGGATGAACACTTTCAAGTGTCTTTGTCACCCACTTTGGGGGACCTTTTTTAGATGGTCCAGGCTGCTCCGTTGATTGAGTTGGGACTGAATCAAGATTGAGTCTCCCAATTCTATCAATTACATCACTTAAAGCATCATCTGTTGTTGGAGTTTCATGCGGGGAGAGTGTTCTTCAGAAGAAGATTCCACATGTTGATCTAGTATAGGAATCCCCCCTTCAAGATGTGGAATCTAATTATCAAATTCTTGAAATGATTTTGCTTTTGTGAATCTATTTAAGCGATCAAGTTGCCGCTCAACAACATTGTCAGTTTTGGATGATTCAAGGAAAATTACATCTCTAGATACAACAAATTTCTTCATAGAGGCGGTATGCTTTGGAGGTGTTTGAATATTCCAGGAAGATACACTTACAACTTCTAGCACCAAGTTTGTTTCTATGTACCTTTGGTATCAAAGCATAACAGGTTGAACCAAAGAACCTGAGATGCTTTACCAAAGGAACATGTCCATACCAAATTTCATATGGAGTCTTGTTTCTTATAACATTAGATGGACATCTATTCTTTATATATGCAGCACATAGAACAACATCAGCCCAAAACATTATCTTTACATTCTTGAAGAAGTGCATGGATCGTACCATATTTAAGATTGTCCTATTCATTCTTTCAGCTACACCATTCTGTTGGGGATTATAAGGCACAGTTGTTTGATGTTTGATCCCATGTTGGCAAAGATAGTTTTCAAATTCATTTGATGTGTATTCTTTTCCATTATCAGTGCAAATAGACCCAATATGAGATTGTGCATCATTTTCAATCCATTTATGAAAATTCTTGAATGTTTGAAAAGCATCAGATTTGTTCTTCAATAAATAAACCCAACACATTTTGGTGTAGTCATCATTAAATGTCATGATATATTTATTTCCATTTGCAGAAGGAACAGGCATTGGACCACATAAATCTGAATGAATGAGTTCAAGCTTCCTATGTGCTCTTGAATGTGAATCATGAAAAGACTGTTTGCTATGATTTCCTAGAATGCAAGCATCACATTGCTTAAGTTTCCTAGGAATTGTAGGCAAACCAGCAACACCATTTTTCTTCAACAAGCGGAGACTGTCATAGTTCAAATGTCCAAATCTAGCATGCCATAATAAACTTGATGGAAGTGTACCTTCTTCATGATGAGAATTGTATGAGAAATGTTGTGCATGAGCAGAGGTTCCTTGCAGCTTGATAAGCCTTTCTTCTTCTATTCCCCTCATGACAAGTGAGTGGTCAGATGCTTTTCTTACCTCAAGCTTGCCATCAAACATATGAATTGAGTGACCTTGCTGGTAGATGTGGACCAAGGACAGCAAGTTTCTCTTGAGTTGTGGGAGATATAGAACATGATGCAGAAGAAAGTCTGGAAGACCAGGCAGTTTAAGCCTGATTGTGCCAAGCCCTGATGGCTTGATTTTTGATTGATTTGCAAAGCATACTGCTCCATCAACATTGTCAATGAAATCTTCAAAAAAATATTTTCTATGAGTCATGTGGCAGGTTGCTCCTGAATCAAACAACTAGTCATTTTTCCAAGAATCAAGTGAAGCATTAAATAGATCTTCATTTACTCCAATGTTACATTGTGCCACAACATAGTGAGCGGATTCAGGTGCTTTACCTTTGTCTGTATCATTAGTTTTACCTTTCTATTGGTTTCTTTTCTACTCAATTTTTTCCCATGGTAGCTTGCATGTAGAGGCATCATGTGATCCATTTCTTTTGCAGCGAATGCAGTGCAAATCTGCCTTTTCTCCTTGAGAATGTCTGCCCCCCCTGCCTCTAAAATATCTTCCTCTTCCTCTTCGTCCACCTCTTCCTCTTGTAGAATCTTGAGCAGAATGCTTTTCTTTATGAGCAAGGCACACAGTCTCTTCAGAAGATTCACGGGCTATCTTCTTTCCAAAAGCTTTCTCTCTTTCAGCAAACTTTTTCACAAGAGAGTCAAAGGTTATGTCTTTGAGATTTCCATTTGCTTTCAATGACTCAAGATAATTGGAGTAAGTAGGATAAAGTGCCTTGAGAAAAGCAATAAGAGGAATATCCAGCTCAACCTTAGTGGATTTGATATCATGCATTATAGACTTTACTTCAGAAGCAAGAGCAAGAGGATCATTATTTTGCAATTCAAGAGTGAAGAGTTTAATCATGAGTTGAACAACTTCAAGTGCAGAATGTGAGTCATAGAGTTCGTTTAGCTTTTGTAAGGATTCAAAGGCAGTTGAATATGACGAAATATGGCGACTCACCTCTTCATTTACACATGCTGCAATTAATGCATAAGCTTTGCTATTCTTGTTTTCCCAAATGACGAGCTCTTTGTCTGAGGTAGGTTGTACTGGGTCATTGTCTCCTTCTCCAACATACACTCCTTTCCACAACTCATTGAAAATGAGGGTGTGTTTTATCATCCGAGACCATTCAAGGTAGTTCTCCTTGCCAGTGAGAACTATTCCCACCATGGATATGATTGAATGCATTTTGTAAAAAAATAGTTTTGCTGATAGAAAAAATACTTCTGCCAATATACAGTAAAAACGTACTCAAAAGGGCATTCTCAAAATATTTCAAATCCACCATGTGACTCATATAAATCCATCATTATATAAATCCACCTCATATAAATCTCATATAAATTTCATATAAATCCACCATTATATATGTATATGGCATACGTCCCCTTTATATAAACAACTCAATTACCATGTGGCAGCGTTTAAATGTATCTGCGTCCAGCATTTAACTATATGTGACAGCGTTTAAATACACAAATGATTTCTAACAATGCACACTCCAGCAAAACAAACGCCCCGGGAGGCGCAAACGAGCCCAAGAAATAAGCAACTTGATAAATGCAGATTTGAGAATCACCGTCAGGATTGGCCCTTGGTGTTGCTTTCAACTATTAGAACAGGCCATGTCAGGCCAGCGATAAACTATTTGAAGGAATATTAGAACAGGGTACAAAACTTTGTAACACAGCTCTGAAACCCACACCAAAACAGATAACAACTCTCAACTAAAATAATAGCTTGATACCTCGTTGCCAGAACATGACTGATCTACTTATAACGACTGCTTCCAGCGAAAATTGCTTCAAAAAAACAGAGGTTAGTGCTCCAAATGACTCAGTGGTACATCTTGACCATATTCATGTAGCCGCTGCATATGAAACGCAGCGTGATCTTGTCGCAGAAAGGGGACAAAACGCTCTGCTTCAGGAGGGAGCAGCGTAAATCAACGTTCAACTATATGCAACTGATAGACAACATTCAAATGTATGTGACAGCATTTACAACTGAGACTCGGCAAATAGTGTGTGGCAGCAAAACGTAAATGTAATATGGGCAGCGTAAATGTAAGGCCAGTGAGCACTCAACAAGCACCTACAATCTTGTGGAGCAGATGCAGTATCTGTATGTAAGGGTTGAGAAGGCCAAAGATCTGCCCACCTCTGAAACTATAAGGGTACCATGAAGAACTTGAGAAGAAATCAAACCCTGAATGGCACCAGGTCTTTTCTTTCTCAATCATTCATGGTGGAAGTGGTGGTGAAGGACAACGCTAAAAAATTATGAAACGTTTATGGATTCTATGTCAGGACAGCCAGAGAGTAATCAACGTATTCATATGAACAGGCAGAGGAACGTTAGGTGAATGTCAGACGCAGGTCTTATAAATAGAATATGGTAGATAAAGCGTAGGTAATGGAATATGGCAGACAAAACGCATGCAGTCAGTCACTGAATTATATGGAGAGCAAAGGAGCAGACAAGGGAGTTATAAGGAACAAGAGCTAAAAAAGGAGCTGCTCTGATACCATGTCAGGCTAGGCAGTAACTCCACAAAGAAAAAATTGATTCGTGTATTATTCCATCGGGTAGGTCTTTGTTATATACAACAGGAAGTGATTGTTCAGTTCATCTCTCGATGACTGTTCACATTTCTAATTTAATTATTACATAAATTCACCCAATCATGAGGATTAGGTGTCAACACTCTCCTCGATGTGCCCTGCAACTAGATTTGAGATCAACGATTTCCTGCAGACTGCAAACGTTTCAGGTAGAGCACTTCTCTGTTTACAAACAAACATACACAAAAAAATGTTGCAAACATAAAAATAATACTCTCAAAACAAATACACTCTCTGATTTCCCTCAGTGCAGGATGGGCCAGGCCCTCAGGGGCTCTTATACCATGTTAAATTTCCATAAGGAAATATGTATCACATTAATCAAATATGATATTACATATATACAGGAAGTGTTGTCTCAAGATAGGAAAACTATCTTGGACACACAATCTATTGGTTGAGAGAATATCTCAACCACACAAATCTAGGAAACAAAATAGGAATAGACTCCTCTAGATAGAAAGTATCACAACTAAGACAAGTAGGAATTACATATTCCAACATTAGTATTAAAAATGGTTTGACAACCTAAAATGATTATTTAATATATTAATAATATATAAAATTAAAATGACTATTTAATATATTAACAATATATAAAATTAAAATGATTATTTAATATTAGGGTTTAATATCGTGATGTTGGAATGGTACAAAAATGTGTCCAACGTCACAGTGTGACAAATATTGTCTTTATGAAGCAATCAATCTAGTAATGATTGTCACAATGTTACATCACGTTGAAATTTATTCAACATCGCAATGCGAGATTACAAAATTGGGGTTTATAATATTGTGTTTAATATCAAGTTTATAATATTACGGATTAAAATATTAGGTTTATAATATTGCATTTAGTGTCAGGGTTTAAAATGTTGGGTTTTTAATATTGAGGTTTATAATATTGGGTTTACTAATAGAGTTTAATATTGGGTTTATAATATTAATGTAAGGGTTTATAAAAATATATATATATATATATATATATCTAAAGAAACTAGTAGTTTATATTGATCCAACTAGAATGCAAGATAGTACCCTTACAAGCAGAGATTGTTCTTGATAAACAGTAGTCCATAATTGTTTATAAAACATCCTATCTCTACCTTGCCTATTCCTAGATATGATTCTTACAAAATTTATTCTGTATATCCCCCAAAAGAAACCACTATATTCGACAAAATTACAAAACATTCAGACAAAATGTACTTAGATAACCATGATCTTCCATCTCAGCTTGGATATTGTCAACTTGTTCATCTCCATCTGCTTCCATCTAATGTGGGGACGATTCTACCATTTTTTGGACCTGAGGCTCACCAACCTGAAATTCTACTCACTCACAAGGGAAATTTTATTGAAACCATACACTTCCTTTAGTGCACCGACTATCCCTGACTCCACTGTCACTTTGATCCCATCCACCTTGAGGCACAAATTGTTTACCTTAGTCACCAAGTTCCCCATTGTGATCTCCAAATGGTCCATATCCTTACACAACTCCTCCAATTAATGGGTAATCAAAGAAAATTAAGAGTGTGCTTTCAGAGCCACTTGTTCCTCGAATTTGGCTACCATATCTGAGATATCTTCCATTATAACCATCCATTGGTCCTTTCTAGCATTTTTGTGACCTTCTCAACTTGGGGATGCCATGATACCGGGCACGCAAACTCTAGCATTAACCATGGAGAAATTCAACAATAACAGACTTTGTTTATAATGTGGAATTCCATCTCCTCCCGCTCCATCAATTATTGCTTTGCATTGATTTCCCCTATCCCATATTTATAATTTCATAACACACATTTCCTGCATTGTATCCTTCACCCAAATTCTTATCTCAAGTGAATTTAACTACCCCGACACTAGCTTGTAGAACCTTAAAACCCTAATTAAATGTGCATGGATAAATTCTCCACCTTTCCTTTAGAATGAAATCTCTCATCTCATTTTGCCATCTGAAAAATCATTCATCATAGTTCAACTTACTCGAGACCCACCCCTCAAGTCTAGTCATAATCATGGGATTAGAGCCATTAATAAATAGTATAGCAAACATTGAGTCTCATTTATTCAGAATTTCATGGGGGATTAATTTAGAAATGATAACTCCATTCTTGGTTATTCCAATAATCATGGTATATGATGAAAGAGTGGGCCTACTTGGTCTTGAATGATAATACCTTGTTCTAAATTTTCTCCCTTGCAAGCCTACTCATAAACACTTTCATTATTTTCCCTCTTAATATGATAAAAAGTAATGGATTAAAACTTCTATATTTGAGGCCATATTCTCATAACCAAAGGTGACTAATATGTTTCGAGAGGATCTTTGACATTGTGGAACTTTTGGATTACAAACATCGAATCACCAAATACTATTAGTTGGTGAATTCCTTTTGTTAATGCAATATTCAACTTTTCCAACGGGCTAAGGCTTCTGCTTGATTATTTGTTGTCCATCCTAACCCCCAAGCATATTTTGACTCTATTTCTTCATCAAGGTGATATATGAACCCTACCGCTCCTGCCTCCCCTGAATTTCCTTTCAAAGCTCCATCAAATAATAATTGGTGTTTTCCTAAGGAGCGACACCATTCCCGAAACTTATCTCCATCGAATATGATTATGAAATAAGGATTAACACTACTAGACTTGAAGCTACTAGCATTGTTGAAAATAGCAACAAGAAATGTTAAAAATAGCATATAGAAATTATAATTTAATTTTTCCTTGAATTAAAATGTAATTATATTCTCATAGCAACTTGTAATAGTTTACTAAGTTAATTTGACTTAGTTGGCTTAGGAAATTCGAGTTGGAAGTCTATCTAGAGTCATGTAGAGTGATCCCTAAATTTTAGGGGCCCGGATTGAGTTCTTTTGAGTTCTAATTAGATAACTCAGTCTAATTAAGTTATAGTTAGTTAAACTAGTTCTAATTGTTGGAGGAACTAGTAGAGGTCTAGTAGTGGAGTCGTGCACCGGTGCATCACTAGTACCACACCAGTTTACTAAAGATTCACTCATAAATAACTCATGCATTTCAGTTCAGAGGACCCAATTGAGATTAGATTTCAGGGACAATGTACTATCAGTTGTATAATTTTATGAGTTGTACAGATGGTGCATGCAATCAGTTGAGGACCTATGTTTGGATTGCACAGTTATGGAGAGTGGATTTCCCAATTAAATACGGGTTAATTCTCTCAAGGATTGCACAAGAAAGTAGGGGCTTGGAAGGCTAGTAAATTGGCTAAGTGTTGGCCACAATTAGCCTAGGAAGCAGAGAGATAGATTGTGCTAGTGCAGGAATTGTTTAGGACGAACAAGCATTGTATTTTCTTCTCAGATATTCTTGTTAATGCAATATAGATAGTTAAGGTTTTTAGCAGTTGTTTTCCCTAGAGAAATATTGTGTTATTTGTGGTTGATATTCTTCCTTTTCTGCTTATTGTTTTCATCGATCAATTTTGGTTTCTACTGAAGAGTATAGTAGATTCTTGTCTTGTGTTTTAGCAAATCACATAAGTTGTTGAATCTACAGTAAAAATCTACATGGCATCAAAGTTGAATTCACAATAGAAGAGATGAATTTGAAGTTTTCCTTGTGGATTAATGGAGCTCTAGTTCAAGGAAGATCCAAAAAACCCTGTGTGAAGAATTATTAATGGAGTTATAAGGCTTCGACAGATCAATGAGCCAATGTTTAGTGACACAAAAGGAGTTGTGATCATTGATATTGACAGATTGAGGAGTAAGAATTTTTTGGGTGGAGAGTTTGCAGAGCATATCTGAATTTTTTTGTTGAAAATTAAAAAAAAAAATAGCAGATTTGGGTTCCTTGGGAAAAAATACCCAAATTCAAAAACAAATTAGTTGAATCAGAGTTCAGATGATGGAGATATCACCAATTTAAAATCAACTCTTTTTTCAGAAAATTTTGTGACGGCGGGACTGATGAAAAAGAGTGGTGTGCGAATCAAGAACCTGTATGCACTTGAGACACAAGATGCATGCAAGGCCTTAAGGAGAGAGGAAAAGGTTAGAAACTTGGTGGTTGAGAGAGAGCATAAATTACCTCTCAACATGTAGCCTCAGATGCAACCTCAGAAGTAGGCTCAGAAGCAACCTCAGCAAGTTGTGGAGAAGCCACAATTGGAGAAGCAGAGAGGAGACCGAGTGATGACATCCACTCAAGAATAGACCTCTAGTAGGGGGGGATTTGGAGCCAAGTGGGTAGAGGGAGAACATGCATCCATACCTCCAAGTGAGAGGTGGGGCAAGGTGAAGCAATAGTCCCAAGAGTGTAGAAATATTGGCAGGGTCCATTTAGATGTTTTGTGATCCGAATTGGATCCATAAAGAATAATTAACAGAGCCATGGTTGTACCAGGTCGGGACAGACTTCAAAGAATTTAAAACATTGATCAAAAACACCTCTCAACCAGAGGCAATGGCAGCCAGCGTGGAACGATGGAGACTGTGCGGGAGGCGAATTTAGCCCCTGGGAGGACCAGATCGGGAAACAGAGGAGGTTTTTGATGCGCGATTAGTGCTTAGCTGGGTGAAAACCCTCAAGATGGGGAAGTCCTGAGCACTCGGTCGCATGGGAGCTGGAAAACTGTGGGACAAAAAGCTAAAGCACTAAAGGCGGGACCCGCTCCGAAAACCAATGGTATTGATCGGGGGCACCCTCAAACAGTAAGTGGAATTGGCGAAAATAGAGCGATCCCACTCAGCGGTCGACACGTGGCAAGTGGAGAAGGGAGAAAACCGCTGTTGATCACGTGTTAACATTGAGCAATTCAACCACGCGAAACGTGCGTATGGCATCAGATCTAGGGGCTCCAAATCTAATGGCTGAGATCGCGCCCAATGGAGAAGACGGAATTGATGGGGGATTAAGCCGCGACATGAAAGAATTTTAAGTTTGGATTGACTACCACGGTGGCAAAGACTCATTCTACAATGTAACGGAAAAACCAAACCGACGAAGAGAATTGGTGCAGCTACAGGAGGACATGTGGCCACTCCCTGTGAGCCTGATGATGACGCTAAACAGGGAACTCCAAGCGAAGCTGTAGCAGGCGATCCAACGGGAAGTGGAAGAGAAATCGAATAGCCATGGGTACGAATGGCCTTAAAGCCATGCACAGGAAAAACATAAAGACAACTAGAACCCCAAGAGGAGGATGGAATATAGAAAGTAAGAACAAAGAGAAGAAAGATAGTGAAGCAACAACAGAACGAAAGACAGAGGGTCAAGCTGACTGAAGGCAGCATCGAGCACCCAAGAGCTTAAGGGATTCAAGCCATCCCAGAGAGGATCTATCCAAACTGAGCACCACATTGGGTTCTCTCCATTATAGACCAGAAGGTCACAGAGCTGGTAAGGGAAAGAGTCTATGTACTCTAGTGGCTTTGCGCATCCAAGAACCACCCTGCCAAGCCAATTCCGTCTAAAGAGACTCACATTGAGCTCCTGCATTGTAATTCTCTACTTCAAGACATAATAAAAGAAGGCCACCACCGAGAGTTGGACTAGAGACGTAGCCCTGGAGGATAGGGTGAACTCCTTATTAAATTTCTTGTGTTCTTGTCTTTGCTTGTTGTATTTCTCTATTGTTTCCCATTTTTAAGTGTCTATGTATTGGCAATCTAATCGATCTATTGCTTAAATAACCTAGAAACAACAACATATGAGTCTGTAATACCTTCATTTAATAAATTCTTAACTGACATCACTCACAGGGTGATTATCAGATCAAGTGGTATCAAAGCTCTAGGCTGTAAGGTTGGACAAGCTTATGTTGGTTTAGCTGTTGAATGCTCACTAGATCAAAGCTGCAATTAGGAGAAGGAGAGTTGGTCGAAACTAATCCTGAAATTGGAGAGTCTATCCTCGAAATACGATGTCAGAGGAAGGTTCTGTGGGTTTAGACCCTCAATTCATAGAGAGTTTCCTAGCTATAAAGTTTATGGTAGAAGAAATGTATAGGGACTTTAGAAAGCATAAGGATGAAGATTCAGCAGGTTCTAAACAAGACAAAGAAGAAGATAATTCCCATGACCACTCAAAAGGAAAAGGGAAAGAGGAAAATTTCTCACACGTCCTAATAGCCCTGTGCATAATAAGAAAGCATCTTTGATTAAGCTAGATGTTAAATTTGACTTGACTATATATGATGGAGAGCTAATGCTGAAAAGTTGGACAATTGGATTAGACAAATTGATGTGTATTACAGAGTGCAAAACATCGACTCAGATAAGAGCAAAATTCAACTGGCAAGCCTATGCCTAGGAGGCACTACCTTGGTTTGGTGGGAAGGCAGAACCCAAGCTAACTTGAAAAGACATGGTAAGACCATCTCTTTCTGGAGGGACTTTGTTTCTACAATTAAGAAGCAGTTCTATCCATTGGCCTACATGCAGCAAGCCATGATGAGTTGGCAAACTCTTCAGCAGTTGAAAGGGAAAAGTGTGCAAGGGTACACTCAAGAATTTAGAAAGAGAGCATTGATTCTATGGATATCATTAGACTCACCAGAGACGCTTTTGAAGTACATTGGTGGTCTACATAGCTACATGAGTCATACCATCCTCATGTTTAATCCCACTATATAGATGAGGTATATGTACAAGCTACTCGTCTAGAAGCTAGAGGAAAGAATGGAAATCCAGAAGTTGGGGGACCATCCCAACCCACTGCAAGCAAGAGCAAGGAGAAAAGAAAGCAAAAGTGGAAATCAAGGAAAGCTAACACTACACAGAAAGGCAAAGCTTCATGCACTCATTGTAAAAAGGATGGGCATGATGATGAGCACTGTTTGATTCTGCATCCAGAGCTGAGACCTAAGAAGTCCAAGGGTAAGAAGAAGAAGACTACTGCAACTATTCAAAAAGATTTGGGGTCAGACTTGGGAGATGAAACAATCATTGCAGCCACAGGTATAAAAGGTAAGAATTCTGAAGCATCTACTAGTAATTATTCTCAATCTGTTATTGATGGAGAACATAAGAGAAAAATACATGAGCTTTTCCATATTCGAGTTATTTCCAAACATCAAAAGATTGATACTTTGTTTGATAGTGGCTCACAAGTAAATTTGATTTCTGAAGAAATTGTAAAGAAATTGGGATTAGAAACTACACCTCACAAGAAACCATACCCATTAGGATGGTTGAATGATAAAGCACAACTACAAGTGACTAGACAATGCAAACTCAAGTTTTCTTTTGGGTCAGCATTTGTAGATGAGGTTGAGTTAGACATAATTCCTTTGGATATATGTGTAATTGTTTTAGGAATTCCTTACTTGTATGATAGAAAAGCTATTTTCTATAGAGTTGAGAACAAGTATCTACTTGTTAAAGATGGAATCGAATACTTTGTAAGAGCTCATAAGCTCAAGAATAATTATACTCTCATAAACTCAAGGCAGATGAAAAGAATGATAAATTCATGCAAAAAATTCTTACTAATGGTTGTAAAGGAAAAGAAACCTGATAAAACCAATGTATTTGAGGGCTGTAATGCTAAGCAACAAGCTGATATAGAAAAGATTGTTTTAGAGTATGATGTTCTGTTTCAAGAACCTAAAGGTCTGCCACCCAAAAAGGAAATAGTACATGATATTATTTTGCAGCAAGATGTTCCATTGCCTAACATTGGAATGTACAGGTTGTCTGCTTTAGAGAATGCTGAAATCAAGAAGCAGGTGCAGGAGTTGCTCGAGAAGGGGTTCATCAGGCCTAGCACATCACCATGTGGGTCACCAATTGTTTTGGTGAGAAAGAAAGATGGCTCGTGGAGAATGTGCATTGACTATCGAGCACTGAATAAGATAACAATCAAAAATCGTTATCCCCTTCCTCGCATAGATGATCTTTTAGATCAATTAAAGGACGTTGTTTATTTCACCAAGCTGGATTTGCACAGTGGATACCATCAAGTCAGAGTTGCAAAGCAAGATGCATGGAAGACTTCTTTCAAAACAAAGCAGGGATTGTATGAGTGGCTGGTTATGCCTTTTGGCTTGACCAATGCCCCTGCTACTTTCATGAGATTAATGAATGATGTACTCAGACCTTTTCTTGATGATTTTGTTATTGTGTATCTGGATGACATTCTGATTTTTAGTAAAATGTGGGAAGAACACTTAAAGCATGTTAAGCAGACAGTAGACATTTGAAAAGAGAAAAACTTTGTGTTAAACTCTCCAAATGTGAATTTGGCAAAACCTCTCTAAATTATTTGGGTCATATAATAGGGGGTGGTGAATTGAAAATAGATCCCTCTAAAGTGGAAGTTCTTGTAAACTGGCCTAAACCCAAGTCTGCTACAGAAGTGAGAAGCTTCTTAGGAGTAGCACAATATTGGAGGAAGTTCATCTCTAACTTTTCCTCAATTTCAGCTCCCTTACATGCTTTGACAGGATTGAACAAGGTGTTTCAGTGGGGAGGCAAACATCAAAAAGCCTTCGACACCTTGAAAGAAAAGATTAGTACAACACCTGTACTAGCACTGCTTGATCTACAAAGACCATTTAAGATCCAAATAGATGCCAGTGACTATGCCATGGGAGCAGTGTTGACACAGCACGGTAAACCCATATGTTATCATTCTGAGACTTTTAATCCTACAGTAGTTAACTATCCTACTTATGATAAAGAATTTATGCATTAGTTCAGAGTGTTAAAAAGTGGAAACATTACTTAATGGTCAAAGAGACAGTAATACATACTGATCATCAACCACTTCAATATCTACACTCCCAAACTAAGATGCAGCAATCAAGACATTACAGGTGGATGGGTTTTCTACAACAATTTCATTTGGTCATCAGATATAAAAAGGGCATATATAACAAAGTTGTAGACATGTTGTCTAGACCCATTATAAATGCATCTACTATACTTAAGAATAATTTTGTACTACATGAAAGCTACATTGAACAATATGCTCAAGATATATATTTTAAATATGTATATGCAACTTTGAGTCAAGGCAAAAGTGTAGAAGAATTGGATTATCATGTGAAGGACCAACTCTTGTATCATTGTGGAAAACTCTGCATTCCACAAACAGAGAGAGTAAAGATAATTAGAGAGGCACACACTTCTCTGATATTAGGTCACTTTGGGGTAGGTAAAACAGTTGCACAGCTGCAAAGATTTTGTTATTGGCTGAAAATGAATGAGACAATTTCTAGATATGTAAAAGGGTGTACTATGTGTGCTAAAAGCAAGCCCGACAATAGAAAACTAGGCTTGTACACTCCATTACTAGTTCCTTCTCACCCTTGGGAAAGTGTTTCCATGGATTTTTTTGGAGGACTGCCTAAATCTAGGAAAGGCCATGATCATCTATATGTGGTTGTGGATAGGTTCGGCAAAATGTGTATTTTGACACCTTGTAATAAACAAATTACAGCTGAACAAACTGCAAAAATATTCTTTTAACATGTATGGATTCATTTTGGATTACCCACTTTTATTGTATCTGATCAAGACACCTGATTTGTGGGGAAGTTTTGGTCAAGTCTGTGGGAGATGATGGACACCCAACTGAAGAAAATCACAGCTTTTCATCCACAAACCGATGGCCAGACAGAAGTAGTTAACAGGATAGTGATCCAGTTACTCAGAGGATATTGCAGCAAACATCCTAAGCTTTGGGATGAACACTTATGTTATGTGCAGCATGCTTACAACAGAGCAAAACACTCTTCTACACAGAGATCTCCTTTTGAGACCTGTTTTGGTTTCATACCAAGGTCTCCTTTGGATTTTGTCTTTGGTAAAGATACCACAGTTGATGGACATAGTGATGTGGACAAGGCAACTAGGTTCATTGAACAGATCCAGGAGATCCACCAGGCAGTACAGGAATAGCTGGAAAAGAGCCAAGCCAAATACAAGGCAAGGCATGACAAGCATTGGATGGAGCATAGTTTTCAAGTTGGAGACCAGGTCTGGCTGTATATCAGCAAGGACAGGATGCAAGGTGAAGGTAAAAAGCTAAAGCCTAACAGATATGGACCTTTTAGGATACTTGAGAAGATTGGTGAAAATGCTTTTCGCCTTAATCTACCAGCTTACATGCACATCTACTCAGTTGTAAATGAAAATTGCTTGAGATTGTTTGAACCTTCAATGATTAAGGATCCTGAAGAGAAAATTCAATTGCCTTCTATTGATGACCTGCTACCTGAATATCTGAATGAATTGCAGGAAGACACAGTCTTGGACAAGAAGGTGAGGACAACACGCAGGGGAGATGTTGAGTACCTCAGAATTGGACTCAAAGGTTCGAAGCTGAGCAATGCAAAGTGGATTGATATTGGGCATGTGAGACAACAGTACCCTCACTTAGTCGATGCTTGAAAGAAAATGAACTTTTGGTTATCCAAAAGCTTTTCAGTGGGAAGGCCGCGATCTGAATTGGATCCATAAAGAATAATTAACAGAGCCATGGTTGTACCAGGTCGGGACAGACTTCAAAGAATTTAAAACAGTGATCAAAAACACCTCTTAACCAGTGGCAATGGTAGCCAGCGTGGAATGACGAGGACCTCGGTCAAAGCACGTTGACCGAGGCCCATGGACACTGCACGGGAGGCAAATTTAGCCCCTAAGAGGCCCGGATCAGGAAACAGAGGAGATTTTGGATTCGCTATTAGCACTCGCTAGGCAAAAACCCTCAAGATGGGGAAGCCCCGAGCACTCAGTCGCGTGGGAGCCGGAAAACCGTGGGACAAAAAGCTAAAGTGCTAAAGGCGGGACCCGCTCCGAAAATCGGCAATATTGATCAGGGGCACCCTCAAACTCTAAGCGAAATTGGCGAAAATAAAGTGATCCCACTCAGCAGTCGACGCATGGCAAGCGGAGGAGGGAGAAAAATGTTGTTGAACACGCGCTAACAGTCAAGCAAGTCAACCACGTGAAACATGCATATGGCATCAGATTTGGAGGCTCTAGATCTAACGGCTGAGATCGTGCCTGATGGAGAAGATGGAATTGATGGGTGATTAAGCCGCGACATGAAATAATTTGAAGTAAGGATTGATTGCCACAGTGGCAAAGACTCATTCTATGACGTAACGGAAAAACCAAACTGACGAAGCGAATTGGCGCAGCTGCAGGAGGACATGTGGCCACTCCCTGTGAGCCTGATGATGATGCCAAACAAGGAACTCCAAGCGAAGCTGTAGCAAGAGATTCGACGGGAAGTGGAAGATGAATCAACAGACATGGGCACAAATGGCCTTAAAGCCATGCACAGGAAAAATAGAAAGACAACCAGAACCCCGAGAGGAGGACGGAATAAAGAAAGGAAGAACAGAGAGAAGAAAGATAGTGAAGCAATAGCAGAATGGAAGGCAGAGGGTTGAGCTGACCAAAGGCAGCATCGAGCACCCGAGAGCTTGAGGGATTCAAGCCATCCCAAAGAGGATCTGTCCAGACTGAGCACCACATTGAGCTCTCTCCATTGTAGACCAGAAGGTCACAGAGCTGGTAAGGAAAAGAGTCTGTGTACTCTAGTGGCTTGGGGCATCCAAGAACCACCCTACCAATCCAATTCCCTCTCAAGAGACTCGTATTGAGCTCCTGCACTGTAATTCTCTGCTTCAAGACACAATAAAAGAAGGCCACCACTGAGAGCTGGACTGGTGACGTAACCCTAGAGGATAGGGTGAACTCCTTATTAAATTTCTTGTGTTCTTGTCTTTGCTTGCTATATTTCTCTGATGTTTCCCATTTTTAAGTGTCTATGTATTGGCAATCTGATCGATCCATTGCTTAAATAACCTAGACACACCAACATATGAGTCTGTAATACCTTCATTTAATAAATTCTTAACTGAGATCACTCACGGGGTGATTATCAAATCATTTTGTCTCATGGATCATTACCTTGTTATGGGAACCAACAATACACAGTGGCAAGATGGATCAGTGGTGGTTGATGTAGTCAAAATTCAGAGTGACAGAGGCAGAGACTAGCAACAGCCAGATAATAGGAAGCACAATGCAAAGTCTACAACAGCACTCAGTTTTTTTCATAAGTTGCAGTAGAGACAACACTAGAGAGAAGTGTTGCATGCAGAACATTCCAAAGGTATTGGATCATGATAAAGTTAAATTCCTTTCTTGTCGAGAGGGAGTGTTGAAAATAGCAACAAGAAATGTTAAAAATAGCATCTATAAATTCTAATTTAATTTATCCTTGAATTAAATTGGGAATTAAATTGTAATTCTATTCTCATAGAAACTTGTCAAACACTGGGGAGCGTAGCACAAAGTTAGTAGTAGTGAAGATGGCACAGTGCAAACTCAGCAGCAGCACAGAGTTTTCAATATACAGCGCAGTAGCTAGTCGTAGTCAAAGACTCTGATGGCAGATGCATCATATTGATTTAGTTTTTCTTTTTCATAAGTTGCAGTACGGACAACACTAGAGAGAAGTGTTGCATGCAGAACATTCCAAAGGTATCGAATCACGATAGAGTTGAATTCCTTTCTTGTCAAGAATGTTGAAAATAGCAACAAGAAATGTTGAAAATAGCATCTAGAAATTCTAATTTAATTTATCCTTGAATTAAATTGGGAATTAAATTATAATTCTATTCTCATTGAAACTTGTAATAGTTAACTAAGATAATTTGACGTAGTTGGATTAGGAAATCGAGTTGGAAGTCTATCTAGAGAAATGTAGAGTGATCCCTAAATTTTAGGAGCCCAGGTTGAATTATTTTGAGTTGTAATTAGATAACTCAGTCTAACTTGTTAGTGCTTATATCTACCTCGGGCTAAAAGAAGGCAGGTCTAAGGTAACATCAAACCATGCTTAACCTGGTAGCTAGCCCTACCAGGTCGGGAGAGGGCTCTCTCCTTGTCAATCTCAATTAGAATATTGGAAACTAGGGCTTGAGATGACTGAAATGAATGCTGATTTTAGGCTAGGTATAGTAGATTAGGGTTTCTGGTTTGATTTTAGGTTTTGGTTGCTGGATCAATTGGAGAAGGCAGATTGGGTCTGGGAAATCAACTCAGGGATATAGTCATGTTCTGTGGGGTGAGGTAGACAAGAATTTATGTACTTAGAAATGGATTAAGATGGTAGTTTAGACAGCTGAGGAGTTGAGGAGGGCATAAAGAAACTATGAATCCTCTTCAAACAGTTGAAAACATTGAAAACTAAATGCAATCCCAAGACAAAGCACTGTAACTTAGTGTATTTTGTCTATTCACCTTGATTCATTTAGTTTAGAAGAGAGAGAGAGATGTGGATACATATAAAACATTAGAAAAAATCATTACAAAGAAGAAACAATACATAAACTCACTGTCACAAGAATCCCACAAAAATAGCTGTAAAACCTGGTTTTATTCCTTGCCAAACTACTAATACAAAATGTTCAATGAGTCCAACACTTCTGCCAAAGTCCAACCTTTACAAATGAATCAAAAAGTACATGATATAGGCAAGGAAACTACTCAAGCTAGCTATCAGGGTTGAATCCATGAGAAGAGGGGTGGCTTCAACCATATCTGAACTAAGAACAGAAATATAGGCAATGGAAGAGCTTGCTTCTAAAACCAAGGAAACCTATTCATTACAGCTCAAAACCACTTGGAACTTGATGTACCTATCTTATGAAGTGATTTTCAACCATATTTACATCAAATTCATCATTTACCATGCTTACAATTACCAATAAATGAGGAAAAAATGATCTCCCAAGAAAACTAGGAAAAATCTGGAAAATCAGGCAAAACTGGCAAAATTCATCCTATGTGCAGCGCCACTGATCCTATGCACAGTGCTTTTTCTATGCCAATTTTGGAAGGTTTCCCAGAGTCCAAATTAGGTGCAGGATAGCTCGTTGGAAATCTTGGTAAGTATACTTTCTAAAACAACTTGAATTTCTGAATTTGGAGTCCATTTTCCCCTCCAAAAATTGGTTCTCCCAAGACTGCTTCCTGTGTGGAAAAAAAGTGGCAAAGAGGGCACTTTTTTGGGTGTTTTTTGCCCTTTTGGAGACCTAGAACTTGTCCAAAATTCTCAGCCATTTCTGAGCTTCCATATTTTTCTATGTTGATTCCAAAAATATAATTTTTTTTGCAAGAAAGTGTCCCCAACAAAAGCACAACACCAGTGGCGCTGCGCACCTATTGAAAAAGCCTGTTTTTTACATTAAAATTTTCAAAATTGACAAAAATTCTCCAAATTTCTTGAAATTTGGCATTATTGACCCTTTTTAAGTGCTTTGATGAGCCAATGATGCTTCAGCCAAGATCTTGAGTTTATCTTGCTCTTTTTTGCTCCTCAAAGCTCTTTTTAGCTTGGCCTTTAGCCTCTTCACCCTTGTTTTGCAAATTTTGTTTTGCGTTACGTAGTAATAGGCCATATGGTGCAACATTTTCTTCTCTTTGTTGGATTTCTCAAGCATCTTCTCTAGGTGAATGTTCACCCTCTCCAACCATGATTCTCGGTTATCCTCAATTTCTTGCTCAAGGGAGGTCATCTTGATCTTTCTCTTCTTTTCCATTTGCCTATTTTCCCTAATCATTTGTAGCTCCATAATAGCTTGCTTATCTATCAGTTGCTTGTTTTCCTGCTCAAAAATTTTGATGATCCATTTGGCCCTCTTAAGATCAAGTGATAAGGCTTGTGTTTCATCCTCCTTCTCTTTGATAATCATGTCCTTGAGTCTTGAGCTTTGAGAGCCAATATCAATGACATCTTCCTCAATCAAAATAAAATTTCTATCTTGCCCTTCAGGAAGGACGTCCTCATGCATCTTTTGTTTCCCTTTTTCTTTGCTCTTTGACTACTGGCCAACCTATATAGCTGGAGAAGAAGGCAAAGCCCCTTTCACCCCCAGTGAAGATAACATTTTCTTGTGGTATAGTGAAGAAAACGAGACCTCTTCCACCTCTGGTGGAGATAGTACTCGCCTGGCAGCAGCAAATAGCCTCCCGGTGCCTCTCTCATAGGTGAAAAACACCGACACACTTGTAGTTTATTCTCATGAATACCTGGTTGTCCTGATGGCCCTCATTCCTCTTGAGGCACTGATTGAATCACCTTAGGGCCATTGAAAATCTCATGGGCAATAAAGGTATCCCATGGTATGTTCGGCAAGCTTAACTGATGCAAGACAACAATTTTAATTAGTGAGAAGTGGTAAATGATGTTGAATTGTTGAGGAAAAGGTTTCCTTTGCACATAGTGAGCCATCTTCTCAATATTCATGCATATAAAGTATGGGAAGTTAATCATCCTTACTCTTTTGAAATGCATCAACAACTTGATATGATATGTATATAGGCGGGAAAACCTTCCTTCATAGGTGAAATACTTGATGATAAGTTTCATGAGAGGAGCATAAGTGTTCTGCAAGTATTTGAAAGGAAAAAAACCTGTTGATTTGCCTATGATATCCAGCCTTAATGTAAGGCTCATAATGTTCTTTGCCCACATGTTGCCCCTTATTCCACTGTTCGCCTACATTAGGGATGCCTGTTGCTGCTAAAATGGTGGCAGGTGTCAAGGTGAAAGAGACACAATCAAGGTTCGCTTGGCCATTATGGAGATGAATAACAAACAACCTAGCAAGCTCATGATGAAATTTCACCCTCTCTACCATTTCGCAAAACTGATAACAAGATTGGTGTTTAAAGCTAGTTACAGCAAGAGGGCAAGCAAGTAATTATGTAAGAGTGGTGGGCTCCTCCCGGATGATCTTCCCCCCTTTGTGTGGCTTTCTTGGCACATGAGCTTCTCAGGAAGAATCACTGAGAGTTTCCTCTTCCCTCTCATAATCTGAATCTGTCTCCATGCTTATGAATCTGAAGTGAAAACAAATGAGTATGAAGAGATTTTGAAATATGATGTAAACAGTGTGTATAAGGAAGTGAATGCTAGGAGGAAGGGTTTCTTTTGGGAAATGAGGGAAGTGAATGGTGTTATGAATGTGAGATAAGGGTTTGATAGTGAAGTGGATGTAATGAAAGAGTAGGATGTGGGAGTTAGGGTTTGGGAATAGGGTATAGGGCTAGGGTTTGGTAAATGGGAGTGGGGTTTGGGGAGTGAATTTTGATGATTTAGGGAGAGGGAATGGGATTTGACAAGCTCAATATGAATGGAGTGAGAAAGAAGAGAAAATGACCTTCAATAACTTGCAAGAGATGATTTAGCAACTAGCTAGGGTTTGTGTTAATCATTTTAGCTAGGGTTTGTTCTCAAGAAAACCAAACACATCCAAGCCACCAAACATAACTTTCCTGAGCAAGGAGGAGTGATCTACTTACTTGGAACAGGAATCAATTTGCTTTTTAGGAAATTTGGAGGTGTCTTGAGGCGATTTTGGCTCTTGTAAGAGGTGTGCAGCGCCAAGGAACAGGTGCGCAGTGCCGGTTAAATGCGCAGTGCCAAACCAAAACTCAACAGAAAACTTGCAGCAAGTGTGCAGTGTCGGTTAAATGCGCAACACCAAGGCACAGGTGCACAATGCCAATAAGATGACTGGAATTTTTCCCCTGTTTTGCCTTCTTTCTTCAAAAACGTGATTTTCTCCCTTTGGCTCGTTCAATTTCAACAATGAAGACTTAAAACACATGAATTGGCTTTTATATCCCTCTCATCCAATTTTTCACTAACCAAGAGCCACTTTTCTAATGTTTTGTCAGCTTTTTCAAAAATGCTCTGTTTCACTTACATTCTGACTTTTGCCTTTTTGTAGGTGGACTTATACATTGACTTTTTGTAATGGCAGAAGTTGACTTTGCCACCAAGTCACCAGGAATAGCTATTGAATACTTATTACATATAGAAACATTTAAATTACATGAAATTTTTACAATAATGGAAAAACACTCTATTTTCACCTCAAAACAGAGTTTTGAGGTAAATAAAAAATAAAAAATATTATTGAACATGACAGAAGTAAATTTATGATTTTATGAACTTTTTTATCCTTCTCATGTGCCTGTTGACCTTTTTATTCAACTAGGATGACCATGATGACAAACCCTAAGACCTAATGAGACTAAACCCTAAAACTAGTTTTTTATAAATGAAATGAAACAGAATGACAGTAAATGAGTAAAAAAAAACTATGTGAACAGGTGAGCATGTGAATGTCATGAAGGAAATTGACATGAAACCACTACCATCAGTTGATCCATGACCTAATGGAATGCAGCTGATCGGATGAGACACCTAATATGCGTGAAAAAGAGCAATTTGATCACTGATGGAAGTGTGAAGACACTGACACTAACATAACTGAGTTATAGTCAGTTAAACTAGTTCTAACTATTGGAGGAACTAGTAGAGGTCTAGTAGTGGAGTAGTGCACTAGTGCATCACTAGTACCACACCAGTCAATTGAAGACTCACTCATAAACAATGTTGAAAATAGAAATAAGAAATGCTAAAAATAGCATTGCTAAAGATAGCATTTCAGGATATTCCAATTTTCATTTGTCCTTGAATTAAAATTGAGAATTAAAATTCGAATTTAGTCTCACCAGTTGTTTGAAAAATAATTAATTAATTCATCTTGAGTTAATTAGTTGGAGAAATTCAAACATGAAGTCTTTGTGAAGTCATGCAATAGTTATCCCCTTGATTGAGGAAGTTATCCCTTAATTAAGGAGATAAGGATGAGTTGTATTTGAGTTGTAATTAGTTAACTTATTTAACTGAGTTAAGTCCAATTAGATTAGTTCCAAATAGTTTGTGGAACTAACTGTGAGTTTAGTTAGTTAATGCATGCATGCATGAAACTAGTGTACTCCAGATAACTGAATTATTCTCTCATAAATAACTCATGCATGTCAGTTCAGACAAAGACCCAGTTGATATTAAATGTAGGGACAGTGTACTATCAGTTGCTAGAATTTTCCTATAAGAAAATCTCTTGCATGCAGAAGGAATTAATTCCTTGAGGATTGCACAGTTTTACAGTGTGTTGGAGTAGTGTGTGAGATGAATGTCACACAAGGTTACAGCTGGAGCACCTAGGGAAAACAACGCAAGGAAATAGGAGGCTTGGAGGACAGAGGGAAAGGGATATGAGTTGTCAAGTTTGTCTATGAGTAGTGAAAGGGATTGTATTGAGAACTGGATAGTTGTGGGAGCTAAAGATTTGTGTAATCCTGAGATATTTCCACTTGTATGATAATACAAATAGTGGGGATTTTAGCCGAGGCTTTCCCTAGAGTATTCTTCTGTGTTTCATGTGTGATTTATTCTTCTTCTCTATTATATGTGTTATGTTTGATCTTTCTCAAATCGATTAAGCTTCCGCAAGTTTGATAGTAGAAGTAGATTAAGTATTTTTCTTTAGTACATTGCATAATCAGATTAATCTACAATAAGAATTTCTACATGGTATCAGAGAAAAGGTGATCAGAGCTGTGAATAGCATACTAAGAAGGGAAAAGTTGAAGTTTGAAGTTCTTGATTGCAGGTACAAAATCGAATTCAAATTCTTATCACATCTCAACGTTCTCCATTGGCATTTAATGGCTTGAGACTCGAGTATGCACTAGATGTTAGCTTGAATTACATAGCATGGAAGGATCACATGGAAGTGGTATTAGAAGACAATGGCTTGAAGGATTTCATTGATCAAGAAATCCCCAAGCCAACAGAAGCTAATGCCCAAGAATTGGCAGAATGGAAGAAGTGTGTGGCGAAGGTGAGGAGGATTCCTCTAGAGGGAGTTAGAGACCATATTGTCTTGAGTATCCATGGGAAGGAGACTCCATTTTCAATGTGGAATACATTGAAGGACCTATATCAGAACATCGGCAACTAGAGGAAGTTAGTGCTCAAGGACAAGCTTTGGAAAATCAAGTGTGAAAAGGGCGACACTATTTCTACATATTTGAACAAGCTCACCACTTGCAGAGATGAGCTTGGAAGTGTAGGAATAACGATGGCCAATGATTATATGGTGAGTCTTGTTGTCCTCGGTCTTCCTAAGAGATGGCATAGCTACCAGAACTCAGTGAATGGAAGAGAGAAACTGCCAGACTGGGAATGACTGTGGCCGGATCTGATGCAGGAGGAGATCAGGAGGAGCACTAGAGATGGTTCTTCATCTAAGCATGATGATGAAGAAAATCCAGCCTTAGCCAGTAAGGAAAGGAAAGGGAAAGGGAAGGATTCCCATTCCAAAACGAGTTATTCTCATGGTGGGAAGAAGATTGAAAAATCTAAAGTGAGATGCTTTAATTGTCATGAGGTGGGCCATTATGCAACTAATTGTCCACTGAAGAAATCCAAGAAGGGATCATCCAAAGGATCAGAAGGTGAGGCACTAGCTTCTCAGTTTGAATTGGATTTTACCCTCATCGCATGTATGGTTTTGTTGATGGTGGGTTGTGTTTGGTACCTGGACAGTGGAGCCTCATTCCACATGACCAGCGATAAGAGTTTATTCAGTACCTTGGAGGAGAAAGACCTCAAGATGCACATAGAGATGGGCAATGATGAAAAGTATTGTGCTTCAGGTGAAGGTATGGTTGTTTTTCAAAGGGAGCATGGAGCTCCTCTCCCCTTGATTGATGTAAAGTATGTGCCTGGACTAAAGAAGAATTTGGTATTGGTCGCGATGTTGGAAGACAAAGGCTATGATGTAGTCTTCAATAAAGGAAAGGCATTCTTGAGACACATAGCCACGGGTCAAGCCAAGAGGATTGGGATTCGAGTGAAGAATCTCTACAAGTTGGAGGTAAATGACTGTGTTGCATTGAGTTTGAAAGAAAAATTGGTGCAAAGCCAAGACATTGGCGAGTTATGGCATAGGCGGTTGGGCCACTTGCATCACGGGACCTTGAAGATAATGAAATAGATTTCTATCGGACTTCCCAAAGGTAAACTTGAGCAAGTGGACACGTGCAAAGGTTGTACCTTGGGAAAGTATGCAAAGTCTTCCTTTCAGGATCAAGATAGTCGAGCTGAAGTAATCTTGGAGAAAGTTCATAAAGATGTGTGTGGACCATTCTTGACAGCCTCCACCGCGAAACAAAGGTATTATGTCATTTTCATTAATGATTTTTCTCGTAAATGCTGGATCTATTTCATGCAGAAGAAGGATCAAACCTTCTCAAAGTTTTGTGAGTTCAAAGCTTTGGTTGAGAAAGAATCAGGGAAGAAGAGAAGGGCCTTAGGAAGCGATAATGGTAGAGAGTATGTCTCTCAAGAGTTTAAGGACTTCTGTGCGACGGGAGGAATTAAACGGAGTTGAAAACACCTCATAACCCAGAGCAGAATGGGGTGACTAAGAGGAAGAATAGAACGATTGTGGGGGCATCTTGGGCGATGTTGCATGACCAAGGCCTACCACTTCATTTGTGGGCTGAGGCATGCAACACAGTGGTCTATTTTTAGAATAGAATCCTGCATTGCATACTTGGGATGAAGACACCAGAGGAAGCTTTCTCCAGGAAGAGACCAGATGTGGGTCACTTCAGGATATTTGGCTCATCGGTATATTTCCATGTGACCAAGGATGCCTAGAAGAAACTTGAGCCGACAGCTGAGTTGGGGATACTTGTGGGGTACACTGATACACTCCACAACTATCGGGTGTACTTGCCTACCAGTCAGAGGACAGTGGTTCGCATAGATCTTAAGTTTGATGCGGAGAAGGCCATGCGAATTTCCCTTGAGAGGGAGCTCCAACTACAGGATGTGGAGGAACTTTTGGTTCATAAGGAGGAGGAGCCTCAGACTGATGCAGAGCAGCCACATGCAGAGGTTCCAGGAGTGGAGACATCCACTCAAGTAGAGTCTTCCAGAGGTGGGCGGAAGCGCATAAGAGAAGCTGACAGATTGTTGTCGAATGCAAGAGAGAATGTGGGAGAACCATCTTCTTAGTGCAAATAGAGGAGGTAACCTAATAGGTACACTGGATACATGGCCCTTGTTGGGGAATGTGTTGAGACCGAGCCATCTTCCTTTGATGAAGTAGTGCAGCAGTCGATTTGGGTTGATGCTATGGTGGAGGAGTATGACTCCATAGTTTGGAACAGTGTTTGGGATGTTGTTCCAAGACCGGAGAACAAGTCAGTTGTGAGTTCCCGTTGGCTTTACAAGGCAAAGCAAGTTGTTGAAGGTAGTGTGGAGAAACATAAGGCAATATTTGTTATCTGTGGTTTCTCATAGGTCGAGGGGATCGACTATGATGAGACTTTTTCTCCTATAGCAAGGTACTCATCTATGAGATCGATGTTGGCACTATCATCACAAATGGGTTGGAAGATCCATCATATGGATGTGAAGACTGCATTCCTCAATGGAAAGATTGATGAAGAGGTGTACATAGAGCAGCCGGAAGGTTTTGAGACCTTCGATCATGAGTTGCATGCGTGCCGACTCAAGAGATCTTTGTACGGGCTGAAGCAAGCACCTCATGCTTGGTACACCAGGATCAACAACTACTTCAACGGGTTGGGCTTCACAAAGAGTGAACTGGATGCGAACCTGTACCACATCATGGTGGAAGGTAAGCAGTTGATCATTTTTCTTTATGTTGATGATCTGATATTGATAGGTGATGATCAGTTGATCATGTCTTGCAAGGAGGACCTTGCAAGAGAGTTCGAGATGAAAGACATGGGTCTCATGCACTACTTTCTAGGCATGGAAGTGTGGCATAAGGATGGGGAGTTGTTTGTGTCTCAAGGCAAGTATGCCAATGAGATACTCAGGAGATTCCACATGGAGAAGTGCAAGCCCATGCAGACTCCTCTAGCAGGTAACTGGAGGAAGGAGAATGCTACTTCAAGAGAAATAGTAGAAGCTACTGTGTATCAGCAGATTGTGGGTTCACTGATCTACGTAGTGAACACACGACCAGATTTGTGCTATGCGGTGAACCAGCTGAGTCAAGCTATGGTTCAGCCTACCAAACTGTTTTGGAAGGCAGCGAAGCATGTTTTGAGATACCTCAGAGGCACATCTTAGTATGGATTATGGTACAGATGATCAGAGGGAGTGAAGCTATAGGGCTTCACAGATGTAGATTGGGCAGGGAGTCCATCAGATTAGAAGAGCACATTAGGAGGAATTTTCAACCTTGATTTAGTTGCAATTTCTTGGTACAGCAGGAAACAGAGGTCAATTACAGTCAGCTCAGCAGAGGCTGAATACATGGCTGCAAGTTAGGCAGCATGTGAGGCCATTTGGATGTCGAAAATTCAAGTTGGTTTGTTTGATTAGAGGATGGATCCAACTGTGATATATTGTGATAATCAAAGTTGTATGAAACTCTTTGAGAATCCAGTATTCAGTGACAAGTCCAAGCACATTGACATTCAGTATCATCATCTCAGAGACTGTGTGGTCAGGAGGATCATGTTGTTGCAGTATATTTCGACCGAGGAGAAAGACGCTGACATTTTGACTAAGGCATTGTCAATGTGTAAATTCGAGTTCCATAGAGACAGGTTCGGGGTGGCAGATAATCCCTTTCTTGTTAAGAGGGAGCATTGAAAATAGCAACAAGAAATGCTAAAAATAGCATTGATAAAAATAACATTTCAAGATATTCCAATTTTAATTTGTCCTTGAATTAAAATTGAGAATTAAAATTCGAATTTAGTCTCACCAGTTGTTTGAAAAATAATTAATTAATTCATATTGAGATAATTAGTTGGAGAAATTCAAACATGAAGTCTTTGTGAAGTCATGCAACAATTATCCCTTTGGTTGAGGAAGTTATCCCTTAATTAAGGAGATAAGGATGAGTTGTATTTGAGTTGTAATTAGTTAGCTCAGTTAACTGAGTTAAGTCCAGTTAGATTAGTTCCAAACTGTTTGTGGAACTGATTGTGAGTTCATTCAGTTAATGCATGCATGCATGAAACTAGTGTACTCTAGATAATTGAATATTCTCTCATAAATAACTCATGCATGTCAGCTCAGACAAAGACCCAGTTGAGGTTAAAAGTAGGGACATTGTACTATCAGTTGCTATAATTTTCCTATAAAAAAATATCTTGCATGCAGAAGGAATTAATTCCTTGAGGATTGCACAATTTTACAATGTGTTGGAGCAGTGTGTGAGATCAGTGTCACACAAGGTATAACTAGAGCACCCAGGGAAAATAGTGCTAGGAAATAGGAGGCTTGGAGGATAGAGGGAAAGGCATATGAGTTGTCTATTCTGTCTATGAGCAGTGAGAGGGATTGTATTGAGAGTTGGATAGCTGTGAGAGCTAAAGCTTTGTGTAATCCTGAGATATTTCCACTTGTATGATAATACAGATAGTGTGGTTTTTAGCTGAGGCTTTCCCCAGAGTATTCTTCTGTGTTTCATGTGTGATTGATTCTTCTTCTCTGTTACAATGTGTTATGTTTGATCTTGCTCAAATCGATTAAGCTTCCGCAAGTTTGATAGTAGAAGTAGATTAAGTATTTTACTTTAGTACATTGCATAATCAGATTAATCTACAGTAAGAATTTCTACAAACAACTCATGCATGTCGGTTCAGAGGAAGACCTAGTTGAGATTAGAGTTTAGGGACAATGTACTATGAGTTGTATAATTTTCTGAGTTGTACAGATGGTGCATGCAATCAGTTGAGGACCTATGTTTGGATTGTGCAGTTATGGAGTGGATTTACCAATTAAATACGAGCTAATTATCTCAGGGATTGCATAAGGAAGTAGGGGCTTGGAAGGCTAGTAAATTGGCTAAGTGTTGGCTAGAGTCAACCTAGGAAGCAGAGAGATAGATTGTACTAGTGCAAGAATTGTTCAGGATGAACAAGCATTGTATTTTCTTCTCAGATCTTTTGGTTAATGCAATATATATAGTCGGGGGTTTTGGTAGTTTCTTTCCCTGGAGAAATATTGTGTTATGTGCGATTGATATTCTTCCTTTTCTGTTTATTGTTTTTATCGATCAATTTTGGTTTTTGTTGAAGAGTAAAGTAAATTCTTGTCTTGTGTTTTAGAAAATTGCATAAGATGTTGAAACTAAAATAAAAATCTACAAGCATGATAAGGGAGCTTACTTATGTTAATTCTATATTTTTATTTAGACAATGAATCTTCCTGGTTATCCTGGTTATCTGGATCAAATCCTTTGGAGGAAATAACTTCAAAAAGTAGTTATGAGGTTTTCATAGTAGAAGAGACAACACCGGGCTTGATATTTTGGAATATGGCTTAATTACATGCATGAGAGCCAAATAGACCAACAAATGTATTTGGGTATGGAAAACCAACATATGACTATTACCAAATCTGACTTATGTTGCAACGGATATTGATGCATCCAATTTTTAAATATTTCGGACCAATCAGAGGGAATACTTTGAATTTGTTTAAATGCTCTCGGGGAAATATTCCATACCTCCTCTGAAAAGAAACACCGAAAGAAAACATGTTGAATATCCTCCTTTGCCAAAAAAATTCGAAAATTCGTCCTTACAATTCGATTTGCCAAAATGTACGATGATATTGATACGATACGGATTTATTTGGTTGATGATGAGTTTTATATTAAAATGAATGAAAAGTAGTGAATGATATGAATGGAGCAGACAAATGAACCGAGCATCACCTGATAGACACGTGACTTATTCTCATTTGCTATGGACAGGCAACTAAAGCCTAAGAGGAACCTCCCCTTAAACCACCTGCAGAGAATATATTTTTTTATTTTTTTATTTTTTTTTAATTAAATAACAATGGTTTGTATTGTTATTACTAGTTTTCTTTTGTATTATTTTGAAAGTTCAGAAATTTAATAAATGTAGTTTTGTATTCAAAGTTGTTTAATTTCTTTTAAATTAAAAGTTTGGAGAAGTTTTTTAAAATGTAGTTTTTTATTCATAGTTATTTAATTTTTTTTTAATTAAAAGTTTGGAGAAGTTACTAATTAAAAAATAAGAATGAAAAATAATAGCTTTTTATTAAAAAAATAAGAATGAAAAACAATAGTTTCTATATTAAAAATATTATAGAAATTCAATATTAAAAAATTGTAGCTAATTAATAGCAAGTTAATTATAAAAAAAATATAAGTTTTTTTTTTATTGAAATATTATAAGTTGTTGAATTGAGACTTCTGTGATCCATAACAGTTATAAGAAGAGCTTCGGCGTAAATCACATATAGAAAGACCTTTGTCGACGCGTTTCGAACCAGCAAGTGTGGCTCATCGTCTAACTTGTCCTGAAGATGAGCCACACTCGCTGGTTCGAAACGCGTCGACAAA
The DNA here is from genome assembly GCA_031772625.1 of Pinus tabuliformis. Lineage (NCBI taxonomy): Eukaryota > Viridiplantae > Streptophyta > Pinopsida > Pinales > Pinaceae > Pinus > Pinus tabuliformis. The sequence continues at coordinate 2,042,696,939 of CM062816.1, forward strand.
GGTCTTTCTATATGTGATTTACGTCGAAGCTCTTCTTATAAATATTATAAGTTTTTTTTATTAAAATATTGTAGAGAAAGATAAATTTTATATTTTTAAAAATAAAAAAGTTTGGAGAAGTTTCTTATTAAAAAATAAAATGAAAAACAATAATTTCTATATTAAAAAGATTATAGAAATTCAATACTAAAAAATTGTAGCTAATTAATAGTAAGTTACTTCTTAAAAAATATAAGCTTTTTTATTAAATATTGTAGAGAAAGATAAGTTTTATATTTTAAAAAATAAAAATTTTAAAACTCATTTTTTCATTTTTCTATTTTTTTATGATGCAATTACCATAGCTATTAGGTCGAGTGCAAAAGAGATGATCATTGGTGTGGAATTCAACGAAATGTTCATTTTATGTTATCTGCATAAAGGATAATCTGCACACACACTTATTGTTAAATAAATTTGGATCCCATAAGAATAGTGATTGAGGCATAAATTTTTTGGTATGTGGAGATCACTTTAAACCTACTTTTAATATCCAATGTCTTATTTTTTATGTTGAACTTCATATTTCAGGGTTGTTATTCATGTTATTAGATTTTATTTACATTTTTTCTCACTTTGCAATACTAATAAATTTGATGCATTTTCTCTTTCATTATTTTTGGATCATCTTATATAGACATGCAAGGTGAATGTTGGGAATAAGTATAAGAGAAATATTTAATGATTTTTTTTTTAAATTTTAATATAACCATCCTTCCAATTCAATTTTTAAAAATTTTATAAAAAACAAATCATTCTTAATCATATTAAGATGTATATTCCCAAATTTTTCGATATTAAATTTCATATAGAGAATTTTTTTCCTACCTTTGAACTCGAGAATTTGGTAACTATGGTGCTAACCCTTCCCAAGGCCATCATCATTCAATTCTGAAATGTATGCGAGCATATGAAGGCCTTGCCCTTTCATCCAAATTTCTAGATCTCGAACTCCTTGAGCTTCAAAGACTAATGTCGAAGAAGGAACGAGATCTGTCAAGCCCACGAGTCGTGGATGCGATGTGTGATGAGTTGGGTGGGATCTCTTGGTTAAACACGACGAGCCGGGCGAGTGACAAGTCGACGGGTGTAATGAGTCGGCAAGCAGGCGCGTTGATTGCGACGTTTCGTTGCGACGATGGGACAAGTTGGAGAGAGCGACGAGCTGGGGCAGTCGGTTAAAGGCGCCCAAGGCACGAGCATGATGAGCCAACGAAGGAGTTGAAAAACTGAAAGCATAGAAATTTGGCTAAGTATGCGACTTTGCGAAGGTGAACTTATATCATGCGATGTTGGGCATGTGAACTTGTTGGGGCGGCAGTGTGGGTGAGCTGACATGAAGTGTGGGCAAGTTAGTTGAATTGGCAGGTCAACCTGGGCAGTCCGACCCATGAAGAATCCGTGAGGAAGCATATTTAGGTGAACACATGGAGAGGAGAAGGCATGAAGTTTGAAGTTCACACATAAGAGCAAGCTCAAGGAGGAAGGGTGAGCAAAAGGTGGATGCATAAGGCAAGGCAAGGTGCAGAAGGCGCTCTAACCAAAGCACCAAGCTGGGAGACAGAATCACAGGGTTCAGGTTCGGCGAGCCACAAGTTGGGCGCTCTGCCCGAAGGGCGAACTAGGTGGACAGGCAAGTCAGGTAAGGACGGGTGACCCGTGGAGGGCGCGCTACACGCCGACGAGTTGGGTTGAATGAAGGTGGGTCTACAGTTATAATAGTTCGACGGTGTAGTAGTGACAAGTCTACGGGCGGTCTGCAGTTAGAGCTGCATGAAAGTGAGTTGCGGGCGATCTGCAGTTAGAGTTGCACGACAGTGAGCTGCGGCTGGGTAAGGCACATGACAACGCAGACGAGTGACAGAACGGAAGGCGGGCACTGTGGGTGGCTGCCAGGTGGGCGACAAGCCATTGGTAGGTCTGAATGGAGGCACAATTTTTGTTGAACGATGCGATGGGAAATTGAACCGGTTGGCACAACGAGTTGATGTGGAGGGCAGCCCGGGGTAGGCGCCTCTGACCGGCGAGTTGGGCAACTTGACTTGGTAAGGGTGGGAACTCTTGAATGGTGGTTCGGGTAGGCTACACGCTGTAGGCCGAGTTGTGTATTTTTGACTGATATTGTGAGAGGGAAGTTGGGGTTCCCCTCCTAAGACTATTATTGTATATTTTATGAAATATTATTATTGTCATTATGGGCAGACTCATATTCAGGGAGTTTCCCCTCCCATTAAAAGTTGTATCCACTGTGCATATGTGTAAATGATAATGATGGTGAAAGAAGTTTAATTTGAATGTTTACGCTATTTTATGAATGCTAATACTTAGAAAGTGAAAAATAAACTAAGTATGGAATGTTAGGCGTAGTCCACACTTGAAAGTATTGTTGAAAAGAAATTGGGTGGTGGTGTTGCACCTGCCTATGAGCAGTTGAAAAACTACTCTCAAGATAGGGTGTGACAATTGGTATTAGAGCCCCTGACTCAGTCGAACAGGTTGCAGAAGTAGAGAGGTGTGTATCTACACTTCAAGCAAATAAGAAACGGAGGATTTTGATCAGTTTATGGTCTATACCAGACTATAAAGAACGCGAATGGCTGAAATGATAGAAGAACCTCAAGTGATAACAAGTGAATCTGGTAGGGATATCAGGGATGCTTTCATGGATAGAGTGTTGGATCGAATGGAGGAGATAGCTTCTGACATGGCTTCGATGAACGTTGAGAACATTGAGATTCGAGATGGCTATTCGAAGGTGAAAGGGGAGCTTGAAGACCTCAAGGTCCGATACGATTATACTGAATGGCAATATATACAAACAGAAAAGGAAGTCAAAGAGATCAGTGATGCAAGAGATCAGTGATGCAAGAGATCAAGGTTTTGGCAGAAATCTTGAAATTGTAGAAAGATTTTGCAGATGCTTGGAATGAGATTGTGGTTTTGAAAAAGGTTGTTGGGCACAACTCAGGTGGAGGAGTGGCTCATGTGAAAGTCAAGGAACCAGATTCTTATGATGGGATGAGAAGTGCAAAAACTCTTGGTAACTTTCTATGGGACATGGAATAGTACTTGGAGCGTTTGGGGATGTCCGATGAGGAAACCAAAGTCAAAGTAGTTGCTCAGTTCTTGACAAAGGATGCTAAGATGTGGTGGCGAAGGAAGATGGACCAAATTACCAATGGAAATGCTGCAAAAATCACTTCGTGGGATGAAATGAAGAAGGCTTTGCAAACTCATTTTAGTCCATAAGACGAAACATGGGATGTAATGATGAAGATAAAGTATATAAAGAAAACAGGGAGTCTACAAGCTTATTAGTGAGAGTTCTCAAGTGCAGTTTTGGAACTTCTAGATATGGCGGAGAGGGACAAGGTGTTCAATTTTATCATAGGATTGAAGCCTTGGGCATGCAATGAAGTGAAGAGGCAAAAGATAAAAACACTTGAAGAAGGATTTTCTGTTGTGGATCACTTGGCAGAACACTATGATGAAGGAACCAAAGAGAAGAAGAAAAAGGCTGACAAGCCAAAAGAAAAGTCTACAAAGGAGGAGCCTTCGAGATCATATGATAAGGCGAAGACGAAGAAACCGTTGAAGTGTTGGATATGTGAGGAACCACATATGGTGAAGAATTGTCCTTCAAGGCCAAAATTGGTTGCGCTAGAAAAATCCAATGCGAAAAAGAAAGAGGAAACTTTTGTTGGGGTCATGCAGATTTTAGGAACTGCAGTGGCTACGGAAACGGTCTCCCGAAGAGATCTGAAAAGAAACAAGTTAGAGTATGTTGAGATGAAAGTTGGGAGTGGTGTTTTACTCACTATGGTAGATAGTGGGGCAACTCACAACTTCATGAGTGAGGATACTATGATAAGGATTGGACCAAAATTTGTACAGTACAGACACAAATGAAGGCATTGAATCCTCCTTCGGATTCCATGATCGGTGTAGCTAAGAGAGTGGATGTGACACTTGGTGAATGGACAGGGAAGGTCGATTTCACTATGGTGTAGATAGATGACTACGTAGCTGTACTAGGCATGGAGTTTATGAAGCAATTTGAAGCTATGGTAGTTCCCCATATGAAGAAACTATACATTTATGACGGATGAGAAGATGTACCTATCAGTGTTCCGATCGTAGGAGTTACAAAGACTGAGTGTAAACTAATAGCGATGAATATGGAGAATGAAAAGCGAGATGAATAGGTCTATAAGCAGTTGACTACTACAGAGGCAAAGCTTATGGAACAATCACAAGTTATCCGAACATTGTCTGATAGTATCTTGGATCTATCAAGGAGGCTAGAGGCAGTGGAGGATGATGATGAGGATGAGGATGTTAGACCAAATGTTCAGACGGAGGATCAGGAAGCATACTTGCAGATATTAGAAGTGGAGGATCTTGATAGATGGATTGAGTTGATTAGTGAGGGAGATTCTTCAGGCTCTGCTCCCTCCTTATCTTCTTAAGACTATCATGGAAATGAGGCTCATTGTTAGTTTCTCATGGCAGTGAGTCTCCAACATTTTGAGCAGGCATCTAGGGGTGAGATGACACAAGTTGATAGGTAGCATGCAGTGGAGAGTCATGATGATGTAGGGGCATGAGTTCTTATGGAGGTGATGCATGGTTGGATTAGCTACCCAACTAGTCACCAACATAAGAGGTACCAGCGCATGATTCCTTGTAGAGTTTGACATATCTGTGGCGTGAGGTAAGTCGAGAGGTGGGCACATCTGGATTACCCATGCACACATTTGTGTGGTTTGAAAGTCTTGGTGATGATGATTGTTGAGATTTGGAGAGAGATGTCGAGGACGAAACCATTTAGAGTGGGGGAGTGTGTCAATCCCACAAGTCACAGACATGATGTGCGACAAGTTGGGTGGGCGTTCCCGGTTAAACGATACGAGCTTGGCGAGCGATGAGTCGGCGGGTGCGACGAGTCGGTGAGCGGGTGCGTTGGTTGCAATGTTTGTTGGATGATGGGGCAAGTTGGAGAGAGAGACGCGCTGGGGTGGTCAGTTAAAGGCGCCCGGGGCATGAGTGCAACAAGCCAACGGAGGAGTCAAAAAACCGAAAGCATAGAAATTTGGCTAAGTATGTGACTTTGCGAAGGTGAACTTATATCATGCGAAGTTGGGCATGCGGACCTGGCGGGGCAGCGGTGTGGGTGAGCCGACCTGAAGTGTGGGCGAGTTAGCCGAATCGGCAAGTCAGCCTAGGCAGGCCGACCCATGAACAAACCGTGAGGAAGCATATATATAGGTGAACGCATGGAGAAGAGAAGGCATGAAGTTCGAAGTTCACACATAAGAGTGAGCTCAAGGAGGAAGGGCGAGAAAAAGGTGGACACATAAGGCAAGGTAAGGTGCAGGGACGGTTTGACCAAAGCATCGAGTCGGAAGACAGAAATGCAGAGTTCAGGTTTAACGAGCTACAGGTTGGGCACTCTTCCTGATGGGCGAACCGTGTGGATAGGCGAGTCGGGTAAGGGTGGGCAGCCCGCGGAGGGCGCACTACAAGCCGACAAGTTGGGTTGAACGAAGGCAGGTCTGCGGTTATAACAATTATGTGGTGTGGTAGTGACAGGTCTACGGGCGGTCTGTGGTTAGAGTTGCATGATGGCGAGATGCGGCCAGGTAAGGCACACGATAGTGCGAACAAGTGACAGAATGGTGGGCGAGCACTGTGGGTGGGCATCGTGTGGGCGACACGTCGTGGGTAGGTCCAAACGAAGGCGCGAGTTTTGTTAAACAACACGACGGGCGGTTGAACTAGTTGGCACGACGAGTTGGTGCGGAGGGCATCTCGGGGGTTGGCACCTCTGCCCGGCAAGTTGGGCGACCCGACCCTGTAAGGGTGGGTGCTCCTGAACGGTAGTTTGGGTAGGCTGCATGGCGCAAGCCGAGTTGTGTACTTTTTAGTGATATTGTGAGAGGGAAGTTGGGGTTCCCCTCCTCAGACTGTTATTGTATATTTTATGAAATATTATTATTATCATTGTGGGCAGACTCATATTCAGGGAGTTTCCCCTCCCATTAAAAGTTGTATCCACTGTGCATATGTGTAAATGATAATGATGGTGAAAGAATTTTAATTTGAATGTTTCCATTGTGTTATGAATGTTAATACTTAGAAAGTGAAAAATAAACTAAGTATGGAATGTTAGGCGTAATCCACACTTGAAAGTATTGTTGAAAAGAAATCGGGTGGTGGTGTCACACCTGCCTATGGGCAGTTGAAAAACTACCGTCAAGATAGGGGCATGACACGATCCTTCCAAATATGGATATGCCTTCCATTCCCGAGACAAGAAAGGCCTGATTCAGATGATGTGAGAAAAGCATACGCGAGAGGGGTGCCAATGATAGTGATGTCATCTTCAGGAGTGTTCTATTATGGACCTCAAAGTCATGCCTCCATGGATGGCCCTATTGGTTATCCTCAAACTTCCAGCGTGCAGTACAATGGACAGAAGGAACTCAGATTCAGTGACAACATGGTCGATTTTGAAGGCCGCTGCAAACCATAAAAAACTCAAATAAAATCATCTATGTCTAGGTATCTTGTATGTAGGTAAAGTCTAGGTGTAGTTTTCAATTCTGGGTTTGGTGGTGTGGGTGTTGGTGTGGATTTCAGAAATAATAGTGCAAGAGAACATGAAGCCATGTGGGTTGTGTATTTTAAATACCAACTTCTGCTATGAATAAATAAAAAGAATTTGACATCCAAATTCACATGTGAAAGTAGCTTCGGCCATTGAAGTGTAAAATTTGAAATGTGTTCACCAATATTCTAAAGTCCAATATGATTCTCCATGATATACCAACAACTATGTGATATCTCTAATAATTCTACTTACTATTTTAAAGATGTGATCTCCATAGTAGTTGTAACCAGAGATCACAATAATTGTAACACAGCACACAAGGTCTAGGAGAGGGAGGTTTATTTTCTATTCATTCTATTTATATTTTTTCAAATTTCATAAGAGGTTATTATATCAATACGTACTGTATGCATAAAAAGGTGCATAATATTTGTTTTTTTATCGAATTTGGTGATAAATTTGAATATAAATTTTAACTTTTGTTTTTCAAAATATGTGTTGCACAAATAAATTTAGTGACTAGTGAAAAAAAACTTAACTGTTCAAATCTCTGAAAACATAACCAAAATTAGGCAAATTTGACCTATTTAAAAGAAAACACATGTTGTTAACAATGAGCCAACTCATTATATATATTTTGAATAAATTTAGTATGTAAAGCACATTTTCGTGTATAATATCTGAGCCTTGGTAAAATCTATTTAAAATAATATGTTGTTAACAATGAGCCAACTCATTATATATATTTTGAATAAATTTAGTATGTAAAACACATTTTCATGTATAATATCTAAGTCTTAGTAAAATCTACTGTCCAATTTCTACATTCATTTGACAAATAATTTTGGGTATTTAAAAACAATTAATTATAATTTATATATATCTATATATATTTTAGAATTCCTGTTTAAATATTTTTATTTATTATATTTATTATTAATAATTAATTATTTGTGGTTCAAAAGGAAAAGGGAAAAATAAAATGTTAGTCATGCCAAATCTAGTGAGGATTTTTTGATGTTGTCAACCAAGGTCATCCCATCTGTAGAGTTGGAGCAATTTTATACATAAATAAACATCACTATATGTATATCAAGTACTTTTCTAGTAGGGGATCAAGCAACAAACCAAGGTTTGTAGCACTTTAGATAATATTATATGTTGCAAATTTCAAAAATATAAAAGAAATTCATTTTTTGGAGACTCAAAACTAGACATGCATTAGGTGTCTCATCATATTAGCATCATTGTATCCTCTCTTAACAAAATCTATAGAATATAAAGGATGAAATGAGTTCATTGGAATGGTTCACATGCAATCATATCTAGAGAGAACTCAATATGAAAGTTGACGAACTATCCAAGCAAGTTGTGGAGTGTCTCCCAGGTAGTTTTGATACCTCTCTTGAACATATTTTATAGAACATAAAGGATGAAATGAGTTCATTGGAATGGTTTACATGCAAACACGTATACAGGTAACTCAATATGAAAGTTGGCCAACTATCCAAGGAAGTTGTGGTGTCTCCTAGGTAGTCTTGATATCTATGAATTTGTGGATGTCACGAGACAATAGCCATGGAGTTTCGAATCTAGAGGCTTAAACCTCTATGGTTTATTTTGTTGTTTTTTTCATATACTAATTATCGACTTAGTATTGAAACTCTTTATTTTGGAGAGACTTTATGAAAAGAGCTTATCATGTACCGAAAATACAAGAAAATAATTCTTGGTGGTTAGGAGAAATGATCGTTACCCTTTCATCTAGATTCAAGTATGTCAATTGAAGTGACAATCTTATTTTATCAATTATAGTATTAAAATCAAAAGGAATACTCGCCTAGAGTGTTTTTTCCATCTAGATTCAAATATGCCAATTGAAGTGACACTCATATTTTATCAATTATAGTATTAAAATCAAAAGGAGTACCCTCCTACAGTGTTTTTTCTTGGATGCCTGGCAATAATGAGGCTACATCATAGTCATGTCCAAGAATAACACCCAAATAAGGCGTGGAATTGAACCGGTGACTTAACATCTAGGAGTGTCCTAATAACACACCCAATCACTATCTACCCAAGACCCTGAGGACACCCACCTAGAATGTTACTTGAAAAATAAAATAAAATTAAATTAGTAATGACACCATAAAATTAATATATTTGTCTATCTTCAAAGATCATTAATTATATTTTTTATATTTATATTGAGCATTAATTTATTATATGGATAGGCATGGTTTATTTTAGAATAAGGTTTACAAAATTTCTATTATTTTTTATGTTGTGTGTTTGCAACCTCCACTCTGTTTTTGGTTACAAATTCTCAACATTATATTAGCTAAATAGCCCATAAATTAAATTGCAGATAAATTAAATGACAATAAATCTTTTTATGGCTATTGGTTTTTATCAACGTTTTAGTTTATATGGTTGTGCTAGTATAGAATTGTTTTGACTTAACAACATACACATAGATATGTTAACTTTAAAATCAAATTTGTTTAAAAACATAAAAAATGACTTTTAAATTTAATTTCTTATTATTTTTTATGTTAGTAAATTTAAAAATAAAATAAATTATTATATCAAAAGTTAAAAATTATTAATCATATGATGATTAAATATTAATTTAAATAATTTAAAATAAAATAAAATAAATTTATAAAAAAATTCAAGTTTTTTTTTATATTGGAAATGATAAAGAAAGTTGAGGTGTGAAGTATGTTTTCTACGAAAACCTGCGAGAGAAGAATGTACATAAATTCAAATTAAAATAGTTGTAAACATATGAAATAAATAATAGACCATTAACAACATCATATCATGGGAAAAACAATTTTCGGAGAAAAAAATCATGCTCTAAAGCACATTCATTGTATTATTTAGTAACTAATGGTTACAATATAAAATTTTGATGTTCTTTCCAAAAGTGTTCAACAAAGCCTTATTTCTAGAGAAAATTTGGTACCATAATAGTAAGGTAAAAAATACTCTCTAACTTTCATCCACTACAATGCTTACTTTATATTATATAATATTTTTATAAACCATTTATGGATTTCTATTGCTGCATAGAGAAGATCACTAGTAGCTTATTCATTGTCATTACTTGATGCTAAAACATTCTTTGCACAATTCCTACAATAAATCTCTGCACAATTGTTGAAATATTCTCTCCACAATTTCCAAAATATATGCTACAAAATTGTTGAAATATTCCTTGTATAATTGTTGAAATATTCCTTGTATAATTGTTCAAATATTGATTGTGCAATTGTTGAAATATTTCATGTACAACTGCTAACATATTCCCTACAATATTTCTAAAGTATTCTTTTCACAATTGTTGAGATATTTTCTGCACAACCAATAAATTTCTTAATAGTGTTGTAGAAGTTCTTTGCGCCACTACAAAAATTCTCCACATCACTATAATATTCATAGAAATGTTGCGTAAATTCTCAATATCACTACAACAACACAATATAAATTCTCAACATCACTATAATGTTCTCAATGACACTACAAAAATTCTCAGTAGCAATGTAATGTTCCCATTAATGTAGAAATTCTTCACAACAATGCAAGGTGTGTGAAACCTTTTTTAAAATCCTCCCACTTGTCATATAATTTGGAAGGGTAAAGGGGAGAAAATATCGAAATGAAAGATAATTGTTAAGGCTTAGAAGGGCCATGGACTCATAGCACCACTTGAGCTTATATGTGCTCACTGATTTCATTAATGCACATGCAACATCTTGAAAGGTTTCATCTTTCTCAAGTATCACCTTTCCATCCTCTACCATGTCCCTAATGAACATAATGTTAGATATTAATATGCTTTGTCTTTACATGAAAGGTTGGATTTTTAGCTAGACAAATGGAAATATTATTATCACGTTGAATCATGATATTTTTTTTACTTATCCTTACTTCTAAATAAAGTCTCATCTTCCAGATAATCTCATTACAATAATGGGTAGCTGCCATATACTTTTCCTTTATAGAGGACACTATGACCACATCTTGTTGTGATCTGAATTTAAATAGGAACACAACAAATTACAGATATAACCATAAATACAAAGATGTAGCAGAAATAACACTTCATTTCATTAATATCAAAAACTGAAATATTCTTACAAACAGAATGGAAGTAATACTAACTCGAGTGATGGTAGCTTATATCTGAGAAGATATGTGGCAGCTACATACCTCTGAACTGTGTTACAATGAGGCTCCAAGGCCTATTTATTATTGAGAAACAATGGAAAATCGTAAACATCCAAAAACCTAACCCTAGGAGATGAAGCGCGAAAACTGTGGGCCCCGTTTGGGTGATTTGGTACATCAATTTTCGGGGTCATAAATTTGGCATACGATCTCCGTTTGGCTATCATAATACCTTGTTTCGAAGATCTCGAAGAATAAGTCGAAAACGAACCAATTAGTTCTCATGGAACTTTTCTAGTCTCTCTATTTTCCCTAAAAACGTCATTTTGGGCCTCAAAATAGCTCTGGAAATTCAAGACTCAAAAAGCTGCCAAAAATAGTAAATTGTGCTACAATTAAGGAAACTCAAAAACTGAAAGAGACAGTGTTGGGGGTCCAAGTAGAATAGGAGGGTGACCACCAATAACCACCTAGATCATTCCTCCCCCATCAAGAAGCAATGGTCCCAATTGCGTTGAGTGCCTCAATGAGATGGGGAAACTTCTACTGAACTTGGCCCCTGGTGAGCCACTTGGCTTGGTGCAGGAGTTGGTCAGTTTTGAAAACCCACTACAGTTAGATATTTTGCTGGAAATTTTTCTTGACTTGTGTGTCCATAATCCGATCAGTTTTGCTCTATCCCAAGCAGTCTGGTTTTAACTCTATTGGTGTGAGTTGTTCTGCAATGTCTGACGTGTCCAACAATGGTGGAAAGTACGGTCAAAGGTGGTGCACATTGAACACTAGGTGTAGGCCAAGGAATTGGGGAATGTTGAGCTTAAAAGCATTATCTCCCACATCCTTGGTAATGGTGTAAGGACCATATTGAAGTGGTCTGAGCTTCTGATGGGCTCCCGTAAGGTGTTCTTTCTTTAAATGAAAGCAGACTTTGTCGCCCACTTGAAACTTGTGTGTCACCCAATGTTGATCATGTCATTGCTTGTACTTGGAATTTGACTTCTCCATGATGTCGTGAACCTATTGGCAGATGTGTTGGATGCATTTAATAAATCTAGTCACTTTATTAGCCTTGGAAAGTGCACGTGTGGATTCTATCTGCGTAGTTGCATAAGGCATGGCGACATCAATCAGACATAATGGTTGAAAGCCTAGACCCACTTGAAAGGGACTGGGACCAATTGAGCTATGGAGAGATCTATTATAAATGTGTTGCACATATGGAATACTCTCATCCCGGGTTAGAGGATGCTTGGAGTTGTACATCCGGAGTATGTGCACTATCATGCTATTGATGACCTCGGTCTGGCCATTAGTCTGGGGATGGAAGGCAATTGATTTGGTGAGCTTGGTGTCGAATAGTGTCCAAAGGCTTGACTAGAATGTGCTTGGGAACCTACTATCCTCGTCTGATATAATGGCCTGTGGTATCCCAAAATGTATCCATACTCGTTCAAATAAGAGTTTGGCAGTGTCCTCTGCTGTGATACTCTTCTTGCAGGTCACCAATGTAGCCATCTTAGAAAATTTGTCAACAACCAAAAATATACAGTCATTACCATGCTTGGTAGAAGGGAGGCTAGACATATAGTCCATGGAGATGGATTCCCACAACTGCCTGGGAGTAGGTAGAGGAGTGTACAGGCCTTGCTTATTGATGGTTGGCTTGGCGATGGTGCAAGCCATGTAGGATTTGATATATTTCCCAACATCCAGTCAGAGTTTGGGCCAATAAAAGTACTTTTGTAGTACAACCACAATTTTCTCCACACCAAAGTGTCCTGCGACTTGACTATAGTGTGCCTTCCAAATCAGATTGGCACACTCACTTGAAGGAACACAAAGGTGGCCTAGGTAGCATAATAATGTGTCTTAGAAGTGGAAATTAGGAACTTGCTTGCCAACTACTAGCATCTGGTATGTCGAGGCGAACTCTGGATCATTTTTGTATAGTTGTGACCATCCAGAGGTCTCATGACCACAAGAGTTGAGAACAGTAGTCAGTGTTGCAACTAGGGGCAGCTGAGGTAGTCTACAACATGATTGGTTCTACCCTTTTTGTATTTAATGTTCAAGTGGAATTGTTGCAGATATGTAGACCATTTCTGATGGCGATCGTTCTACAACTTCCCTTATGTCTGTATAAACTGAAGAGGTCGGTGATCAATGTGGATGACCATCTCCTTCCCCAGAATGTAGTGCTTCCATTGTCAACAAGTCTGCACGATGGAATACATATGTTTATCATAGGTGGGGTACTTTCGAATTGTATCGCAAAGTGTCTTACTACGATAGGCCACTAGATGCCCATGTTGGGTGAGGACTACACCAATAGTATAGTCTGAGGCATCTGTCTCGATTTCAAATGGCTGATGCAGGTTTGGCAGTGTGAGTACCGGTGCAGAGCAAAGATGGTTCTTCAACTCAACAAATGCCTTCTATTGGGACTTAGACCAAGAAAACTTTGATTTCACCCCGCCCTTAGTAATCTAACTCAAAGGCCAGGTGATATGGGAGAATCCCAACATGAACCTTCGATAGAAATTTGCAAGGCCCAAAAAGTTGTGAAGATCTGTTAGAGTGGTCGAGCTTGGCCAATCCTGAATGACTTGGATCTTGATCAGGTCCACATGCACGTCATGTTCATATATCATGTAACCCAAGTATTGGACCTGGCTCATGCAAAAGGTGTATTTCTCCAAGTTGGCACACAGTTTGTGATGTCGAAGGGTTTGAAGGACCTGTCGAATCTGTTGTAAGTGTTCTTCCCAACTCTTGTTGAAGATGAGGATGTCATCTAGATAAACCACCACAAACGAGTTGGTGGAGGGTCGCAAGATGTCACCCATTAGCCTCATAAAAGTAGCAGGGCCATTTTTCAACCCGAAGGGCATAACCAACCATTCAAAAAGGCCTTCCTTGGATTTAAAGGCATTCTTCCATACATCTATAGGCTTTATTGGAGCCTCGTGATAACCAGACTTCAGATCGATCTTGCTGAAATACTTGGCCCCATTTTGTTGGTCTAGAAGGTCATCAATCTATGGGATTGGATACCTGTTCCTAGCAGTGATTTTGTTTAGTGCCTAATAATCAACGCAAAGCCTCTAGGTCCCATCCTTCTTCTGTACAAGTACAATCGAGCTCCCACAAGGCGAGGAACTTGGTGAGATCTGCCTTTTCTATAGAAACTCCTGGATTTTCCGCTTGATCTCTTCATTTTCCAAAATGGAGCAGTGATATATCAACCCGTTGGGTAGACGTGCTCTGGGAGTCAGATCAATTGAATGTTTGACCTGACAATGCAAGGGTACCCCTATGAGTGAGGAGAAGATGTCCATGTATTCTTCCACGATCGTATCCACCTGCTTCTACTTCTTGGAGGAACCCTTACCAGGGGCTGTGGATGTGGCTACGACTTTCCCCTTACTTTGAGAGTGAATCAGAAAGAAAAAAAATTTCCAAATCTGGGAGATCACCTTAATGCATTGATTAGCAGAGATCAAAGAGATGGTGGTAGGTGGGGCTACCTCCGATATCCTGTATAATTTAGTACCCAAATAAATAATAAAAGAGCAAGGTATAGACTCATATACGACATGTCACTTCCACAAGTATGGTTGTCCTAATGATACATCACAAAATTCAAGAGGAGAAAAATCACACAATACCTCATCCGTGAAGGGCTTGATATTGTAGGGAAGGCAGCACTGTTGGCTGACGCAAAGATCTTGTCCTTGGTGAAGCCACCGATGGTATATGGTTGTGGATGTGTTATAGTCGGTAGGCCCAGCCACTTCACGTACTCTACTGAAATGAGGTTCTTTTGGCTCCCGTTGTCAACAATCAACTACAATGGAGAACCCTTCACCCACATTTGTGAGTGGAATATGCATTCCCCCTATTTTGGATCTTCAAGCTCAATCTTCTAGATCTTGGTGGTGGTCACAGTGGCACTGGACTCTGTGTCAATTATCTTCTTCCCTTTGTCATTCCCCTTGTCGAGTTCTAACTCAGAGTCGGAACATGCGTTAGACTCAGAAGCCTTCAGCTCAACCACTAGTGACTGCTTGGCCTGACACTCACTTGTGTTTTGAATGGAGCTCTTATGGAACTCACACCACTTTCCCGTGTCCTTATTTGTCTTCGTGGTGTTTTTATTTTCTTGTGGCTTCGGTGGGTTCTCCTAGGTCGCCCCGCCTTGGCCTTGCCCTTTACTCTCCAGTTTGGCAGTGTCATTCCCTTGCTTTGGATTCACATATCCAACGTCTCAATTTTCCTCTTTAATATTATGCTTGATCTTGATAGTGTGCCAATACGTCGTGTTGAGTGAGGAGATTTCCACAAAATCCATCTCATCCTAGATGTACCTATGTAGGTAGTTGTGGTACTTGAGTACCAAATGTTTCTCAGAATCCTTTATACCCAACTTCGTGCGAAGGGTATGAAAAAAATTGGTAAACTCTAGCATGCATTGGTCCCTTCCATGTCGCAGTGTGGTCCACTTTATGTATTTATCCTCATAGCTCCCGAAAAGGTAGTACTTCTCCTTGATGGCATCGTGGAACGAATCCCAAGTGGGTGTGACCGAAAATAGTGAGGGCATACTTTCATCCTTCTGCTCATAGTAGGTTTCCCACCAATCCTTGACGTAGGGGGATACTTTGAGAAGAAAAAAAGTAATATTTTCCTGGCTAGAAAAATCATGAACAAAAAAATATCCTTTTAGCAGATTTAACCATTTATCTATGATGTCCACATCTATCTAACCCTAAAAAATGGGAATGTTAAAGTTAACTTGTACCTTAAAGGGTGTGGCGCTTCCAACATAGTTTCTGGAAGTAGATGCATCGCCCTTGGGTGGCTGCTAAAGGATCTAACCAAAGTTGTCCATCATCGTGTTCCTCTGTCACTCAAGGGCTTCTTTGAGCAAGATTTTGAAAGGATATCCTACCCCCTCATCTTTCTTTTCTTCCCCCATGGGAGGTCGTCGAGATTGTTGAGGTTGGTCTCGCAAAGGTTCAACCATTTCAAGCCCTAGCACTTTATATCTCGACCTCATTGGGGAAATGCAAAAAAAAATAGAGAAAGAACAAACCGCTCTTATACCACTGATCTGAATTTAAACAGGAACACAACAAATTACATATATAACCATAAATAAACATATGCAGCAAAAATAACACTTCATTTCATTAATATCAAATACTGAAATATGCTTACAAACAGAATGGAAATAAGACTCGCTCGGGCAATGGTAGCTTATCTTTGAGAAGGTATGTGGCATCTACATGCCTCCGAATTGTGTTACAATGAGGCTCCAAAGCCTATTTATTATTGAGAAATAATGGAAAACCCTAAACATTCATAAACCTATCCCTAGGAGATGAATCGCCAAAACTGTGGGCCCTGTTTGGGTAAATTGGTACATCAATTTCCCGAGGTAGTAACTTTGGTATACGATCTCTATTTGGCTATCATAATACCTCGTTTCAAATATCTCAAAGAGTATGCCGAAAAAAAACCAATTGCACCATTTGGGGGTATTTTGGTCTCTCTATTTTCCCTAAAAACATCATTTAGGGCCTCAAAATGGCTACGGAAGTTTAGAACCCGAAAAAATGCCAAAAATAATAAATTGTGCTACATTTAAATAAACTGAAAAAACTGAAAGAGACAGTGTTGAGGATCCAATTGGAATAGGAGGCTAACCACCAATATCCACTTGGATCATGTTTCTTGCTCATCAAACTCTCTACTTTATCGAACAACTGAAACACACATTGATAATTTTTTAGGTCTAAAATGAGTCTCCTAAGGAATATTATAAAATATAGTAGAAATATAAAACATTATTAGATTACATCATCAAATTTTAGAGGTAAAAAAAAAAAAAAAACTAAATTTCAACTCGTATTTTCAACTTATATCCCTATGGTTTTTCTCAAATTTCAAGTGGGAGGACGTTTTGTATTCAAAATTTAATTCCTCATCCAAGGAGTACCCATGTTGCATAATTTTGATGGACCTCGCTACACGAAAAATGAGAAATACATGAAAAAATGTGGTTTCGATCATGTCTTTCATGTATTCATCATTTTTCATGTGGCACAGTCCATCGAAAGTACACAACATGGGTACTTCGTGGATGAGGAATTAAATTATGCATCCAACGATTTCTCCTGCTAAAATTTGAGTAAAACCATTGGGAGATAAGTTGAAAATACGAGTTGAAAAAGTAGTTTTTTATTTTTTTAGTTTTTATATTTTTACTTTTTTACTCCAAAAATGGTTAATCATCCCCATGGTTGACATCATCATCTTTAATCTTACTGGTTCTTATAAAGTTGATTTTGGTTGTACATTTTTGTTTTGAGGCCCATTTTAGACCTCAAAATTTCTCTAATGTCTGGAAATACTATTGCAACCTCATCCAATACCAGAGTCAAAATGGGAGGTTATTTAAATATAATTATTTGTGGGATTGTCAATGATGGAAAAGGGACACGACTCTATGTTTGTGTTTGTGCAAATGTTTACCAAAAGTGCTCACTTCATACCAGTCAAAAATATATATAAGGCATGTAAGATAACTCAACTTCTCATTAATGAGATAGTGATATTGCATGGAGTGCCAAATAATATCATCTTATATAGGTGAGATGTGTTTACTTACTTATATTGGACTAATTTCCAAGATTAATTTGGAATCCAACTAAATTTTAGTACAAATTACCATCTAGAGATCGATGGATAGACGCAATAGACTAACCAAGTCCCAAAAGATATGTTGTGTATGTATGTATTGGATTAACAAGGATGATGGAAATAGTTTTTTCTGATGGCAGAATTTAAGTACAACAATAGTTACCCAAATCCCATTAAAATGACATCCTTCAAGTTCTTATATGGGAGGTCTTGTAGGATTCCTCTGAGTTAGGACAAACTCAAAGACAAGGTTATGACAAGATCTGAGGTTATACAATAAATGGATCAATAGATAGCCATGATTAAGGAAAAGGTTAAAGAATCTCAAGACAAACAAAATAGTTATGTTGATACTCAATGGATTGATTAGAGTTATGAGAATGGTGATAAAATATTCTTAAGGGTAAAAGCTCAAAAGAGTTCAATCAATATTGGAAAGGGAGAGAAGTTGTCTCCACAGATAGTTTGAAAATTTGAAATTATAAAGAAGAAGGAACCAATAGCTTATAAACTTATGATACCTACATCGTTACCAAACATGCATGATGTGTTTCATGTCTCCATCGTATGTTATTACATTTTAAATCATTTTCATGTTATTGAATTTAGAAGTTTCTAGGTTGTAGATGATGGGATGGTGATGGTTGTGCGAGTTCACATCTTCGACCAACATACTTAACAACTTAGATGTCAACCAATGGACTAAGTGAAGGTTTAGCGAGACATCTATAGTAAAAGTTTAGCTACATAGGAAGATAACTATCTTAATTTGGTAGGAGACCATGGTGGTGTGTAAGTGTGTCAGTCGACAATGATCATGGTTTTTTTATTGAGTACGATATATATATATATATATATATATATATATATATATATATATATATATATATATGTATATATATGTATATGTATATGTATATGTATATGTATATGCATATGTATATGCATATGTATATGCATATGCATATGCATATGCATATGCATGTATGTATGTACATACATATATACATACATACATATGTGTGTGTGTGTGTGTGTATGTACATATATACATACATACCTACATACATATATATCTATATATATATATATATATATATATATATATATATATGTATGTATGTATGTATGTATGTATCACCTTAACCCTCAGTCACCATTAGTATCACAATAAAGAAACATGTTGGAGTTAATGTTTGTCTCTAATGTTGTGCGTATGTTCCCTTCAATTATTCACAGGTACTTGAATGAAAAGTTTTGTTGCATGCTTCGAACTGTGTGAGGTGTTCTTGAAGGTCATAAGAGACTTATCACCCTTGGTATTGAGAAACAAATTTAATTGAAATCCAAGTTAACGAAATAAAGTACTAAAGTTAAATAACACAAATAAAAGGAGGTTTAGAGAAAATTCTTAGTTGGAAATTTAGAAAAACTTGGGAAAAAGGGTGGAATATACTTAAATCAAACTTTATGGAAATCAAAATGAAGTAAAATCAATTCAAGTAATTATTCTAGCTACATTAAAACATGTGGGGAGAATATTCTAAATTTAGACATAATACGATTAAAATGTTGATTGGATTCTAAAATTAAAGAGAGGGTGGCATGCATAAATTAAAAGAAATCAAAATAAAAATGAAGAAAAATGATATTCATGAGAACCCACCATGTGGAAGGAGCATAGAATTAGAATCTCTAACTATGATTTGAAATTGAGAAAAAATATAGAGGTTAAAGACATAATCTAAAACCTAATAGTTAAGTATAGTTGAAGAAACACATGAGCACCAAAATAGGTGAATATGAATTGAGAACAAGGGAGAACTAAGAGAAGAAATATGAAACATGTTTTAGGGTGAGGGGAGTTTATCCTTTTAAAGAAATAAGCATGAGAGTATTGATAAAATTGTAACACATGGATAGGTGAATAATAGGAATATTGAAAATCAATAAATTTGATAATTTTGCATGACAAGCTAGGTGGAAACATTGAAAAGTCCTATAAAATAAGACCAAGATATGACAAAACAACTTTTTATATGCCCTAATGTTGGATGGTTGTCCTTATGTAGAAGTATCAGTGAGTGACTAATTGAGATTTATTTGAGTTTGGTGCATGTGGAGTTTTTATCGAGTGTAGACTTGTCGGGCTTGAGAATCTTTCCTCCACACTGCTAGCGTATTTATCTCTATTATAGTCCCATTATAGCTTAGGGTCTACGGGGAAGAAGAGTATCCAAGGAGTAGGTAGGGATGTTACTAGTGATTCATTAACATTTTGGAAAGCACACAAGGAATTAGGATTAGATCTTCTTCAGTTAATGTTGGGATACATTCACATATAACCAAAAATATCTCTATAATATCTACATGCAATATCAAGTGGTGAATGGTATTTTTTTGGTTCAATTAGTTTGTATTAATTGTATAAAGAGCTAGCTAGTGTATGAGTTAATTGATAAAAGTCAAACTATATTGTTTATGTAAGATAGTCATGATATTTCTAAATATGAATATTTAGGATTGAATGGTGAACAATATTTTATGGTTTAAATTCATATGTATTACTTGTATAAATAGCTAGATAGATTATGAGTTAATTGATGAAAGTCAAATTGTATTGTTTATGTAAGATAGTCAGGATAATTTTGAATATGAATATTTCAATAACTTGTAGAAATATATAACATGAGACAGTGATGATATTTGTGACTATAAATATTTAAATAAATTAATGAAGGTTAACAATATTTGTAACGCAATATAGTCATGATAATTATAGATACGAACTAATGTAATTATGGGTATAAAATGAATGGAAGTTATATTTGAGTATAAGTTCATTACCATTGAACCTATGAGATTGCTACTATTTATTCCATTTTCTTATTGAAGTGTATATTAATTATATTAGTACATATGTTGAAGTTCAACAATGTATAAATTGGAGCATCAAACATTGATTCAAATTATGTATACAGAAAAACATTGTTAGCTAGTTCATGCTCTATTTGGTTCCAATAACTAGTTGAAGTACATAGTTATTTTCCTTCTATATGAATTCCATTCTAATTAATGCTTCGATGATAATGGTGTGAGTAAGATGAATCAATCTATAATCAGTTTGAGGTGTTTTCCAATGGAATACTTGTAATTCATCTAGGAAAATAAACCGTAGTCTGTACATCTGCTCATTTATTTTAAAATAAAAAATAAAGCCCACTACTTGGGTTTATATAGAATAAGGTTTTCGGTTAGGTTTGGTACATTTCACAGAAGTGATATTCCTCTTTCTATCAATGAAAGATTTATGTAAATACCCTTTTGTCCTTGGCCTCTATAGAGTCAACAAATTAATCATAAAATAGTATTTTGAAATAATCTATATTGATTCATGGTAATTCTTTCATATGCAATATAGCCATACATTTTTATGTTACACATATCCATGTGATCAAGAATACACATTAGTGTAATACCAAGAATTCAGTGTAAATCTCTTATGAGAATACAATTATCAACCTGATAATTGATGCATAATATGCTTGGCCATTAACACTTGGAAAATAATTATTCTTATTATTCCTAACCTTCACTGCAAAAGTAAGTTAATCATCAACATCCGGAATGGATAGTAATGAGAAATTGTATTATAATTAGTAAAAATTAACTAACTCTTTCTCTCTTTCATAGTAAATCCCATCTAGAACTCTTTAGTGGTGATTTTAGTAAGTTATACTTGGAACATGTATTTGTTATGCAATTGAGTGATTTTTTTTTAATGCATGTACATGTGGGTGTAACACACATGTGATTTCACTAAAGGTTAAAAATTAGCATTCAAGCACTATACCTAAACACTACAAAATACAAGGCCTTATGTCATGGAATTTACTAGAACATGGAATATCAACATTTAAATCAAATATCAATTAACCCTAGTTCTAATATGGCTAAGATATGTTGAACAAATATTGATCAAAGGCCCTTTTATGACACGAAATCTTTGTTAACTAACATAGTGGCCTCAGAGGGGAAACACAACTAAAACACCAAGGAACCAAGTATGGAATCTTGTGATGGAACCGTAATACCAAAACACTAGAGTATTCAAAGGATGATATCATGATAATGTCAGAAGGATGATGTGGTGACACCACATTCATGATATATGTCACTAGTATTTAGTACTTTTGGATTATTAGTTAAGAAATTATGAATGACATGTGTCATACATTAGAAAGTGCCACATGGCATAGGACACATCAATAGATTCCAAGTGTTAGAAAAAAATTGGGTGTTATAGGAGTGAGGTGCTAGGCTGAGTTGTTATGTCAACACATGAATTTTTCATAAAGGTTCCACTTTGAAATATTTTCAATATCCTAATATATTCATATAAAATGCCAGTGAATCCATGTCGCAGGAACATCAACACCTCCTATGTGTCAAATGTTATTTAGGGTTCATAGAGTGAGGTGGCATGCCAATTTGTCCCCCATCCTATTAGTATATTGGGGATTTGTAAGAGATGGAAGTATAGGTATCACCGATATATTAGTATCAATATATTAATGTATTAATGTAGTTTTAAATGATCATATCAGTTACCAAGGAATTTGAAAATACATTTCATGGAAGGCCTAGATATGGGAAGAGTATAGTATAATTTCCAAATAGTAGACATGGACCCACTTAGGAGTGGAGCATGGCCCAAGGGATGCCACATTTCATTCAATTGGACTCTCTGAATGATGATGTTTCCATAAGTGAAAAATATTCAAATGGAAATAACTACATGCTTGGAGCTCAAAATTAGATGAAATTCATATCAATATAAAGATGGAAATATGAAGAATATGATGGTGACATCAGAAGTATGTTTTTTGGTGACATAAGAAAGAGGAATTCTGACAACCATCTTCATTATAAACCTTGAAGGTTAGGTCTCATAACACCCTACATTCTTTATTAGTGTTTAAGGGTCTAAGTATATTACAATAAGATATCGATTAGGTGTTGAAAGAAACTATTTTATTATGATTTATGAGTCCTTATTATCCTTATAGGTTATACACTTAATTTAGTACTATATAAAAAAAATTAAGGATGTATTATAACCTAAGGTAAACACACACACACACACATATATATATATTGTCATTATATTGTTTTTTATCCATACTGACTATTTTAGAGTGGAAAAAATGGAGGAATTAACTGATATTAATTTTTTTATTGATGGAACCCAATTTGGAAAATTAGGGTGTGAAATGTTTTGGGAGCAATTTTAGGCATCAAACAATTTTTTTTGGGGAAAAAATTTACTTCTTAATTATGTGCCTTTTTCTCTTACTCTGCACATAGATACCTTTCTAATGGCATAATAATCACCTCAATCGTAAGTCTGTATGAAAAATTTATGCCAGTCGAAGGTTGACCTTCATGTTTTGACCACCATAATTTGAAATCACACCATGTTATCCCACATTATTCATGGAAATGGGATATAAACATGATCATGATGAAGAATACTCTAGAATATTCTATATTGTAACTCTACTTAAGATTTTAAGGAGTCAAATCGAGGCTATTGGGTTGTTTTATAACCGTGCCACTAGGAGGAAAAGGGGTTCCATTTTATTCAAGTGAATTTTGTTTCATAGATGAGAAAATTAGATGAGATGGATAATGAGAGATCAAGCAAAGAGGATTTGTGCACTATACAATCCCATGGGCTATAGACCTCACTTCTTTATGCTTGCATCCATCTTTCATTAGAAAATGAGAGCAGAGAAGCCTCACCATCTAGCTAGGATTTCTCCAAAAAGTGTTTCCTTAGATATATCTTGTGTCAATTGTGGCTTGTGAGTCCTTATTTTGGTGTTCTCTATTTTATGAATAACTATAATTTTCATGTATACACAATAAAAAAAATTAACAAATCTAGAAATCTCAGGAAAAATAAACCCTTATATTGTAGATTTTATATATATATATATATATATATCTACATGAATGTAAGTTTATATGCATATATCTACATATATGTAAAATTTCACTTAAAACATATATATGTAAGTAATAATAGAAAAACCTTCTTATCGGAAATACATAAAACATATTTAGAACCCTATTCTATAATTCCATATATTGTGATATTTATTTGATAAAATTAAGATGATATTTGACTGAAATAGAGGTGTCACTACCTTCAATCTCTAGAAATACACAATTATTTGAAACATTATTGGTATAGACTTGCCATTACCTAAAATTTAAAAACCATTTAGCTAACATTGAATTCAAATACATCAAATTAATTGTTGAATGTGTGTGGTTTTACAATTGTGTGTCAACCTTGTTATCAATGATATTAATATATGATTCAATAGAAAACATTAATTAAAAGAAAAAATATTAGGGTATATGTATGTGTTGAGAGGATGAGGTGTTACCTGTGGTACCACTAGAACCTTGGAACCATCATAACTTTCTGATTTTTTATTTATTTATTTGGGGTATTGATGTAGCTTGATTTTTTATTGTAATAGGTAAAAGGGAAAATAGAGGAAGAGGAGGGGGTAGGGTCATAAGATGGTGCAACATGGAACCATTTCACAGCCAACGCCTATCATCCCACCAAGTGATGGGGGGCATATTGGAACAAAATTTTACTAGAGAAGCAATGAACTTGATGATATCATTCAAACAAATTTAGGAAGCCTTAATGAACCCTTTAGAGTGAGAACAGGTAAGACCCTCTTCTCTTGTTTAAGGATCCAAAAATTTGACTAGAAATAATATGAATCAGGAGTTAGAAAAGATGAAATTTCCATAATTTTTGGGTTACAGAAATGGAAGCATGACTAGAGAACATGGCCATGTGATTCAATTTTAGAGACTACACCTCAAACTTGAAGGTGAGAATGGATTTGTTTCAGCTTAAGGGAAGTGAATTATTGTAATGGAAGACACTCTTACCCTATTTGGGTATGGATCTTTTAGTAATGACTTGGGAATTATTCGATGAAAATTTTAGACAGCGTGATTTGTAAAACAACTCCATTAAAAGGAAAGTGAATGAGTTCAATTCCTTGAAACAAGGTGGTAAATCCATACCATAGTATGGGGCCTGATTTATGGAGCTACTAATATAAGCTTCACATTTGAATATAGAAAAGTTAAGATCCAACAAGCTTGTGTATGTGTTAAATTTAAACATATGGGCTAAGGTAAGAATTTTGATGTCTTGCACCTTGCACAAGGTGGTTCAATGAGCCATTATCGTTAAGTACAATATTTTGAGTAGTGTTTAGAGTAGTCCACCAAGGATTATAGGTTCATTAACACCTAGAGGGAATAACATAGATTGTATAAACGATCAAATGGGACAGATCTACATCAATCAAATATAGCTAGTAGGAAAAGAAGAGGCCACAATATCAACTTCCAGTAGAAAAATCACAATTTGTAGTACAAAATTCACATGAAAAACAATAGTATCTTACTGCATAACATTTCCTTGACACCTCAACACCATTTAGCACAAAAGTTTGGTTCATACCAACATAGTTCTAGCCAAACTTTTGGTTTAATAGTTAGTAGTGGAGCTAGGCTCATAATATGGGATGTTGGACTTTCAGAGGTCCACGATATGAGAGGGATTTCTCTAAGTGACAAGGAAAGTCAAACCTAGCACAATAGCATACTATAGTGGTAGAACTAGGCAAGGCGCATCGAATACATGCAGTGGTGAACAACTGCCACGCTAAGCACCAATCCACTATTCTAAAAACTATAGGTATTTTGTTGGTTTGAGTTTTGTGACTTTTATAGATCTTGGTTCTACTGATTTTTTTACATATTGCATTGTCAAAAATCAAGCATGAAGCAAAAGAACAGTAAGATTTCAGGCATGTAGAAATAGCATGTGGGATAAAACACAACATAGGTAAGTGAGTAAAGGATGGTCAAATCGAGCTAAGTATGTGTAACACTAAGGTTTCTATGTATTCTACGATCATAGGATCCTATGGAATTGTCATCAACATGAATTTGTTAGAGCAACGTAAGGCGGCCTTCGACTCTAATACTAAAGTGTTGCACTAAAATAATTATGATGGTTAAAAGAAATTGTTAGTTGGCAGGAACAAAGGAGTATCATTAAGGTTAATCTCATTAATGAAATTAAAAAGGTGTAGGAGAAAGGGATGTTAGTTGTACATCATTCTATTTTCGAACAACAAAATGGATTGTGAGGACTTGGACAGCTATCCAATACGCTCAAAATTCAAGGACATGTTTACAAAGGAGATCCTTGGAATATGTCCAAAAAGAGAGATAAATTTTACTATTGAACATAAATTGGGCATAGAACCTACCTCTAAAATGCCTTAGCATATGTCAACTCTCGAATTAAAGTAAGTACCAATTCAATCAAAAGAGTTATTGAACTTGGGATTCATATGACCTAGTGTGTCTCCATGGGGAGCACCAATGATTTTTGTTAAAAATAAAGATGGACCATCGAGGTTATGCATATATTATCATCATTTAAACAAGGTTCTAATAAAAAATTGATATCTTGTAAGATGGATATATGATTTATTTAAACAAATGAAGGGAGTGACCGTTTTTCCTAAAATATATCTGAGATCTATGTATCATCAACTGAGAATTAAAGAAGAAGATATTCCAAATACAACCTTTAAAATGATATTGGGGCATCATAAATTCATAGTACTACATTTTGGACTAAGAAATTACCTACATATTATTATGAACTTGACAATCAGAGTATTTTGAGAGTACTTAGACAATTTCATATAGGACCTTTTTGATGATATTTTGATGTATTCATGAAATTTGGAGGAGAACAATGAACATTTAAAACTTATTTTGTAGTGTCTTAGATAAAATCAAGTATATATAAAGTTGTCTATGTGTGCATTTTACTAGTCCAAAATTAATTATTTAGGAAACATTATCTCTGGAGAAGGAATTGCATCATATCCTATGAAAATTTAGGATATTATGCATTGGCCAACATTGACAATTGTTAATTAAGTATGTAATTTTATGGGGATGTTTGGATATTATCATATATTCATCAAATGATTCTCGAAGATAGAAAAAATCATTTATAAGCTTCAAAACCAAAACAAGAATAAGAAGTTTATTTTGATAGAAATGTGTGAAAATGAATTTAAGAAGATGAAGGAATTATTAACAACCACATTGATCTTAAAAGTACTTAACATGGAGAAAGATTTTTTGGTATCTGTGAATGCATCAAATAAATGTTTATATGTGTACTTATACAATTTCAAATATTTAATGTGTATGCATAAAGGAAGCCCTAACCATATAAGGATAATTATGGAATGCTTGAAATAGAAATGATAGTTATTGATCACACAATAAATATTTGGATACATTACATTATTAGAAGAAAATTTGAAATTAAAACCAATCATTGTGATTTACAACACATTTTTATGCAAGAATATTGAAATGCAAGAAAAAGAATGCGTTTGGAATTGATTAGAGAATATGAATTTGATATTACATATATAAATAGAATAACAAATACTATGGAAAATTCCTTGAGTTTTAGGCCACGTAAAAATTTTGTTATCCCCTTGAAGACCAATTTAAGAACATGACAATTTGGATTGCAATTTGATGATGAATGGTACATGGATGTTAAAATAAATTAGAGGAAAATGAAATGAGGATCCTGTTATCACTCAGGTTGTCCCTCAGGTTGGAGTAAAGGGATATGGCCGAGGTAACCACAAACCAACTTTGGGCTGCGGGTTCTAGCCCACCTGGAGTCAGAGAGGGCTCTCTCTTTCTGATTTAGCTTTGTTGATGATGATTTCAGGCTAGCTATTGAGCTCGGGGGTTTTGTTTGTGTTTTGGTGAGAAGATTAATGTTTTCAGGTAAAGAGGCAATGCATATTCTGGTAAGTTTCAAACCATTGGGCATGGAGTCAAGGAGTAAGACTGCTGGTGCGTTTTCTTGGTCACAGGAGGAATAAGGAGCAAGGTAGCTGCACATGGAACAATTTTTCAAGTTTAAAGGATGGAAAGAATGCTAAGGGAGGAGAGGCAATTAATAATCTCTCAGTCAGCTTAACAGAGAAGGGTGGATGAGCTCTATCTAAGGGCAGTAAAGAATCCCTAGATAACTGTCAAACACATGTGAATTAGGGTAAATATGAGCCAAGGGGAATTCATATTCATGTCCAATTCATTTCAGATGAAAATATAAAGAAACAACAGAAATTGAGCCTAGAGTGCAGTTAAACAAATTCTAAGCTAATCATTCTTTCTGTTATTTAGAGGGTGAAAAATGAAAACAGAGGTAAGAGGCACTTATTGATTCATGTTGCAGCACAAGAATTCCATCATTCAGTCTCCAGAGACCATTAACAACACATCAGACAGTCATTCCTCCAATCTCTTTAGCAATCTTTGATTAAAGAAAAAGTATCAGACATAGAGTGCGAGTCTCTAATGAAAAGTTATCAATTGACCAACCCTTGAAACAATGCATAGGGTGGTATATATAGGAAAAATTCTCCAAAATTGTTTATTACAGCTGTGACCTAAACAAGTCTGAAAGTAAAAGATTACTTTAACCTAAACCTATCAGGAATAAATGCAAGAAAATATCTATGGGCTGCGCTGAGGGCAGCCGTATCAAAACTGAATTAAATGCATTGTCCTCGCTGGCTTGGTGCAGTGCATCTGCAATAACTATGCATGGACTTCTGCTCCATTGTAGTTTGCTGGCTTTAAGTGCTTTAACTGTGATTTGAGAGCTGGGATGGGCTTGCACCATCTGATTTGACTTTGCTGGAGGCCATTCAATGCTGACTTGCTTTGGGAACTGAAGATTTCTATTAAAAATTCAACTGATACTCTTTGCCGCTTCATCTTTCCTCTGATACTCTTTGACAAATGAATCGGGCCGGTTCTCTTCTTCACTGTGGGTCAAATCAAAACTTAATGGCCGCTGTTCGGCCCTCTGTTTCCTTTAGAACTGTCTTTTGATCCCTTCTGCATGCCTCGCGAAGAAAAACGGGTCATTCGGCGCCTTTCAGGCTTGCTGGGGGCTGCGTAATGAGGGGTTTTCCATTTCGGCCCTTTTCCCGTAGCCATGCGCGATTACCACTAGGCGCTAATCGCGCATGAAAAATTGCCTTGGAATTTGAATCTGGGCTTCCTAAGCACGATTTTCGCCTTTCGCTCCAAAAATTGATGATGACGTCAGCATGATGTCAGCGGGTGGGACCATGGTACGGCGGATGATGTGGCAAGATGACGTCAACAGGGTGATGTCAGCATGTACGGTGGATCACGTGGCAGGATGACTCGGCAGGGGGCCGACGTGTGCAGATAACGTGGCGTGGGTGACTAGGCAGATATGTAGAATAGGACAGGCGACATGGGGCACGCGTATAGAAGGCAGAAAGCGGTTTCATCGGACCGCTTTTGGTACGGGAGTGGTATCCGTCAGAGCCTTTCCGATGCAATAGAAGGCGGACAGGTGTCTTTGGTACGGCGGAGAAACCACCTCGCCATCGGAAGCTAACAGCCGAGCAGCAGGGCGCCTCCGAAATCACCGAGAGCCGTCGGATGGGGAGGGCCAGATCCAACGGTGGACGGAACAGGTGAATCGGTGGGGGAATAATGGATGGACGCGCGAATATTCGGATTTTGATACAGTGCGGCGGGGAGGGTAAAAACTTTGGTTTTGTGGGTTTTGGGGGTGTTAAACGAGCGGGGGTTGGATGTATATGAACAAAACTTTAGGATAAGGGTGAAGAAGTGGGTTTTGTAGGTTTAGGTTTAGGGGAAAAGTTTGTTAACATGACCAGGTGTCACACTAACTCCTGTTAGGACACGGATGGGTTCATGATAGTCCCAAGTGGACTATTTTGTCCCAGAACTGATAAATACATAGCTATAGTGCTATAGGGTGGGATATGTATATAGGGGAGTTGTTTAGCATAGATTTAGTAGGGGAAGGGGAAAACATATAGGGATTTACATAATAGGGTCAGTAGTTAATATGAAGATGATGAGAAAGTGCTAAGGTATGGGACTTTTGGCTATTTTTTTTTGGGGAAAGTGACTTATAGAGGAAAAATGGACAATCCTTGAGTGGAGCAGATCTTCACCAAGGAAACTGATATGGAAAATGATGAAACTAAGAGGAATCAAGCAGATCTTGACCTCTTTAGGGGAGTTAGTAAGTGATTTGGGGAAGAAGAGGAAGGGGGACTTAGTTATGTCCAGCTTGAGTTCCTCCAGATGAAAAACTGCATCATGATTGTGATCTGAAAAGATATACCACTTTAAAACACAAAATTGATCATGAATCATCATTCTGCAATCTCAAAAACTACCTACCCAGCCTACTTTCCTAGCAATTTTTCTTCTTTTTGGATTGGGTGCACTTAGACTTGCAGACCCAGCTTTACAATTTTTCTTTTGACTATCCTCCTATCTAAGCCTACACTTATTTCTGCCAAGGACCCAGATTAAGCAGTTGGGCTCCTTTGATTCTCTACCTATCTACAAATCTGCCAAGATTAAGCTGTTTGGACAGATATCATTCTCTATATTCTAAAACAGGAAATTGAAACCTAGGGAGACCAAGGTTAAGCTATTTGGCCCTCCCTTTTATAGAACATTCTTTAAAAATGGTTAAGTCATCAAAATTGGAATTCAGCAATGGAATTTGGACTAGCACACTTCATGGCTTCTTCTTTGGTCTCTTCTGGAAATATGGAACATTGCAGCATGCAAAGTATGACATATTTGGCAAGTAAAATGTCAATCATGAAATATGAACACTTGTTGCAACAGGAGGCTAACAGATCCCAACGTATGAAGGATATAAATTAGATAGTGATGGTCTATTATGATTTTATGGATGGATTTGTGTGCCACTGAATGATGATGTATGTCAAACAATTCTAAGTGAAGTTCATCAAGATGAATACAAGGAATATCTTGGTCTCGAGAAGATAATTTGTGACTTAAAACCAATATTATTTTGGAAAGAAATGAAGAAAAATATTGTAAATTTCATGGCAAGGTGTTTAAAGTGTTAGCAAGTGAAGTAAAAACATAGAAATCTCGGAGGACTATTGCAACCTCATGCAACACTAAAGTCAAATGGGAGTTCATCTCGATGGAAATCATTGTGTGATTGTTGATGATGGAAAAGAGACATAAATATATATTTTTGGTTATGGACACATTGACAAAAAGTGTTAACTTCATTCATGTCAAGACTACATATAAGGATCCTTATATAGCACTATTTTTCATTGATGAGATAGTGAGATTGCATGAAATGTATGGAGCGAGAACTAGTTTCCAAGAGGTTTCCATGGGAGCCCAACTAAATTTTAGTATAGCTTATAATCTAGAGACAAATGGAGATATTGAGCCAAATAATCGACACCTAGAAGATATGTTGCATATGTATGTAATAGGTCAACAAAGAATATGGGAAGATTTTTTACCAATTATGGAACTTGTGTACAAAATTAGTTACCAAAGTTTCATCAAAATGACACCCTTCTAGTTTTTATATGGGAGGAATTGTAGGACACCTATAAATTGGGACAAACAATAAGATAGGGTTCTAATAGGGCCTTAGGTAATACAATAAATGAATGAAAAGGTGGCCATGATTAAGGAAATATTTAACAAATCTCAAGATAGAAAAAAAGATATGATGATGATTGTTACACAATAATTTGTCACCATCCCTGTTACTCCTCTTGTCGTACTTTGGAGGACTCATCCCGGGAGTTATAAGAAGTGACAAAGTCTAAAAACACTTGCATTATGTTCCCCTGAGTATGTACTTCATGTTCCCTGAAGACACCTTCTGCAAATTACCCCTGAAAAGTGCTCTTTTTCCAGTGGCGCGGGTTCACAGTGTCTCACCCGCGCCAATCATAGAGATCCTCAAAAGAGGGCGCGACTATTGGCGCTCTGTCTTAGAGCAACGGTCGTGCCAACCAAATTTGGTCATGCTTTTTGCCTTAATGCACGCCCGACTGTTGTTTCCTTCATTACATGGAGCTTTTTGAGGATAAAAAATCAGTCTTATGTCGAGCTCTATCCTATCTCCATCTTTTATGGCTTTCGGGGATAATGTTAATCCACAATGGGTGTCCCGGTTCATTGTATCCTCCTCCCCTCTTCATCTATATAAGCTTGTCCTCATGCATTTGACAAGCTAGTTCTGGGAGTGAGTTTCGAAGTGCTGAAGTTCTTGAGTTAGAGTTTTGTTTAGAGTGCTAGAGATAGTGAAGCATAGAGAGGTGATGCTGCCGATTGCAAGACACACATAGCTGCCCACCCAGACAGAGGAGAGGTTTAGCGTCAGAACCTTGGTTGTACTCTTCTCTATTTATCATTAATAATAGAAGACTACTATTATGGTTCCACTTTCATTGTTTACATGGTGTTTGATGTAAAGTTATGTCCTTTCTGACTGACATATAATTGCCTATATCAGATTTCACGCTTGTGTTTGCATCGTTCTTTATGTGTGCAGGTGTCCGTTCGCGAGGATAGCGAAGGATTGTGACCGGCCAGGACCAAGGAACGAAAGTGGCTCCGCTTCTTCAACACTAGCATTGGATTCCAAGTAGGTCCTTCTTTACCTATTTTTGTTATTTGCAGTTAGGAACCTGCATAGTAGCTTTGACTGATTGTTGCTAGACCCCTGTTGGGCTAGTGGGATCGCTTCTGTCCGCAGAAGGGATTTACCTATCCAACAATTTGGCGACTCCGCTGGGGAGCTAGCTATTTTGGAGTTTGTCTTGCATGTTAATTTTCTCTTGCTTGCTTGAGTCTATGAGCTTTCTGGGTCAGTTGTGAGATTGTTTTTTACTGTTTGATCCATCTGAATACTGTCAGCCCGACCTGGGGTCGTGGTATTTATTTTTTAAGCTGCCAAACTTAATTGGCGCGGTTTTTCATCCAACAGTCGCGCCAGTTGGCGCAGGTTGCAGACTGACAGTCGCGCCAATCGACTGTTAGCGCAAGTTGCAGGCTGACAGTCGCGCCAGCCCTGTGAATTTTGCCTGTGTGATTGGTTGGAAGCTCTTTTAGCTCAGATTTTTGGTTTTTTATATTTTTCACAGCGTCTGGAAGTGTGTTGGACCTCTGGTTGACTGGTTGTGCCTTGATCCTTCAGTTGTTTGCTTATTTCAATCGATTTTGTATCTTTGCCCTAGCATAGCTGGTGGCTTTGCATGTCGAGCCTTCTGTGGGAAGTTCTGGTTGATTTTCCAGTCATCTTGTTACTTGTGTTTCACACCTATCTAGTGATTATTAAAGCTTGGTTCTCTATGCTTTGAGTGATTCACTTCTAGCCTGTTTGAAGTTTGCTCCACTTCATCACATGGTCCATTGAAAAGTCTTTGTGTTCTTCCTTAGTTCGTCTTGGTGTTTCAGAATTGGTTCTATTTCTATCGAGTGAATTCTGTTTGTCTGTACTTGTGAATATCTCTTAAATTTGCTTGCATGCATCATGCCATCTTAAAGGAAAGAAAAACAAAAAATCTTTTGCATTATACTAGTTAGCATTTTTTGATTTATTGCTTTTAAAAAGAAAAAGAAAAGAAAGATTTTCATTTCTTGTTATTAGCTGCATTAGGATCTTTGTTGATTGCTTTTTGATCATTGTGTTTGTGTAAAAATCTCAACCCTCCTGTAGATAGAATTCATTGAATGAAATGATATAATTTTGGCATGTAGTTTGCATTTAGGAAGTTTTTGAGAGATCACATACGGTAGGACCAAAAAACTGAAACATAATTCAAGATAAACTTTAAAATCAACTGAATGAACATAACAACGCATTGGAACCTAACGTGAACATTCTAGAGGTCTAGGTAGAGACGTGTTCCGGCGTCTTTAAACCTGGTAGTTTATCGTCGAGTGGTTGGGTGATTCCTCCACGGTGAAACGATAGGTGCCAATATGGACTGTGCTCCCACGTACCGTCGCGTATATATTGGGGGACCCCACTAGGCTATTAACCTTTATCCATAGGAAGCCGAGTCTGCCGCCTTACAAGCCGTAATGCACTGAACACAGCATTCGGGAAGATTGACTGCAGTACGGGAAGTCCTTGGTTTTCGTCTGATTGCCAAGGTGTATAAGCAGTTTTACGGATTGTTTGGTAAACCCCTTGCCTAGTTCTCCAGAGCAGTCACTTTTGATCCTTTTCGGACTCCCTAAATGAAAAGGTGCCAGTGAGCGTCTTGTCACTTCGTGCTCATTAAACATTCGAAGGAGACTAGAGTCATCTTTTGTCCTTTTCTCGACTCTTAAAAAATGAAAAGGTCAAGTTTAATGTCTTAAAATTTATTTGGCCACGATAACATTTACCCAATTAGATTTTGTGTGCGTTAGCTTGAGTAGGATTCTTTTCTCGCTAAATGGCATCCTTCCCTCAGTCCACCGGCCAAGGTGTTCCCCCTGATGGAAACCCTAGTCCACTCCCTTCTAGTGGAAATGTCGGTGTTCAGTATATCGCAACTTTGTCTTTGCCTGGGATAACCATCGGTTTGCCCGTATGGTTGTTTTCAAACTCGGTGGTCTCGAGTGTGATAACTCCTGTTCCACCACCACCTCCTGCACCCGAACAACATCATGTTGATTCCAAGGTGGACCCCTCCCCTTCTTCGCCTACTGTTGCGTCCTCATCTTCTACTTCGCCTGGTGAAACTTTGGATTCAAGTAACCAGGTAGCTAAGAAGAAGAAGAAGAAGACCAAAAAGAAGAAGACTCCTAAGCGAGAGGTTAAAAGTACAACTCAAGTCGAGCCACCTTCTGCTCCTCCGCGGAAGGTAAAATTTCCTTGCAAGTTGTGCAAGGAGGACCATCTTCTTCGCGATTGCCCTGGCATTCCCAGGGTTTTAGAAGTATGGTCTCGCGATCCGGCCTGCCCCTCCTCGTCCTCTGAAGCTCACGGCGATGCTACGCTATTAGCTGGAAATGGTAAGGGAAAAGGGAAGATTCGAATCCCTTGTAGACTTTGTGAAGGCAATCATCCCCTTCACCTTTGTCCACTCATGGATAAAGCCTCCATTGTCTTGGAAAGTCTTACAGCTCCCTCACCCCAACTTCCCGTTGGTTATCAACGTCTTTCTGCAATTGCAGAACGTTCCCCTGCTGACAAAGAAATCAACCAAGATTCCTCTCTTGTCCAGCCTCCTCTTCCTGAATCTGGCTCTGCCAAGCCTGTTCCAGACCAACCATTGGTCGGAAAGAGTGTCGACTCGAGTTCACCACCCGCCGACCACTCTATTTCGGAAGAGCATCATTCTCATGTTCTTCTCGTCTCCTCAGATTCTCCTACATCTGGAAATACCCCTACATCCGAGAGTCCTACTGCGCTCTCTACCGAGCAGGGGGGCAATCATACGATTCCCCCACCAAGTAGTTCAGTCGCTTCCTTCGACTGGAGACGTTTGACTACCTTCCGCCTCCCATCCCATGTGACTTTTTGGGTCATGGTACACGCCTATAATAAAGCGATACCTGGCATTGTTTTGGATGAGGGTGCATCTGTTAGTCTTATGTCTGCCACTACTTGACAAGCTTTGGATTCCCCACAGCTTGTGCCAGTAGCATCGAATCTGACGACTTTTGACAGAGGAACTACCCAACCATTAGGGATCCTTCCAAAGTTCCCTATTACTTTGGGAGGCAAGACCGTCTATATAGACGTATGGGTTACCCAAGGTGCTTTAGATTTCACTCTTCTCCTTGGTCGTGACTATGTTTATGCCATGGGGGCCCTCGTCTCTTCACTTTTCCATGTGGTTTGCTTTCCACACGATGGAAGAATTGTGACTATCGATCAATTATCGTTCGTTCGTCCACGGGTCCCTCCTGCGCAGTCGTCATCCCCTCCTGGTTTTCATCCACCAGTTGCATCTGCCCCACCACAGATCAACTACGTGGCCACCTATCCCATGCATGTATCCAGCGATGCCGCCATCGTGCATAGTGTCCTGGGGGCATTAGGTCCTGACTTCCGAGACGTTGACCTCCCACCGGGAGAGCCACTCTTGGAAGCCCCAACTTCCTGTTCATTATGATGAAGTTCGGTTGGAGCATAGTTCACTTTCCTATGTCAAGCTCCTTAAAAAATGAAAATGGTACTAGACGGAGCATAGTTCTTTTCCTGTGTCAAGCTCCTTAAAAAATGAAATTAGGTCGGCGGAGCATAGTTCCTTGTCTTGTGTCAAGCTCGTTAAAAAATGAAACAAGGGTTATGAGGATAGTTCTTTTACTGTGTCAACCTCATTAAAAAATGAAACAACTCCCTTTCCAAATCGAGTCTTTTGATTAAGATCTCGTAAAATACAAGTCGAGTCTTTCACAGATCTCGAGAGTGAACCTTCATTCCATCCACCTCGTTGAATGCAATGAAGCTTGGGGGGCATGTACCTCGATTTGCGTTGTTATGATGGGGGCATGCGAACTGATAATAAGCATAGTTTTTCGTTTCAAGCTTGTGTAAACATGAAACCGAATCCAAGCAAAGTTCTCCATGGTTCAAGCTTGTGTAAAAATGAACCCATACCTGATTTACATCCCGTGATTGCCTTTTATCTGCTAAATTCTGCTAGATGAGCCTTGGTTGTTTCATTCCATCGCCACCATCTCTTTGGCCGATCATATGCTTTCACTTGGTTGTTTATCCTTTCCTGAGGAACCGCAGCGATGAGTGGTTTGTATTAGCCAGCCTCTTGACCATTACATGTTTTGAGCAGTTCCACCATTACCGGAACCAGTTGCTACCCTTTATACCACTCGTTCCTTCAGGACGAGTCGCCTTTACGCTCTTTTCTGACTCGTAAAATATGAAAAGATTGCCGAGTATTTTTCCTTTTTGACTCGTTAAAGAGAATAAAAATGGAGGTCCGCTTTTAGCTCTTTTCTGACCATTTAAAAACGAAAAGATTGCCGAGTTTTCCCTCTTGACTCGTTAAACGTTAATAAGGGGCGGTCGTTTTAAGTTCTTTTTGTCGACCGTTAAAACATAAAAAGATTACCGGGTTTTTGTCGTTTCAAACTCGTTAATGGTTACGAAACGACGTGATTTTGATCACTTTTTTACTTTTTCAAGTCGAAATCACTAATTATGAAAAGAACTCCTCGATCGTAATGGTCGGGCAGTTCTTTCGAGTATTATTTTATACTTTTTCGGGCCCGAGAGACACAACTTTACGAAAAAGAACACCCCTGGAGTTTCCTTTTCTGTTGTCTTTTCAAACTCTCTAAACATGAAAAGACGCCGAGTTCTTCCTTTGTCAGACTCGTTAAAACCTGATGACATCGGATTTTGTCGAAATGACACACTACAAGCATATGCTATCCCCATCAAGCTTGTTAAAAATAACTGGGGTACTCGCCAGAAATGGTGGGGGAAAAGAAAATTTTGGAACCATAATCGTGTCGGCAGTATGTCGCTCTTGAACATGGCACTTTTCTGCTTTCGTGTCCAGGGTGGGGATATCTCATATCATATTTTTCACTTGCTTCCATGGACTTGGGTACCCTATTTGACCTCTCATCTACTCATTGCCTCGTCATCATGACCTTTGATACATTGATGTCAAATACTGCCAATTCCGATATCGTGCCGCCGATATGTTCAAGAGAAGTTGACCTCTGAAAAGAAACAACCTCCATCTGATAGTTCACATAATATTGATTCACAACATTATTTCTCTGTCTCGTGTCGATGATGTGGGAAACATTATGGCCCACCTTCGATCAAGGTCACTTCCTGTCGACTCCAGCTCATTATCCAGGAAGCTGATCTAGAGACTCCCTTCCGGTGCCTTGGAGCCTGCATGCCTCAATGGCAGGTTCTTCGTGTTCGACGTGAGGTTTTTCATCATTGGCCTCCGATCGAATGATTCTACGGGTGTTCGACATCAGCTCATTAATTCGCACGCCGTAGATTGTACCTATAGTACCTTGAGGGCCATTGTCATTATTGGTGGTACCTCTCGCGTCTGTTAACGGTTTTCACTATTGACTGGTAATCAGACGATGTTCATGCATGTTCGACTTCAGCTCACATGTTCACATGCTTGAACTTGTACTTTTGTTCGGGTCGAGATGGAGCGCAAGACCCTGGATTGTGTCTGTTGTAATCCAGGCGTGATTCTTGATACATGACTCATTCACTGGATGGCTGCGACCATACCTGAGTCAATTCATTGATCCTAACTAGATGGCTGCGTCCATACTGTGGATCTAGATTATTTATGTACTCTCTTATGGATGGCTGCGACCATACCATGTACATCATGTAATTGAATTATCAGTCATATTTCTCAATGCAGATCCTCGGCGGCAGCTATATGTGTTCTTGTGTGTTCTTGTAAAGCATTTCACCCCTCTCCACCTCTCGGACCTCATGCTTTAGGGGGCATCTGTTACACAATAATTTGTCACCATCCCTGTTACTCCTCTTGTCGTACTTTGGAGGACTCATCCCAGGAGTTATAAGAAGTGACAAAGTCTAAAAACACTTGCATTATGTTCCCCTGAGTATGTACTTCATGTTCCCTGAAGACACCTTCTGCAAATTACCCCTGAAAAGTGCTCTTTTTCCAGTGGCGCGGGTTCACAGTGTCTCACCCGCGCCAATCATAGAGATCCTCAAAAGAGGGCGCGACTATTGGCGCTCTGTCTTAGAGCAACGGTCGCGCCAACCAAATTTGGTCATGCTTTTTGCCTTAATGCACGCCCGACTGTTGTTTCCTTCATTACATGGAGCTTTTTGAGGATAAAAAATCAGTCTTATGTCGAGCTCTATCCTATCTCCATCTTTTATGGCTTTCGGGGATAATGTTAATCCACAATGGGTGTCCCGGTTCATTGTATCCTCCTCCCCTCTTCATCTATATAAGCTTGTCCTCATGCATTTGACAAGCTAGTTTTTTGGGAGTTCTTAGTTTTTTGGGAGTTCTGAGTTCTGGGAGTGAGTTCCGAAGTGCTGAAGTTCTTGAGTTAGAGTTTTGTTTAGAGTGCTAGAGATAGTGAAGCATAGAGAGGTGATGCTGCCGATTGCAAGACACACATAGCTGCCCGCCCAGACAGAGGAGAGGTTCAGCGTCAGAACCTTGGTTGTACTCTTCTCTATTTATCATTAATAATAGAAGACTACTATTATGGTTCCACTTTCATTGTTTACATGGTGTTTGATGTAAAGTTATGTCCTTTCTGACTGACATATAATTGCCTATATCAGATTTCACGCTTGTGTTTGCATCGTTCTTTATGTGTGCAGGTGTCCGTTCGCGAGGATAGCGAAGGATTGTGACCGGCCAGGACCAAGGAACGAAAGTGGCTCCGCTTCTTCAACACTAGCATTGGATTCCAAGTAGGTCCTTCTTTACCTATTTTTGTTATTTGCAGTTAGGAACCTGCATAGTAGCTTTGACTGATTGTTGCTAGACCCCTGTTGGGCTAGCGGGATCGCTTCTGTCCGCAGAAGGGATTTACCTATCCAACAATGATCATAAAATTGGTTGGAGTTATGGGATTGGTGATAAAGAATTCTTAAGGGTAAAACATCGAAAGAGTTCAATTAAGTTTTGAAGGGGAGTAAAGTTGCCTCCGCAGTTTGTTGGACCATTCAACATTATAGAGAGGAAGAGGTCAATAGCTTATAAAATATCAATGCATACATCCTTAGCATACATACGTGATGTGTTTCATGTCTCTGTCTTATATTATTACATTTCCAATCCTTGACATGTCATTGATTTGAGTCATTTGTAGGTCACAAATGAGGATATGGTGATGGCCGAGTAATTTTGTATATTGGACTAGTGCACTCAATAGATTAGATGTTAAATAATGTACCAAATGAAGGTCCACCGAGATAATTATAGTCCAAGTTCAACTATTTGGGAGGACACAAAGGAGATGCAACGACAATTTCACTTCATGTTTTGAAACATATGGACGAAGTAGATTTAGAGGGTTTGTATGTAGTGCCCCATCTTAGTTTGACTTTAGATAGAAACTTTTAATTTTACTTTGAATTGTATGTTAGATATTGTGACATACACCTTGTTCCTTGAGGACATCAAACATTAATGATTTGGTTACTATTTCATACAATGATGACTCATGATGTGATTGTTTTGATTGCCAGTTTAGAATATCTTGATGATTATGATATTATTTTATTTGATGATTTTGATGTTGCTAATCATGCATATATTCTAATGACTAATCATTTTGATCAGGTGTTACTGACAATTATTTTAGTGTGGTAGGAGGACATGGTAGTGCATTGGCACATGGGTGGACAATGATCCTAGTTTGATTATTAGTACAGTTTAATTGAAATTTGAATTTATATATGTCTATATTGTATTTTTATCTTATGTTATCATACATATTATCCTTAAAAATGTTTATATAGAACTAAATTAAGCATATAACTTATAAGGGCAATAAGGATCCATAAATTGTAACATATCATAATATATATCCGTAAATATACCTTAGCATAAATATATATGGATGTAAGTACACAAACACGAATATATCTAAAATTTCACTAAAAACATATATATATATATATATATATATATATATATATATATATATATATATATATATATATATGTAAGTAAGAATATATAAACATTCTCGTCGGAAAAAATCATAACATATTTCAAAACCCTATTCTATTATCCCCTATTATTGTGTTATTCTTTGACGGATCAAAGCTAATATTTGGCCTAATTAGACGTTTCACTACCTTGAAGATATGAACATAAATGATTATCTGAAAGATTAATGTTATAGACATGTCATTAGATAAAATTTTAAAACCATTTAATTAACATTGTATCCTTATACTCCAAATTCATTATTTCATGGGTGTGGCTTTACAATTGTGTATCAACCATGTTATCAATGATATTCATCTTGAATTGTAGAGACAAATCTAGTAGCCCATACAATGGCCCAAGTAGCAACCTTTCCATGGAAGGTAGTAAGAATAAAAATCTTTAACATTGGAAAAAATACTATGTAGAGGTTTCAAGGGACTATCAACGTGCATCATGTGCAAGGGGACATGTGAAACTAGTGAGAAACTCTTCAACCAATGAATGGTCATGAATTTGTTACATTCAAAGGGTTGTAATACCCCATCTTTTCATGACACACATACCATTTTTTATATTTACTTTTAATCAACATTTTATCTTGATTTATAGATGAATATCGACCAACAGATCCTCCATCTTGAGTTTCCACAACTCAAAACTCTGACCATTAAACTTCTCAATCTATATCTTTCCACTGCTTGCCATCTTCTTTCACCACTAGAATCGATCTCACAGATATCCCACTGAACAAGGTCTACCACAGGCCCAAGCGAAACCCCTCAGCAACAAAGGCGTCCCCTTGAAGCCAAAACTGCTCTAATACCAAATGTAGGTTTTAACCCTGTACAGAAATTACCTGCATACGAATTCTAAAACACAGAAAAATAAACAATGTGAGAGCATAACACATAAAACACATATACACAGAGATTTTCCCCTAGATCCCAAAACCGAGACTACCAACTTGATTTTTCATTATGTTCCTTCAATGTGTTAGAGTCGGTCTGGTCATCCCTCTGTCAGAGATGAAAACTCTTTTTGCATTTCATGTTTAGGTGTCCCATCTCTCTTGATCAGTTTCATTTCGTTAGGAGCATGCCATAAATTTTATGGAAGGGATTTTTTCATTCATTCCCCTCATGCTTTTCACTGCTAGCTCAGGTCTGTCCATCAAAATCAAATCTTAAAAGTCATTCGCAGTCCTGTTGCAGTTTCTAGGTCATTACAGTCATTTTAGTCATTTGGTCTAGGGTTAGTCAAGCTGTGTCTTCGACAAGGTCTAATAAAGCCAGCAGGCTGGAGGGAGGTTCTTGATAAGTTGTTATTTCAAAGATTTTTATCGTCATATAGATGGATTATGACTTTTCTTCAAAACTCTGTTTTGAAGACAAGTCGACATTTCATTTTTTGTAATAATTTTCCAAAATTTTCAGTTCTTGAATTCTTCAGGCACAGCCCTGGTCTCCTTTTCCAAATCCCATGTCAGCTATCCCTGTAAAAAATTGCCAAGAAATTCATCATTTCAACCAAAAATCAAGGAGGAAACAAAAAGTCAAAGTTCTATTAATTGTGAAAAGTGTCAATTGCAAAACATTACAAAATGGGTTTTGAAGAAGTAAAAATCAAAACCATCTCTTGTCAAGATATTTCTCAAAGCTATTTATCCCTTTGCAACAAGTGTCTTTCAGAATCCAAGGGAGAAATCATGTTTTGAAAGTGTAAGAGCAAAACAGTGTTTGAAAGAGGCCGACTGTGTGAGTTTAAGGTAGCGCGGCGCATATAACAGGTGGCGCGACGCACATAGAGCGCGCGGCGCACTGGGGATTTCCGCCCAGTGTTAATTTAAATGGGCGCAACGCACATAGAGCACGCGGCGCACACAGTTCAGAGCCCGAAATTGTGTCAAATCTCTTCAAATTGCTCATCCCTTGCGTGGAGTTGTCAGGTAGGGCCTTCTATTTTGACATTGCATCAACTTTTATGATAAGAGATGGTGTTGTAGGGGTGATAAAGGTTGAAACAACAATTCAAACCCAACACAAACAAATTTGCTGCCAGGGTTTCAGAATTCACAGTTTTGCCACCAAAATCTTTTCTCCTTCCCCTTGTTCCCTTATCTTCACCAATACCTAATTCCCTATCACTTAAATTCATTACTCCCTTCTCCTACATACTCTATCCCCAAATCCTCCAACCTCACACCTCAAGACCTATACAATAATCCTAACCCTAAAACCCTATTCCCATACATCAATCCCTCAAACCCTCTCCCATATTTCCCTATTAAATTTCTCCCAACAATTCCCATTTCTCAATATTGTTTCCCCTTCCTAACAATCCCTAACAGTCCCTGTTGCATTTGTTTTTTCCCTTGGTGGCAGAAATTGAAATACAACACCAAAAAGAGCAGTCCAAGTACAGTTTATATACAGCAGTAGTCTTGTCTTCAAGGTATTTTGTCCAGCAGTCATGGCATCTGAGCATTCATCGGACTATGAGGTAGAAACTCAAAGTGACTCTCCCTTGGAAGAACAGGCACCCCGGAGGCCTCATAAAAGTGGCAGACATGTTAGGGAAGAACCGACCACCCTTACAGAATTGCAGGCCTGCCCTCTTGCTATGCAGTGTTTTCAGCATCAATCAT
The DNA here is from genome assembly GCA_031772625.1 of Pinus tabuliformis. Taxonomy (NCBI): domain Eukaryota; kingdom Viridiplantae; phylum Streptophyta; class Pinopsida; order Pinales; family Pinaceae; genus Pinus; species Pinus tabuliformis. The sequence goes on from CM062816.1 coordinate 2,042,739,828, forward strand.
GCTATGAGTTTTGTCAAAAGGTGGCTAGTGTCCAATTTCATCATGAGTTGGCTCATCTTTTTGTGTTGCACTTGCACAGAGATCAAGCTATCTTGGCTGGTGTCACCTTCACACTTACACCAGAATCTGTCTCATTAGCAACCGGTATACCTAACATTGGTGAACCATGGCACAAGAAACAAAAGATTGACCGGCAGCATTATGAGCCATACATCAAAACCAGTTTCTTGAGGCAGCTTAAGAGGGTGTTCCCATTCCGATATCTGAAAGATGAATATGCTCCACTCATGAGATTGATTATGAAATATTTCAGCTGTGAGGGACGGTTCTCTCGTCTTTATGCTTATCACATCAGGTTGCTCATGCATTTCACCAGGGTGCGGATGATGAACATTTCGTATTTCATTTGCCGGAACATAGAGAGGATGACCACCTTTATACAGCGTAAAACCCCTCAGCAGCAACTTAACAGTGTCTATCATTTTGCTCTTATTAAGATTTTGGTGGTTCATCAGCTTGGATTGCAGGGCATCACTTGGGATGATTTCATCTCTCGTGACTTCTTCAGAGCTTCACGGGGATTATCAGAGGTTAAGCATGAGGGTGAACCTTCTCATCAGTATGAGCGCCATGAGACTACTAGTGTGTCGGTTTTCATCACATATCAGAGAGGCACCAGACATTTGTTTGTAGCAGCAAAGCGAGTGTTATCTCCACCCGGGGTGGAAATGGCCTCGCTTCCTCCATCAGCATCACAGGTATAGGACAAAGGCACGGGGCCAATGCAGGATGAGGGGCCTTCAGGTGAGCCATCAGGTGAACGAGAGACCGAGTTCATTCTCCTTCATGATGATGATACAGATATGGGTCCAAAAAGCGCCAAACTTAGAGAGATCATCCAGGAGCAGCAATCAGAGATCGAAACCTTATCCCTTGAATTGGAGAGGGCTAAGTGGACCATGAAGTACTTGGAGAAGAGGAACAAACAGCTTGAGGATCAGCAAGCGATCATGGAGCTACAAAACATTCGTGAGCATCGCCAAGATGCACAAAGGAGAAGAGTTGAGCTCACATCATTGGAGCAAGAAATTAATGAGGATCGGGAGGCCAATCTCGAGAGAGTTAACATGCACCTAGAAAGGTTGTTGGACAAGGCCGACAAAGACCATGCATTTCTGAGACACATGGCTTTCCACTACATGGCGCGAAACAAAGTGTGCAAGGCCCGAATCAGGAATTTGAAGGCGAAATTGAGGAAGGCAATCAAGAAGCAAAAGAGGAAAAGGGAGCTCGATCGTCTTCAGATATTGGCTGAGGCCTCTTTAGCCCAGCATAACACTTGATAAGGAAACTCCAGCCCAAATTTCAAGAAATTTGGGGCATTTTTGGTCTTTTTGTAAATTTTTGTGCAAAAAACAGGGTTTTTCTCCCTGTGCGCCGCGCCACGTGGCGCGCGCTTACAATAGGAGGCTCCAAATGCAAAAAAGTTTATAGTTTTGGATTTTTCATGAAAAATCATGATTTTTGGTGCATGTCCAAGAAGTTTGGGCAAGTTTTGAGTCCTCAGGAGGTTAAAAACACCTTAAAAATGACCTCTGTGCCCCTAATTTCATACACAGGAAGCAGTCTTGGGAGATTGAGGTTTTTGAGGGGCAAATGGGCATAAAATTCAGAAATTTCACTTAGGTTGGAAAGTAGATAGGCAAGGATTTCCAGCAAGCACACTTGGGCTCAATTTGGACTTCATAAAGTGCCTCAAAATCAGCATCAAAGTGGCACGACGCATACAGAAATTGGCGCGGCGCACAGAGGTTTTTTGCCCAATTTTTCACCTTCCAGCTCAGAAATTCGGCCAGTTTGACTAGTTTTGCTTTGTGATGTCATTTTTGACCTATCTTGATGTAATTGAGTAAACATGATGTAATTTTGGCACTTAGTTACTTGTTCTAGAAGATTCATTCTCTAAAAGGTGAAAATTTAATGAATGAATCAGTTTCCTACCTTATAGAGGCAAGTTGTTTTGACTGCCTAGATTTTAGTGCTTTGTTTAGAATTGGTTGAAACAGCTCCTAGAAGGATGAGCTCGACCCCTAGAGGCAAGGGAATAGGTTGGCTTGTCTATATTATGTAATTTCTAAGTCATTTTCAGGGTTGGACTCTTGGGAAAAGTTTGGCACTCTATTGTACATTCACTTCTGCATTTTTGGCTAAGGAAAGACCAAGGTTTTGCAGCACTGTTTGGGATCCATGTGGCTTTATGTTTTGATGGTGTGCTTCTCTGAGTAATTGTAAGTTTATCTAGTGTTATTTGTATCATTTCCAAGCTTCTTCTTCTGAATTTGAACAAATGAGTGATTAAGTTAGAGTCCATAACTGTTATTCTTTGCCTTTGAATTTGTTTAAATTTTCATGTTTTCATCTGTTTAAGGGGAATTCTTGAGACTCTCTTGCTCTCCTTAGCTCCTCACCAGCCTGATCTATCCATCTCACTCACTTTAAAGCATCAAAATGATCGCCTTCCTTGCCCCAATCAGACCTCTGCAGAAACTGTGCCTCATCCCCGAGCCCAAATTTGCCTTTCCCATCTTTTCAACAAAACCCTAAAAAACTCAAATAAAATCCTTTGCACTTAATACCTAGCCTAAAATCAGTTGCTAAATTAGTCATCTCCAGCCCCATTGAGTATATTTCGCTGAGATTGACCCGGAGAGAGCCCTCTCCTGTCCTCGTAGGGCTAGCTACGAGGCTGAGCGTGGTTTGATGTGGACCTAGAACCTTGTCTTTTCAGCCTGAGACAAATCTAGGCTCTAACACAATGTTACAATACATATTTATACATGCCGAAGCATCCAATACCATGGACCGAAAAAACCATCACGTCCAATACCTTGGACTGAAAACCATCGCGTCCAAAAAACATGTGCGAAAATCATGCACAAAACCATAGGTGGGTCTGCCCAACCTAACATAGAGTCCAAAACCAAAATTTTCTGGGGCGCTGCCCTTGACCCGATAAAGTGGGGTTACAGGTACCTCTCAAACCCCCTGTGACCCCTATCTAACCCCTCGGTTAACTACGTGGGCTAGTCGTGGAAAGAATATAAGACAACCCAACATTCTCCCACTTGTTGTTTTCTTTCCACAGGGGGGCACAAGAGAGCTTAGTCATTTTTCAACCCTGAAACGCCCATTGTTTCTCTACACCAAGAGAACTTCTCAGAGCTTACAGATTTTGTCAATGCATCTACAGTATTCTTCAAAGTGTCCACCTTTACCAGCAACACCTTTTTGTCTTCTATCATATCCCTTACAAATTGATACCGAACATCAATGTGCTTTGTCTTTGAATGATATGCGAGGTTCTTTGCCAAGAAAATTGCACTTTGGCTGTCACAGTCTATCCTTATAGCTCCCTGTACTAACCCCATACTTGAACACAATCTCTGCAACCAAACTGCTTCCTTGCTTTCATGAGTGGCTACCATGTATTCTGCCTCTGTAGTTGATAGTGCCACTACAAATTGTTTCTTACTCATCCAACTGACTGCACCTCCAAATAGGTTAAACATATACCCACTTGTATATCTTCTCTGATCCAGATCTCCAGCCTAGTCTGCATCAACAAAGCCATGAATATCCAACATTTTTTCCAATCCTGGTCTTCCTTGGTAGCACAAACCATAATCACTAGTGCCACGCAAATACCTGAAAACCCGCTTCACTGTTGTCCAGTGCTCCTTCCCTGGTTTTGACATAAACCTGCTCAATACTCCCACTGCATGTGCAATGTCTGGTCTAGTACAGAACATTGCATACATCAGGCTACCGAATGCACTTGCATAAGGAACACAGGACATGTCCTCTTCCTCTTCTTGTGTCTTGGGACACTGTTCAACAGATAACCTCACAACTACAAGAATAGGAACCTTCACCGGTTTACTATCCTGCATATTAAACCTCTACAGTATTGTCTCGACATACTTCCTCTGGTTTAACCAGAGCTTCCTCTTTTCCTAATCTCTTTTAATTTCCATGCCAAAAATATAGTTTGCAACACCAAGATCTTTCATGTCGAATTTGGAGGACAATTGGGTCTTCAAATCCTGGATAATTTCTCTGTCATTTCCAACCAGAAACATATCATCCACGTATAAGACCAGATAAATAACACGGTCACCAATTAATTTAAAATACACACAGTGATCTGCTTTTCTTCTGGTGAAGCCAAGTCCCTGTATAAATGTATCAAATTTTTGATACCACATCCTTGGTGACTGTTTTAACCCATACAGAGACTTCTTTAACTTGCATACCAGTTCTTTCTTACCCTTCACCGCAAAGCCTTCAGGTTGCTTCATGTATATTTCCTCTTCCAGATCCCCATGAAGAAATGATGTCTTCACATCCATCTGTTCTACCTCAAAATCAAAAGCAGCAACAACAGATAAAAGTAACCTAATAGAGGTTACCTTAACAACAGGAGAAAAAATATCACCAAAATCAATTCCCGGTACCTGGGAATAACCTTTTGCTACCAACCGAGCTTTGTATTTCTCCACCTTTCCTTCTGCATTAGTCTTCTTCTTGAACACCCATTTGATGCCAATGGGTTTCCTTCCAGCCGGCAACTCCACCAGATCCCAAGCCTCTTTTTTGTGCAAAGATGCCATTTCATCAACCATGGCCTCTTTCTAGAGTTTGCCATCCTCTGAGTCTACTACTTCCTTCACAGTTCTGGGATCATCGTCAATAATAGATAATAAAAAAATTGAACAGAAAGTAGATGGACTATACCTTTCTATCTGCCTTCTTTCTCGAACTAATCTTCTCACACCTAGAGTTTTTGGCTCTTCATCTTTTGGTTCCTCCTCTGCTGTAGAGTCTGATTCTTCCTCCTTAAGCTCAAACTCTATCTTCCCAGGTTCCTTTGGTTGCACTTCATGTTTAATAACATCTTTCACCTCTCTAAACACCACATATCGACTGTACACAACCTTCCGTGTGACTGGGTTCCAAAGCTTATAACCATTTAAACCGTCCTTATACACAATAAAGATGCACTTTTCAGATTTACTATCCAACTTGGTTCATTTCTCCTTTAAAACATGTACATATGCATCACATCTAAATACCCTTAGATGTGAAAGAGAGGGTTTCTTACCAGTCCATACCTCTTTTGGAGTCTTATCCTCCAACACTAATGAAGATGACCTGTTGACCAAGTAACATGCAGTACCCACCACCTCTACCTAGAAATCCTATCCTAACCCAGTACCATTGAGCATGCTTCTTGCCCTTTCCATCAATGTCTTATTCATTCTTTCTGCAACTCCATTTTGCTGAGGTGTATATGGAGTAGTCTTTTGTCGTGCTATACCATACTTCTTACAGAATTCTTAAAATTCCTTGCTGTAAAACTCTCCACCATTATCTATCCTCAGCACCTTTATCTTCTTCTCTGTCTAATTTTCCACAAGAGCCTTAAATTCTTTAAACCTGTCAAAGGCTTCATATTTATTCTTAAGGATATATATCCATGTATTCCTTGAGAATCCATCTATAAATGATACATAGTACATAGACTTACCCAGTGATGGAACCTTCACAGGTCCAAACACATCACTGTGCACAAGTTCTAATATTTGTTTCGCCCTCTTATTACCTAGGGGAAACCCACCCAATTCTGTTTCCCATATACACAATTTTCACAGAAATTAAAATCCAGAGAGCTATTACTCATACCTCCTACCATACCTTTACCATGAAGTATTCGAAGGCCCTTCTCTCCAATATGTCCAAGCCTTTGATGCCACAACATGGTCTTCTCTCCAGAGACCATTAGATTTTCTGCTCCACTTTCAGGAACCACAGAACTGTTGCACCCATCAACAACAGTGCTACCTTGCAACTTGTACAAAGTTCCAATCCGAACTCCCCGCATCAATACCAGTGCTCCCAGAACCATCTTGCAAGTATCCTTCTCAAACACTGTTTTTACACTTGCATCATCCAGCTTGCTAACAGAAATCAGATTTCTGGCTAATGTAGGAATATGCAGAACACCCGGAAGGGTTCTAACCCTTCCACCTTGCAGCTTCAACTTTACTTTTCCACGACTAATGATTCTAGCCTTCCTGTCATCCCCCAAGAAGACATCACCACCATCATATTTCTCATATTCGCAGAACCACTCTCTAGGGGGAGTGAAGTGAAAGGATTCACCTAAGTCAATCAACCATACCTCATGATCTACATGTGTACTTGAAGAAGCCAAGTACACATCCCCACCTTCATCTGAGGTGGTTTTCGCCTCTACAAAAGGAGCATCATCAGATCCCTTACCTTTATCAAGATCTTTACATTTACATTCCCTTTTGTAGTGCCCTTCCTTTCCGTATTTCCAGCACACCACCTTTACAGGTTTTCCTGGAGATTTAGATCTACCTCTAGATTTAGATCTCCCACTCGATGACTTATTTTTGTTTCTGTTCTAGGAATGTCCTCGCACAGACAAGGCATCACCATTCTGGCTCTCCATATTTTTCTATCTCATCTCCTCCATCAACAAGGCTGAGACTATTTCATCAAATTGCAAGGCAGATGCATTGCTACCTATTGCAATAACCAGACTATCCCACAAATCTGGTAGAGAACACAACAAACTGATGCACTTATCTTCATCTGAAATTTTAATATCAATAAATGCTAATTGACTTACCACAGTATTAAATGCGTTTAGATGCTCTATCACCGAGTCTCCATCTTTCATCCTCAGGTTATACAGCTTTTTCCACATGAACAGTTTATTCACCAGAGACTTAGATTGGTAAAAAGTCCCTAACTTGTCCCACAAAGCCTTTGTTGTAGCTTCCCCTGATACATTCAGCAATACTGAATGTGAGACACACAATCGTATTGTGCTCTTTGCCTTCCGATCTAACTTTTTCCATTCTTCATCAGACACTCCCATTGGTTTAGTACCTGGATCTACTGCGATCCATTGATCTTTATCCACCAACAGATCCTCCATCTTTAGTTTCCACAACTCAAAACTCTGACCATTAAACTTCTCGATCTATATCTTTCCACTGCTTGCCATCTTCTTTCACCACCAGAATCGATCTCGTAGATCTCCCACTGAACAAGGTCTACCACAGGCCCAAGCAAAACCCCTCAGCAACAAAGGCATCCCCTTGAAGCCAAAATTGCTCTAATACCAAATGTAGGTTTTAACCCTGTACAGAAATTACCTGCATAGGAATTCTAAAACACAGAAAAATAAACAATGCGAGAGCATAACACATAAAACACATATACACAGATATTTTCCCCTAGATCCCAAAACCGAGACTACCAGCTTGATTTTTCATTATGTTCCTTTCAATGTTACAATACATATTTATACATGCCGAAGCATCCAATACCATGGACCGAAAAACCATCACGTCCAATACCTTGGACCGAAAACCATCGCATCCAAAAAACATGTGCGAAAATCATGCACAAAACCATAGGTGGGTCCGCCCAACCTAACATAGAGTCCAAAACCAAAATTTTCTGGGGCGCTGCCCTTGACCCGATAAAGTGGGGTTATGGGTACCTCTCAAACCCTTTGTGACCCCCGTCTAACCCCCCCGGTTAACTACATGGGCTAGTCATGGAAAGAATATAACACAACCCAACAACTAGTGAGCAACTCTTCAACCAATGAATGTTCATGAATCTGTTATCAATGATATTCATCTATAAATCAAGATAAAATGTTGATTAAAAGTAAATATAAAAAAATGGTATGTGTGTCATGAAAATATGGGGTATTACAACCCTTTGAATGTAACAAATTCATGACCATTCATTGGTTGAAGAGTTGCTCACTAGTTTCACATGCCCCTTACACATGATGCACGTTGATAGTCCCTTGAAACATCTACATAGTATTTTTTCCAATGTTAAAGATTTTTATTTTTACTACCTTCCATGGAAAGGTTGCTACTTGGGCCATTTTATGGGCTACTAGATTTGTCTCTACAATTCAGGTCTTCCTTCTTCTATTATGATATATTTTAGTAAGCATACCTCTTTTCCTATATGAGTTATGGGGTTGAATTTACATCATTTTAGTATGTCCTTCCCATTTCCATGTCTCATTCTTTTGTTTTTACCATGTCCAATAAGTATGGTTTTTAGTCATTTTCTTAGGTTTGTTGGTCATGTAGTTTGTGGTCTCCATTTTCTCTTAAGTAGGGTGTTGTTGTTGGTATTGCAAGAGATTCTACCAACATTATTTAGTGAATCCATTTATGTTGGAATTTAAAGTGTTGATGTATATCTTTTAGGTTGGGATCTAATTTCATGTTTTATCTCTATTACCATGTGTTTTCCCATAAGAGTGTTGAGGTTCCATCCTTTGTGATATGGATTAGAATATGCACTTACGATGCCACATTATTATCAATATTAGTAAATCATTATTGTGGATTTTTGTGATGAATTATTTTGGTTTCCTAACCTCATGGAAAGTTGGAAAACATTTCTCCAAATATATATATTATTGTGATTGTTTTTAATTCTTAAGATCGAATTAGTACTTTTCTCCTAGATTTGTTGATTTAGTTATTTCCATGTAAAGCTATATAATCTTATGATTTGTTCAATAGAATTACTAAGATATTTTGATTCCATAATTCATTGTACAAATCTAATCATTAGTAGGATTTATTACATATTCTCAGGAAATACCACATCATCATCCCTAACTTAATAGAAACTATATTGTTGTACCAAGTTTTTGCTTTTCTAGGAATTAGTTTAGATGAGTGAGCCTCCAATGTACTCATTTATTTTGATGATATGTTTCTCTATATATTCCTTAGCACACTTATTTCTATATTGTTTCCCATATATATATATATATATATATGTGTTTTTATATGCAATGCAACTAACCACACAACCCCCTCCCCCCAACGGCTACCCATCCTCCCCTATCTTGTTTCGTAATTATTTGTCTCTAATTCCTAGACATCCAAGAAATTTGAGTGTGTAGAATTGATCCTAGGCTACTTGTATGCATTTTTTTTTGTCTTTCCTCCTCCATAGTTGAAGGATATTTCTAGTTTCTTTATAGCCAAAAAGACCCTCACTTAGAGCTATGAGGGTTGGGAAGACATATAGGGGAAGTGATTGAAGGATTAATTTTTTAAATTCCTATTTCATTTCGAAGGCTTGAAGGTGTCATCACAATTTTGAAAATCTGTTATAGCAATATCTTCTCAAGTATTGGTAAGGATATTTTCCTCAAGTATTGTGAGAGAGGTTGTTTTAACCCTTTAAAGGCTTATTTTTAATTCTAAAGTGTTTTAACAATATATTATCAATATTTAGAAGTTTTTAGGGTTAATTACACCTTAATTGTTGTAAAAGTTTCTATCTTGATTAGGGCATTGTCCAATTTTGACTCTAGGTGGATTGGACCCAATTTTCATGCAAGTTTTTATCATATTGCTATAGATTACCATATGCTTTCATTTTATCATGATGTGTTTTGTTTTCACTCACTTTTTTATTTCCAATATCAAGCACCCAATGATCCATCATCCTAATGTGTTTCTGCACTTTTGAGTTGATTCAAAGACACTTTAAATCTAGTATTTCTATATTTTTTGGTTATTTTATAGATCTAGAAGTGTAGTGTTTGCAGAAAATATTTTGTTTGGAAAAGGAGCTATTTCTCCATTTTATGTTTCCCTTAGATATACTAGACATTAGGATAAATGACTTACAAGACTCTCCTAGATATACCACATGACATGCTTTTATAAATGAAAAGAAAAGAAGAGGAATGTGTGCACCTTTGGTCCTTCCTTTGTTGATGTGAAATATGACTATATTAGCCTAAAAAAATCTCACGATGACTCTTAGACATCCCTCTTACATTACTAAACTTAGTAACCAACACACATCAAAGCAAAGACAAATGAAACTCTCTTTCCAAACAACAATTTTTTAGTGTCATAGATAGATCCCATAAGAATACATTCAAATATATTCAAATCAAATATCACTTTATACAGCATGAGACAATAATTACAGAGAAATATTCGTGTAGTTTGCATTAACCAATAAATAATTTATAATTATATTCCTTATCAGATACGTTGGCTATTTATCCTCCTTTAATTACTTGTTATGATCAAGAACACCACAAAAATAGAGGGAACTATTCCTGAGAATTCCACCAACGTAAGGGTAATACCTTATGTGTTTCCCCACCCCTCCAGGAAGAGTCTCATTATATAGGATTGTCATAGATTTAAGAGGATTGATATGGGAAACTTGTGCCAAGAGAAGCTAGCATAAAGTGTTCAATTATTGGCCACGTGATAAGTCATCTTATCTCAATTCAAATTTTTCATCTTGGGAAACCAAATTCTATAATATTTGACCCTTCATCACTCCTTTGTGTTTCCACACGTTTGAGTTGATTCAAATACACTTTAAATCTAGTATTTCTATGTTTTTTGGTTATTTTATAGATCTAGAAATGTAGTGTTTGCAGAAAATAATTTGTTTGGAAAAGGAGTTATTTCTCCATTTTATGCTTCCCTTAGATGTACTAAACATTAAGATAAATGACTTACAAGACTCTCCTAGATATAGCACATGACATGATTTGTATAAATGAAAAGAAAAGAAGATGAATATTTGCACCTTTGGCCCTTCCTTTTTTGATGTGAAATATGGTTGTATTAGCCTAAAAAATTCTCACACTGACTCTTAGACATCCCTCTTACATTACTAAACTTAGTAATGAACACACATCAAAGAAAATACAAATGAAACTCTCTTTCCAAACAACAATTTTTTAGTGTCATAGATAGATCCCATACGAATACATTCAAATATATTCAAATCAAATATCACTTTATACAGCATGAGACAATAATTACAGAGAAATATTCATGTAGTTTGCATTAACCAATAAATAATTTATAATTATATTCCTTATCAGATACCTTGGCTCTTTATCCTCCTTTAATTACTTGTTATGATCAAGAACACCACAAAAATAGAGGGAACTATTCCTGAGAATTCCACCAACGTAAGGGTAATACCTTATGTGTTTCCCCACCCCTCCAGGAAGAGTCTCATTATATAGGATTGTCATAGATTTAAGAGGATTAATATGGGAAACTTGTGCCAAGAGAAGCTAGCATAAAGGGTTCAATTATTGACCATGTGATAAGTCATCTTATCTCAATTCAAATTTTTCATCTTGGGAAACCAAATTCTATAATATTTGACCCTTCATCACTCCTTTGTTGAAGAAAACTAGTGATGACACGAGTTGCAACACTCGGTACTTGGTAGAGTGTGATGCAAATCCATTTTTCTAAAGAAAATGGGCAATGAAGCATGAAAGTAAGGCTACATAGGGATATGGGAGTGGAATATAAGCCCTTAATTAATGTGGTTTAAGATTAAGTCCCTTTTCATCCTTAAGGGCAACAAATATGTTGATAACATGTAGGACAACTGTGAGTTTTTCCAAATCATGTTACAATTCAAGTGAAAAATAAGAACAAATCATATCACTTGATGTATGTACCCTTGCCTCGCTCTTTAGCAAATGCAGTAACCATATATTTTATATTTTGGGTAAGTTTTACATTCTGGTTCATATTCTTTGTAATTATCATGTATATATTAGACCTAAAATTTTGTTTCAGTTAAATTATAACCTTCATCATACTTAGTGATTCTAAGCATTGGCCTTTTAGGCTTGTTGGTGAAGTGCATGTAAATCAAGATACCCCATGTTATTGTAGGAGTTGGCCTAAAGCGAGAGGAGATTGCGCTAAGGTGACAATGGGTGCAACTCTTGTGTGCTTATCACATAATGCTTTGATTAGACCATGCCAAGGCTACTAATTTGGGAAGTAATATAGTCCCATAGAATGTCTAGGTCTACAAAAAAAACATGCCATGCTTGTAGTTATTTCTTTGCATCCTTCAAATAGTGCATAGTCATTTTTTTAGTGTGTCTCCAACGCATTTTGTTACTTAAACCTTAAATATGGTAGGTTTGTCTTTTAAGTATATTTCCATACTTTTAAAATTCGCTGCTCTAATGTTCTATGATATTATCTTCATGATTAAACTTGACGTGGTGTGAAAGAATATTTTTCCCTAAGCAAAAAAAATCTACCTTGATACTAATATTTTTCTCCCTCCTCTTGTAGCTTATTTTTTATGAGTTTTCTCCCTTTTTTATTTCCTTCTCCTCTTAACTTCTTTGTGGATTTTAGTATACTATTTTGCATGCCTAAGCCAAATATTATCTCCCGGCTATAGGAAATAGGGATTAGTTTGGTCTTGGTTTTCATTAGAACCTTTTAGTAGTTGTAGTTTTTCTTCTAGAATAATAGCAAGACATTGTTCATAATAGATTTATATGAGGGTTAGTATATTGACTTGTTTTGAGACATTATCTTCTATTTTTTCTGGGTGGTTTTTTTTCCATGGAAATATTTGGGTAGAATATGGCTCTCATGTGCTAATCTGATTAAAGTTGCATGTTTCAGATCTAATGCTTACTTGTTAAGAAATGAATGGATAAATATATTGGATAAAGAAAGGTAAAATTGTGTAATTGTTATCATTATTAATTCACCCCCACCCCCTTTAGTGATGATCCTAGTACCAACAATTGGTATCAGAGAACGGTTCCTTCTAATGCAGATTCACCTCTGGAAGCTATATCATGGGTAACCATGAAGGATTTGTAGTTGATGGAGTTCCTTTGCTACATGGATCTGATTACATGCTTTGGAAGGTAAAATTTGAAGCATATATTTTAACCTTAGATGTGAATATATTTCTCTCAATTGAATATGGTACACAGGATGAGTTTAATGAGGAATCCAAGAAGATTGTTTTGAAGGGATTCTCAAATCATGATGTCACAAAAATGAGACATTGCAATACTGCAAAATAAATAATGGACAAGCTACACAGTTTGTATGTAAGACAAAGGATTCAAGATTCTGAAATTATTGAAAAATATTGTTGCATTCTTGAAGAGAAAGAGAATGATGAAAAGGATTCCACACTCATAGCAGTAGCAGATCCAACTTTATCTCGAGAAGATATTGAGAGTAAATACATGCAAATCATTGATCTAAAAATTCAACATGAGGAATTCATTAAGGCAAATGAGAATTTTTCAAATTAGCTACAAGACTGGGAAGCCTATTGTGCAAGTATAGAGAATGAATTATCCTCCTTGAGATGTGCACTTGAAAAGGAAAATAATCAGTTGTCTCAGTATCGAAAGTTGGAGAAAAGAACCAAAATTTTGGATGAAATCCTCATCAGTCAAAGATCTTCACTTATTAAAGCCAGATTGGGCTTTGAAGAAAAATCATGCCTTGTGAAATAAAAAGAGAAAGTGGAGGGAATTCAAATAGAAGAGAATCATAAGTGCACCACTTCTAAATTCAATCAAGGTTATAGGAAGTAGCATCGTCAAAAGAAGCCAAAGAAGAAAAGAGTTTATTTGTAGAAGCAAATAAAAGAAGATCATGATCACAACATGCAGTAGTTCAAGAAGGGAAGAAATAAGCTAAGCATTCATGGTCTAACAAAGAAAAACACAAGGTATGCAAATCTATTTTACAAGTATTTGTTATGAAACCAACTCAAGAAAAGATAGAAAAGATAGATCAACGCCTTAGAATTCAGCCTCTTCGAGGGGGCAACCTCCTTTACATTACATAAATGAACAATTCTTGGATGATACAAATGAAAAGACCTCCTTTCTATATATAGGAGTTTAAGGGGTCATAACATAATCAAAGCCGACATAACAATAATAATGTAAGGGCACAATAATAACAATAGTGGGCTTCTATGTGGCACAATAGTAGCAATATGGGCACTACATGGGTACATCAATATAATAAGTGGGTTGTACTAATAACAATAAGGGGTTACACTAGTAGTATAGGGGCCTAACATGCCCCTCTCCTTCAAAAAGCTTTGTCCTCAACGCTTGAGTAGTTCTTGATGCTTTTGTATAAAATTCTTGTCCTCCCATGTGGAATATTCAGCGGGCAAGTTCTTCCACTTGATGAGATACTCTGAAATTGATCGATTTCGTAGCTGTCGGGTTCTTGTTTCTGTGACTGCTCCAGGTTCCAATATGATCTTTCCTTCCTCTTCAATTTCTGGCAATATTGTTTGAATTGGGATATTTTGCAACTTTTGAATAAGTGGCCATACTCTTCATCCTTCCTCCATTCATCCCTTGCTTCGTTTATCCATTCTAGTTGGATAATAGAAATAGCACAAAACAATGCTTCCACATTCTCATCCTTGAAGATTCTTCCCATTCGGTAAGGTCGCCATTTTTTAAGTGCATATAGTATTGCCAACATTTCCTTCTCATAAATAGCTTGCTTGAGATGTAGCAGTAAAAATACCCAATCACCTACATCAAAACATTTTTCACTACGATGTTGATCTACCTGTTGTTTTGTTTGATTTTGCATTGAAGTGGCGTTATCCTTTAAAAGTTGGAGAACTTGTTGTTGATGCTCGATGTGATCTTTCTCTGCTTAAACCTTTTTCTTCTTGATATATCCTTCTATCTCTAGAGTTTGAGGAGTGGTAATTTCTTCCAATCCTTTACAAGATATGGTCGGATTCATTTCTTGATGCTCAATGTGATCTTTCACTTCTTGAACATTTTTCTTCTTGATATGTCCTTCTATCTTGATAGTTTGAGGAGTGGTAATTTTGACCAATGAATTACAAGATATGGTTGGATTCATTTCTTCTTTCTCAGTGTGATCTTTCACTTCTTGCATCTTTTTCTTCTTGATATGTCCTTCTATCTTGAGAGTTTGAGGAGTGGTAATTCTTCCCAATGCTTTACAAGATATGGTCTGATTCATTTCTTCTTTCTATGGGGTGGGGTCCTAACGTATATCCTCTTCTTTTGACGTTTCTTGATCCTTTTCTTCCTCCTCTTCATATTCTATGTAAAATAATTTCTTCTCAGCACACTTATGACCTTTAGTGCATTTTCTATCACAATTGTAACAAAGCCCTTTTTCTATTTTTTCTTCCAATTGTTGTGGTGTAACCCTTGTAGGTTGTGGAAGGCTGGGAGAAACAACACTTCCATCTTTATAGTTGTGAGGGGTATGCTTCCTGGTTTCCATAATTTTGCTTTCCAGTATGTCACAAAGCCCTTTAACTCTTTCCAATTGTTGTGGTGTTGCTCTAAAAAAGGTGTTTCTCTTTGTATCCTCATAATGTGCTATCATTTCCTCCGTGAAAATTGACCACGTAACAAGTTGTTTACGAGAACAAAGCCCTTCATACCATAAAAATTAATCCGGTTCTAAACATGAAGATGCAATACATACCCTTTGTAATAGTGGTACACCATGTAGATCAAAATATTGTTCCATCTAAAGTATCCAATTTACCGGATCCTTGCCATCAAACTTCCTCATCTTGCCTTTTCTTGATTTTAGGAGCTCGATCTTGAAACAACTGTAACTCTGTACTTTCAGATCTCTAAGTTCTGAAATTGTGACCTATAGTAGCCCTCTGTCCTCTTTCAAATGCCACCAGTCTGATCCAAATTGGATTCTCCAAGAAAGAGTTATGCACAATCTCCCAAGATGACCTGATTATAGACCTTTCCAGAAGAGCGAAATTTTATGAAGTGACACGTGTCACTGTTTCGACCTTTGGCTCTGAAATATATACACAAGAAACTACAGTCCGTCCTCTTTCTGTACCTTCTAACGAAATTTCAATCCAATGCTCAGAGAGAAAGTTATGACGATTTTCCCTAGGTCACCTGTTTGAAATGTAATTTAGGAGTCTGTAAAAAGACCAACTTCCTCAGATCATATCTCCCCAAATATAGCGCGAAAAGTTCTGAAATTCGAACCTGAGGTTCAGCGCGATTTCTTATCAAATGGGTTTTTCTTTCAACTTCTAAAACGTCACAGAAAAAAAGTTATAGCGAAAATTCCACGATGACCTGTTTGGAGCAACGAAACCCTAGAATCCAAAGCTCTGATACCAAATGTTATGAAACCAGCTCAAGAAAAGATAGAAAAGATAGATCAACGCCTTAGAATTCAGCCTCTTCGAGGGGGCAACCTCCTTTACATTACATAAATGAACAATTATTGGATGATACAAATGAAAAGACCTCCTTTCTATATATAGGAGTCTAAGGGGTCATAACATAATCAAAGCCGACATAACAATAATAATGTAAGGGCACAATAATAACAATAGTGGGCTTCTATGTGGCACAATAGTAACAATATGGGCACTACATGGGTACATCAATATAATAAGTGGGTTGTACTAATAACAATAAGGGGTTACACTAGTAGTATAGGGGCCTAACAGTATTTTTTTTCTTGCATTCATTTTGGTCATCGTGCCAGAGAATGTAATTTTTTTGCAAGAAAACAAAATTTGCTGGATAATCGTTGTTTCAAGTGTTACTAGAAATCATGGCCACAAAGTTGTAGCTTGCAGATATGACAAGATAAAGACAACAAAATGAGAAAGTCCACCATTGAAGAAAAAGAAGGTATGGAGGAGAAAAGATGAGTTGGAAATAACTAGCTCTTTGATGGTCGTCAAGGAAGAATTTTTTGGTTTGAAGAAGGATATTCTACTAAGGGGGAGTAGATATTTATCTTGTGCATAATATTAGATGGCTTTAAGAGAAGTCAAACTTGATGGAGGAATGTGATTTAAAGGAGGAAATAACAGCATCCCTATCAGAGGTCACCGACGACCCACATAAGAACAAACGTTAGCTCATTTTTTATTCTTGGAAGAAATGATTGTAGATAGATAAATTGGTTTTTCCGGGGCGGACGTAGCCAAGTGGACCAAGGTAGTGGATTGTGAATCCACCACGCACAGGTTCAATTCCCGTCATAATTCATTTCAAGTCCACAAGATCATTTTGAGGCATACAAGGAGAACACATGAGTCTGGGGGGAGTTCTAAAAGGTTGATGCATTATATTTCATTTTATCCTTTTGTCTCATGATTTTTTATAGTTGCATCCATGTTGTGAGAATATAATTTTTCATATTATGCACACTAACAAAATTTCATGCAGAAAGCAACAGTTGTTGATGGAAAGATGGCATATGTCTAAGGGCAGTTTGATATGGCTTTATGATTTGCATGTATAACACTTATGCCATGAAAGATGTTATGTATTTTATGGAAATTTTGGTGATAGTTTGTGAGAATGATGTTACTCTCATTGAAACCCTCACTCTTGTACTTCATTAGAGAGTCATTTTTCACATGAGGAAGAATCATTGATACATGCATGTGTACTAGGAAGTTGCTGGTAGATTTATGTGAGTTGATTGAAGAAAGTTGTTACATCATTCAGTATAGTTGTAGCATGGTTGAGAGTCTATTGCATGTGTATTCACATGAGTCATATATCTTACATTGCATTATCATGAGGCCATGCATCCTATTTGCATATCATATTGTCATGAGGATCTCACCTTGAAGACTATCACATATGTTTGTTGATGATGACAAGGATTGTACTTGTTGGTGCACATATGATATCAAGAGAGCATGGATGAAGTTTGTATTGCAGATTTCTTGTTTTGTTGATGGTCATCTTATCCCTAGAGGTTGTGCTACAAAAGTTTGCATGGCTACTATTGCAGATTGTGTTTGAGGATTACTTCCATATGTTGTTGTTATATCTTTGTTTTTATATCATATTATTTCTCGTGATGTATGTGTGTTGTTGGTGTTGGATAAAGCATGGTTGTGTTGATGCCATATACATGTTGTTTCATATGTTAGTTGCTTGATGATTAGAGACATGGTGTTTCTTGATATTCAGCGTGAGGTTATAGTGTTGATTGATTCATATGGATGGCTAATAGTGTTTTGCTACTTATTGCTACATGTTGATGGATTGTTGCTGCTATAGTTCATTCATGGAGGCTTGTATAATTGGGGTTGCTAACTATTGGTGTTGCAAATTTCTAGTTTAGGACATGTTCTGGCAAATATTTGGAGAGAGTTGTGCACACTATTTTTGGCATGCAGTTATTCATTTTTATCATGGATCAAAGCCTTGTATTGTATCTACTTATATTCATAGTGTTGATTGAGTGATCCATGAAATGGATTTTTTGTATCATCATGAGTCAATATTTTCTTGAGAGAGAGCATCATGATATTTATTTCAGCCTTATATCAGCTGGTATATGCTACATTTTGCAATCATGTGTGGGCTTTCAGAGTTATTTTGTAGCCATGTAGCATCATGTATCACCCTTGGGTCATTGGTAGAGTCATATGAGGATGCTTATGTATATGTGAGGAGTATATTTCAATTTTGATGAAGCATTATCAGTCTATCATTCTTGTAGCCATGTAGTAGGATTATGAAGCCATATACTTTCATTGCAATATTTTTGAGTCATAGTCCTTGGTTCTTTTGGAGTAGCCTCCTACTTGTCATATGGAGGAAATTATGTGTTGTTTCTCACACTGTACTATTGATGATGGTCATCATATGTCTTGTTGTTATTGTTGCCAATTATGATATGTTGTTGCATGGGAGGATGTTGTTGCCATTATCTACACTATGTTATGGATGTAGTGTAGTCTTTCTTTATGATGGTGATCAATTGTTTTGTTGTTGTTGTTGGTGATGTTGATGGAGAGATGATGCTCATGTTGTCATTGCCTTGGTTGAGAGTGAGGATGGTGTAGTTGGTGTTTCTGAGTTGAGTGATGTTGATGCCATTGTTGATTATGATGTGTTCCTACTCACATTAGATTGATGTTGTTGATGGTTATGCTATGTTGTTGTTGTTGGTTGAGAGTGGTGATCATGGAGTTGTTGATTATTTTTGTTGTGGTTTCTTATAATATGTTTCTACTACTGAGAGTCACAGTATATGGCTTCTATTTGGGCCTTGAGATTGTTGTTGCTACTTTAGAAAAGAGAAATAGAAACATTATTGCTATTGTTTGGTGTCATGTTGCCATGAGGATTTTTGTATGTTGTTGCATTATGATATTACCTTGTTGATGTATATTATGCGCTGCTATGTTTTTTGGTCATGGTTTGTTCCTACCCACACTATGTGGATGATTATGGTTGTTGTTACTTGTTGAGACCATACTAGTGCCTAGGGGGAGTAGTGTCTATTTCAGCTATGACTATTTGGATGTGGTAAGCCCTTTTTCATTGATGTCAAAGGGGGAGTGAATAAGGTTTCTTTGGTTGACCTAGTTGAGTTTGAAATCAATGCCAAAGGGGGATATTGTTGGCATTGGTGTTGTGATGAGTTGTGTGGTTGACATTAATGTCAACCTAGTAGCATGGTGTTGGAGGATGCATTGGTATTGGTTGACATTGATATCAACCTAGTTGTATGTGATTATGCACATGCTAGTTATATGGTACTTGGATTGTACATTGGTTTCCGACCTTAGCTTGATGGTTGTAGTTGTTAATGCAAGTTTTTGGCTTGTGTGTGGATGCCTTGGTAGGATGTGGAGCTCCTACACCTAGTTGACAATATTGGAGACTTTCAAGTCATGACTATGGTACTAGCTGTGTGTATGGGTGGTTTTCAGCTTGTATGATCAGTTGTACGATATGTCATTGATGGTTTTGATGTTGGAGTAGTTGTTGTGAAGTTTGATGGTTTGAGAGTTAGTGCAAGTAATGGATGGCATACAAGTCAACCTAGTTTGACTTGTCATGATGATGGAGATGCTATAGTGGATTGATGGAGTGTTGCATACACTACAATGGCTTCATGGGGTCTATATGATGTTGATCAAGATCTAGAAAATGTTTTTTCAAGTTATGAGCTGAGGAAGCATGTTTTTTAGTCTCCTTTGCCATAGTCACATGGAAGGAAAGTAAAGGGAGCAGTTTAAGTTCCATAGTCACATGGAGAGCAACCTGCGGGAGTGAATATAGCCCCAAGATGCAAAATTCGCATGGAATTAGTGTTGTGGGAGAGGCTAAGGCATTTTATCGATTTTTTTCTCTGTGTTCCTCGCACTGCTTATCCTATTTTGGTATTGTGGTGATGTTATTGATTGGGATTTTTCAGCATATGGTCAGAAAAAAATTGTGGGCCCTCTAAAAGATTATCAAAGTTGAAGCTATGAAAGGGATCGTGGACTTATTAATTGATTTAGTCAAGAAAATTTCCTCAACCAAATCTGAAGCATGTGAAAATGTTTGTTGAGTGATGCATAACTTGTAGCATTTATTGAGTTAATCATCTAAGAAAATGTTAAATAGAAGAAGGCTTTGAGTCTATTTGGTTGGTTCTCTTGAGTGATAAATGTGTCATAGTGTGTTGGAGAGCCATTGGTGAGGAGTGTATTATGGTTGAAGAAAAATGTGCATGGAGGTATAGTTGTAGCAGAGATAGAAGTATGTAGGGATGAAGACTATGTTTATGTGACAAAGATACAATGGTTTTGCTAATGCATTTGTGATTGCAATGGAAAATTTATTGTTTGAGTTCATATGATTGTGATAGATTGGTTGCAGTAGTGTCACATGTTTTTCATATGGTTGTTATGTATTACATTGTTGAGTTTATGCATCTAGTTTGTTTGCATAAAATATATTGAGGCTATGTGAATTGAGAATGATACATGAATGTGAGAGAGGAGTATGATTTGAGATTGATTCAGATATTGATGCTTTGAGCTATGATGATATTATTTTTGTGATGTTCATGTTGAGACTCTCTAGTGTTCCAGTTTGAAAATGTATGAAAGGTGAACCGCATAGAGAATTATGGTGGGAGCTCCGACAATACAAGGATTGAGAGCATATTTATTCATGATTACAATGGTGATTGGGAAAGCCTTGTTCATCAGATAGGATTCTGCAGAGTTGTGAGTCCAATGGTGGTTGAATGAGGCTTGTTGATCAGATATGAGTCTATAGATTCATGATTCCAATGGTGGTTGGGCAAGGTTTAGTTATCATATAGGATACTGTAGAGTCCTGAGATGGAGATCATAGTTCCTTTCAAATATTTTCTATATTGTACTCTATATGTAATGATTTTCTTGACAGATAATAATATATATTGAGCATCGCAACAGCAGCAACGATGTTGTTTCCCCAACAGGGTGTTTTCCACCAAAGATATTGTGTCCCTATGTGATGTGATGATTTTGTTTCATTGTGCATGTTTATTTCTTATGATTATGGCTCTCATGTGCTAATATAGTTGAAGTTGCATGTTTCAGATCTAATGCTTACTTGTTAAGAAATGAATGGATTAATATATTGGAGAAAGAAAGGTAAAATTGTATAATTGTTATCACTACTGATCCCCCCCATCAGTAGTGATCCTGGTTCCAACACAAATCTGCCTATATCCTCATCGCTAACAATTCTAGGGAAAGGACCTTAAACATTTTAAAAGTACATACAAATTTGGGGAGGTTTCTCAGTGTGGTGGAAGTTAATTGTAAAGGGGAAGTTCAGTGTGCAAGATTATAGAGAAGTCACCATTCTCATGCAAGACTGTAGAGAAATCCCCATTCTCTGCACTTCCACACTCTGTCTCAAACTCATATATGTTATTGATATTACCAAGTGTAATCTCTACACTATAGAATGGATAGAGGCTAAATATAGTTCTCACTCATGCATGCATCCTACATCCCTATACACACTCTCGATAGAACCTGAATAAATTTCTCACTCATGCACGCATCCTGAATTCCTGTACATGCTCTCGATCTTTTCCTTATGCATGCACCCTCAATATTATCAACACCATTTTTATATAATGTTAATTAAAGAAGCTTTACAATAAATATGATGATATTACTCGTAACTGACATATATGCATGCTATTTAGTGTTTCTTGTTAATTTGATTTGAGTTAATATGATAAATTTGAAGTTAAATCCAAAGTAGTTTCACCAAAAGTTCTAATTGGTTTTATCCCTTTTCTAAACAAGGAAAAATCAATCTCGTTGGCTCACAAATCCGATAGGTGGTATCACCTCTTCCTACCAGTTCAGTGAAGTTAAACTCCATGTACTTCTACAGCCTGAAATGGATTGCAATCATTAGATTAAATAACAAGTAGATGGCATGTAGAATTTAGAAACAATGTAGAATCATATGTAATGACATATCTTACTACACATCCTTAACCATTTAGAAGCACATATAATTGCATAGGAGTGTCACAATATGATGGAAATGAGGAAGTGTGAAGTTCATTGTTCTCAGTGCGGAGGACTTTATGTCTTGACTCGTTTCCTTCGATATGTGAAGTGATGCCCTAGGAAAATTGTCTTTGACTCTTTCCCTTCCCTTTTTGAAGGGATGCCTTGCTAAAGTCAATAAAATTATTGAACATCTTGAGCAATGTACGACCACATGTCAAATCATTTATTTCATTATTGAAGATTTCTACTTGATAAGATTGTAGATGTTTGCCTTTGACCAATATAAAATAATATGTGTCACTAAGTGCAACATGTTGTCACCTTGTATTGAAATCTCTTTAGGCAGTGGCCCTGTAAGCAATAAATTATGGTTGGCAATGATCAGCGATGAACTACAAAAAAATTGGAGGAACAATAATTACTATTCAGAATATGGGATTTCTTTAGCTTTATTCTATTGGTCTATTCAAATGAATATAGACATATAAATAAAGTGAACATAATGCATAACCCTTCATTGATCAATTTTCATACATTTTAAACTTAATATATTGATAATTTCCTTTTTAATTACATTATTTATTTCCCTTTATATTATTAGGGTTTTCTTTTTAGTGCTAACAATTTTTCACTTTAATTTTTACTTCGCTTTTGTATATATATGGTTGTTCTCTCTACTTCTCTTTCGTGGTTGTTCTCTCCACATTATTTCCTTAGGTTTTTATGTCTTTATTTTAGATCTACTTATAAATTTGAAACATAGACAATCTTACAAAAATAAATGTGGTAAATCGAAGATTCCAAACTACCAATTTTGAGGTATTAAATTATATAAATAAATAAATAAAATCAACTGAAAATCATGTTTAGAGCA
Source organism: Pinus tabuliformis (assembly GCA_031772625.1). Classification (NCBI taxonomy): domain Eukaryota; kingdom Viridiplantae; phylum Streptophyta; class Pinopsida; order Pinales; family Pinaceae; genus Pinus; species Pinus tabuliformis. Next base: position 2,042,762,977 of record CM062816.1, read on the forward strand.
ACTCACAAGCATACATAGTCCTACCCAAGATTGGACCACAAGACTTGTGAGACCAAACTTTCCCACCTAACCATTAGACCACATCCATGGAACTGTATTAAATTTTTAATTGCATTCTCCGCTTTCATAGACAATCACGCTGCCTTCTGTTAGAGATTGGGATTTTTTCTTAAAGATATAAAGCCTGGTCATGATCCAAGAATGAATTTCCAACATGACAAGACCTATTGGTCGTTAAAATGACAATTATTTGAATGTTATGTTATGTGTGATACATTTATTAACTCAGTTATGATGGCAATATAATTTTAACAATAAGTTATATGTTGATAGCACATTAGATCCAATCCATCGAACTTAGTGCTCGGAAAATCTAGACCATGGAAAAACGAACCACTCAGAAGTACCAGCATCAAATTACCTATAAAACCATAACTAAAATGGCCTTGGCTTGGGCATAACCCACTCTAAACAGAATCATCCTATATGTCATGCAACAAAACCTCCAAAAAAAACTCATACCCGCCCTACTATTTAAAGAAAGCACTTTCACGGTTGAGGTTTTACGGAATAAGCCACCTGTAAAAACAAGGGGTGGTTAAAAAACCAGCCATTTGTAAAACAAGGAAGTTTTACAAAACATTGAAAGGACTTGCAAAATTGGAAAAATGACAGTCCTGAAAATTGGAAACAAACATGTGAATGTGAACTCCGCACCTAACTAGTCACCCCTTACGCAATGGTTAAATTAGATGGGTATTTATTTGTATTTCACCTTTTTAACCATTATTTATTGGAATTTTTAAAATTTGCATGTCTTTAATGACATTTAATTAATTTTTTAAAACATTAATTTGATAAGTATATTTAAAATTTTGCTTCTCATAACTTACTCAAAAAACATTCTACTCATAATTTCAATTTATTTATTTCTAAAGTCATGTTTATTCAAAAAAATTTAATGGTTGCTTAGTATTGAAAGCATGCTTTAAAATCATAGTAAATGAGTTTTAATTTCAATTTGGTTATTTCTAAGTCACATTTACTCATAAAAAAATTAATAATTGTGTAAGACTGAAAGTATGTTTTAGAATCATAGTAAATAATCTAATAATATAAAGATGACTATTCAATATTCATAGTTAAATCATAATTTTAATTTATTATTATTATTATCTATTTAATTAAAATAATTAGTCTCTTATTTGGAACTCTATTTTTCTCCGAAGACAAATATGAGAATTTTCTTACGTTAAAGAAAATAAAAATAGTAAGCTCTTCATAATTCATGAAATTAAATACATAGTAAAAAATTAACTTTCTATGATAAAAAATAACTTATTTGATATTTTTAAAGTAATATAAAGCATAGACATATATTTTATGATCAAACCATAATTAAAGAAATTATAAAAACAAAAGACAAAACTTATACTACAAAAATTGAGCCCAACCCATCCTGGTCCCCATCCCCAACCACACCAAACATGGAAAAAAATATTATAAGCATTTCATACATTGCCATGGTTTTTATTCAGCTACTTCTTGTTGAGATATTAATCTCATTGTCTTTTAAGTGTTATCACATTTATTCCATTGTCTGTTAGGTGTCATAGTTATTTCATATTTACTTCAGTTTAATCGAGTTTCAATCCTCTCATTTATTGTTGATGCTTTTGATGTAATCTATTTAACTGTTTTGAATATTGAGAAGAGAAATCTCTGCTTTGTGATTTCTCTTCATTCCTTATCATGGTATCAACTCCAAAGAGCAGTGTGTCGTCAGAGTTTGTGAATGAGAGGCCGAGGAAAAAGTGTGAAAGTAGCTTGAATTTTTCACCTGTGAAGAACCTATAAAGAGAGACTAGTGCGTAACAGTGCGCAGTTTTGCGCATACAACCTTGTCGAGAAGTGCACAAACGTGGAAGCGGAATTTACATAAAAAGGGAGTGCTTTTTAAAGGTGTTGTAAGTCATTTAATTAACTTGCTTCACTAAGAGACCAACAAAGTCATTTTATATGAGAATTAAAATGAATTCAAAAATGCCTTATCGAATTTCAAAGGTGCATTGTATGTTTTTCTTAAAAGGTTCATGACCAAGGAATCCTCCTTTTAAAAGGACTTTGTTATTTAAAATATATGTGTGTGTGTGTGTGTGTGTGTGTGTGTGTTTCTTAAAAAGTGAGTTTTTGGTTTTTAAAGAATTAAAAAATGGAGATTTTGGTTTAAATTTTTTTTTATAAAGATCCTTTACAAGAAGAGGGAGAGCTTATTTTATTAAAAAGAAAAAAAAATAGAAAGGAAGTGGTGTTTTTTTTTGTAAGCTTAGTAGGACCTTTCATTCATTCATAAAAAGTAGATTACAACCATAATAGACATTTTGTGGCCTCAACCTTCCCATCGGGAAACCATGTTTGTTGTCCATCGAAATGCATTATATGCCATCCAAAATCTGAAGTTCTTAAGTCTGTCAAACTTAGCCTCATAGGCCTAACTGTCTAAAACCCATATCACTCTTAACCTACTAATAACAGTACTACTTAACGACATATACAACATCAAAATTTAACAACAACCACAAAAAAAGAAGCATCTAGAGCTAGTCCTCTGAGGACTCCACTGGAGTTGGGTCCTTTGCACTGGAACCCAGAATCTCTAACTGAGGTGGGCACCTGATGTGTCGTTCAATATGACCCAACTGAACATTTTTCTGCTAAATTTGAAATTGGACAATGTTGGGATATGGTCCCCAAGGTCAATTTTGGGGTTAGTTTAACCCAATTTTGTAAAAGTTTTTTAAAGAATGTAAAGTCTCCGTGAAATGTGGATGCAGAGCATGCAACTAGATAGGAGTCAAAGGGGCTTTAGCCCCTTCTTTGGGTAACTAAATAAGTCGTTTTTGATACACCCATGGGCCGTGGGCCATGGTATTATATTGGAAATGCTATATATTTGAGTCATAGCAAGTCTAGAAGAGGCAGTTAGTAAGTAACTATAAGAAACAAGTCAAGATAGAGATTGTTTGGGAAAGTTTTTAGGAAAGAAGACTCTGCTTCTTGTACTTAGGCAAAAGGGGAAGGCTCATGCAACTGAGTGCGCAAACCCCAACAACTGAGTGCGCAGGACGGAGAAGTTTGTAAATTGAACGTTGGAATTGAATAAAGACTAATTTTGAAGGAATATCTTGCATTTGAGTATTATTGTTAATTCTACTTATGTTATGTTTTTTCGCTCAATAATATGTTTTATGTGGATTAATGTATAAATGTTGTGCAAATCTATTGAATCTATACTATTTATGCATGAACTAAGTAATTATATGTTTTCGCGAATATAAGGGTTAATTCTATTATGATTTCTAATGAATTGGATAGATTTGCACGAAGGCATATCTAGGCTTATTAATTAGTGCGTGAAAGTAGATAGATTGCCTCTTTAGGGTCTATAAAGTCTGATTGCAAACCTTCATGAAGGTTTAGAGGTTGTTTTCCCATAATTTCAATAGGAAGCCATAGAGGATATAGATCTGTGTGAAGGAATGTCTAAGCTACAAGTGCTTAAGACCACTTATCACATTGTCTCTGGATGTAGAAACCTAGTTCTGGCATCCACCAATTCTGCTTTGGGTGAGACTGTAGCCTGCGTTATGCATTTTTTTTCCAAAAGGGCTAGCAGTTAGGGTTTTTTTGGTTGGCGTGAACAACTTTGAACCTGGGTCAGGCCCCCATAAGCCAACAAATGGTTTTGTTGCTAGGAACGGGATCCATCTAAGGGATGTGTGATAAATGTTTCCCTATGAAGAAAGATATTGACAAGTGAATTGATCGAAATGTTCACGCATTCGTAGCTTTTTGGCTTGTATGGGTCTGACCTAGGTTCAGAGGTGATTTAGCCAAACAAATCCCAGTACTACTAGCCCTTTCAGAAACAATTCGCAGAGCGCGGACTGAGGTCTCACTCGAAGTAGTATGGGAGGGTGCTAGAACCAGGTTTCCACACCCTGGGGACGTTTGTTGAGCTCTGGAGGTCCACGATTTAACCCTGCGTGCACGTCGCTACACGCATATATTAGTCTCTCACAACTTGTGATGCTACCTTCACACAGCCCTACTCGGGGCTCGATCCGTATTATTACCAAAGTTCCTTACTATTGACCTATTATTATCCAATTACTTAGCTTATCTGTGTAAGTCTAGTGATAATTAACAGTATAACTAGCATTCATATAACTGCACGCAATAAACAAAATAGTATAAATGTATAGAATGCAATATACAAGTAGATGCATAGAAATTGGAATCAACTTGTCTTTATTATTCTTTGTTCAAGGTTACAGACTCGACACTACCCTGCGCACTCATTTGCAGGGGTCCGCACACTCAGTTGTAGACTCTACTAGGCCTCTGCGCACTCAGCTATAGAGCCTCTTCCTACTACTACGACCCAATACACTTAGACTATTACTCTATGCTCAAACCATTTGTATTCATCTATCTCCGTCTTCACTATCTTTACAACTTAGAACATCGCTCTATTTATACAATCCCATGGTTTTCAGACCATGGGTAGGCTAACATGACATTACATTACATTACAAAACTTAGGGTGGACAACCTATGACTCAACCTATACTTCGCGCTTCGTGCCCGCAATTCATGGATTCCTATAATACATTTGACCAAAACCTGGGCTTTGAGCCCCAAAACATGTGGTGGGGGGATCCAATGCCCAACAGGCCCCCAACACAAACATCATGACTCATCCCCGAGTCACTCAGTTGGTGCAGTGATCTTGGCGCAGAGTCCCTCTAACTGATCCCGAACGGCCTGAATGTCAGCAATGCCTTGGGTTGTTGCCTGCTGCATTCTTGCTTCTGAATCATCTGTGTCTGAATTGTGTCCTTACCTTGGTACCAGCATTTGCTACGTGTTTTTATAGTCCCATGCCCTTGTCCGGCTCTTCGAGTCACGAAGACTATGCTTCGGCCGGTTAGTCAGATAGTCGGCCCACCCGTGTATGGCTTCAAGCGACTGTCATTTACTTTTCCTGGGATGGGTTCACCATTTAGTTTGACTAGCTAGACCGCGCCTCCATCTGTGACCTCCTTAACCACGTATGGTCCCAACCAGTTCATTTTGAATTTTCCTAGAAATTTTTCAAACTTACTGTCATACAACAGCACTAAGTCATTTACCTTGAAGGTGTGCAACTTGATATGGTGGTCGTGCCAAGCCTTTTCATGCTGCTTTTGTACCTGCTGATGAAATCCAGCAAGAAACTATTCTTCCTCGAGTTCTTCTAATTGCACGAGCCTTTCTTCCATAGCTTCGCAGTCTGTCATGCCTGTGAGCACTGTTATTCGCAGACTAGGTACAATGTATTCCATCGACATGATAGCTTTTGTGCCATAGACTAACCGGAAAGGTGTCTGTCCCATCAATTTCTTGCACATTGTCTTGTAAGCCCATAATACGGTAGGTACGTGCAGGTCCCAGTCGTTTCGCTACGCGTTACATACTTTGGTCAATGCAGTTTCCAGTATTTCGTTGAATGCCTCTACTGTCCCATTAGCTTGTGGGTGGTACGGTGTATTATTCTGATGATACACCTGGAACTATTCTGTGAGCGCGTTGATGGTTTCATTTAGGAAATGTGTTCCATGATCACTCATTAATATTTTCGGACAGCCAAATCGTGTCAACATGTTTTCGAACAAAAACTTCACAGCTGTAGCAGCCGCGCAGTGTTTGACCTACTGCACTTCCACCCATCGTGTCAGGTACTCCGTCACAGTGATGATGTAGTGCGCGCCCGTCTTTCCCTGAGGTTTGATCGGTCCCACAAAGTCGATTGCCCATTTTTCAAATGACTGCAATGTCATTCGTGGATTTAATGGCATCTCATCCCTTCGTGATGGTATTCCAGTCCTTTGACATATATCGCAGGCCTTACAATGCGCTTTCAAATCCTGGTGCAGGGTTAGCCACCATAAACCTACGTGAATAATCTTCTAGGTAGTTGTGCATTTTTATAGCGTCCTCTTGCAGTGACGCCATGTGCTTCCGCGAGTATCTGACTTCGTTCAAATTCAAGTACGTATCTTCGCAATATCTGATCGTCGCCCATTTTTTCGAGGTGCTCCGCGATGACAGAAAAGTCCGCCGTGCGAACCACCAATTCCTTCTTCTGTTGGACTGAGTATTGTTTCGGCGCAGTCCCTGTTGTTAGAAAATGGATTATATCTTCGAAGTGTTCATCTGTGACGCGCACTACAAAGAGTTGTGCATCAGGTAATCTGATCTGAAATCACTCGTAAATGATCTCAGTTAATTAATGAAGGTATTACAAACTTATATGCTAAGGGGTGTCTATGTTATTTTATGCAACGGATCGATAAGATTGCGAAATACACAGATACTGAAATAGTAAGAGAACATAGAAAGCAAACACATAAACACAACAAATTTAATAAGGATTTCACCCAATCCTCTTGGGCTACATCTCCTGGTCCAGCCTTCAGTGGTGGCCTTTCTATTGTGTCTTAAAAAGCAGAGTTTTACAAGAGTGAGCTAGAATTGAGTCTCACTTAATAGATAATGATCAGTAGGGTTGTACTTGGATCCCCCAAGTCTCTAGAGTACACAGACACCCCTTACTGAAACTCGACCTCAACTGGTCTCAGTGGTATGAGTCCAATTTGATACTCATTACCTGACAGGTATATACATAGGAGTTGCTTGAACCTCTCAAGCCTTCTCTAGAGTTCACAGACTCTCGAACTCTCTCTCTATCTCTGTCTACTCGATGTTGCCTTTGCTCTGTAGGTCAGCTTGGCTTCTTTGTTCTCTGCAATTTTTTTGCTTCTCTCTCTCTTTGTTTTCTTTTACTTCTTCTCCTATCTACTCTATTTTACTGTTCGTGGCTTAAAGCCAATCTTCTCCTTGACTATTTGTTTCTACTTCCCGACTCTTTGGATCGCCTACCTCTGTCTGCTGGAATTCCCCTGCTCTACGTCATCATCATTGTAACACTTCACAGGTAGGTGGCCACCTGTTTCCTTGTGAACTAAGTGTCAGTTCTCTTTAAACGGTCATTATTTCCATTGCTCCAAGATCGCCCGCAAAACTGTTCCCTCTGCCAACTCATCGATCATGCCAGATCTCAAATCTTATCTGCCTCAGCCTATTTCCTTTTCTAATCCAGTCATCCATCAGATTGCTTCTTCGCCATTGATCTGGGGCCTCCAGATCCTACAGTCTCTGTCCATATCACACGGGTAAGTAGCATGCCCTTTACCAGCGTGATGAGAGCGGTTTTCTCTTTCATCCGCTGGATGCATGTCACTCGTTGTATGGAATCACGCGGGAATTTTCCAAACCCGCTTACTTCTTGAGGGCCTTCCCATATCCTGTCGGTTTTAGCACAGGGCTCGCCTTCTGACGGAATCGGTGATTTCCGTGTGGTTCTATGCTCTTCCCTATGACCAAATGCTCGGGGCTTTCCTTCACTGAGGGGGATGCCCTGCGATACGGGATTAGCGCATTCACATATCAGAAACTGCCTTCGTTTCTAGATCTGACTTCCCGTTTTGCCAGTTTGTGCCCGCATGCGGTTGCCATGGGCCAACAGCCTGCGCACTTTGACCGAGGGTCCTCATTGCTCCGTGTTGACCAAAAATTTCCATTGTCGAGAGGTTATTTTTTATAAGCTCGACATTCATAACACTTTGAAACATTTGTATGAGTTTTATAGAGTTTGGGAAACTATAAGAGTGTTTAAGGATCCAATTCAGATCACGGCCTTCCCACTGAAAAAGCTTTTGGACCACCAAAAGTTGGTTTTCAAGCATCAACTAAGTGAGGGTATAGTTGTCTCACTTTTCCAATCTCTATCCATTTTGCACTGCTTGGCTTTGAACCCTTGAATCTAATCCTGAGGTACTCAACATCTCCCCTACATTTCGTCCTCACCTTCCTATCCAAAACTGTGTCTTCCTGCAATTCATTGAGATATTGAGGTAACATATCATCAATAGAAAGCAATTGGCTCTGCTCTTCGGGATCTTAAATTAATGAAGGTTCAAATAGTCTCAAGTTTTCTGCATTAACGACTAAGTAGATGTGCATGTAAGCTGGTAAATCAAGGTGAAAAGCATTCTCACCAATTTTCTCAAGTATCTTGAAAGGTCCATACCTTATTGGCTTTAGCTTTTTACCTTCACCTTGCATTCTGTCTTTGCTGATATACAACCAGACTTGATCACCAACTTGGAAACTATGCTCCATCCAATGCTTGTCATGTTTTGCCTTGTATTTGGCTTGGCTCTTTTCCAGCTGTTCCTGTATTGCTTGGTGAATATCTTGGATTTGTTCAATGAACTTGGTTGCCTTGTCCACATCACTACGTCCATCAACTGTTATGTCTTTACCAAAGACAAAATCCAAGGGATACCTTGGTGTGAAACCAAAACAGGTATTAAAGGAGATCTCTGTGTAGAAGAATGTTTTGCTCGGTTGTAAGCATGTTACACATAACACAAATGTTCATCCCTAAGTTTGGGATGCTTGCTGCAATAGCCTCTGAGCAACTATATCACTGTCCTGTTGACCAATCTTGTTTGGCCATCTGTCTGTGGATGAAAGGCTGTGATTTTCGTGTCCATCAGTTCCAACAGACTCGACCAAAAATTCCCAACAAATCGGGTGTCTCGATTAGATACAATGGAAGTGGGTAATCCAAAATGAACCCAACATGTTGAAAGAACAGCTTTGCAGTTTTTTCTGCTGTAATCTGTTTATGACAAGGTATCAAAATACACATTTTGCTGAACCTATCCACAATAACATATAAATAGTCATGACCTTTCCTAGATTTAGGCAGTCCTCCAACAAAATCCATGGAAATACTTTCCCAAGGATGAGAAGGAACTCGTAGTGGAGTGTACAAGCCTAGTTTTATATTGTTGGGCTTGCTTTTAGCACACATGGTACACTCTCTTACATATCTAGAAACTATCTCATTCATTTTTGGCCAATAACAAAATCTTTGTAGTTGTGCAACCGTTTTATTTACCCCAAAGTGACTTGATAATAGAGAAGTGTGTGCTTCTTGAATTATATTTACTCTTTCAGTTTGTGGAATGCATAGCTTCCCACAATGATACAAGAGTTGGTCCTTAATGTGATAATCCAATTCTTCTACTCGTTTTCCTTGACTTAAAGTTGCATATACATCTTTGAAATCTATATCTTGAGCATATTGTTAAATGTAGCTCTTATGCAATACTAAGTTATGCTTAAGTATAGTAGATGCATTTATAATTGGTCTAGATAACATGTCTACAACTTTATTGTGTATGCCCTTTTTATATCTGATGACTAAATGAAACTGTTGTAGAAAACCCATCCATCTATAGTTTCTTGATTGCTGCAACTTAGTTTGGGAGTGTAGATATTGAAGTGGTTGATGATCAGTATGTATAACTGTCTCTTTGCCCATTAAGTAATGTTTCCACTTTTTCACACTCTGTACTAATGCATACAATTCTTTATCATATGTGGGATAGTTAACTACTACAGAATTAAATGTCTCAGAATGATAACATATGGGTTTATTGTGCTGTATCAACACTGCTCCCATGGCATAGTCACTGGCATCCGTTTGGATCTCAAATGGTCTTTGAAGATCAAGCAGTGCTAGTACTGGTGCTGTACTAATCTTTTCTTTCAAGGTGTCAAAGGCTTTCTGCTATTTGCCTCCCCACTGAAACACCTTGTTCAATCCTGTTAAAGCATGTAAGGGAGCTGCAATTAAGGAAAATTTAGAAATGAACTTTCTCCAATATTGTGTTGCTCCTAAGAAGCTTCTAACTTCTGTAGCGGATTTGGGTTTAGGCTAGTTTAAAATGACTGCCACCTTAGAGGGATCTATCTTCAATTCACCACCTCCTACTATATGACCCAAATAGTTCAAAGATGTTTTTCCAAATTCGCATTTTGAGAGTTTAAAATAAATTTTTTCTCTTTTCAAAACATCTAGTGTCTGCTTAACATGCTTTAAGTGTTCCTCCCAGGTTTTGCTAAATATAAGAATGTCATCCAGATATAAAATAACAAAATCATCAAGAAAAGGTTTGAGTACATCATTCATTATTCTCATGAAAGTAGTGGGGGCATTAGTTAAGCCAAAAGGTATAACCAGCCACTCATACAATCCCTGCTTTGTTTTGAAATAAGTCTTCCATGCATCTTGTTTTGCAACTCTGACCTTATGATATCCACTATGCAACTCTAACTTGGAAAAATAAACAGCTTCTTTCAATTGATCTAATAGATCATCTATGCGAAGAAGGGGATAACGATTTTTTATCGTTATATTATTCAGTGCTCGATAATCAATGCACATTCTCCACGAGCCATCTTTCTTTCTCACAAAAACAATTGGAGACCCACATGGTGATGTGTTAGGTCTGATGAACCCCATCTCGAGCAACTCCTGCACTTGCTTCTTGATTTTTGCATTCACTAAAGCGGACAACCTGTAGATTCCGATGTTAGGCAATGGAGCATCTTGCTACAAATTAATATCATGCACTATTTCCTTTTTGGGTGGCAGAACTTTAGGTTCTTGAAACAAGATATCATATTCTGAAACAACTTTTTTCTAAATCAGCTTGATGTTTAGCATCACAGCCCTCAAATACATTGGTTTTATCAGGTTTCCTTTCCTTTACAACCATCAGTAAAAATTGTTTTCATGAATTTACAATTCATTTCAACTGCCCTGAGTTTATGAGAGTATAATTATTCTTGAGCTTATGAGCCCTTACAAAGTATTTGATTCCATATTTAACGAGTATATACTTGTTCTCAGCTCTATAGAAAATAGCTTTTCTATCATACAAGCAGGGAATTCCCAAAAAAAATCCACATATATCCAAAGGAACTATATCTAACTCAACCTCATCTACAAATGCTGACCCAAAAGAAAACTTAAGTTTACATTGTCTAATCACTTGTAGTTGTGCTTTATCACTTAACCAACCTAATGGGTATGGTTTCTTGTGAGGTGTAGTCAGTAATCCCAACTTCTTTACAATTACTTCAGAAATTAAATTTACTTGTGAGCCACTGTCAAACAAACTATCAATCTTTTGATGTTTGGAAATAACTCGAACATGGAAAAGCTCATGTCTTTTTCTCTCATTTTCTTCATCATTAATAGATTGTGTAGAATTACTAGTAGATGCTTCAAATTTTTACCATTTATACCTGTGGCTGCAATGGTTGTTTCATCTCCTGAGTCCTACCCCAAATCTTTCTGAATAGATACAGCAGTCTCCTTCTTCTTGCCCTCGAACTTCTTATGTCTCAGCTCCGGATGCAGAATCCAATAGTGCTCATCATCATGCCCATCCTTTTTATAGTGAGTGCATGAAGACTTGCTTTTCTGTGTAGTGTTGGCCTTACTCTCTTTCCATTTCTATTTTCTTTTCTACTTATTCTTGCTTGCAATGGGATTGGATGATCCCCCAACTTCTGGGTTCCCATTCTTTCCTCTAGCTTCTAGATGCGTAGCTTGAATGAATACCTCATCTATACTAGTGGGATTAAACATGAGGATAGTGTGCCTCATGTAGCTGAGTAGACCATCTATGTACTTCAACAGAGTCTCAGGTAAGTCTAATGAAATTCCTAGAATCAAAGCTCTTTTCCTAAATTCTTAGGTGTAACCTTGTACACTTTTCCCTTTCAATTGGCGAAGAGTTTGCCAGCTCATCATGGCTTGCTGCATGTAAGCTAGTGGATAGAACTAATTTTTTATTGCAGAAACAAATTCACTCCAGATAGAAATAATCTTACCATGTTTCTTCATGTCATCTTGTGTCCTGCTTCCCACCATACCAAGGCAATGCCTCCGAGGTGTAGGCTGGCCAGCTGAATCTTACTCTTGTCTGAGTCAATACTCTGCACTCTGCAATAAACATCAATTTGTCTGATCCAATTATCCAGCTTCCCTACATTCAACTCTCCATCATATATTGGTAAATCAAATTTAGCATCTAATTTAATCAGAGATGTCTTCTTTTTACTTTCAGGGCCATTAGGGGGTGTGAGAAATTTTTCTTCTTTCCCTTTGCCTTTAGAGTGGTCATGGAAGAGAGTTTCTTCTTCTCCTTTATCTTGTTTGGAGCTTGACGAATCTTCATCTTTATGTTTCCTAAAGTCCCTATACATTTCTTCCACCATTTTCTTCAAAGTCATAAAACTATCCATGAACTGGGGATCTGATTCCAAGGGATTTTCTTCTGACATTTTCTTCTTGGAATAGACTCTTCCAATTTCTGGATTAGTTTCCACCAACTCTCCTTCTCCTAATTTACACTTTGATCTAGTTAGCATTCAACAACAAAATCCAACACAAGATTGTCTAACCTTAAACAACCTAGAAGCTCTGATACCACTTGATCTGAAATCACTCATAAATGATCTTAGTTAATTAATGAAGGTATTACAGACATATGTGCTAGGGGTGTCTATGTTATTTTATTCAATGGATCGATAAGATTGCGAAATACACAAACACTGAAACAGTGAGAGAACACAGCAAGCAAACACATAAACACAACAAATTTAATAAGGAGTTCACCCAATCCTCCTGGGCTATGTCTCCTGGTCTAGCCTTCAGTGGTGGCCTTTCTATTGTGTCTTAAAAAGCAAATTTTTACAACAGTGAGCTCAAATTGAGTCTCACTTAACAGATAATGATCAATAGGGTTGTACTTGGATCCCCCAAGTCTCTAGAGTACACAGACACCCCTTACTGAAACTTGACCTCAACTGGTCTCAGTGGTATGAGTGCAATTTGGTACTCATTACCTGACAAGTATACACATAGGAGTTGCTCGAACCTCTCAAGCTTTCTCTGGAGTTCACAGACTCTCGGACTCTCTCTCTGTCTCTATATGCTCGATGCTACCTTTGCTTTGCAGGTCAACTCGACTTCTCTGTTCTCTACATTTTTTTTGCTTCTCTCTCTCTTTGCTCTCTTTTACTGCTTCTTCTCCTCTCTTCTCTCTTTTATTATTCGTGGCTTAAAGCCAATCTTCTCCCTAACTGTTTGTTTCTACTTCCCGACTCTCTGGATCGACTACCTCTGTCCACTGGAATTCCCCTACTCTGCGTCATCATCACTATAATGCTTCACAGGGAGATGTCCACTTGTTTCCTTGCAAACTAAGTGTCAGTTCTCTTTGAACAGTTGTTATTTCCATTAGTCCAAGATCGCCCATGAAACTGTTCCCTCTACCGACTCATCGGTCATGTCAGATCTCAAATCTTATCTGCCTCAGCTTATCTCCCTGTCGAATCCGATCATCCATCGGATTACTTCTCCACCATTGATCTGCAGCCTCTAGATCCTACTTTCTCCGTCCATATTGCGCAGGTAAGTAGCATGCCCTTTACTCACGCGATGAGAGCAGTTTTCTCTCTCATCCACTGGATGCATGTCACCTGTTGTATGGAATCGCGCAGGACTCAGCCGAACCCGCTTACCGCTTGAGGGCCTTCCGATATCCTGTCGGTTTTAGCGCGGGGCCCGCCTTCTAACAGAATCGACGATTTCCATGCGGTTCTATGCTTTTCCCCATAACCAAGCTCTTGGGGCTTTCCTTCACTGAGGGGGATGCCCCGTGATGCATCAGAAACTGCCTCTGTTTCTGGATCTGACTTCCCGTTTTTCCAGTTTGTGCCCACACATGATTACCATGGGCCAACAGTTTGCACACTTTGACCGAGGGTCCTCGTTGCCCCGTGTTGACCACAAATTGCCATTGTCCAGAGGCTATTTCTGATAAGATCGACATCCATAGCACTTTGAAACTTTGGTATGAGTTTTACAGAGTTCAGGAAATTATAACAGTGTTTAAGGATCCAATTCAGATCATAGTCCCTCTGTTACACAGTAATTTGTCACTGTCTCCCTGTCAGTCTTTCTACTGTGTCATGAGTCCAATTCATCCATCCTCATGCTCTCTAATGTTGCTAAAGGACCCACTTTTCCAAAGTTTTTGCTATCATCACAATTGTTGTCAAGATAAACGCGCTGATGGGCGCTCCATAACAGACGGAATGCGCTGCCAGCGCGGAAGTACACGTGTTTCCTGCGCTGGTCGAATTTCATGAGACAGCGCGTCTGTTATTCATATCTGATCGCGCTGACATGACCTTCTTTGTTATTCAGCTGCGATGTCAGCGCTCCAGTGCAGTTATGGACCCGCGCTGATCCAGTTTGGGCGAGTTTGTTCTAACAGCCAGCCTTCCAGATGACTCCAGACCTGGTTGTTGGCCTTGTAAATGTCGCCCTCCTTTCTCTGGCATGTCTGTTTCGTCATTTGAGCCACCTTCCTTGGAGATAAGCTCATCCTCCCACCATTCATGGAGACTCCTTCTCCTATTTAAGCCTCTACCATTGCCATGAGCAGCTAGTTTGGAATTCATAGTGCTTGGAGTGTTGCTGCTAGTGTGTGAGTTTGATAGGTAGCTGGTGTGACAAGTGTGGGATTGCTAGGGAGCTTAAGGAAGGTTGTGAAGTGTTTCTTTCTTGTGTAAACTTGTGTGAGAGAGAGCTTTTGTCTTGGGAGATCTACCTCCAAGGGTGAATGCTTAAGAGACTTGCTGGTTGGACCCTCTTGAGAAGGATTTGACGTCAGAACTTTGGTTGTATTCTTCTTTGTTTATTAATAATAGACGACTATCATTATGGTTCCACTCTTATTGTCTTTATGATGGTGTTTGAGTTATATCATTTCTGACTGATATATAGTTACATCTACTAGATTTTATGCTTGTGTTTGTATCGTTCTTTGCATGTGCAGGTGTCTGCGCACGAGGATCGCGAGGATTGTGACCAGCCGGGGCAAAAGAATGGGAGCATCAACTCTTCCACAAGTACTGGCATTGGAATCCAGGTATGCCTTCATCATTGGTCTTTTATGTGTAATTAGGAACCTGCGTGTTATCATTGTTTGATTGTTGCTAGACCCTATTGGGACTAGTAGGGATCGCCTCTATCCGCAGAGGGGATTTACCTCCACAACAATTTGGCGACCATACTGGGGATTAGTTCTCTGTTTTTGGATTTCCTGGTTCAGTCTGGGAGGTGCCTTGATTGTTTAAAGAGTTCTTGCCTTGGTTTGGGAGTTTTTGGCTTGATTGTGCCTGTTTTTTAGCTTCAGCGCGGTTTATAATAAAACAGTTGCGCTGCCATCGCATAGTTGTTTCTTTGACTTCTTGATCATCGCGTTTATACACTGAACAGTCGCGACGGTTCTAAAAATCGAACTAGCGCGGTTAAGCCGTGTACTTCCACGCTGACAGCGCTTTGTTGCTACACGTGGTTACTGATCAGCACATTGTTGCTGTGTATCGCCCGCGCTGATACCTGTAGAATTGAATTTCTTCAATTCTACCTCCTGAGCCTATTGGTTTTGCTATCCCCTGTTGTTTTCACTTGGTTTATGACTTGATTTTCATTGTCTGAAGATTGAAGCACTTTCTTGTGAAGGCTTGTTGAGCGAATCTTGTTTTTTGTGTCTTGTGACCTAGTTTTGTCATTCCAATTTCTTTGGATCAGCTTTGCTTGGTTACTCGCTTACAAAGGTTCGTGTTAAGTTATGGTATGTTCTATGCTTATAACTGTTTGCTTCTTTTTCTTATTATATTCCACCGATTAGCAATCACATGTACATAAAGTAAAGTGCAGATAGAACATTAAACGATCGACAGAAAACAAGCCAAGACAAGAGACACAAGATGTGGCGGCTAGCCAGGGACAAACCCCACAATGTGTGGGGAAACTCTTTGATCAAATCTTCTTTTATCTTCAATAATTCAACGGAGAGAAATAGTACAATAAATCTAATTCATATCAGCAGTAGCAAACCCTAGATCAGTAGCATCAGCATTAGCGGCTTCATTATCAAACTAGGGCAGACCATATCTCACAAACCGACAGTCGTATTGACTTCATTCCACAAAAGTTTCAGCTTCCAGAGGAGGTTCAGATGAACCTACAGTGCAGTTCAGATGAGGAGATCTTCTAGGCCCCGCAAGTCAATCTTTACTTCTGCAGTTGTAGCTTCAGTTTCAGCAGTTTCTGGCTTCAAACTAGGGCAGTCGATATCTTGCAAATCGTTCGTCGGATTGACTTCATTCCACCACCAAAAGTTGCGGCTTTCAAAGGAGGTTCAGATGAACCTATAGTGAAGTTCCAAAGAGGAGATCTTCTAGGCCACGCAAGTCAATCTTTACTTCAGCAGTTGCAGCTTCAATTTCAGCAGTTTCCGGCTTCAAACTAGGGCAGTCGATATCTTGCAAACCGTTCGTCGGATTGACTTCATTCCACCACCAAAAGTTGCGGCTTTCAAAGGAGGTTCAGATGAACCTATAGTGCAGTTCCAAAGAGGAGATCTTCTAGGCCACGCAAGTCAATCTTTACTTCAGCAGTTGCAGCTTCAATTTCAGCAGTTTCCGGCTTCACATGTGTGAGAGAGAGAGACCCATTTCAGCGCAGTAGAGAAGAGACTCATATCTGCGCGGTAGAGAGAGAGAGATGTGATGAGATGAGTGAGTCCAAATGAGGAAAAGTCCTCTTATATTTATAAACAACGTTGGTGGGTGAATAGATGCGACTGTTGGGCTTCTGAGCCTACATGAGTTGTAGATCGGCTTGATAATAATTCCATAATCAAAATAAATTCATATCTCCATGAATACTTATCGGAATTGGATGATCTTTATATCAATCCTACACCTCTCGACGAGAGGAATCTAATAAAAATATTATTAGCCATGAATAAGATGACAAACATGAAGTTTTGCCTTGTTGCCAATTTTAACAGTTCGTTTACTGCTCGCTTTTGGTTTTGTGAAACCTTCCTCTTTGCTTGCTTTTGCTTGGTTGTTTAGGTGATTGTTATTGAACCAGTCTTCACATTGTTTCGATTACTTCTCACTTCCCGGACACGGATCACAGTTGTTTGCGGTCAACCGGTTCTTTTCACATTCGTTTGTTATTATTTCTCAAAAGTTTGTTTAATGCACTTTGCCATCAACAAAAAAAATCTCTTTTGCTTGGTTAATGAGAACTAGAAGCTTTTCGTTTTGATTAATGATTAGTGGTCTTAAAGGAAAGATTGTGAATTTCCGTTAGATGCATTAGAGAAACTGTTTGTTGTTTTGTGATTATTTCATTTGTATGAAATCCTTCTAACTCTCTCGTAATTAGCATTCATCAAATGGAATGACATTTTTTGGCATATAGTTTGCATTTAGGCGATTTTGAGAGATTTCATACGGTAGGGCCTGAAAATCGAAACCTAATTCAAGATCAACCTAAAATGAACTGAATGAACTTAAAAACACATTGGAACATAACGCTCACTGTTTAGAGGTCTAGGCTAGAGACGTGCTCCAGCGTCGTTAAACCTACTCACTGTTGTTTCACATTACGGTTGGGTGATTCCTCCTTTTGTGACTCGATAGTGGTCTAGCATGGACTTGAGCTCCCACGTACCGTCGAGTATATAGGGGAGACCCCACTAGGTTATCATCCTTTATCCACAGGAAGCCGTGTCTGCCGCCTTACAAGCCGTAACGCACCGAACACAGCATTCGAGGAGATTGACTGTCGTACGGGAAGTCCTTGGTTTTCATATGACTGCCAAGGTGTATATGCAGTTTTACGGATTTGTTTGGTAAACCCTTTGCCTAGTCTCTCCAGAGTAGTCACTTTTGATCCTTTTCGGACTCCTTAAAAGAAAAGGCTCACTTGAGCAGTTTGTCACTTCAGGCTCACAAAACATTCGAAGGCGACTAGAGTCACCTTTTTGTCCTTTTCTCGACTCTTAAAACATGAAAAGGTCAAGTTGTGTCCTTGCGTCTTAAAATTTATTTGACCACATTCACATTTACTCGGTTAGATCTTGTTTGCATTAGCTTTAGTAGGCTTCTCTTCATTCTCGATGGCAACTTTTCCGGGGTTCACCAACCCAAGGATCCCCTCTGACGGGAACCCTGGTCATTTCGCTCCTTTTGGAAATGTTGGTGCTCCTTGTATGGCAACGTTGTCCCTCCCAGGGTTAACTGTTGGGTTGCCGGTTTGGTTGTTCTCAACCTCTTTGGTCCCTGCCGTCTCATCGTCTAGTCAATCCGTCCCTCCACCTAAACAACATCATGTTGATTCTAAGGTGGATCTCTCCCCTTCTATGCCTACTTCCACGTCCTCATCTTCTACTTTGCCTAGTGAAAGTCTAGATTCACGTAACCCGGTGGCTAAGAAGAAGAAGAAGAAGACGAAGAAGAAGAAGGCCCCCAAGGGAGAGGCTAGAAGTACAGCTCTTACTCCGAGTACACTTGAAGTCGGGCCACCTTCTGCTCCTCCGCGGAAGGTCAAATTTCCTTGTAGATTATGCAAGGGGGACCATCTTCTTCGCGATTGTCCTGGCATTCCCAGGGTACTAGAAGTATGGTCTCGTGATCCGACCCGCCCCTCATCGTCCACTGAGGCTCACGGCGATGTTCCCCTATCGACTCACAAAGGTAAGGAGAAAGGGAAGATTCGAATCCCCTGCAGACTTTGTGAAGGCAATCATCCCCTTCACCTTTGTCCACTCATGGATAAAGCCTCCATTGTCTTGGAAAGTCTTACAGCTCCTTCACCCCAACTTCCCGTTGGTTATCAACGTCTCTCTGTAGTCGCAGATCATTCCCCTGTTGTCAAAGAGATTGATTCACATTCTTCTCTTGTCCAGCCTCCTCTTCCCGAACCTGGCTGTCCCCAGCCTGTTCCACACCAACCATTGGTCGGAAAGAGTGTCGACTCGAGTTCACCACCCGTCGATCACTCTGTTTCGGACGAGCATCATGCCCATGTTCTTCTCGTCTCTTCAGATTCTCCTGAGTCCCGAAATGACTCTCCTAACCCAGCTGCTCCACAGGGTTCTCCTTCGGTTCCTTTAGCACGTGGGGCCAATCATATGATTCCCCCACCAAGTAGTCTGGTCGCTTCCTTTGATTGGAATCGCCTGATCGCCGGTCGCCTTCCATCCCATATGCCTTTCCAGATCACAGTACATGCCTGTGCTAAGGCAGTACCTGGCACTGTTTTGGATGAAGGGGCGTCTGTCAGTCTTATGTTGTACACTACTTAGCAAGCTTTAGGTTCCCCGTAGCTTGGGCCAGTCACTCAGAATCTGTTGGCCTTCGACGAAGAAGCCTGTCCATCTCTAGGAGTTCTCCCGAAGTTCCCTATTACTTTGGGAGGCAAAACCGTCTATATAGACCTCTTGGTTACCCAAGGTGTTTTAGACTTTAGTCTTCTCCTTGGTCACGACTATGTTTATGTTATGGGGGCCCTTGTGTCTTCGCTTTTCCATGTGGTTTGCTTTCCACACGATGGAAGAATTGTGACTATCGATCAATTGTCATTCGTTAGTCCCCCGATGCCTCCTGCGCAGTTGTCATCCCCTCCTAGTTTTTATCCACCAGTTGTATCTGCCCCACCGCAGATCAATTATGTGGCCACCTATCCCGTGCCTGTATCCAGTGATGACGCCGTCGTGCATAGTGTCCTGGGGGCATTAGGTCCTGACTTCCAAGATGTGGTCCTTCCACCGGGAGTGACACTCTTGGAAGCACCGACTTCCTGTTCATTATGATGCAGTTCGGTCGGAGCATAGTTCACTTTCCTATGTCAAGCTCCTTAAAAAATGAAATTGGGTTTGGTGGAGCATAGTTCCTTTCCGGTGTCAAGCTCCTTAAAAAATGAAACTAGGTTTGGTCAGAGCATAGTTCCTTTCCTATGTCAAGCTCCTTAAAAAATGAAACTAGGCTTGGTCGGAGCACAGTTCCTTGTCTTGTGTCAAGCTCGTTAAAAAATGAAACAAGGGTTATGAGGATAGTTCTTTTACTGTGTCAACCTCATTAAAAAATGAAACAACTCCTCCTTTTCCAAATCGAGTCTTTGATTAAGATCTCGTAAAATCCAAGTCGAGTCTTTCCAAGATCTCGAAAGTGAACCTTCATTCCATCCACTTTGTTGAATGCAATGAAGCTTGGGGGGCATGTACCTTGTTTTGTGTCATTATGCCTGGGGGATGCGAACTTATAACAAGCATAGATTTTCGTTTCAAGCTTGTGTAAACATGAAACTGAATCCAAGCAAAGTTCTCCATGGTTCAAGCTTGTGTAAAAATGAACCCATACCCGATTTACATCTCGTGATTGCCTTTTATCCGCTAAATTCTACTAGATGAGCCTTGGTTGTTTTCATTCCATCGCTACCATCTCTTTGGCCGATCATATGCTTTCACTTGGTTGTTTTTCCTTTCCTGAGGGACCGCAGTTATGAGTGGTTTTGTTAGCCAGCCTCTTGACCATTACATGTTTTGAGCAGTTCCAACATTGTCGGAACCAGTTGCTACCCTTTATACCACTCGTTCCTCTAGGACGAGTCGCCTTTAAGCTCTTTTCTGACTCGTAAAATATGAAAAGATTTCCGAGTATTTTTCCCTTTTTGACTCGTTAAATAGAATAAAAATGGAGGTCTGCTTTCAGCTCTTTTCCGACCGTTTAAAGGTGAAAAGATTGCCAAGTTATTCCTCTTGACTCGCTAAACATAAATAAGAGGCGGTCGTCTTTAAACTCTTTTCCAACTGTGTAAAAAACAAAAAGATTATTGGGTCTTTGTCGTTTCAGGCTCGTTAATGGTTACGAAATGACGTGATATCGATCGCTTTTTTACTTTTTCAGGTTGATGTCACTACATATGAAAAGTACTCCTCGATCGTAATGATCGGGCAGTTCTTTCGGGGATTGTTTTATACTTTTTCGGGCCCGAGAGACACAACTTTACGAAAAAGGACACCCATGGAGTTTTCTTTTATATTGTCTTTTCAAACTCTCTAAATATGAAAAGACACCTAGTTCTTCCTTTGTCAAGCTCGTTAAAACCTGATGACATCGGATCCCGTCGGAATGACGCCTCACAAGCATATGTTATCCCCGTCAAGCTTGTTAAAAATAATTGGGGTACTCACCAGAAATGGTGGGGAAAATGAACCCATAATTATTGTCGTGTCGGCAATATGTCGCTCTTGAACACGACACTTGTCTGCTTTCGTGTCTGGGTGGGAACATCTCATCTTGTTTTACACTGGCCTCCGTGGGTTTGGGTTATCCTGTTTGACTTTTCATCTGCTCATTGCCTTGTCACCATGACCCTTGATCATTTGAATATCAATACTGCCAAGTCC
Source organism: Pinus tabuliformis (assembly GCA_031772625.1). NCBI lineage: Eukaryota > Viridiplantae > Streptophyta > Pinopsida > Pinales > Pinaceae > Pinus > Pinus tabuliformis. Next base: position 2,042,784,294 of record CM062816.1, read on the forward strand.
ACCGTCGTGCCGCCGATATGTTCAAGAGAAGTTGACCTCTGCAAGAATACTCAACCTCCCTCTGATACCTCACACAAAATATCTTATCCTTCTCTGTCTCGTGTCGATGATGTGGGAAACATTATGGCCCACCTTCGATCAAGGTCACTTCCTGTCGACTTCAGCTCATTATCCAGGAAGTTGACCTAGGGACTCCCTTCAGGTGCCTTAGAGCCTGCATGCCTCAATGGCAGGTTCTTCGTGTTCGACACGAGGTTTTCATCATTGGCCTCTGATCGGATGATTCTGTGGGTGTTCGACGCCAGCTCATTGTTTCACATGTCGTGGATTGTACCTATAGTACCTTGAGGACCATTGTCATTATTGGTGGTACCTCTCGCATCTGTTAACGGTTTTCAGCATTGACTGGTAATCAGACGATGTTCTTGCATGTTCGACTTCAACTCCTATATTCACATGCTTGGACTTGTACTTTGTTCGGGTCGAGATGGAGCGCAAGACCCTGGGTTTTGTCTATTGAAATCCAGGCTGCGATTTTGTGGATTATTATGATCATTACATGACTCATTGATGGATGGTTGCGCCCATACCTGAGTCTTCATGGATGGCTGCGACCATACCTTTACTATCATCACGGTCTCATTAGCTGGGTGGCTGCGTCCATACCACAGACCTCTTTCATATGTCTTTTGGATGGTTGCACCCATGCCTAGACTACATGTAATTGATTATCAGAGATATCAGTTGTACATACGTGCAGGTTCTTCCTGGTGGTGTTCCAGTTCAGCCAGTTTCGTAAAGCATTTCACCCCTCCCACTCTCTCGGGCTTCATGCTTTAGGGGGCATCTGTTACACAGTAATTTGTCACTGTCTCCCTGTCAGTCTTTCTACTGTGTCATGAGTCCAATTCATCCATGCTCATGCTCTCTAATGTTGCCAAATGACCCACTTTGCCAAAGTTTTTGCTATCATCGCGATTATTGTCAAGATAAACGCGTTGATGGGTGCTCCATAACAGACGGAATGCGTTGCCAACGCGGAAGTACACGTGTTTCCCGCGCTGGTCGAACTTCATGAGACAGCGCGTCTGTTATTCATATATGATCGCGCTGACATGACCTTCTTTTTTATTCAGCTGTGATGTCAGCACTCCAGTGCAGTTATGGACCCGCGCTGATCCAGATTGGGCGAGTTTGTTCTAACAGCCGGCCTTCCAGATGACTCCACACCTGGTTGTTGGCCTTTTAAATGTCGCCCTCCTTTCTTTGGCATGTCTGTTTCATCATTTGAGCCACCTTCCTTGGAGATAAGCTCATCCTCCCACCATTCATGGAGACTCCTTCTCCTATTTAAGCCTCTACCATTGCCATGAGCAGCTAGTTTGGAATTCATAGTGCTTGGAGTGTTGCTGCTAGTGTGTGAGTTTGATAGGTAGCTGGTGTGACAAGTGTGGGATTGCTAGGGAGCTTAAGGAAGGTTGTGAAGTGTTTATTTCTTGTGTAAACTTGTGTGAGAGAGAGCTTTTGTCTTGGGAGATCTACCTCCAAGGGTGAATGCTTAAGAGACTTTCTGGCTGGACCCTCTTGAGAAGGATTTGACGTCGGAACTTTGGTTGTATTCTTCTTTGTTTATTAATAATAGACGACTATCATTATGGTTCCACTCTTATTGTCTTTATTATGGTGTTTGAGTTATATCCTTTCTGACTGATATATAGTTACATCTACTGGATTTTATGCTTGTGTGTTATAGACATTTTTGTGCCTTACAGCATAGAGCATGAAATGTCAATAATCTGAGGGATCCAAAGTCCCTAAACATGTTGTTCTTACCCTTAGAGGAACAAGGTCAGCAAACCACAGCACTACAAATCAGTTCTCCACTGAAAAACACTCAAAAACAGGTCAGTTTTGGATCATTGCAGCTGCTCCACTAGGCATCTGCGCTGCATAGCAGGTACAACAAAGGCTACCTGCGTTGCATAGCAAGTAGAACAAAGGCTACCTGCGTTGGGCGTACTTGGACATGTGGAGGAATCTTTTCTCAATGTGCCAGTGCCCAGGAAGCTTCTAAAATGACACTTGGATCAGAAGATTCGCCTAATGATGAGTTAAGAGGTTCTAAGACTCCAAGTGGAAGGCTGAAACTCTGAGTGAAGGACTGAAGAACAACTAGAGTTGAAGAGGACAACAAGTCACACATCGAGCTGACTTATCTTCACTCCAAAACTCTATATAAGGATCTCATCCCATGGGATCTGGAGGCCGGAATTTTGTGCAGAGAATTGTTGTTGGTTTACAGTTGAGAGTATTGGGTGATTGCTTGAGGGAGGTGAAGAAGAGATTTCTCTCCGTCGGGAAGGTGATGCTGGATTGGACCTCTCATGGTTGTATCACCGCCTGAACCTTACTTCCATATATTAATAAAGCATTTGAGGTTCTTCTATTCGCATGTGTTTCAATAGTGTATTGTCTTACTTGCGTCTTTGATTTATGCTAATCCTTGAATCAGTTATGCATGCATGCCTCTTGTAGTTTCCTTTCTTTGTCTTGTTTGCAGGATCTCGTGTAGCTGGGCCCGTGAAAAGACTTGGAGCTGGGAGCAAGCGGCAATCAAAGGAGATTGGATCGACCATTTGCGCAAGACATCGGTAAGTGGATCTCTTCCTTTTATCTCTTGCATGTCATAAAGAAGAAATTTTAGATAGCTTTGCTTTCAGCTGTTGCTAAGGAACTGTCACCCTTAGAGTGGGTTAGGGTGATTCCGAGTTGGATACTTTCCCCCACAACAGACTGGCGACTCCACTGGGGATCGTGTCTTGTTGGTAGCTTGTGTATTCTTTCTATTTATCTCTTGAACAAAGGGAGTACCGAATCGAACTGCATTCGAATCCTCTGAATGCAAAGTAGAGGGCAGCTACTCTAGCCCAGTGCTGGGCATGTTCATGATTTAAAAAGCTGATCCACAAGGACTCTTTTTAGCTCTTTGTGATAGTGTTCATCTTCCTTAATCATCCTCTAGTGTATACTTGTCTGATAGCTTCTGATTTGGCCAAAAACCGCTCATTTTTTAGCAAACTGTGACCCGGAATCTGAGAGAGACATGACTTGTCTCATCAGTGCAGCTGCAACAAAGGCTACCTGCACTGCAACGCAGGTCCCGAAGGGGCTACCTGCGCTGCATCTCAGATTGACAGTGCAGCACCTGCGCTGATCCAGTTTTGCCTTGTGCAATTTGGATTCTCCACTGTCTATTGCCCAGTTTTCAGTATTGTTTTTGCAGCCTGTTGTCAACCTGTATACCCAGCTGAAACTACCTTTCTTTTCCCTCATTCCGCCTCAGTTGTATGAAGAAACCGTGATTGTTCTTATTGTATTTCTTGCTTTCATTCACAGTTTCCCATAGCGAAAGTGAACTAGTCTTGCTGTGACCTCTTGGATCTAGACCTGTGAGAAAGTGTCGTTGTGATTCTAAGAGCTAGTTTATTGTTGTTCATAGCTACTTGAGCATTTGCTTTCGTTATATGGTTCGAATTTCAGTATTTCTTGTGTAGAAACGAGTAAATCTTAAGGTGTTCTTTTGATTATTGGACAAATACTTGTTTGCTTTCGCTTGAAATTGAATTCGAAATCGTACAACAGCTTTCTTTTTGTAATACACCAGACATTAAGAGAGAAGAAAAGAAATACTTGCATTGTGCATGTGCATTTTGACAGTTTGCATGTCGATTTAGGAAAAGTGCATCAGTGTGTGCTCTATGATCTGTTTGAAAAGATGATGTCTTTCTTTTCCTTCAGTAGTTAAGGTTTTCATAAGTTGAAAGAATTGAAAAAAGCTTGCTTATCATTCTTAGACTGCATTTAGGAGTTGTCTCATACATCACGTGGTGATCCATAAAGGCAAACTGCTAAGCAAGATCAACCTAAAAAGAACTGAATTTATCTAACAACGCTTTGAAACATAACGAAACACAGTAGAGGTCTAGGTAGAGACGTGAACCGGCGTCGTTAAACATAGTGACTGTTGATCTCTACGAAGGTGGGTGATTCCTCCTGAGGGACGATAGCACTAATACAGACTTGTGCCCCCGCGTACCGTCGCGTATATTGAGGGACCCCTATAGGAACAAAGCCTTTATCCATAGGAAGCCGTGTCGGCCGCCCTACTGATCGCGATGCAGTGAACACAGCATTCACGAAGATCGACCACTCGTACCGTAAAATGTATTCTGTGGTTTCGCGAAAGGTTTGGCACACCCTTGCCTAGAACTCCAGAGTAGTTTCTTTTGGCCTTTTTCAAACTCTATAACTGAAAAAGTCCATCCGAGCATTTGTCACTTCGGGCTCGTTAATACATCGAAGGAGACTAGAGTCATCTTTAGCTTTTTCTCGACTCTTAAAAAGTGAAAAAGCAAGTTGTGTCTAAAGCGTCGTCATATAAAATTCATCTTAAACGGAACATAATTACCCTTGATTCCTACGTTGATCTTTAAAGTTGAGAACATGGAACACACCAACCAAGGGATCCCACAGGGGGGGACCCCTAGCCCTTTCTCCTCTTGGGGAGAAGTTGGTGCGCCCCACATGGCCACATTGTCGCTTCCAGGACTGACAATTGGCCTGCCAGTTTGGCTATTCTCAACCGCTGTAGTTCAGACCACCACGGTTCCTGAACAGTCGAGTCAACAGTTAGACCAGTCTAGAACTACCCTCCAGCCTTCCACTTCTTATGAGCCTTCCTCCGATCCTTCTTCTTCGAAAGGTCAAGCCGCCAAAAGCGCGGCTCCCATAGAAAAGAAGAAGGAAAAGAAGAAGAAAGAAAAGAAGCAGAAGGAGCCAAAGGCGCCTGGGGGCAAGCAGAAGGTATCTAACGAAAACCCACACACAGCACGGACCGGGCCCAAGTCGCCATGTGTCATATGTAGAGGGAACCACTTCCACAGTGATTGTCCCAGTATTCCCCGGATACTAAGGGACTGGTCCCCTCGCTTGCACAGTTCGGAAGCGTCAACCTCTGACAGTCAGGTTGAATGCTTACCGTCGACCAACGAAAGTGAAGGTCGCAGACGACGAAGAGGGATGAGATTCCCTTGCGAACTGTGTGAAGGCGATCACACCCTTCGCCGTTGTCCCTTTTTAGACGAGGCAAAGAGAGTTTTGGAAGATCAACCGGTGGCACCGGTGCTACTTCCTCCTGGATATCAAAAACTCGCGCCAGGTCCTTCGTTGGTCGAAAATACAGCGGTCTTGCTCAGAGGGCTAGCTGAAGTGTCAGTCACTAAAAGTGAACCTACTGAATCCGGACCGGACGGAAGTCCAAAGGTCGAAACGGCAGTTGACCTGGTTCTCCCTTCAGAAGTTTCATCTTCAAATACCACAGTCACTGGGGATTCATCTTCAGTTGACACCCCTACCGAAGAGAATAAGGATGACACCGTCCATATTCTTTTCATCAACACCGATTCTGATGAACATCAGGGCAATGTGCCCACTCCTTTATCGCAGGAAGGAGCTTCATCAGGATCATATCCGGCCGTATATTCGGTCCCACCACCAAGCAACCTGGTTGTGTCCTTTGATTGGAACCAACTAGGCAGACCCCGGTTACCAGCCAATATACCATTTAGAATTATAGTCCAAATATACAAAATGGTGATGGCTGGAACTATCATTGATGAAAGGGCGTCTCTGAGTATCCTGTCCTCTATTGCTTGGAAAGCACTGGGTTGCCCGGCGCTTTTGCCCGAGACAAGGCGTCTGTCGAGTTTTGACAGAGGAACCAGTCGACCATTAGGGATTCTACCTAATGTGCCTATTACACTGAAAGGGAAGGCTGTCAAGATGAATTTGATGGTCGTCCAAGGACCCTTGGATTATAACCTACTCCTTGGACGAGACTACATATATTGCATGGAAGCAATAGTCTCCTCACTCTTTCGAATAATGTGTTTTCCATACGAAGGAAGAATGGTCAAGCTCGTAGACCAACTTTCACTTCCGGGATCACACATCGCAAGTAGTCACATACCTATCCTCAATGGTCTTTTCGATCAAGAAAGGTCTCTTCCCCCGGTTCTTCTTCCTGATGAATGCGAGTGATTCGGGAAAGGAACGCAGGAGCCCAGGGGGCATGCATCCTGGTCTGCTCTGGAGGCAGAAAAAACCTTAGGTGTAAAGTAGAATTTCCGCGGAAGAATATGACTAGTTCATACCCCGTCCCCCTCCTTCATCTTTGTGAATCTTCCTCTGAGCCATCTTCGTGGAGAAGAAGGACAAGAAGACAAAGAGAGAGTTGGACTCTCAGAAGGGGCTGTTAGGGATGGGGTTGTTCTGGAAGAGGATTCTTCTGTCAAGGTTACTTGTTTGACAAAGGTCATTCACCTTTGTCTAAATAGGTAGGCTCTACCAAAGAAGGGGATCCATTTGTGGCAGCAAGTAGGTACCGGCTTTGGGTAAAAGGCCAGCCTCACCCATTAAAACAAATGTTTTAAAGGATAAGTAGGGGCAACCCCAAAGATAGAGACGTTGTTGTTGCCACAGATTGTAACCATCTTTGTGTACCCTAATGATAGACATCGCCGAAGAAAGAGTTTCATTTGCGGCAGCAAATAAAACCATTCTTTGGGTAACCAGAAAGAGGTAGGCCTCTCCCGGTAAAACGAATGTTTTACCTGCAAATTGAGGGGTAACCTTGAAATTCGACTTACACCTGGGGGCATGCAAACCTCTTGGAATGCAAGCGCGGGCGGCTTTTTAGTTTTAGGTAGGACTAACCCCTCTAACCCGTAGGATGGGTCGATACCCAGCTTGCATGAAGAGAGGATATGGAGCAAAGCGTAGGGAGATGAAGCTCCTTAAAAAATAGGAATCTTCCATGAGACCTTACTACTGGTAAAAACGAGCAGTTTTGGCAAAGTTCATGCTCGTTAAAAAATAAACGCAAGATCCGAGCAGTTTTAATGCGGAAGTTCATGCTCGTTAAAAAATAAATGTTAAGCATGTGAGCAAGCTTCCCCCAGAGTTCAAGCTCACTGGAAAAAATGAACCGGTAAATAACCATTTTGAGACCTTAGAAATCATCAGCCATAAAAGCCTTGGTCGTGTTTGTGCACCATCACCTCCACTCTGCAGTTGGCCGATCATTCACATCCACTTGATTGTTTACCTGTTTTGAGGAGCAGCTGCGAAGAGTGATCTCACTTAGCCATCCTTGTAACACTGCCGTGATTGGAAAATTCCAAACTGTACCTGGAATCTGCTGCTATCCCTGTTTATCACTCGTTCCTCAAAACACGAGTCTTCTTTGAGCTCTTTTCAATGACTCGTAAAATATGAAAAGTTTGCCGAGTTTTGGCCTTCCAGCTCGTTAAAAGGACCGGAAGAGCTATCCCTCCTCTAGATTTTAATCTTTTTGGACCTGAGGGATTATTGCACAAAAAGATCGAGCGCTTGTCTAGTTCAGCTCGATAAAGATATCGAACATTCATCCCTTCTGTATTGTTTTATACTTTTTCGGACTTAAGGGATTAGATGACGAAAAAGGACCCCTGGAGTCTACTTTATGTACCCTTTTCAGACTCTCTAAAAATGAAAAGGACCGAGTTGTCGTTGTCGCTGGGCTCGTTAAAAATATTAGATAGCGACAAACTTGTCTTTAGACGAGAACGAGTTTCCCTATCGCTAAGCTCATTAAAAACATAGCGATGGGCTTGCCCGAAGGGCAGGTTATAGATCAAGCATATGTTATCCTCCTCAAGCTTGACAAAAATAAAGAGGTACTGGTCAGAAATGACTGGGGAAAAATTGGGAAGAACCTCAAAGCTTAATGGTAGCAGGTCGCTCTTGAACATGACACTTTTGCCTCCGTAAATATCGGGTTGGGTTATTATCATTCACCGGTCCCTTCACCATGGTCTCGCCATACCATCCATACATGGGGTAATGCTACCGATCCATCACATCAGTGTCGCTATATGTTCAAGAGATGTCATTCAGAAAGTGTCAACCGGGTCCCATCCACTACCATACATCATCTTTCATCCTTCCATGACCGCCACCCTGAATCATATTTCACAGATCGTTTTCACCATCATCACTAGCTCCGTTCCGTGTCACTGATGTGGGATTCATTAAGGCCCTCCTTTGACGGATCGCTTCTTGTCGACATCAGCTCATTATCCAAGAAGTTGATCTAGGAACACCCCCTCAGTACTTTGAAGCTTGCATGCCTCAATGGCAAGTTTCTCACTCCCGGCGATAGGTATACATTAATGACCTTCGACCAGGAGACTTTGCGTGGTGTTCGACGTCAGATCCTATATTCACGCCACGTGAATTGTGCTGCAGTACCTTGAGGGTCATCATCATTATCGGTGATTCCTCTCGCGCTTGTTAACAGTTTACATTATTGACTGGTAATCAAGCGATGTCTTTCCATGTTCGACTTCAAGAAATTCTCACATGGATCGACTTGTACTAAAGTGAAGATCGGACAAGTTGAAGACCCCGGATCTAGTTTCATCCATCCGGGCTGCGATATATATTCAGGAGATAAAAACATAGACATGTGCAGCAGATGATCATCCTACTGAAAGGATGATAATTAAAAAGCAGAGAATTATCAGTCTGTTATCAGACGATCGTCTGTTTATGTACAGCAAATGTATTTATAAAGCTGAGCATGGGAAATGCCCGCATCAGCTAGATCATGAAAAGAAAGTATGAAAAATAACGTATTGTATTGTATTTTGTTACAGGTCACCTCCCGGCGATTGAATGAACTTCGGATCCTCCTAATAAAGCATTTCACCCGATAAACGACCTCATACTTTAGGGGGCAACTGTTATAGACATTTTTGTGCCTTACAGCATAGAGCATGAAATGTCAATAATCTGAGGGATCCAAAGTCCCTAAACATGTTGTTCTTACCCTTAGAGGAACAAGGTCAACAAACCACAGCACTACAAATCAGTTCTCCACTGAAAAACACTCAAAAACAGGTCAGTTTTGGATCATTGCAGCTGCTCCACTAGGCATCTGCGCTGCATAGCAGGTACAACAAAGGCTACCTGCGTTGCATAGCAAGTAGAACAAAGGCTACCTGCGTTGGGCGTACTTGGACATGTGGAGGAATCTTTTCTCAATGTGCCAGTGCCCAGGAAGCTTCTAAAATGACACTTGGATCAGAAGATTCGCCTAATGATGAGTTAAGAGGTTCTAAGACTCCAAGTGGAAGGCAGAAACTCTGAGTGAAGGACTGAAGAACAACTGGAGTTGAAGAGGACAACAAGTCACACATCGAGCTGACTTATCTTCACTCCAAAACTCTATATAAGGATCTCATCCCATGGGATCTGGAGGCCGGAATTTTGTGCAGAGAATTGCTGTTGGTTTACAGTTGAGAGTATTGGGTGATTGCTTGAGGGAGGTGAAGAAGAGATTTCTCTCCGTCGGGAAGGTGATGCTGGATTGGACCTCTCATGGTTGTATCACCGCCTGAACCTTACTTCCATATATTAATAAAGCATTTGAGGTTCTTCTATTCGCATGTGTTTCTATAGTGTATTGTCTTACTTGCGTCTTTGATTTATGCTAATCCTTGAATCAGTTATGCATGCATGCCTCTTGTAGTTTCCTTTCTTTGTCTTGTTTGCAGGATCTCGTGTAGTTGGGCCCGTGAAAAGACTTGGAGCTGGGAGCAAGCGACAATCAAAGGAGATTGGATCGACCATTTGCGCAAGACATCGGTAAGTGGATCTCTTCCTTTTATCTCTTGCATGTCATAAAGAAGAAACTTTAGATAGCTTTGCTTTCAGCTGTTGCTAAGGAACTGTCACCCTTAGAGTGGGTTAGGGTCATTCCGAGTTGGATACTTTCCCCCACAACATTGTGTTTGTATCGTTCTTTGCATGTGCAGGTGTCTGCGCATGAGGATCGCGAGGATTGTGACCAACCGGGGCAAAAGAACGGGAGCATCAACTCTTCCACAAGTACTAGCGTTGGAATCCAGGTAGGCCTTCATCATTGGTCTTTTATGTGTAATTAGGAACCTGCGTGTTAGCGTTGTTTGATTGTTGCTAGACCCTATTGGGACTAGTAGGGATCGCCTCTGTCCGCAGACGGGATTTACCTCCACAACAATTTGGCGACCATACTGGGGATTAGTTCTCTATTTTTGGATTTCCTGGTTCAGTCTGGGAGGTTCCTTGATTGTTTAAAGAGTGCTTTCCTTGGTTTGGGAGTTTTTGGCTTGATTGTGCCTGTTTTTTAGCTTCAGCGCGGTTTATAATAAAACAGTCGCACTGCCATCGCATAGCTGTTTCTTTGACTTCTTGATCATCGCGTTTATACACTGAACAGTTACGACGGTTCTGAAAATCGAACCAGCGCGATTAAGCCGTGTACTTCCGCGCTGACAGCGCTTTGTTGCTACGCGTGGTTACTGATCAGCGCATTGTTGTTGTGTATTGCCTGCGCTGATACCTGTAGAATTGAATTTCTTCAATTCTGCCTCCTGAGCCTATTGGTTTTGCTATCCCCTGCTGTTTTCACTTGGTTTATGACTTGATTTTCATTGTCTGAAGATTGAAGCACTTTCTTGTGAAGGCTTGTTGAGCGAATCTTGTTTTTTGTGTCTTGTGACCTAGTTTTTTCATTCCAATTTCTTTGGATCAGCTTTGCTTGGTTACTCGCTTACAAAGGTTCGTTTACTGCTCGCTTTTGGTTTTGTGAAACCTTCCTCTTTGCTTGCTTTTTCTAGGTTGTTTAGGTGAATGTTATTGAACCAGTTTTCACATTGTTTCGATTACTTCTCACTACCTGGACACGGATCACAGTTGTTTGGGGTCAACCGGTTCTTTTCACATTCGTTTGTTATTATTTCTCAAAAGTTTGTTTAATGCACTTTGCCATCAACAAAAAAAATCTCTTTTGCTTTGTTAATGAGAACTAGAAGCTTTTCGTTTTGATTAATGATTAGTGGTCTTAAAGGAAAGATTGTGAATTTCCATTAGCTGCATTAGTGAAACTGTTTGTTGTTTTGTGATCATTTCGTTTGTATGAAAGCCTTCTAACTCTCTCGTAATTAGCATTCATCAAATGGAATGACATTTTTTGGCATTTAGTTTGCATTTAGGCGATTTTGAGAGATTTCATATGGTAGGGCCTGAAAATCGAAACCTAATTCAAGATCAACCTAAAATGAACTGAATGAACTTAAAAACACATTGGAACATAATGCTCACTGTTTAGAGGTCTAGGCTAGAGACGTGCTCCGACGTCGTTAAACCTAGTCACTGTTGTTTCACATTACGGTTGGGTGATTCCTCCTTTTGTGACTCAATAGTGGTCTAGCACGAATTTGAGCTCCCACGTACCGTCGAGTATATAGGGGAGACCCCACTAGGTTATCATCCTTTATCCATAGGAAGCCGTGTCTGCCGCCTTACAAGCTGTAACGCACCGAACACAGCATTCGGGAAGATTGACTGTCGTACGGGAAGTCCTTGGTTTTCATATGACTGCCAAGGTGTAAATGCAGTTTTACGGATTTGTTTGGTAAACCCTTTGCCTAGTCTCTCCAGAGTAGTCACTTTTGCTCCTTTCTCCTTAAAAGAAAAGGCTCACTTGAGCAGTTTGTCACTTCCGGCTCACAAAACATTCGAAGGCGACTAGAGTCACCTTTTTGTCCTTTTCTCGACTCTTAAAACATGAAAAGGTCAAGTTGTGTCCTTGCGTCTTAAAATTTATTCGACCACATTCACATTTACCCGGTTAGATCTTATTTGCATTAGCTTGAGTAGGCTTCTCTTCGTTCTCGATGGCAACCTTTCCAGGGTTCACCAACCCAAGGATCCCCTCTGACGGGAACCCTGGTCATTTCGCTCCTTTTGGAAATGTTGGTGCTCCTTGTATGGCAACGTTGTCCCTCCCAAGGTTAACTGTTGGGTTGCCGGTTTGGTTGTTCTCAACCTCTTTGGTCCCTGTCGTCTCATCGTCTAGTCAATCTGTCCCTCCACCTGAACAACATCATGTTGATTCTAAGGTGGATCTCTCCCCTTCTATGCCTACTTCCACGTCCTCATCTTCTACTTTGCCTGGTGAAAGTCTAGATACGCGTAACCCGGTGGCTAAGAAGAAGAAGAAGAAGGACCCCAAGGGAGAGGCTAGAAGTACAGGTCTTACTCCGAGTACACCTGAAGTCGGGCCACCTTCTGCTCCTTTGCGGAAGGTCAAATTTCCTTGTAGATTATGCAAAGGGGACCATCTTCTTCGCGATTGTCCTGGCATTCCCAGGGTACTAGAAGTATGGTCTCGTGATCCGGCCCACCCCTCATCGTCCACTGAGGCTCACGGCGATGTTTCCCTATCGACTCACAAAGGTAAGGAGAAAGGGAAGATTCAGATCCCCTGCAGACTTTTTGAAGGCAATCATCCCCTTCACCTTTGTCCACTCATGGATAAAGCCTCCGTTGTCTTGGAAAGTCTTACACCTCCTTCACCCCAACTTCCCGTTGGTTATCAACGTCTCTCTGCAGCCACAGATCGTTCCCCTATTGTCAAAGAGATTGATTCACATTCTTCTCTTGTCCAGCCTCCTCTTCCCGAACCTGGCTTTCCCCAGTCTGTTCCACACCAACCATTGGTCCGAAAGAGTGTCGACTCGAGTTCACCGCTCGTCGATTACTCTGTTTCGGATGAGCATCACGCCCATGTTCTTCTCGTCTCTTCAGATTCTCCTGAGTCCCGAAAGGACTCTCCTAACCCAGCTGCTCCCGAGGGTTCTCCTTCAGTTCCTTTAGCACGTGGGGCCAATCATATGATTCCCCCACCAAGTAGTCTGGTCGCTTCCTTTGATTGGAATCGCCTGATCGCCGGTCACCTTCCATCCCATATGCCTTTCCAGATCACAGTACATGCCTGTGCTAAGGCAGTACCTGGCACTGTTTTGGATGAAGGGGCGTCTGTCAGTCTTATGCAATACACTACTTGGCAATCTTTAGGTTCCCCGCAGCTTGGGCCAGTCACTCAGAATCTGTTGGCCTTCGATGGAGGAGCCTGTCCATCTCTAGGAGTTCTCCCGAAGTTCCCTATTACTTTGGGAGGCAAAACCGTCTATATAGACGTCTTGGTTACCCAAGGTGTTTTAGACTTTAGTCTTCTCCTTGGTCGCGACTATGTTTATGCTATGGGGGCCCTTGTCTCTTCGCTTTTCCGTGTGGTTTGCTTTCCACACGATGGAAGAATTGTGACTATCGATCAATTGTCATTCGTTAGTCCCCGATGCCTCCTGCGCAGTTGTCATCCCCTCCTAGTTTTTATCCACCAGTTGTATCTGCCCCACCGCAGATCAACTACGTGGCCACCTATCCCGTGCCTATATCCAGTGATGACGCCGTCGTGCATAGTGTCCTGGGGGCATTAGGTCCTGACTTCCAAGATGTGGTCCTTCCACCGGGAGTGACACTCTTGGAAGCACCGACTTCCTGTTCATTATGATGCAGTTCGGTCGGAGCATAGTTCACTTTCCTATGTCAAGCTCCTTAAAAAATGAAATTGGGTTTGGTGGAGCATAGTTCCTTTCCGGTGTCAAGCTCCTTAAAAAATGAAACTAGGTTTGGTCGGAGCATAGTTCCTTTCCTATGTCAAGCTCCTTAAAAAATGAAACTAGGCTTGGTTGGAGCATAGTTCCTTGTCTTGTGTCAAGCTCGTTAAAAAATGAAACAAAGGTTATGAGGATAGTTATTTTACTATGTCAACCTCATTAAAAAATGAAACAACTCCTCCTTTTCCAAATCGAGTCTTTGATTAAGATCTCGTAAAATCCAAGTCGAGTCTTTCCAAGATCTCGAAAGTGAACCTTCATTCCATCCACTTTGTTGAATGCAATGAAGCTTGGGGGGCATGTACCTTGTTTTGCGTCATTATGCCTGGGGGCATGCGAACTTATAACAAGCATAGTTTTTCATTTCAAGCTTATGTAAACATGAAACTGAATCCAAGCAAAGTTCTCCATGGTTTAAGCTTGTGTAAAAATGAACATATACCCGATTTACATCTCGTGATTGCCTTTTATCTGTTAAATTCTACTAGATGAGCCTTGGTTCTTTTCATTCCATCGCCACCATCTCTTTGGCCGATCATATGCTTTCACTTGGTTGTTTTTCCTTTCCTGAGGGACCACAGTTATGAGTGGTTTTGTTAGCCAGCCTCTTGACCATTACATGTTTTGAGCAGTTCCACCATTGTCGGAACCAGTTGCTACCCTTTATACCACTCGTTCCTCTAGGACGAGTCGCCTTTAAGCTCTTTTCTGACTCGTAAAATATGAAAAGATTGCCGAGTATTTTTCCCTTTTTGACTCGTTAAATAGACTAAAAATTGAGGTCTGCTTTCAGCTCTTTTCCGACTGTTTAAAGATGAAAAGATTGCCGAGTTATTCCTCTTGACTCGCTAAACGTAAATAAGAGGCGGTCGTCTTTAAACTCTTTTCCGACTGTGTAAAAAACAAAAATATTATCGGGTCTTTGTCGTTTCAGGCTCGTTAATGGTTATGAAATGACGTGATATCAATTGATTTTTTACTTTTTCAGGTCGATGTCACTACATATGAAAAGTACTCCTCGATCGTAATGATCGGGCGGTTCTTTCGAGCATTGTTTTATACTTTTTCGGGCCCGAGAGACACAACTTTACGAAAAAGGACACCCCTGGAGTTTTCTTTTCTGCTCTCTTTTCAAACTCTCTAAATATGAAAAGACGTCGAGTTCTTCCTTTGTCAGGCTCGTTAAAACCTGATGACATCGGATCCCGTCGAAATGACGCCTCACAAGCATATGCTATCCCCGTCAAGCTTGTTAAAAATAATTGGGGTACTCGCCAGAAATGGTGGGGAAAATGGACCCATAATTATTGTCATGTCGGTAGTATGTCGCTCTTGAACACGACACTTGTCTGCTTTCGTGTCTGGGTGGGAACCTCTCATCTTGTTTTACACTGGCCTCCTTGGGTTGGGTTATCCTGTTTGACTTTTCATCTGCTCATTGCCTTGTCACCATGACCCTTGATCATTTGAATATCAATACTACCAAGTCCACCGTCGTGCCATAGATATGTTCAGGAGAAGTTGACCTCTGTTAGAATACTCAACCTCCCTCTGATAGCTCACACAAAATATCTTATCCTTCTCTGTCTCGTGTCGATGACGTGGGAAACATTATGGCCCACCTTCGATCAAGGTCACTTTCTGTCGACTTCAGCTCATTATCCAGCAAGTTGACCTAGGGACTCCCTTCAGGTGCCTTAGAGCCTGCATGCCTCAATGGCGGGTTCTTCATGTTCAACGCGAGGTTTTCATCATTGGCCTCTGATCGGATGATTCTGCGGGTGTTCGACGCCAGCTCATTGTTTCACATGCCGTGGATTGTACCTATAGTACCTTGAGGACCATTGTCATTATTGGTGGTACCTCTCGCGTCTGTTAACAGTTTTCAGCATTGACTGGTAATCAGACGATGTTCTTGCATGTTCGACTTCAACTCCTATATTCACATGCTTGGACTTGTACTTTGTTCGGGTCGAGATGGAGCACAAGACCCTGGGTTTTGTCTATTGAAATCCAGGCTGCGATTTTGTGGATTATTATTATCATTACATGACTCATTGATGGATGGTTGCACCCATACCCGAGTCTTCATGGATGGCTGCGACCATACCTTTACTATCATCACAGTCTCATTAGCTGGGTGGCTGCGTCCATACCATAGACCTCTTTCATATGTCTTTTGGATGGCTGTGCCCATGCCTAGACTACATGTAATTGATTATCAGAGATATCAGTTGTACATACGTGCAGGTTTTTCCTAGTGGTGTTCCAATTCAGCCAGTTTCGTAAAGCATTTCACCCCTCCCACTCTCTCGGGCTTCATGCTTTAGGGGGCATCTGTTACACAGTAATTTGTCACTGTCTCCCTGTCAGTCTTTCTACTATGTCATGAGTCCAATTCATCCATGCTCATGCTCTCTAATGTTGCCAAATGACCCACTTTGCCAAAGTTTTTGCTATCATCGCGATTGCTGTCAAGATAAATGCGCTGATGGGCGCTCCATAACAGACGGAATCCGCTGCCAGCGCAGAAGTACACGTGTTTCCCGCGCTGGTCGAATTTCATGAGACAGCGCGTCTGTTATTCATATCTGATCGCACTGACATGACCTTCTTTGTTATTCAGCTGCTATGTCAGCACTCCAGTGCAGTTATGGACCCGCGCTGATCCAGTTTGGGCGAGTTTGTTCTAACAGTCGGCCTTCCAGATGACTCCAGACCTGGTTGTTGGCCTTGTAAATGTCGCCCTCCTTTCTCTGGCATGTCTGTTTCATCATTTGAGCCACCTTCCTTGGAGATAAGCTCATCCTCCCACCATTCATGGAGACTCCTTCTCCTATTTAAGCCTCTACCATTGCCATGAGCAGCTAGTTTGGAATTCATAGTGCTTGGAGTGTTGCTACTAGTGTGTGAGTTTGATAGGTAGCTGGTGTGACAAGTGTGGAATTGCTAGGGAGCTTAAGGAAGGTTGTGAAGTGTTTCTTTCTTGTGTAAACTTGTGTGAGAGAGAGCTTTTGTCTTGGGAGATCTACCTCCAAGGGTGAATGCTTAAGAGACTTGCTGGCTGGACCCTCTTGAGAAGGATTTGACGTCAGAACTTTGGTTGTATTCTTCTTTGTTTATTAATAATAGACGACTATCATTATGGTTCCACTCTTATTGTCTTTATGATGGTGTTTGAGTTATATCCTTTCTGACTGATATATAGTTACATCTACTGGATTTTATGCTTGTGTTTGTATCGTTCTTTGCATGTGCAGGTGTCCGCGCACGAGGATCGCGAGGATTGTGACCAGCCGGGGCAAAAGAACGGGAGCATCAACTCTTCCACAAGTACTAGCGTTGGAATCCAGGTAGGCCTTCATCATTGGTCTTTTATGTGTAATTAGGAACCTGCGTGTTAGCGTTGTTTGATTGTTGCTAGACCCTATTGGGACTAGTAGGGATCGCCTCTGTCCGCAGAGGGGATTTACCTCCACAACACCCTCCTCCAAATTCATTAGTTCCTCGCCCGTCTCAATTCATGACAAGTGATCTGGTCCTACGTTTAGGCATCCTGGCTTGACTATGACCTCAAAACCATATTCTTGAAATAGTAAGAGCCATCTGCATATGCGCACCCCTAGCACAGGCTTATTCACCAAGTATTTCAATGTGGAATGGTCAGTATACATCTTGAAATGTCCTCCGAGTAAATAGTGTCGGTATTTTTGGAGCGCGTACAACATTGCCAACCCCTCACGCTCAATGGTAGAATAGTTCTTTTCTACTTTGGACAATCTCCGACTTGCAAACGCGATCGGGTGATCCACGCCCTCCGTGCCCTCCTATGTGAGTATGGCTCCCAGCGCAATATATGATGCATCAACATGTACATGAAATTCCACATCCCATTTTGGGAAGACCGGGATTGGAGCGGAGGCCAGTTTCCCCTTCAGGACATCCAAAATCTTCATGCAATCATCATTCTAGCAATATGTAACATCCTTTTTCAATAGCTTTTCCTTCGGCACTGTTATTTGGGCATAACTTTTGATGAACTTTCTATAGTATCCAGTGTGTCCCAAAGTAGCGCACAGTTTTTTAACACTTCGCGGTGCTTCCAAATTTAGAATAATGGAAATCTTCACTGGGTCCACCATCAGTTCTTGTTTGCAGACCACATGTCCCAACAGGTTTCCAAAGGGCATGAGGAATGTGCACTTCTTAAGGTTTAGCACAATCTAGTGTCGGCGGCAACTATCCAGCATCAAGCGTAAGCTTGCTACATGGTGCTTAACTAATCCAAAGATAGTCCAATCATCCATATAGACCTCCAAGAACTTGTGGATGTATTCTTTGAACGCAGCCACAACAATGCATGAAAATATAGCTGGCGTGTTCTTCAATCCAAACAGCATAACGATGTATTGAAAGCAGCCCCATTCAATTGCGAAGGTCGTTTTGCTCTTATCTTCTGGCACGATCTTTATCTGATGGTACCCTGAGGACCCATCCGTGAATGAGTATGCTTCCTGACCACCAAAATTCTCCAGTACTTCATCTGTGAATGGTGTTGGGAATGTATCGTGTACACAGGTGTCGTTCAGCTTCCTAAGGTCCACACATATTCTTATTTCTCCCTTCTGTTTTTTCTCCTGTACTACCATAGGACTCACCCAGTCGGATTCTTCCACTGGTTCAATAATTTCGGCTGCAAGCATTTTGTCTAATTCATCATGGACCTTTTCTTTATACTTTGGATTCAAGCGGTAAGGTCGCTGCTTAACTGGCTTTGCATCGGGTTTCAGGGTGATCTTCATCATCCCTAAGTCGCCAACGATCCCTTTTAAGTCTGTAATTTTGGTCGGGAATAAGTCTTGGTATTCGCGGAGTAACTCATAGACCTTATCCATGTGGCATCGTCCCAATAGTCCCCAAGCATTGCGTACTTCAACTCCGCCTCCGTTCCAATGTTTACCTGCTTTGTCTTTAGCGACGCAGAGATGTCGGGGTATTCAAGTGATGGTCCTCAAATTTCGCGACAGCCTTCCATTTCTGAAATGTTAATATTTCGTGGGTCCTCATCATCCTCGTCAACATTTACGTTGTAACACTCTAGCACGTAGCTCAACTATGTCGCCCATTCTGGCTGAAGTACTTCCATTGGTTCCTGGGGTATTTTGAAGATAGCTACTTTTACTACCTGTAGTGCATCGTCAACAGTATTTGACCAACAATATTCAAACGTGAAAGTTAATAGAAATCCCTCATGCAAGACATCCCATTCGCTCGTACCATGGCGGAGCTCCGTCTCAGTATACTAATTCATGGGTATGACATCTAGGGTATGATAGAATAAATGTACCCATTTAGGTTATGGCTCTTCCCCGTAGACCTTAGTCCATTTTGCGAGGTGTGTGCATGGATCATCTCATTCATCGTATTTGTCTACTAGCCATATCTTTGGTTTCCCAAATCATAGGTGCATCATTCTTTTGCATCTGTTCCAGTCCTCAAAACTTCCCTGATGCGTACCCTACCATCTTGTGGACGTTGCACGTAGTGCCCACTTCAGAGCATCGAACCACTACTATTCTGGCACTGCGCTTTTAAATTTGTTCAGGAATTCATCTATCACTGTCAACCCATCATATGTAGGTAGATCCCTTGCCTTTGTTGTCACACAGTGTAGTGATCTAACCATCATGTTGCAATTAAGCGTTGTTACTTCGTGCAGCCGATTCTGCCATCGCTCTATCTCTTCGTCTAAATCCAAAGTGCAGGAGCTTTCATGCTCCCACGAAATCCTTCCATCTGTAGTCAGATTAACCTAATCCTCTTCTCACGTGATTATCTTGTAAATACAATCGATATCGTCATCACTATCATCGTCGTGCATTGGTTCAGCGTATCACGCTCCTTCGGCTGGATTTAGCGGTACTACTATGCGTAGTGACTTTTTTTCAAAGATCATTTTGTGCTTCTTCAGATTTATGACTCCGTTCATATCGATGGCCCCATCTATTCCTAGTAGCGCGGGATAGGGATTACTGTCATCGACAATGTCTATCACTTCAAAATCTACTGTGTGCTCGCACCTTCAATATCTCTTGTTACCCCTTGCAATCTTCCCATGGGCAAGATCTTCTGTTGGTTCGCAATTCGTAACTAAATAGGAGACCATTGTAGTGCGAGTCTACCCATGCATCCCCGTGTTTGTTTTGGCAGTACATTCGTGTTTGATCCGAGATCCACGATTACCTGATCCATTTCATGTTCGTCAATTTGCGCAGTCAACCTCATTTCCCTTCCTGTGCGCAATGCATCCTTTCCAAGTTTCCAGACCACGCGTGGTTCTCCTGACCCCGCGTGCCTAGTGATAAGTTCCTATAGTCCTTTTACTGCCTTGCTGTCACATAGTAGTTTCATGCATGTCTGCAGAAAGGTAGTGAGCATTGAAGGATCCATCCTTGGTTCTAGTTGATCCTTACTACCTGAAGTGGAGGCCTCCATGAAGCTCTTCTTAGCTTCCATGAATGTCCCCTTCGCGCGTTCTAAATAAAATTTGGGTTTCTTTGTAGGAGCCTTGCGAACCCATGCATTTTCTTCTGACTACTTACCTTTATCATCGTCAGTGGTCATACCACTCCTGAGCATCATGTTTACATTCGAGTCTTCTTCACGCGGCTCAGACCTCATCATCTACAAATTCTGAGTCGGAGGGGGCTGAAGTACCCCTTTTTTGCGCAATCTCACTATCAATGTAGGGCATTCTTCTACCTTATGATCAAACTGGGTACAGTACAAACATGATGTCCTTTTCGAGTTTGTACAATCGCAGGCATAGTGCCCTGGCCCTCTACAATTGTAACAAATTAGCTGTCCAGGACCCCTTCCTGGTCCCATTCCACCTCGACCTCGACCGCGCCCCTGAACTCTAGTGCACGCCATTCCTACATTTGGTTCAAGGGCTTGTGTTTTGGTCTGCACCCTATAGGAAGGAATCTAATCCATCATTAGTTCGTAGCTTCTACAGGTGTGTTCATCATGGCCTACCGACCTGCAAAAATTACAAAACAATTGTTGGGACGTCTGCATATACTTCTGTAATAGATGACAATTATATATAGTGTGTTTTCCTCCTATCTAATAGATCACGCACCATAATGCAGGCATCGTGCTTTGTCCTACCTATGCCCTAGATCTTAACAGCGTCAGCCCTCCTCCTGCCAAGTGATTCGCAAACACTGTACAGTGGTCCTTGTCCTGCCCCTGACCTTTGCATTTTATGCACCATACCTCCTCGCGCACCTCTAGCCGAGGTGTCCTCTCCTATTTCAAACTCTACATCTCCATACACAAATTTTGTATTTGCGCGTGGATTTGTTGGACTCCCAGACAAGGGTCTTGTATAGGGGTCTCATGCAATCTCATTACCATCTCCAAATCTTCAGCCTGGGTGGAAAGTTTTTGTTGTGACAGCGTCGTCCTTAAGTGCAGTGTTAGTGACGCTACAAACCATGCGCGATGTTTTCCATCCATCAATGTCATGTTGGATTCGCAAATCATACCCTTTAGTCTTTGGTCCAAATCCCACGAGGTCTCGCCGAGGAGCATCGCGATCTCCTTAAACTCGATGATTGATTGTGTTTCCGACTTCGGCCTGCTAAATTCCCTGTTTAACGCGACCTGAATTTCTATGATTCTTGCGTTTGGATGGTCATTAGAATGCTTGATGTACCATGTTAATGTGCGATCCTACAGCGTTCTTACCAGCATAGCCTTTTTGATATTGTCATCCACAACTCCTTGTGCTTCCCATACCACTCTTACTACAAACCAGAATTGGTCTGGATCTTCATTCCCTACTCCTCTGAATACTGGTAGTTTGATCACACTCGCCATACTGAACTGTGGTGGTGGTGGAGGTGGGGTGGGTGGAGGTGGGGTGGGTGGAGATGGAGGTGAGGAGGGCGAGACGGGTAGCGGTGTAGGTGGAGGTGGTAAGCGCGGAAATTGTTGCCTTATCAAATTAACCGCGACTCTCGAAGAAACTTTCGCGAGCTCTTCCTCGCTTTCCCACAAGGGGGAAATTAAGGCACTAGTTTTTAATTCTTCACTACTTCCGCTTCTATAGATCTTCCTACTTCGTCTAGCCCCAAACATTAATTTATTCGCATAACCCACTTTTCACACAATAGCATCTTAATCCAAGTGTTAAAAGATTTAATATACTTACCTCGCGGTCCCTTGAGGAAATTTCGCTCCACCTCATTGTAGCTGATGGTCGTATCTACCGTGAACTCAGTGATAAACCTCATATAATTTGGTTAAGCCAATGGTCCACAACTCGCACGATCTTATTTGATGACACTTCTACTCTGCACACTAATTCTGAAGTCCAATCGATTGGTTTGTCGAGCCTACACCTTCCCTAACTGTCTGCTAGCTTTGCAATCCACTCATACAGCTCAGAAGGAAAGGAAGTAAAGAAAATTTCGTGGATTTCTATATACAAGTAGCGCTCCAACCACTGTTCCTTAGATACTAGTGGAATTATGTTTTCCTATGCCGCGAACTCGTGAATCTTCTTGTCCAACCACCCTTCAATTTCTTTCTTTGTTGGATTCCAGTGGCAAGACATCAGACATCCCTTATGCAGATCTCAGTCCCAACAACAGAACCATTTGTTGGCTTGTAGGGGCCTGCCCCAGGTTAAGATGTGATTTAGCCAAAAAAATCCCGGTACTACTGGCCTTTTCAGCAAGATTCCACGGAGCGCGGACTAAGGTCTCACCCGAAGTAGTATGGGAGGGTGCTAGAACCAGGTTTCCACACCCTGGGAACGTTTGATGAGCTCTGGTGGTCCACGGTTTGACCCTGCACATACGTCGTTACGCGCATCTATTAGTCCCTCGCAACCTGTGATGCTACCTTCGTGTATTCCTACTCGAGGCATGATCCATATTATTAACCAAGTTCCTTACTATTTACTTGTTATTATCCAATTACTTAGCTTACCTGTGTAAGTCTAGTGATAATTAATAGTATATCCAGCATTCATATAAGTTCACAGGATAAACAAAACAGTATAAATGTATAGAATGCAATATATAATCAGATGCACAAAAATTGGAATCAACTTCTCTTTATTATTCTTTGTTCAAGGTTACAGACTCAACACTGCCCTGCACACTCAGCTATAGGGGTCCGCTCACTCAGCTGCGGACTCTACTAGGCCTCTGTGCACTCAGCTGCAGAGCCTCTTCCTACTACTACGACCCAATACACTTAGACTCTTACTCTATGCTCGAACCATTCGTATTCATCTATCTCCTTCTTCGTTATCTTTACAACTTAGAGCCTCGCTCTATTTATACAATCCCATGGTCCGCGGACCATGGGTAGGCCGACATGACATTACATTACATTACAAAACTTAGGGTGGACAACCCTATGACTCAACCTATACTTCGTGCTCCGCGCCCGCAATTCGCAGAGTCTTACAATAAATTTGACCAAAACCTGGGCTTTGAGCCCCAAAACATGTTGTGGGGGGATCTGATGCCCAACACAGCTCAAGAGAACAGGAGCCCTAAATTATCCAAGGAACAGTGGTTGAAAATATTTTTGTACACAGATGAGACTAACACATTCTTTTGTTTCTTCCCTGAGGAACTACACGAGTGGTTATCTAAATTGGCCGATAGTCAAGAGACGTGGAGTCTTGACGGTCCTATAGTGTGGACTCCTGAATTTGTGCGATGTCTAGAGGCATCAAAAAGAAATATCGCATGGGTTGTGGATCACAAGATTGATCGCACATTGGGAAGTTTTGTGACTTATTTCGAGATCAACAGAAATATCATCTATAGAGAAGTGGAACAAAGGCTCTTTAAAGGACCACGAGGTAAGTATTTGAAATCGTTAAAAACTGGGGTTAAAATGTTTTTATGTGAAAAGAGGTTTATGCAGTTACCTTGATGTTTGGGGCTACGCGAAGTGGGAGATTCTTTAGAAGAAATGTAGTATAAATCCCATAATATAGTCCGTTCATTGAACCCCCTTCAAGCGACGATGAAGGGACGATGTTGACTACGCCACGAAGTGTAGTTCAGTTAATTACACGGGGTATCCCAAGGATACCTCATCCATCCACTCCACCTCCACCTCCACTTTCGCCTCATACATCTACACCTTCAGTCCCTCCACCTCCACATCCACCATTCAACATGGTGAACGTGATGAAAATTTCAATTTTTAAAGGGGTAGGGAGCGAAGATACCGAACAATTTTGGTTTGTCGTTGGAGTTGTATCGACAAAAAAACAAATTACGGATGATAACATCAAGAAAGTGCACCTGGTTACAGCCTTACAGGATTGCGCATTAACATGGTACATCAAGTATTGCACTAGTTTCCCCAATGCGACGTTGGCAAAGACCTAGCAAGCTTTGAATAAGGAGTTCAGTAAGCCTAAGTCAGAGGCACAGTCAGTAATTGAATTTAAGGAAATCCGACAGAAGATGGATGAGACACCTTAGGAATTTGATCAAATGTTGAAATTCCTGATCAGGTAGGCCAATATGATAATCACGGATTCCCAGCATCGCTACTAGTATATAGTGTCGCTCTTGCCACACTTGAGAGTGCCTTTGTCACAACAAAAGATAGCAATGCAAGCTGAAGCTTTGGAAATTGCGATGAGGTTTGATCCAAAATGGATTTTGGATAGACTCCTAAGTATAAGTGTTCCTCACAGAGGGAAATGAAAGTCCAAGGAAGTTCCTGGACATAGCCCCATTGCAGAGATCTTTTCATTTTTGAATCTACTACAACTTGAATGGGAAAAAATGGACTTAGGATGCAGAAGTTATCGCTCAAAGAAGATGCCCTTTGTTCTTTAGAAAAAGAGGCCAAATCCCCTAAAAATGGCAAAAAACCCTTATAAATGGAAATCGCATCGAAGGAGGTTCAAAAGGCAGATTTAAGCGGAAAGGGGAGAAACCCCCGATTGTTGATCTCTGATATATCAGGTCGGAGATAGGTCTGTGTGCGATGGCGGGACCCCGGGCTATGCGATATGCCAATTGCCAATAATCGGATTGGCAAATTAGTATCATCCATGGCATGAGACAAAGGACAGACCCCTGGGCCAATGCGACTTGCGATTGAGATTTATCGCATCGCAGCAATATATAAGGGGCGATAACGCAGGACCCAATGGATTCTAAAGGCACGGGTTGATAAAATTTGAGTTCCGGTAAACGGGACTTTTCTGTGTATTAATGCTTTTCAGTGTAAAAACCGAAACACAAAGGAAAGACACCGAAGCGATAAAAATGGACCCGAAGGAGAATTCTAAGCCTGATTGCATAAATTTTGAGTTTCGTAAAGGCGGATTTCGGGCGGGCCTCAAGCAGTAAATGGTTTTGGGCTGGCTCTGCCCGATCGCATACACTAGTCGACACGTGACTGGCGGAGGAGAGAAGAAAACAGCCTTTTCGGGCGGGTAACCTCCGAAGTCCTAAGCTTCCTGAAATGGGATATTGACTGTTGGATCAGAGATCCCGTAGATCAACAGTGGAGCGTGAAAGTGGCCCAAGGCAGACCCGATGTGTTTATAGGGCGGATGTGATAATAATTGAAGTCCGATAAAAGGGATTTTAACGGGTTTTTCTTTTTTTCCCGTGTATTTGGGATTTTGTCCAATACACTAACGCAATGCGATATAACACCTAATGGTGGACCCAATAGGGATTTGGGGGTGATTGAATGGAATTTCACGTCCATATTTCACATTCGACAGTGTTTTTTCCAAAAATCTTTGTGTAATGAAATTTTCTCCAGTTTTTGGGTTTTTGCCTAAGAAACTGCCCCGATCTCTTGTAACAGCTCCTAATTATCACTCCACACCGAAAGCGGGCATTTTTGGCAGATGATGAGGCGTTTGAAAGCCATAGAGCCACAGAGCCAGATGTCCAGTCGAACAAACAACACAGAGAAGCCACAGAGCTACAGGGGAATGATTGAATGTAGGGAAATGGCTAGGGAAGCCGAAAAGATGGGAAAATTCCTCAAAGGAGCCCAGAGAGCTCAATTGATGGGGAGGACAAGAAAGCTTAAGGTAGAGAGTAGAGAGAGAGTGAAAAGCTACTGCGCAGAGCAGCCGAGGGAGCCTTTGGGGTCACTTGGAGATCAAGTGAAAAGCTAGAGAGCTGAAGGTTGCAGAAAGCAAAAGCTAGAGCCAAAAAATCCAGAGCCAAAGAGCCAGAGCTAGAGCCAAGAGATAGAGCCATGAGCCAAATCCAAGAGCCAGAGCTAGAGTCAAAGCCAGAGCCAGAGCTGAGAGCTAGAGCAAGAGCTAGAGCCAGAAAGTTGAGAGCTTCAGAGCCAAGGATAAAATGGTGTCTAAACCCATTGTTTCTGTGTAAAACAGTGGAGTTGTGCCAAGGGCTTGTAAAAAGAACTTAGACCATAACCCTAAAGAGCCTAGTTGAGTTGACTAGAGCTCAAGGAGATGTAGCCCAAGAGTTTTGGGTGAACTCCATATTAAATCACTGTCTTATGTGTTTATTATTTGCTACATTGTTGCACTGTTACATGTATTTACATATCAGCACAAACAACAGATTTTAAAGCACATAAATAGTTCAAATAACCATAAGCATACACCTTATTTTCAAGCACATATTTAATTCCGCATTGGTTAATCATAAAGACTTGGGAATAAATAAGCTTTGGAAGTGGGAGAGGTTCTTGTAAGTTAGACAAGAAGCCTAAGTGCCCCATTTTCAGATCAGGTGGTATCAGATCCTGAGATTGATTAATGACACCTTCAAAGAAGGTTATATCATAATTCTTGATTCACATAGCAAAGATTGCTTGTCTGAAAGGTGTTTAAACAGTCATAGGTTGATTGTATGCTTGTTTTGCAGACTGACTATTGTTTAAGTTTTCAGAGGTGAAGGGAAAGTTATTGATAGCTCAGTCTAGGAAGAACAAGAAGGAAGAAGGGATGAAGGAATTCTTCTATCCCAAAGGGCCTCAAAGCAATCTTTGGAGCAAAAGAGGTTTGTTGCAAAAGGTTGCTGAATAAGCTCTTTATTAATCTTGTTTGAAGTTCTTTTGTTCGTTGGCATAATGACTACTTCTACAAGTGAGTCCTCAAATTCTTCTTTCTTCATCACAAGATTCTTTAATGAAGACATGAAGCAAGACTTGTTCACCATTATGGATATGGTGAGAGAAATGTATGAGGATGGAATAAAGAGCAACATACTTAGAGAGCAGTTGAATTCCATGAAGGAAGAGAAGCAATTGCTTTCTGACAAATTGCAGGAAATGGAGAGGCAACTTCATATTGCAAACAAGAACCTAAGAAGGACGCATGAGTTGGAGACATAGCTCTTTGTTTCCCAAGAAGCCTTAGTCAAGTATTAGCTTGAAGAATAGGTAAACCATTCCATTTTTTCTTCAAATTCCTCTAAGAATGCTTATATTGGTTCTTTTGAAAAACCTACCAAAGGCATAGGTTCCAAGCTAATGTCCAAGATGGGCTATCAAGGAAAAGGCTTGGGTAGACATGCACAAGGTATTGTGGAACCAATAATAATTGAGGAAAGGCCTAAGTATTTGGGTCTTGGCTATGGACAAGCTTATGGAGAGAGTTCCAAAGCTGCCATGAAGGCCATTAAAACAGCTCCAAGAAGGAGTTGCATTGCAGAGTGTGAAGATTGTATTAAAGAGGAATGCAATAGCTTGAAACATCATTTGTAGGATGCAGGTGTTCAAAAGCACACACTTGAACTAGAGAGTTGGGGAGACTCCAAAAGCCTTGAAGAGATTAATGGTGTTCCAAAGGGAGCCACTTCTTCATTTGCTTCACCTCCTCATGAAGGCAATAAAGGTGAAAGAGGCAGGTATAAATCTGGTTCTAAACATTTTCCTTTTGGTTATGCAAAGCATGATAAATTTCCACATGGATGTGGGAAAAGAATTGTATGTTCCTTTTGTTGTTTGGATAACCATAATGTTTCTAGATGTTGGAAAAGAATGGCCACATATAGGGAACTTTTGAAGGAGAAGAAGAAAGAAGACAAAGTTCCATTCGACAAGGTAAATCATGCTATCAAGAGGATGCACATTCAGTGCACTTACTACAATAAGCAAGGACATCTTGCTGCAAAATGTTGGACACTGAATCCAACAATGCTTCCCCCAAAGTTGAAGAAAGTGGAAAGAGAAGATGGCAGAAATGGAAAGGAAGATTCCATGAACGATGTGTCTCAGGATGATTCACATGATGATGCTGATCTGCAGACAAAGGTAGTACCTTTGAAAAGGATTGGTAAGAAATAGTTAGAGTTCTTATCCAATTAAGATTGCATGTCTATTGATGCATCTACATTATATTTCATTTCAACTTCGAAAGTATAGTGTTCTTAAGTGAAAGTTGAAGTATGAGATGCATGCATGAGCAGGAGATGCATGAACACAAGGATGTTTATATTTTCCTTTTTTTTGAACATGTATGTGTAATTAACTTGCAGGATTGATTGCTTTGACATGCATGTGATGCCATGTTGACTTGGGAAAAGTTAACTTTGTCTCCAAATGGAGATAATGATGAAGTGTTTCATCTTTTGAAAAAGAGTCCTAATGGTCTTTTTCTACATGCTTGACTTGAAGGGTCATTTGTTTAAAGGCATGTTTTGTGGGCTTGTTATCTAATCCATCATTTGTATGTAGATGTAAGACATGGAGGTGTTCACAAGATGTGAAAATCTATTTCTTTTTTTTGAAGCAGGAGTTTAGGCCATCCAATTGTTGTCTGTATTTCTATTTTTGTTAACAATGGTTGTTGACAGCTTTTCAAACAGGTACAATTGAAACTTTTGTGGAGCAGATGTACTTCACATTTGTTTGAGCCACTTTGGATCAATGATCAAGGCAAAGAAGTTCAAACCACCTTCTATGGCCATTTCAGCATAAGTTCTGCAGGAAGGCAAGGGGGAAGACAGTTCTTCCCAGGGGAACTAGCACATCCAAAAAGGAAAGTGGTCAGAGACTTTGGTTTAGAGGCACCATGCAAGGCAAGTTTGTGGAGGCTAAAAGAAGAGGGTGTTGTTACTCTCAGGTACTGTTCAGATTAGTATATCAGTCTTTTGGAGACCAAAAGTTCTTTTAGTGGGAAGGCGTGATCCAAAATGGATTTTGGATAGACTCCTAAGTCTAAGTGTTCCTCACAGAGGAAAATGAAAGTCCAAGGAAGTTCCTGGACATAGCCCCATTGTAGAGATCTTTCCATTCTAAATCTACTGCAACTTGAATGGGAAAAAATGGACTTAGGATGCAGAAGTTATCGCTCAAAGAAGATGCCCTTTTTTCTTTGGAAAAAGAGGCAAAATCCCCTAAAAATGGCAAAAAACCCTTATAAAGGGAAATCGCATCGAAGGAGGTTCAAAAGGCGGATTTAAGTGAAAAGGGGAGAAACCCTCGATTGTCGATCTCCAATATATCGGGTCGGAGATAAGTCTGTGTGCGATGGTGGGACGCAGGGCTATGCAATATGCTAATTGCCGATAATCGGATCGACAAGTTGGTATCGGTGATGGCATGAGACAAAGGACGGACCCCTATGCCAATGCGACTTGTGATTGTGATTTATCGCATCACAACGTCTCATCACAGCGATATAAAAGGGGTGATAACGCCGAACCCGATGGATTCTATAGGCGTGGGTTGATAAAATTTGAGTTTCGGTAAACGAGAATTTTCTGTGTATTAATGCTTTTCGGTGTAAAAACCGAAACACAAAGGAAAGACGCCGAAGTGATAAAAACAGACCCGAAGAGGAATTCTAAGCCTGATTGCATAAATTTTAAGTTGTGTAAAGGCGTATTTCGGGCGGGCCTCAAGCGGTAAATGGTTTTGGGCTAGCTCCGCCCAATCCCACACACTGGTCGACACGTGGCTGGCGGAGGAGAGAGGAAAACCGCCTTTTCGGGCGGGTAACCTTCGGAGTCCTAAGCTGCCCGAAATGGGATACTGACCATTAGATTAGAGATCTTGTAGATCGATGGTGGAGCGTGAAAGTGGCCCAAGGTGGACTCGATGTGTTTATAGGGTGGATGCGATAATATATGATGTCTGATAAAAAGGATTTTAACAAGCTTTTCATCGTTTTCCCATGTATTTGGGATTTTGTCCAATACACTAACGTGATGCGATATAACGCCTAATGCCAGACCTGATAGGGATTTAGGGGTGAATGAATGGAATTTCACATCCGGATTTCACGTCTGATAGTGTATTTTCCAAAAATCTCTGTGTAATGAAATTTTCTACAGTTTTTGGGTTTTTGCCTATGAAATGGCCTTGATCGCTTGTAGTAACTCCTAATCAACATTCCATGCCACAAGCAGGTGTTTTTGGCAGACGATGAGGCATTTGAAAGCCACAGAGCCACAAAGCTAGATGGCTAGTCGAACAAACAGCGCAGAGAAGCCACAAAGCTGCAAGGGAATGGTTGAACACAGGGAAACGGCTGGGGAAGCTGAAAAGCTAGGAAAATGCCTTAAAGGAGCCCATAGAGCTCAATTGAGGGGGAGGTTGAGAAATCTGAAGACAGAGAGTAGATAGAGAGCGAAAATCCACTACGTAGAGGAGCCGAGGGAGCCTTTGGGTCACTTAGAGATCAAGTGAAAAGCCAGAGAGCTGAAGGTTGCAGAAAGCCAAAGCCAGAGCCAAAGAAGCCAGAGCTGAAGAGCCAGAGCTAGAGTAGAGAGCCAGAGCCAGAGCCAAGAGCTAGAGCCATGAGCCAGAGCCAAGAGCCAAAGCCAGAGTCAGAGCCAGAGCCAGAGCCGAGAGCCAGAGCAAGAGCTAGAGCCAGAAAGTCGAGAGCTTCAGAGCCAAGGATAAAATGGTGTCTAAACCCATTGTTTCTGTGTAAAATAGTGGAGTTGAGCCAAGAGCTTGTAAAAAGAACTTAGACCATAATCCCAGAGAGCCTAGTTGAGTTGACTAGAGCTCAAGGAGATGTAGCCCAAGAGTTTTGGGTGAACTCCATATTAAATTATTGTCTTATCTGTTTATTATTTGCTACATTGTTGCATTGTTTCATGTATTTACATATCAGCACAAACAACAGATGTTAAAGCACATAAACAGTTCAAATAATCATAAGCATACACCTTATTTTCAAGCACATATTTAATTCTGCATTAGTTAATCATAAAGACTTGGGAATAAATAAGCTTTGGAAGTGGGAGAGGTTTTTATAAGTTAGAAAAGAAGCCTAAGTGCCCCATTTTCAGATCAAGGTTGGATGCTTCACCCATACAGAATACAAACCCAAGAGTGCAACAGATTCACTTACAGTTGGAAAGCCTGCATTTGTAATTGAAAAGCCTAAAGAAAGGAAAGGAGGCCTAGCTGGAGGTGTGCACTAAGGTCTGGTGTTTGAAGTGTGAGAGCCATGGACATGATAAGGACCATTACCCAGTGTATAAGAACTATATTATAGGGGAAGGGCCTGTTCCCATGAAGCCATAGAATAACAAGGGGCCAAGTACGGGAGGTGTGTTGTGGTGCGCTATCTATCAGGTTACAGGGCAGCACGTGACTAATAACTTTCATTTACTACAGATGTTTATACAAATCCATCAGCAGTTTTTTTGCAATTTCTGTAAATCTGTGGGACATGATGAACACCATTGTAGAAGGTATGAGTTGATGATGGATAGAATCCCTACCTATCAAATGCAGGCAGAAAACCGGCCTTGGGATCAGGGCACAGGAGCAGCACGCAGAGGATTCCAAGGCCAAGGATGAGGAAGATGTGGCGGACTAGGTCGAGGACGTGGGAAAGTCATATGTTATAACTTTGGTGAAGCAGGGCACTTCGTGCGATATTGTACAAACCCCACACATCCCTCGTGTTAGTGTTGCCAACAGTTTGACCATTTCATAGAGGAATGTCTGGTCCTTATGGAAAAGATGCAAGAAAAGAAGGCGTAGTCCCAAGATCCTACATAGAACATACAGATGATGAGGGATGAGCCCCGCGAAGAAGATCACAGCATAAATATAGTGACCAGAAGTGGTATGGAGACTGGTGCAGATAAAGGTAAGCAGCCTGAGGATGATGGATGGGTGTGCAAGGCTGCTAAGAAGGAAGTCGACTTTGATCTTAATCGCGCTAAAGAAACCTTCATGGAGGCAAAGAAGAACTTCGCTAAGGCCTCTACCTCAGGAAGTCAGGAGAAAATGTCAGAGACTAGTGCGATGCAAGAAGTAGATCCTTCAATACTAGCTACTTTTCTGAAGACTTGTATGAAGTTACTGCATGATCAGAAAGCAGTAGAAGGGTTGCAAGAGTTAATAGAGAAGTGTGCTAATAAAGAAAAGACTCCTATGGAACAACGCACAGTGAGAAATATTGATAAGCATAAGAAGCGAACTAGGCGCGAGATGAGGCTGACCGTGTAGATAGGCGAATATGAAATGGACCAGGTAATCTTGGATCTAGAGTTTGATGCGAATGTCCTTCCTAAGAAGACGTGGGAAAGGATGGGGAGACTTGCGCTGCAGTGGTCTCCTATTCAGTTGTGAATGGAAAATAAACAGAATATTATCCCTATGGGGCACTTATATGGTGTAACGGTGGACATTGAGGGCGCAAGTGCACTGGCTAACTTTGAGGTCATTGAAATGGTGGATGATAGTAACCCATACCTCACGCTGCTAGGAATTGACTGGGCTATTGATATGAATGGGGTAATCAACTTGAAGAAGTGAAAGATGACCTTTGAGAAGAAGTCGCTCAAGGTTGTAGTGTCATTAGATCCTGCAGAAGGAGCACGTTACACTGAACCTGTTTGTGACTATGTAGAAAGTGGCAATGGTCTAGATCAGATATACAAGATAACAGCGTGAGATGAAGATTGGATCAATCCTACAACTAATGGATGAATTGTGTGGGACAGGGATAACTCCTACACCCCAGATTCAGATGAAGATCTTGAACACTGGCAGAATCGGTTATATGAAGTATCTACGCTTCGTTGCAATATGATGACCAAGTCATTGCAGTGTGTTCCGACTGAGGTAATATATCTTATGCATTATGATGGTTTGACTGATGTGGAGCTATTTTTGGATGAATATGAAAGGGAAGTACCCGAAGAAAATCGCTTCGAGGCATTGGAATTCGCATTGCGCGCTATGCCTACTCGTTGGTGGGGTATGCACAAGGAAAACATTGCGGGATGGAAGGAATACAGAAGGATGATGAAGTTGAGGTTTGGATATAAGTACAGTGGGAAGGATGATCCGCGCAATCATTTGGCACAATGGACTAAGGCCTGGGGAACATAACCACAACTAGAATAGGTGCACATTTTTTGTCATACCTTAGATACAATCCCAATGAACTAGTATTTGGAGACAGAGCTTCGCCATGGGACAGTTGAATGGGACATTTTAAGGGAAATTTTCTACTAAATTTCAGCTTTGAGGATGGGTTTGAGATCATTGATGAAGCACTCCAAGAGATAAAAGTTGTTATATTCAGAACGTCGAAGGAACTGGTAGAATGGGCTCAGCCAGATTGGAGTATGCAACTGCGCCATGCACTAGAGTGTTACAATGTGACGGTCGAAGAAGAAGAAGAAGATCCATGGAATATCACCATTCCGAAGACCGAATGACAGTGCGAAGTCGAAGGACCGAAGGTGGCGAACCTGGATATATCAAAACCTTTGAAAACTTGACAAGTAAACATCGGATCTGAAGAAAAAACTAAGTTCACGAAGATAGGTGACTATTGGGACAAAGATACAGTCGACAAGGTAGCTAAGTTGCTACCCGAGTACTAGGATTTATTCAAAACAAAGTTTTCAGATTTGAAGTGGATCATCGAAGATTTAGATGTTATGAATATTATGCTGAAGCTGGATGTGTGGCGTGTTAAGTGCACCAAGAAATGGATAAGATGTTCGATGGCAATATTATTGAGCCAGTAGAGGAATCCGATTGGGCGAGCCCGATGTTGCTCCAAGAGAAGAAATAGAAAGGAGAATTTTGTATCTATGTAGATATGAGAAAACTAAATGATGCATGTGTGCACGATCCATTTCCAACACCGTTTACTGACGAAGTATTGGAGAATGTTGGCGAACAAGAGGCGTATTCGTTTACTGATGGTTTTTCAGGATATCATCAAAAAAATATCATGCCAGAAGATCGAAGTAAGACAACCTTCACGATGGAGTGGGGTTTCTTTCAATATACTATAATTCCCTTCGGATTGAAGAATGCGACTGCCATTTTCTCCCCAGTAGAAATCGCAGCATTCAAACAGTTTATTCATAAATTCCTAGAGGTGTATATTAACGATTGGACTATGTTTAGGTTGGTGAAGCACCATGTTGCGAGTCCGCACCTTATGCTGGATACCTGGCGAAGGTATCAGATCGCGTTGAACTTGAAGAAGTGCATATTTTGTCTACCCTTTGGAATTTTTCTCGGGCATGTTGTATGTAAGCAGGGATTGATGGTGGACCCTATGAAGATCATTGTAATTTTGAATTTGGAAGCTCCTAGGAATGTGAAACAATTGCACGCGACATTAGGGCACACTGGTATTACAAGAATTTTATCAAGACATATGATCATATAACCATGCCAATGGAGAAATTATTAAATAAAGACGCGATATTTTGTTGGGATGAAGACTGTTAGAGTAGTTTGGATGTCTTGAATGAAAAGATGGTGACAACACCTATTTTGGTGTTTCTAGAGTGGAAGAAAGAGTTACATGTGCATGTAGACGCCTCTTTCATTGTGCTTGGAGCGGTATTAACATAGGCAGGTGAAGGAGAGATTGATCATGCGATAGCCTTCGTGAGTAGAAAGTTATCCAAAGCTGAGAAGAATTACTCCACTACAGAGTGCGAAGGGATGGAAATGGTCTACGTGCTACGAAAGTTTAGGCATTATTTGTTGGGTACACACTTTAAAATATATATAGATCACTCCACGCTGAAGTACCTGGTCAATAAGCCTATGTTGGGGGGGAAGATATGCCAATGGTTACTATTATTTCAGGAATATGACTTTGAAGTAATTGTGAAGCCTGGAGACCAAACCATCTGTCTAGGATTGAAACAGGTGAAGAGTCGAATAGTTTGGAGGAAGAATTGTCGGATGCACAGATCTTTGCAATGCACATCGCGAACAATCATTTTTCCAATATCATTTAATTTTTAAACACAGTAACAGCTCCAGAAAGCTATTCTACACAACAAAAGAAGGAGTTAGTGGTCTGTACTATGGATTTTTCGGTGATTGTGGGTCACTTTTATAAGATGGGAATAGATGAGATACTACAAAGGTATGTTCCAGAGTATGAACGTGCTAGTATCCTCACAGAAGCACATGGAGGACTGGCAGGAGGTCACTACGCAGGAAAGTGATTGTCCAGAAGATTTTTTGCGTTGGGTTATGGTGGCAAACATTACACAAGGATTCTAAGGCATACTGCAAGGCGTGCGATGCTTTCCACAGGATGGGGAAGCCTTCGCGAAGGGATCAATTTCCTTTAAATCCTTAGGTTTCGTTGCAGGTATTTGATAAATGGGTCATTAACTTTATAGGTCCAATAAAACCACCAGGTAAGAAGATGGGCACACTGTATATCATTACTGCAACTTTGTACTTAACCAGATGGGCAGAAGAACATCCAGTGAAAGATTGCATAGCTGCCGTTGTTGTGAAGTTTTTATTTGAATATGTGTTAATGCGGTTTGGATGCCCTAAGATATTGATGAGTGATAGGGGTACACATTTCTTGAATGAAATGACCAGTGCGATGCTTGAAGAATTCTAGGTGTATCATCATAAGAGC
The DNA here is from genome assembly GCA_031772625.1 of Pinus tabuliformis. NCBI lineage: Eukaryota > Viridiplantae > Streptophyta > Pinopsida > Pinales > Pinaceae > Pinus > Pinus tabuliformis. The sequence goes on from CM062816.1 coordinate 2,042,819,790, forward strand.
ATGCCTTATCACCCACAGGAAAATAGAATGGTGGAAGATTTTAACAAAATTTGGAGAATGCATTGATGAAGGTCTGCAACGCACAGAGGAATGACTGGGATATGCACGTCCCAACAGTGATATGGGCATATAGGATGACCTGCAAGAATTTGATAGGCCAGACACCGTTCTGGTTGGTCTATGGAATTGAAGCAGTAATTCCTATGGAGTATATTTTGCCAAGTTTACGTATTGTAGTTTTGACAGAGATGGCGATCATGATACCTTGGAGGAGTGGCTCGTGGAGATCATGGAGTTAGAAGAAGACCACTTTCTTGCAGGATTTCACCTGCAAGTGAAGAAGGAATGCGAGAAATCATGGCACGATAGGCATATTAAGTTGTGCACTTTTAATATAGATGATTTAGTGTTGCTATATGACAGTAAGTCCACCAAATTTCTAGGGAAATTTCAAATGCACTAGTTAGGGCCATATGTTGTTAAGGAGATCACAGATGGTGGCGCAATTTAGCTTGCGAAGCTGAATGGGGAACCATTCCCTAGAAAAGTGAATGGAAGTAGGTTGAAGTTGTACATAGGGGATCCTTTCCTTGCGCAATGACTATATGATAGCAGGACAGTCTTAGTAATCCAGGAAGCTACAAGGGATTGTGGGACTATAAACTATGCTACCCGACAAGGAGAAAAGCATAGTAGGGCAGTTGCACGATGGAAGACAGGAGTGCAACAGGGGAAGTTGTGTAGGATGAGTTGCACCAAGGTAGATGGTGTCGCGTAGATGGGTCCAAAAGTAGCTGTTGGAGTTACTATTCATGATTTTATGGAAAAAATTATGTTAAGAGGAGTGGGTAGGTGCCATTTATGGTAGAAATCTTTGAAGGTATGCCACCAAAGATGCAGTTATGATTAGATATTGGAGGGAATGGTCAGATTTGAATTCAAAACCTTCTATAAATTGAGCATGTTGGTCCATCGAAGAACACTTTGCATTCTGAGAATTGTGTCTGAGCCCTCTTATTGTCATTGTATGAATCATAAGGTTTGGGAGGACTTGATTTCCAGTCCAATATTTGCAACATTTCCTAAAATTAACCAGAGAACTATTCAGAAGCAAATGACTGCCACGAACCCCGCAGAAGTTGTGAGCTCTGAAGCTATTTTCTCTGATGTTGCGGCCCCTGAGATATCAAGTATGGAAGCTACAGTCATTGTACCTACAACATCGAGGTTTCCTAGGTCGAAGAAATCGACTACCAAGGAGAAGCAGAAGAAACCTATGTCGGTGACACAGTCGCCAAGGAAGAATCTGGAGGTTTAGCAAAAGGAAAAGAAGGGTAAGCAGCCAAAAAACATTGTGGACTTGGAGGAAGAGGAATTCAAAGGAGTGGAGGAATTGGATGTTGAAGAGGTCAACCTATCACACTGCTTCCAGAGTATATCCCTCCACAGAAATGGAAGGTCAAAGTCACGAAAGACCCTGATTCAGGGAAGTTTACAGACTCAACACCCCTGTTGCCAAAGTAGGTGGAATTTCAAGGCACAACCTTAACATGCATTCCAGTGCTAAAGATGGAGGAATAGGATATCACAGACGATGAGATATTCTCGCATTTGGCTACTAGAAAGTATATGAAGAAGATATACTACGAAGAGACTGGAGTTACGCAGTTGGAACCCATGAAATGGGTCAGAGGTGTTAAGTAGGCTAGGTTGCTACACATGATCTACATACCGCATTTTCACAGATCAATAATTAGTCCAATGTGTGTGCTCCAGCTTCTCACGTTGGTGCATGATGGGTGCCGATGGCTAGGGGAACCCATCTTGATCACCGATATGCTCATTCATTGGATAACAAAGCTGCCCTACAAAGGAGCAGACCCTGCCAAGGAGTTTGGAGGGAAAAGTGGAGTAAAGAAATTAGTAGATAAGATGAAGGCAGAGTTTGGTCTTGTAAAGAAGTCATGTGGATATTTTATCTGCTCTATTCAGGACCAAGTGGTGCAGTTCATCGCCCAAATACTTGCAGGAAAACTCATGACTAAATGTCACACGGATGAGGTTCCCGCGCCTGTAATCTCATTGGCTGCCCAATGCGCAAAGGGAGTACAATATAACTTGGCGAAGTATTGTTGCAAGGAGTACCTCACGAACTATCACAAAGCTCAGGAGGACAAAAAGCCCTTCCATTATGCATGACTTCTACTGTTAATAGCCTTAGTAGCGTGGAAATTGCTAGAGGATAGCCAGTTTCCTCTGCAAGTGAAATACTTACTAGAGGCAGTAAAGTTCACTTCATTGTGGGCAACAAAGGATCAAAAGAGTATCAAAGAATAAAAAAAAAATTGGATATTCATGGAGATGGATCTTAGGACAGTCATCAGTCGGCGGCCATGGCTGTCCCTGACTTGGTATGAGCAACTAAAGGCCTTCGTGGAGTTCAAGGCCGATTTCCACAACGTATCTATTAGGGCACGAAAGGACCCTAAGATTACATGGCACAATCTATCATACTTAGTCTCAGTGACAGATGTACAGGACATCATGGGGAGTTGGCCAGCGGAGTGGCACGAAGCCACATACCTTGATGTAGGTACAAGTAAGGGTGTCGAGATCTCCGTTGTGCAGGATCATGCCAAGGCAGAGCATACTAGTACAGAGGAAGTCAAAGAATCAACTTCCAAGCATACAGATGGGCAAGAACTATCAGGACAGGAAGGAGGTGGTGGAGAAGGGTAGAGCATTCCCTTCACATTGAAGAAGCATGAAAAGGAGACGACTGTTGGGTCACGAAAGAAATATAAATCAGACAAGTAGATGCACATCGACTTGATGGTCCTCACAGAAGGGGATCTCGATGAGATCGGTGACAAGGTCAAAGATACCATAACATAGTTTTGGTAGTAGTTTGAGCAACAATATATGCAAATGCTAGGGAGTGTCTAAAAGGATCTGCATGAGCTGCAGATCTAGAATGGCAAGATTCAAGCGAGTAGGGTGCAAGCGAGCCTAGTGCAAGGAAGCGAGATAGTAGCAGAGCTGGAACAGACTCTAGACCTCAGAGTCATACCTTTAATAGAAGGTTTTGTTCACATGGAGTCAGAGGAGGACCATGTTGTATTAAGTATAGTGAAGGACATGGGAGTCAACTTATCCATGCTACTGCTTTAGACTCTCCACACGCTGCATCAGGGGGTTTTGGATGAGTTAAGGATCAGAGAGAAATGCGCCCTTATAGTCATTAGTGAGTTCAAGGTGAATAATGAACAGATGTTTGTGGAGAAATCTCAGGCTTTGAAGGAAAAGGAGGAACTGCAAGTGTGAAGTCAGAGCCTGAAGACAGCAATTGAGTAGGCATGAAAGACAGTTCCTGAGTTGAACATCCCGGAGGATGCTGCAGCTACAACAAAAGTCAGAAAATTGGTTGTTGCGGTCTGCACATCAAAGGATGATATCGGTACAGTTACCTGCGATTTTCAAATGAAGATCTCATAACTACAGCTAAAGTTGCATCCAAAAACTCCGCTAGAGGTTCGGGAGCAACACAGAGCAGCGATCAGAGAAAATATCAGCACATTGGATACCACAATCATAGACTACGCCATGATGTTTTATCAATCTATGAAGTGGTGGAAGACCTTACAGGAGGACCCAAACTTACAGAGGTTGAACACAGATATCAGGGAGACAATGCAAATATGATGAGTCTGAGTGACTGCGCGCACTTTGGTGCCAGCACAACGCCTCGCAAAATTGCAGGAAGGCAAGTAGCTGCAATCACAAATGAAAGAACTATAGAGGAAAGAGGCCCTTCTAAAGGCCAAATTATAGCCATGGATAGAGGAATCCTGCCAGCTTACTCTATCTCTTCAAGAAAAGTTAAAGGTACTATAGTAGACACAGAGAAGAATGTGCCTAGTAGTGGAAGGCCCGACGACATAAAAGTTGGTCGAGGAAGTGTAGCAGGCCGCGGTGCAGAGCGTTGCTGACATAACATCTTTACGTGTTGAACTAGGTGGCCTCCACAACAAGATCGAGGCGCCAACTGAGTGACTCGAGGGTGAATCACCATATTTTTGTTGGGGGTTGTTGGGATAGGGTCCCCAGGGTCATTTTTGGGGCTATTTTAACCCAATTTTGTAAAAGTTTTGTAAAGAATGTAAAGTCTCTGCGAAATGAGGATGCAGAGCAAGCAGCTAGATAGGAGTTAAAGGGGCATTAGCCTCTTCTTTGGGTAAGTAAATAGTTTGGTTTTGAGACTCACCCATGGGCCGCGAGCCATGGTATTTTATTGGAAATGCTATATATTTGAGTCATAGCGAGTCTAGAAGAGGAAGTTAGTAAGTAACTAGAAGAAACAAGTCAAGATAGAGATTGTTTGGGCAAGTGCTTAGGAAGGAAGACTCTACTTCCTGTACTTAGGTGAAAGGGGAAGGCTCCTACATCTGAGTGTGAAAGAGGCCTTGGTAAGTCCGCAGCTGAGTGCATGGACCCCTGCAGCTGAGTACACAGGGCGGAGAAGTCTGTAAATTGAACTCTGGAACTTAATAAAGGCTAATTTTGAAGGAATATCTTGCATCTGAGTAATATTATTAATTATGTTTATGTTATGTTTTTTCGCTCAATAATATGTTTTTTGTGGATTAATGTATAAATGATGCATGAATCTTTTGAATCTATACTATTTATGCATGAACTAAGTAATTATCTATTTTCATGAAGATAAGGGTTAATTTTGTTATGATTTCTAATGAATTGGATAGATCTACACGAAGGAAAATCTAGGGTTATTAATTAGTGCATGAAAGTAGATAGATTGCTTCTTTAGGGTCTATAAAGTCTGATCGCAGACCTTCACGAAGGTCTATAGGCCATTTTTCCCGAATTGCAGTAGCAAGCCATAGAGGATATAGATCTGCGCGAAGGCAGGTCTAAGCTACAAGGGCTTAAGACCACTTATCACATTGTCTTTGGATGTAGAAACCTAGTTCTAGCATCCCCCAATACTGCTTCGGGTTAGATTACAACCTGCATTATGCAGGTTGTTGCCGAAAGGGCCAACAATTAGGGTTTTGCTGGTTGGCGCAAACAACTCTGAACTTGGGTCAGGCCCCCTTAAGCCAACATACAAGTTGGAATTCCTTTTGGATTTATTGAAATCCTAGATCATTTTTAATGAAACATGTTATGTTCATAATTGCCCCAAACACTATATTCTTCATCATCTAGTAGAGACGAAATGTTTATTTATATTGTGTAAGCCTTCCACAGGTATTGTTGGGATCCTGAACCAACAACCTCCATTCTTCCTCCTATATCTCCTACTCGGCACGTTGGTTGAGGTCCGCCTCCCAATGTGCAATCATTTGTCTCACCTAGGCAGGGGTTCCTGTGACATAAGCTTGAGCCGCATCATTGATATGTTGAGCTTGTGATTTCTAGCAAGTCTACCTTGGAGGTTGCGAGGAGGAAGCTCCTCTTCCCTCCCTAGTTTCCACATTTCGGTGAAGCTTGCGCCCTCTTGTATCATTTTCTTTTTTCACTGCAGTTGGTCAAACCATATTCGCCAACTCCCACTGAAAAGTAGAACAATCTTTGAGCGAAACCATCAGTCGACCAGATGCCCACAACTCGCAAAATAGGCGGGCTTTCAACCTACTAACACCTGGTGCATTAACAAAGAACAAAAAGAGGGGACATATAAAATTAGGTTTATTTCTAATAAAAATACAACAGAACTGGGCGTCCCCCTTCCATTGGTACTCTTCTCCATCTGCTAGCACCTTGTGCCCTAGCACCACATTGAAACAATACAAACCATGGTGAGTCGATCTCCTTCCGAGGAAGGGATTGCCAGCCCGCTCCTCGGGCCATTTCCCACATCGAAATTCAGAGTAACAGTGAACCAAAACTGACATCCTACAGGTCCTAATTGTAAACCAATTCGACCAAATATAGAAACAATCATGCTGACCATGATAGATACCCTTCCCGCAAAGACAAAAGGTCCATACTACGCCATACATTCCCATGCGAAGCAATAAAATACCATACATGACCGAAATCGATTTAGAAATAGAAGATTCAACCACATTCCCATCTAACGAACAGACCATACCGAATCTCACAGTCACCCATTCACAGGAGGGAACTAAAATCTTACGAAATATTGTCACATTTTCGGTATGTCTCTGGAAAGGGTTAAAGGGAAGAGACAACACATACCCTAGAACCATCGCCATGAAGCCTGCGTCGAGACCCTTCCACAACCGAGGCCTGTCGTCCAAACTTGTCGCAGGAAAGGAGCTCGACCAGTGATCCTCAGCTCCCACAACCACAATACACCACAACCAAATTGCATGCAAATAATTGGCGATATCCTCCACTACCTAGCTATTTAATTTTCGATACGCCTTTTTGCCCAGCTTTCTCTCTCCCATGCCTCCTCACATCACCTCATATCTATCATACACACTGTGCACCTACCACGCCCGCCCTCCCACATTAATAACAACCATATCATTCATGGCTTGGGTCCCAAGTGGGATGATCCTCTTGCACACACCGTGATCAGGGCGAAAGGAAGTCATCTTTGATTCAAAAGTTATTTTTTTTTAGATGAGATAGTAAAAATATGCACACATCCACATTAAATAAAAATGGCTTCCTCCAACTCTTTTCCAAAAACACTGACTTTGCTTGGAAAATATTACGACTTTTGGTCTTAGTAAGAATGAAGACATTTTTGCAAGCCCAAGAATGTTGGGATACCCTACCTGTTATACGGGTTTTACGGTTGTGGAAAAAAGTATCTCCCCTAGGTTGGTGGCTAACCTAGAGCAACAGAGAGACAAGGAACACAATGCTTTTACTTAAAGTAAATAGATGATAGAATTAGGCCTACCTAGAATCCTTCGCACACTTCACTCCTCCTTTAGCTTGAAAGCTCCAATTCTAGCTCTGAATGCAAAAATTAGAACCTGAACAGCCAGATAACACAAGCCAAGAAACTACAAGATCTACGCAGTATCAACTAAATACTTCATTCAATAGAACAACATGGTATTGAAATAAATGGAATAACAACTTCACATATAGGAAAACAATGGATCTTTGCATTAATATAAATGGAAGAAGATTACAACCATAAGTAGCAGTTGATCTTGTAGAAGAGCTCCTCCAAGTTTTTGACTTTTCCTTTACTTGTCATAATATGCACCACTAATCACCCTAAATGCATGAGCTAATTACCACTCACCACAGTAGCATAAGGGTAGAATCACTCTCCAAAAGCCAACCCCCAACCACATAGAAGGTTGGGAATATATAAAGAAGTAGGGTAAGTTGGGAGTTCTTATCCAATTACCAATATTGGGTAATATATCCACCTTTGATGGAGGGATAAGATCAAAGGATAAGTGGTGAAAAATCCAAAGTGGGGAAGGATAGGATTCGAATGTTTTATCCAAGGTAAGTAGTTGAAACAACTTCTGGAAATTCCTAGAAGGGGAAGCTTCTAGAATCTCAATCATTCTCCCAAATTTCTAGAACCAACGCAAGTGCAAAGGGGAGCAACCTACTAGTGACCAACGCAGGCTATAGTTGAGAAACCTATATGTGAATGCACCCCAGCAGGCTTACAATGAGCGTTGGTCCTCAAACTGGCTCATATGAAGCAGTTTAGGGCTAAAACGCTAGGGGATGAAGGGAACATGCTTAGGGCTCACTAATCGGATGTGACAAAATGTCCTATAACAGAATGCCCCCTAAAGCGCAAAGTGAGAGATGATGACTGATGAACAAAGTGCTTTACCTTGTGAAAAGTCGAGATCAAGGACAACTAATGAGCTACATTTATTACAATATATTTACAACATAAAATCTTTGTTTGCTGAGGGAGACATACCCATACTCAGCTCATAAGCTAACATAACATGTATAATGTTCAAAAGATGTGTCCACGGATGCAACTGGTGGACCCATGACTACATGACCATCTATATGATCATGGCCATGGATGGATGAAACTAGATTTGGGTTCTTCTATCTCATTCACACAACCAACCAATATATGGGTCTAACCATGTGAATCAATGATTTGGAGTCAAACATGGTAGACACCATCTAATTATTGGCCAATGATGTAAGTTGTTAACAAAAGCAATAGAAATCACCAATGATGTTAATGGCTCAAGGAAATATAGTACAATTTGTATGGTGTGAACAAATGAGTTGATGTTGAACACCACACAGAATCTTTCGATCAAAGGCCATTGATGTAAACATGTCACTGGGAGCGAGGAAAATTTCCATTAATGTATGCAAGCACCAAGGTACCAAAGGTGTGTTTCTAATTCAACTTCCTGGATGATATGCTAATGTCGATAGGAAGTGACCCCTCGCAGGAGGGCTCCGCCCCTAAGTAATAAATAGAGGGCCCTCTATTTTGGGAAAATAGAGCGATAAATCGATGGCGGCCTTAACAGTCGAGCCCCTACCGGTCCTCACCACCGAAACCGACCAATAAGGGTGCGTAAGCACACTCGACTGATAGGGAGAGGGACCGACGCTTAGCTGAGCGCCGTACCTCTCCTCTCCTTATCAGTCGAGCCCCCTCTCTTGATGTATCCCCCATCAACAACATGAAATGGGTATCATGATTGAGACAAAATGATCAAAATGATGCTAATATAGAACTAGATCAGGAAAGGCAGACATGAAATGAAGGCTTAAGAGTATTGTAGCAGAGATCAACTGAATGACTTCTCTTGAACACACCGGTGACACTGAATGGAGTTCGCAACATTGACCCAAAATCGAAATGGGGGCTCTGAAAATGATATGATAACCAAAAGACAAGAGGATTAACCAACTAAACATCCATGGAGATGAAGTGAAAGAGTGTCATGTTCAAGAGTGACTCGTTGCCATTAGCAAACTGGAATCCTTTATTTTCCCAGTTTCCCCAACCATACTGGTGAGTACCTCTTTATTTTTTAACAAGCTTGAGGAAGATAACATATGCTTGATATGTAAGTTCATTCTTTGGATGAATCCCTCCATATATATTTAACGGACCCTTAGAAGGATTGGTTCGGCCCCTCATGATGATGATTCCATCATTGTTTGATGTTTTTACGAGTCCAACGACATAAAACTCGACACCTTTTTCATGTTTAGAGAGTTTGAAAAAGAGGTAAAAAAGAAAACTCCAAATGTCCCTTTTCCTAGGTAGTCCCTTAGGTCTGAAAATGTAGAAAACAATACCCAAGAGAACCTCTTAGCCATGTTCGACTAAGGTATTCCTTTTCTGTAGCTACTCTGTCTTATTTTGGAAAAGGGTTAAACCTATACTGAGTAGATGTATTTTCATTTACTTTTACGAGTTCAAAAAGAAAAGTGCTCAACAATATTTTCATATTTTGGGAGTCTTGGAAGAGCTAAAAGAGGACTCCATGGGGTTTCCTTTTTCATAGTTCTATAGAGCCCGAAAAAGAGATAAAATCATACTTGTGGTCAAAGTAACATGTTCAAACATAATGAAAACCTGCTAATAGTTGTTTGCATCCTCAAAACACCACAAGAAGGATTAAGCATACCTGTTTCATAGTAAAAATGAAGCATATCTAGGTAAAAATACTAAAAATGAATAAAATAATGAGAAATGACCATAAATATTCAAAATGACTTCTCATTTTTACCATTTCACATTTTACCTTCAATAGTGAATATTTGGAGCCATTTTTCCCTCAATCTTATGCAGCTGATTGTGGCCAATCTAGGGAACCATTTCAAGTGTTTTCACTTCAAGGTAGGAACTAAAACCTTTCTCTATCTTTCCATGGTCCATTTTTGTGTTTTCATGCAACATTTTTAAGGTTTTGAGGCCCTGGGGTTCATAAAAAATTCCCTGGGACCAACGCACCCCCACCCCCGTGTCGAAAATTGTGTTTCACCTAGGCAGAGAAACACTGCAGACAGTGGTGAAACACCATGGTAAACACTTCTGGGGTGCATTGGGTGCATTTCTCTAAGTTTTCTTTTAGTTTTGCCTCAATTTTTGTCAGGTTTTTTTTTACATGGGAAAGAGCCTAATGGATTCCTTGTTGATGTTTCAGGTACCTACTAGCAAAAAATGGCATTCAATTGGAGAGAAAGAGAACATGAGGAACAATACTTGAATGTGGAAAATGACCCTACTACCATCCAGACGCTCAAAAATTTTGGGTTATTGAAATTTTTCTAGCTTCCTGGTATGAGGCAACAGATGGAGTTGTTGAAATACCTTGTCCATTCATGGGATATTTGGGCACAAACGTTCAGGTTTGGGGAGAATCTACTCGAGATATAGGTAGAGGATATTTACTTTCTGGCAGGGTTATCGAAGCGAGGTGCCCCCATCTCTCTTTTAGGTGGAAGAAGTGGCGGTGAGACGGTGAAAGACTATATCACTACCTATTGCAAACCTTGAGCCCTTCCTACTAGGGATGGAAATATCAGCATAAAGGATTTGACCCAACTACCTTTAGGAACAATCTTGTTCATTATTGCAAGATTGGCAGGCAGCTCAACACTACATGTAGCAAGAAGATCATACATGCAATATGGGATAGAGTGTCTAGAGTCGACAATATTCAACTGGGGCGAGGGTGTCTTGGTCAATTTGAAGGAACAACTTACTAAAGCAAAGGAGTGGAAGTTGAAGAACTTTGTCTATGGGGCTATCTTAGTCTCTTTTTCTCTAAAGCAGGTACCATTACTGCAGCCTCAGTAAATTGTACTTGAGCCCATCGATCTGAGGACCCCACGGATGAGGAGGTGGATAGACCACATGAGCCAACATGTAGGCCCATGAGGGGTCAACTTTTCACCAGACTTGTTTAGGTGGTGACGTAGACATTTCATCATTATTGATGATTATCTTTACGTGTGGATGGATTTCTGCGATGTTCTTGAGCTTGAGTTTCCTAAGGGTAAGAAATGGGATGCTTCAAGTAAGATACTTTGACCATTAAGTTTTTCAAAGTTTTGAAATTTTTTGTGTTTTATTATGTTCTAGAGACAAAACGATTTGATGTTTTCATGCAGATATTGGACTTGTTTGACCAGTAGGTGCTACATGTCTCTATCGCACATAGACACAGCCACAAGAGGAGGCGATGGGACTAGTATAGGTCTCTGCAGTAGGACGGGATGTGCTACGGGATATTGAGGTAGCTGAAATCCTATCAGAGGTGGAGCACCACATGGAAGGACTAACACATGGAATTGATGAGACCATGGTTGATCATCTTCTATTGCAACTTCAGCAACACACAATTAGAGTTCTAGTCATATTAGCCGATTACTGTGTAAGATAGCTCGTGCAGTGTCGTTTTATTATGAACACCACTGATTGTCTAGTTAAATGTTTTGCATGTAGTTTTTATATGGATGATGTAGCCATATGTGTCTCAGGGCACACATTTTGTAAAACCAAACTTCATATATATCTATATATATATATATATATATATATATATATATTCAGTGTTTCCTAGTTCTTGTTCTGCTTTCAATATGACTAGATATGAATTGAAAGTTATTTACATTCATTGCAAATGTCGATCCAAAATAAAATTAGCTATGGAATCCGCTAATGTGTTAATATTTCTAGAAATATGTTCATATCATATGAAATCAAAATGTCTTTCCAGAAGATGCACTCTCAACACCATGTGAAGGATGGTGGGATTTCTCACTGAATAGATATTAGCGAGTTGTAGTACTACGAGCTATGAGTCAAGCCTGATGAATATGTGGAGGATACCATGTGAAATAGCATCAGATAGTAGCTCAAACACTACGTTATACTTAGCGATGTTGTTAGTAGAGCGACCAATGAAAATCCCTTGAATGCTCACTAGCTCACCATTTGGAGAAAAGATAACCCACATTGCAGATGATAGCTTCTGAGTACTATGGCTAGCACCATAGGAATAACCAATATAAGGTTTGAGAGAGGTTGACATGTGCAATCCAAATGTAAAAATAATCAATAGAAACCATGGGAAACTCTGAAAAAGACACTGTAAAAACACTCAAAACACCTATAGACATTATGTACATAGTGTACTACGCATGGGATCAGACATAGTATATTTTTAGGTAAAACCCACTTCTAGGTTGTGCCAATGGAACTACATCAAGGTCTACTAACTAATAATCCCCTTTTGCAAGGACACGCTTGAAAATGTATGGACCCAGCCACATAGACTGGAACTTTCCTGGACCTAACTTGTTGACCTACTGGTCATGTAAGAGAACTAGATATCCTTCCAAGAAGACTCTAGGCTTGACACTTTTGTCATATTGTGCTTTGATGTGTCTTTTATGGGCTTCATTAGCTAACACGAAATCGCGTCGAGTTTCATCCAAATGAGTTAGATGTAAAAGACGCTCCTCCTCTGTTGAAGTAGCAGGAAGAAGTTCAATATCTAGCTTCAGTAATGGAATTTTTCATTCGATGGGGAGGATCATTTCCAGACCATAAACCAAATGGAATGGTGTGAATCTAGTAGCAGTCCTAACTAAGTTTTGGTATGCCCATAAGGCAACAAAGAGAAGCAAGTGGAGTTATGATTTTTGGACCCCTATCATACGTTGAAGCATAGTCTTAAGAAATTTGTTAATAGCCTCAACTTGTTTGTTAGCTTGAGGATAATAGAGAGTGGAATTTTCATGTGAAATTCCCAATTTGGCATCTAATTTGATCATCATATGATTCCGAAAATGCTTCCCGTGATCTGTTACTATTGCTTGCGGAAAACCAAACCTAGCAATCACGTGGTTGAATAAAAAGTATGCAGTTGTTTCACTGATGTTTTTAAATGTAGGCATTGCTTCAGCCTACTTAGTAAAGTAGTCAACAACAACAATAATATAGCCATGCCCCTTAGCCAAATGAGAATCATATGTCAAAAATTCAATACCCCATTTCGCAAAGGGACCAACGGTGACAACAGGATGCAACAGAGAAGGCAAAGCACGGATTTTACGATCATAGATCTAGCACGCATGACAAGTCTTCTAGACTATGAGAATACAATTGCAGAAAATGGTGGGCCAAAATTAACTTACACGTAAGATCTTTTGTGTGGTAGTGTAACTAGATAAATGTTTGTTGCATGCCCCCGAGTGGCATTCATTGAGGACTTTCTCGACCTCCTTAAGAGTTCGGCATCTTTGTAAAATCGTATCGATACCACAATGGTAAGGTGTGTCGATGATAATCACATAATTTCGGGATTGGTAGCGAATGTGTCGCTTCTCTAAGGAAGAGGTATTAGGTAGGAAAGTCTGGGTCTAGAGATAGATCAGAAAATCTCCATACCATGGGTCAGATGACGAGATCAGAAACAATGACTTATCTTGGATGGAATCTTCAGATGTAGATTCAACATCAAGGGAAGAGAGATCGCACATTAACTTTTCAAAAACTAAGGATTTCTTCGACCCTAATTTAATGAATTCTAGGTCGAACGCTTGGAGGATAATGATCCACTTATAGTATTTACCCCCAAAAATTGACGTGACAATATGTATTTCATAGGGTTGCAATCTGAAACGACTATAGTTTTGTGAAGCAATATGTAATGGTGAAATCTTTGGATGACTTGAATGGCTTCCAAAGCTAACTTTTCTACATGAGTATACTGGATCTCAGTATCATTGAGGTTCTAACTCAGATAATAAATGGGATTTTTAGTCCCTATATCATCTTCTTGGACCAACACCATAGCTATAGTAGAGATGGCGGTAGCAAGATACAGGAAATAGTCACGTTGATAGTCAAGGGGATATAAGAGAGATGCCTAAACTAGCACATCTTTAAAGGCATCAAACACTTTTTGTGCAATGTCATCCCAATGGAAGGGAATCCCTTTTTTCATTAAGTGAGTAAATCCTTTGGTCAATTCAACATCGTTAGGGACGAACCTCCTCAGAAAGTTAGCTTTCCATTGGAGTCTTTGTAACTGAATGAGGGAGGAAGGCATAGGAAAGTCAATGATTGCCTGGAATTTTAAAGGATCAATATGAATTCCTTGCTTTGAAATGATGAAACCAAGGAGTCAACTAGAATTGACACAGAACACACATTTTTGCAAGTTAAGATGAATGTTATAATTTCTACAATAGAGAAAAATGGCTTGTAAATTCATGGGGTGATCAACCCAATGCTTGGAGTTAGCAGGGATATCATCCAGATAGGGCTACATGATATGCTTGATTTCGTGGAAAGTGTAATCCATCGCATGTTGAAATGTGGCCCCTACATTCTTTAAACTGAAAGGGAGCTTCCTATAAGAAAATTCACCCCATGGACAAATAAATGAGGTTTTAGGTTGGTTCGCCGAGAGAATGTTGATTTTATTATAACCCAAGAATCCATCCATAATGTAGAAATTTTGAATAATTTAACACATATTCAACAGAGATTATCCTGATCATGTACTATTGCGGAATACATACACAATACGTAAGCTCCTCTACGTTGATCATCAATATAGCAGCATCAATAACAATAAAACATCAAGAGCATTCACACATTAACACAGTATGTAACCCGGGGAAAGCATCTCGCTAAAAACCCCACACTATCTGTATATTAATGATTGAGACCATGTAATATTACAAAGTACAATGCTTATCACAAGCAATCCAGTACCAGCTCCACCTGTTACACACAATACAGCTAAGATCTGATCTCCAAATCTATTCCACTGCTTGCCTGCCTCCACTGCTCAATACCTGCTCAAGAATGAATGAGAATGGTCTACCAAACTCGTTTTTCACCTCCAAAGAATCACTCACAATGTGTAAGACGTGAGCAGAAGCTACAAACTGGGCAAATACATGAGCAAACTCATTGGCATACTCAATCCTTTGATTGTGCAAGATCTGATGCACAACTATAGTCACAACTGATAGCAATCTAATTTTCTAACACATGTCCCTGCTGAACTAAACATGCACTGACATGCAACTGAGTTAACTGATGTATTCTATAGTTGTATTATGAGTTAATAATTAGTTTAACAACTCAGCATTAGTCTATTTGCAGTTAGACTAACTACAACTAGTTTAACCAAGTCAAACTGAACACAACTCCATCAACTCCACAATGAACTCCACCAAACTCAACTGATTGAGTTCTAACTGAAGTCATGCATGCAACAACTCAACTGACTCATAAGAAAAGCATACTTCCTTCTGACAGCTGCATGGGCCACATCTGTAGCTCAAACTGAATTGCTCCAAGAGAATAAGATCAAGTTTATAGTCCAAATATTATTATGAGACAATAATATTTGACTTTTCTATTTTTGATAGCCAGTGTAAAAATAGACTTTGATCACCCACACTGTGGTCACCCACACTTTGGTCACCCACATTGTGATCACTCACACTGTGATCACTCACATTGTGATCACCCACACTGTGATCATCCACAATGTGATCAAAAATAGAACTTGCGCCATAATTTGCCTGCGGGCCCACTTAGTGAAGGCGACTCTTTTCACTAAGCTCCATCATCTTGTTGCAATCTCAACACATAAATGAATAAATCTTGCATCCAGTGCAATCATCAAAAATCTAGTCAATAAAAAAGGTCGAGTAGTTGTCTTTCAGACAAGATCAATTTATGGCCCGACAATCGACACATACTCAGATTGTGCCCAGTTTCTTCATGACAGGGGCAATGTCAATACCTAATCAGTTAAAGGAATGTGGTATATGAAACTAGCCCAAAGAAGCTTTTCAATTTCAGCTTTTATGCCAATAGCCTTCTTGGGATGGACTCGACAAAGGCACTACCAGATGGGTTTGGCATGAGGATATGTCTTGATTTCATGCACTACTATGTTTGGGTCTAGAACTGGCATTTCTTCCTATGTCCAGGCAAAGATATTGTTGAACTCATGAAAAGGGGCTCAATAAATCTCAATTTCAGATGAAGAACAAGATGCTCTGATGTATAAATCTTCGATTATTCCCGGTTTAATTGAAATATCAAGAGGAATGGCTTCTTCAATATTCAAAAGGTTCTTTTAAGAGTCGATCTCATGAATGGCGACAAAATTCGTAAAGGGTTCAAGAAAATTAGGTAGGTACACACCACTGAGATTATCTTCAATGGTATTTGGGAAGGAGGAATGATGATGATGATGTTCATCCCATGGTGCATTGTCTGACATCATGATTTCCATGATGCTTTGGTCTGTAGATACTATATGCGAGAAAGGATCAGAGGGCATGCCATAATCCAGTGATCGATCTACCTAATTGATTGAATAAAAATTATGGGCTGCACAAGCCAAATAGATGGCTTCATAATATTTCTCAATGGGGCTAAGTAGCATTCGGTCTCCAAAACTTTTGATGTTAGTTTCATCAGATACAATCCATGGATCAGTCACGATTGTAGAGGATGATATCATATTGATATAGGCCACCAAAGGGGAGGAGCTTAGAATGGGAGGGGAAGGGTGAGAAAAGGTTCCCATAAGCGATGAATCCTTCAATGACCCAGCTCCGACATGATGATAGGAATGTAGGGCTTCCCCTACAAGAGGGACACTTATAGTAACATTGGAATCGAAGGTGAGAAAGGTGATTTGATCTATGGCCACAATCCTACCTTTATGAGGAAAGGCGATCATTCGGAAGTAAGTTGAAATGATGGTAGCCATAGCATAAACACATGTACATCCCAGTAGAAGATTATAATTTAGAGTTCCTTCGATAAATTCTACTTCAAAAAAGACAGTTTTTCACCCTAGTTCCACTTGGAGGGAATTAAGAATCCTACAAGGTTTATATGTCCTTCCGTCAAAGGATTTTAATGTGGTGGTCGAATGACTCAGTTCAAGTGAACCAATCACCTTCCAGCAAGACAAGGAATGATTATGTAGGTCAAAGCTCCCTCGTCAAAAATAGAATGATGAATGTTCTTACCATGGAAAATGACATGAATCATAAAATCTAACTAAGTCGAAAGTCGAGGGGTATAGCTTTCATAAGAGAAAACCACTAGGTTGGGATCTGATGGATCCACACATCCGATAACTGACAACAAGGTCTTCTTTTGGGTGGGCTAATTTTGCAACACCTTGAGAGTCGATATAGCTGATGGAGACTAGGCCAAGTCTTCAACTACGTTGTAATTTTGAGCAGCTCTGAAATGAGGGTTGAAATCAAACTTATGGATAACACCCTTCATAGGCTTGATAGTCAATTCCATAGAAACCGCGGGTCAAACAGGATCAGATGAAGGTGGTGCCGAACTAGAAAGTTGATCAGTAGCCTAAACGTTCGGTGGATTCAAATTACCATAGTCCTTATTCTGAGTGGCCACCATGACATCATATTTTAGATTTGAGGAAGAAAGCAACAAAACTGTATTAGAGGAAGATGCATCCCAAGCAACCATATGAGTCTCCTGTTTGGGAAACAAGTCAGTCTGCACAGTGGGAGAAGTGAATGATTTAAGAAACTGATTCACTTTAGCATGGTGAGGAATATCACGTGTAAAGTGACCCTTGTTACAAATAAAACATGGATATCAATGTTTTCATTTCTCATCGAAAGACGAATTTTTTTGTTTATCTTGCGATGAGAAATCTTTATTTCTCTTAACTTTACCTTTCTTATTTCTTCCATGTTGTTGTTGAGACTTTCCTTTATCAGATGAGACAACATTTATCTCGAAAGAAAAGCCGTAAGAGGATGGGATGGAGGGTTTTGTACAGGAGAGGTAAGAGAAATACCTGGTGGCTTACTCACCGACTGCGAACTAGCAGAACCTATAATGCCATAGGCAGCATGATTGATGCTATGTGATTCGTTCTCCACATTTCACTAGTTTCAATCCCACTTCTTCACCCCTGTGAGCATCACCCGATGCAATGAGTGCTAAGTGAACTATTCAAAAATCATGAGAAATTAGTCAGTTACGACTACCTCTCATGGAAATGGTCATACGTTTGAATGACTTACTTAACGCAGTTGAATCCCAAAAAAAAATGATATCTAGCATGAGATTATTTACCAGGAGGAGGAGGAACATTATTCGAGGGTCTCAGAGTGTTTGGTCTCTTATCATAGAGCATGCATGATTGGGTATAAACCATATCTAAATATTGAGCACAAGCAATAACTTTCTCTTCAATCACGACTCCACCTTCAGCCACATCTTATGTTAAGGGAGCTAATAGATATTTGAGAAACCATTATGCTAACAACTATTCGAGAACATAAGTCTTGGCCAACCAACAATAGTGCCTCCACTCATGAATCTTATTTGAAATGTGAGTAGAGTCTGATTGTTTGAAGTTAGTCAATAGTTCTATTCCAGTTTTGTATTTGATGGGAAACTGGAAATGTGTGAGGAAGGTAGTGGCTAAGGTGATGAAGTCGTGAAATGACACTCTAGGTAACTCAATATGCCATTTAGTTGTGGTACCTGTAAGCGTTCGTTGGAACATACGGAGTTGAATGGAATCATCATTAAGGGAGTTGGATGAACACCATAGATGATACATCATTACATGCGTCGATGGGTCTTCTCTAGGATTCCCATTGAACTTTAGGATATCAGCAGGCAACTTAGTGGGAATAATCGACCACCATGGCGAATGACTAATGGGTCATTAGTAAGCTGAGTTAAATCTAGTAATTCAAGAGTAGCCACAAAAGGCAACTACCAATTAAAGTTTGGAGATGGATGACCTAGATATGAAGGGATAACTTGGGTAACAAGTAGTTGCATTCCTGGGTAAGGAGGATTTTGATAATAAGGAACTTGGTTACTATAATATGGAGGGTTCTGATAACCAGCATACAAGTGATTTTGTTTCCCTGTCCAGGATGGCGATAAAGCTGCTAGAATGGTTCGGGTTGGATTTGTTGGCATTTAAAAGGAAATTGATGTGATCCATGTTGTTGCCTGATAGGGGTTTGCATTGCCCCCTAGTACGGGTCTGATTGAGACTGTGTCAAATTTTGAGGAATTTGATCTACCTAAACTTGAGGAGTACCTTGCGCAAGTGATTGAGAAGGTGAGGGACCTTGTACAAATTCACTAATTCGGATCTGGGGGGAACCCACGGGGGATTCACTGGGGGAGAAATATCATACCACGTGGGTTCATATTGGGGGATATATGTTGAGGAAAAAATGACATAATATATTGGGGGATATATAGGGGGTAAAGGGTTTTTATATTCGAAAATATAAAAAATGGTGCTTTAAGTTAATGAAAAAATATAAAGGGGTATAAAAAATGTTAATGAAAAAATGGATACCTATAATATCTAGTGAAAGTAGGGGTTTTTTAAATTGGAAGTTGTATTGGGTTCATATTGGTAGGGGGTTAAATAATGTGATTTTTAAAGGGATTTTCCAATATGTATACAAATTAAGGGTATTGTTTAATATGCCAGGAACGCACGTGATATGTCAGAGGTTCACTGAGTGAATCCCCTGTGGGGGAATGAGACATCGTTGGCATATGTTGTAAAGGTGGATCACATGTATTTGAACTTGTTGAGGTGTTGATGGATAGGTAGGGATTTGTGATGAAGATGGTACAGTTTGAGGATTCAACAATCGATCCCAAAATGAACCAGGTTGAACAGGTAAAGTAGGTTTCCAAACACAGGAATCCATTCCAAGATAAGGAGGACTATAACTAGGTGGGTTACCATATTGAGGTATATCAACAATAGCTTTCCCCCCTACCATGGGAGGAGGGGATGATGGAGGAAACCGTGATACAGATCAAGGGTTCCCAACATACAGAGGGTTAGGTTGTTGAGGGTAGCTTTGCCCACTTATATAAGGGCTAGCATGCTGCTCTATTGTAGGTGTATATGGAGGAAGAGGAGAAAATTGTGTGGCATTCATAAGAGAAGTACCAGACATTGTTCCCAAATTGGATGACATGGTAGAGGTCCAAGGACTGGAAGCCACACCAGAAGAGGTACTAGATAATGACTGATAGCCAGACGAGACATACGGGCCACCATATAAATGAGTTTTTGATGTTGTTACAAACATAGATGAGGAAGCGACACTTAATGTCTCAACCATAGTTGTGGACACAAACTGGGAGTTTGAATCAGTTCCAGTCATGGTTAACAATCCCAATGAAGATTTTTGTGAGAGATCTGCGGGTAGGCCCAAAGAATCAGGTAAAGGAGATTTTATTGGAGGTTGAAGAGACGTAAGAGGATTATTTTGATAGAAAAAATTCCTTCCCAATGAACGAGAGCAGAAGGACGAGGCTCTTCTTGAGGGATCTCTTCAATACCCAAAAAATCTCTCGTAAACTTGATATGGATAAAAGAAGCCTCAATTCAACAATATATTAGTTATATCTGAAACAAAGGAAGAGAAGATGGATGAGGCTCCTCAGGTTCAATAACCTCGGAAACAAAGTTTAACTCACGGATATCATATTCAATGACCTCAGGTAACAAAGTTTCAAGGACTTATTTTTCAATTGTGTCAGTGTCACCAACAGGAATAGATGTGGTCTCGAGTTCGAAAGTCAAAGGGACAGATGATTCTGGCTGATCAATATCAGAAGGAGGGCCAAAATAGTTCTTGATGTTCCTGATTTGGTAGTTTGTGTTTTCTTATGCTTTGGATGATCATTAGGAGAAGCCTCTGGAGGAAGAGGAGGCTTATTTCGTATTCTAAGCGAACGACGGGGAGGGGGATTTTGATCTTCCACGTTGGATAATAGATTTTATTAACATAAAAAGAAATAAATCAAAAAGAGGGTAATCTAGGCATAAAGGATTATCAAGCAACCATGAACTGCAATATACACCTTGGCGAACCAAGGACTTAATGTACGACAATCGATCTCCCTGAATGTTGTGTTTGGTGTACAATGGTATACAAGGCAGTAGACTCAGTTACCTATGGATGTATAGAAACCTATTGGAGACTCCCAAAATATACGCGACAGTACGTGGGAGTGCAGTCTGTAGTAGTGTTGTCTAATGCATAACCATTTGATGAGAGTGTTCCCATATACTTTACGTGTGTGGAGCACCACTATTATACTTGAAGGTATGTGGAGTATGATCCTATACACTCACATACGTGGAACAAGATTTCACCCCCATGATGCAACGCTGGAAAACAACGAAAGCTCCTACATTTAATGATGTTGGAACACATCTCTAGCCTAGACCTCTAAATTTTTGTGTTAATGTTATAAATTCTCCTTAGGTTGATTCAATAAATTTTACTTTTTATCTTTTATTATGTTTTAGTTTTGGGGCTCACCATGAATGTTACCTGAATACCCTTAAATGCAAATATAACATGAGAGAATAGAAATCTTCTCTCTTTCAATGAAAATCTAGTTAAGGAAGGGAAGAAACAATCAAGATGCAACACACAATATGCAGCAAACAAGATGCAAGATGCAATTTCCTTTCCAATGCAACTGTTACTATGTTAATGCACATGAAAAACCCTAATTTTGGATGCAAAAAAATCATTTTCACCACACTTAATTTTCGAAATGAAGAAAAGTAATATGTAAATGTTCAATTACTGATTCAATTACACTTTTTAGAATGAGGACTAGAACAACAATTCATCTAAGTGACCAGCAATCAAATGAAATTAGTTTGTAAGCGACCAAATGATAAGAACAAAGAAAAATCAGAACTAATTCTTACCAAAGGAAAAAAAAAAAAAAAACAAATGCAAACCAAATGGAGGCTTTAGAGAGACAACAAGACACTAAACAATCAGGGAAGTTAAGCTAGAAGTAAGCTGACCAAAAATAGGCTTATGAACCAAGGAAAAATTCATGCAAAAATAGGGGCCAACACTGGTGTAGAAGAGGCACCAGTGCGTTGCAATGTTGGTGCAAAGTGGGCCAAGTTGAGGTGCAATGCTCTGTCAAAGGAACAGGGGGTGTGTTCGGCCTAGGAAAGAGGATTCCGACACAAAAATTGCAAAAAGGGCTCAATGAAATCACTTCCTAGGTCTGTTCTTGTTTGGATGATACAACAAAGGTTTGTCAAGAGGTAATCAAAGACAATGGAAAAGGAAACCACCAAGGTAATACTCTATTCTCCAGTATGGTCACCAATTTGTTATACGTGATTTATGATTCCGAACAAAAGTATCTCCCCTAGGTTGGTGGCTAACCTAGAGCAATAGAGAGACAAGGAACACAATGTGTTTCCTTAAATTAAATATATGATGGAGTGAGGCCTACCTGGAATCCTTTTCAAACTTCGCTCCTTTTTTAGCTTGGAAGCTCCAATTCCAGCTCTGAATGAAAAATTAGAACTTGCACAGCCATATAACACAAGCCAAGAAACTACCAGATCTATGCAGTATCATCTAGATACTTCATTTAATATATCAACATGGTATAGAAATAAGTGGAATAACAACATCACATATAGGAAAACAATGAATTCTTTGCATTAATATAAATGGAAGAAGATTACAACCATAAGTAGAATTTGATCTTGTAGAATAGTTCCTCCAAGTTTTTGACTTTTCCTTTCCTTGTCACAATATGCACCTCCAATCACCCTAAATGAATGAGATAATTACCACTCACCATAGCAGCACAAGGGCAGAATCACTCTCCAAAATCCAACCCCCAACCACATAGAAGGTTGGGAATATATAGAGAAGTAGGGTAAGTTGGGAGTTCTTATCCAATTACCAATATAGGGTAAGAGATCCACCTTTGATGGAGGGATAAGATCAAAGGATAAGTGGTGAAAAATCCAAAGTAGGGAAGGATAGGATCTAAATGTTTTATCCAAGGTAAGTAGTTAAAACAACTTTTGGAAACTCTTAGAAGGGGAAGGCTCCGAAATCCCGATCATTCTCCTAGATTTATAGAACCAACGTAGGTGCAAAGGGGAGAAACCTGTTGGTGACCAACACAGGCCACAGTTGAGCAACATGTAGGTGAAAGCACCCAAGTAAGCTTATAGGGAGCACTGATCCTCAAACTATTTCAGATGAAGCAACTTCAGGCTGAAACTCTAGGGGATGAAGGGAATATGCTTAGGGCTTTGTGCAAGATGGTGACAAGGGGGAATAGGATGTTGATTGATCCCATTAGGAGGTTCACTGATTGGATGTGACAAAATGGCCTATAACACTACCGAATGGTTATATAGAGCCAACCCAAGAACAATTAGCATCCATGAACAATAATAAGAGGAATATCGTTGCAGAACTAAGAAAGAAAGAGCACAAAGCCAAATGTTGGATACAAAACTTAGTCGATGAATCTATCTTCGACAAGATAACCAACGCATCAACAAAAAAATATTGTTGGGATAATTTGAAAGTTTCTTGTCAAGGTAATGATACACTAAAGATTGTTAAATTGCAGACATTAAGAGCTCAGTTAGAAACCCTGAAGATGACTGACATAGAGAATGTGGACCAATTCATGACTAGAGTCATTAGAATAATCAATCAAATCAAACTCATTGGTGAAACCATTACATATTAGAAGGTTGTCAAAAAATCCCTTCAAAGCTTGCCCAAGAAATATGACATGGCTATAACAGCCACTCTGGAATCCAAAGATTTTACAACTTTCTCGATAGAACAATTGACTGGATCATTTCTAGCACACGAAACAAGACTTAACTTGGTAGAAGATTCCATGGAACAAGCTTTCAAATCACAACTCTCTCTTGGTAGAGGCAGAGGAAGAGGATATAAAGACAGTAGAAAGTAAGGCAAAGGTCGAGGCAAAGGAAAAGCATAACATCATCATGCAGTAGAGCAATCAATACCTTCACAAAACCAAACACACAAAGAAGCAGAACATGGAGAAAATTGAATGCCTAATGTTATTAATGCAAGAAATTTGGGCATTATGAACATGAATACAGAAAGAAACACTCAGGTCAGCAAAAAGGAAATTTCCATCTCTCCAACAATGAATGAGAATCCTCTGAAACAATGTTTATTTCCTGTTATCTTTTTGAAGACAGTCACAGCAAGGACCTTTGGTTTCTAGTCAGTGGCTGCAACAATCATATGACACGAACCAAAAATCTACTTTCTTGCAGTGATGCTTCCATAACATTGAAATCACTCTTGGATATCGTTCCTGTATTAAAGTTGAAGGGAGAATTTTTGTCCCTGTCCTTACCAAACAAAATCATCATAAATACATACTAGATGTTTATTATGTTCCACATCTGAAGCATAACTTCATTAGTGTAGGTCAATTGATGGAATATGGTTATGATATAATATACCAAGGTAACACATGTTATATCTATAACAAACCTCTTAATAGAAGATTGATAGCAAAGGTTGAAAAAACCAAGAATAAGATGTTTTGATTGACTCTTAGAATTCCAAATCTTTCACAGTCTTTTGCCCACAATGTTTCAAGAATAGACGAGTCTCAACTATGGCACTCTAGGTATAGCCACAGCCCATTCAAGAGTCTAAGTATACTTCAAAAACATTCAATGGTCATTGGTCTCATTGTTATGAATGAAAAAGATTGTAATTGTGAAATTTTTGTTTTATCTAAGCATAAAAGTGATAGCTTTCCCACGTCTTCCTCTGGAGCAAAAGAGCCTTTAGGGATAGTCCATACATATATACATGGCCCAATGTAGACACAATACATTGTTGGTAATCTTTATTTTTTGGAATTCATTGATGATTATAGTAGGAAGACATGGGTTTATTTTCTGAAGAATAAATCAGATAACTTCTCAAGATTCAAAGAGTTCAAATCATAAGCAAAAACGCAGAGTGGAAATCCTTTGAAAGTAATCAGATCTGACCGAGGAGGAGAATACACCTCCAATGACTTCAAAAAATTTTGTCAACAATAAGGAATCATCACGCAGAACACAACAATATATACTCCACGGCATAATGGAGTAGCCAAAAGGAAAAATTAGTCAATCATGAACATGGCCATATGTATGCTTCGTGAGAAGAATTTTTCAAATGACCATTGGGTTGAAGTTGTCTCGAAAGTAGTATATGTTCTCAACAAATCTCCAACAACCATTCTCCAAGATGCAGTACCTTAAGAAGCATGGGATGGTAAAAATGTAAATGTATCTCACTTTAGAATTTTTGGATCAGTAGCATTTGCACATGTTCCTTAGCATCTAAGAAAGAATCTTGATGATAGGAGTGAAATATGTATTTTTGTAGGCTATAGTGAGTAGTCAAATTCCTATAGATTTTACAATCCAGTTACCAAGAAGTTTGTCTAAAGAAAAGATGTTAAATCTTTTGAAAATAAATCTTGGTCTGATCATGTTGATGAAGCTTCAAATCAACATTTTTATCCACCACAGCTACCAAGATTGCAGGTTCAAGAAGAGCCATACCATTCTGAAAACAGTACATCTTCAGGCAGTGAATCCACCAATGATTCAACATCTTCAGAAGACAATCAGAAAATAAGAAGCATTAGAGAAATATATGATCGAGAGCATGAGTTTGACCAACAAAATACATTTGTCTTTCTTTCATCTCAACCAACCCATTTCGAAGAAGCAGTTAAAGAAAAGCATTGGGTTATTGCAATAAAATAAGAAATTGTTGCCATAAAGAAGAACCAAACTTAGGAATTAGCTGATCTCCTAAGAGACAAAACCAAAATTGGCATAAAATGGGTATATAAGACCAAGCTGAATGAAAAAGGAGAAATTGAGAAACATAAGGCAAGGTTGGTTTCCAAAGGATTCTCACAACAGTTTGGTGTTGACTATGGTGAAACCTTTGCTTGAGTAGCAAGGTTAGGCACTGTCATAACCATTTCATTAACACAAATGGAAGGTATATCAACTTGATGTAAAATATGCTTTCTTAAATGGTATATTGAAGGAAGAAGTTTATGTGGAGCATCCTCCTGGTTTTGAATTTCCAGGACAAGAGAATAAGGTATACAAATTGAAGAAAGCCTTGTATGGCTTGAAACAAGCTCCAAGAGCTTGGTAAAATCGCATTAACACCTATCTCATCAAAAGTGGCTTTTGCAGAAGCAACCATGAGCCAACTTTGTATACCAAAACTCATGAAGGTTTATGCAGTCACTTAATATTTCTCATTGGAAGGTTGCAAAAAGGATCTTAAAATATATTGCAGGGACCATAGACCATGGTTTATTCTAGACACATTCTAAAAATTGTTCACTTTCAGGTTATATAGACATCTATTATGCAGGTAGTATAGATGATCACAAAATCACCTTAGGGTATGCTTTTCACCTTGGAACCAATCTGATATCATGGGCATCTAAGAAACAATCAATCGTTTCAATATCTTCTATAGATGTAGATTATGTAGCAGAAAATTCAGCAGCTTGTCAAGCAGTGTGGCTGAGAAGATTATTGAAATATCTTTCAAACCTTTAGAAGGAGCCAACTCCTATTTACTATAATAACAGTTCAGCAATTTCATTATCCAAAAATCATGTCTTTCTTAAAAAGAGAAAGTACATTGACACATGTTTGCATTTCATTTGTGAGCTTGTCAATGATAGGGACATAATACTTACTTTTTGTGGTTCCAAAGATCATCTTGCAGATATTTTCACAAAGCCATTGGGAAAAAATGTATTTGAATTTCAAAGAGAGTAAATAGGAATTATAAGTGTCTCTACTTGTAACAGTTGATATTAGGAGAGGGTGTTGAGATATTAATCTCACTGTCTGTTAGGTGTCATCACATTTATTTCCATTGTATGCTAGGTGTCATAGTCAGTTCAAATTTACTTCAATTTAGTCGAGTTTCACTCCTGTCATGTATTGTTGATGCTTTGGATGTAATCTATTTAAATATTTTGAATATTGAGAAGAGAAATATTTGCTCCATAATTTCTCTCCATTCCTTGTCACTTATGGCGATGCTTCAAACTAAAAATTATTTTTCCTACTATCATGAATATATTTTGTGATTAATAAAGGCTTATCATTGAATACAACATCGACCCATCAAATTGTCGTTCTGTTCAAATTGTTGTTGTGTTTTACCAACACTTCCATAGTGCAGGCGAGGATCATTGTGCTGAGAGTGGAGGTGTTTGTCATTGTACAGAGTGCAAAGCCAACTCGGTACTCTGCATAAGAAAAGTCATTGTTGTCAAAGAGTGTGAGACAAAAAAATTCTGTGAGAAATGATGAGAATATTTTCACCAAATGTTTAGTTTCATTTCCCTCTCGGAAACTCTGCAAGAAGAGATCGATCATGCGCCCATGTTTCGTTCAGTAATGTGATTATACCTGTTCTGTCTGAGTTTGCAACCTTCATCAGTCTTATTTTAAGTTCCATAATAGTGTACATTGCAATACTATTATAATTCTACACATTTATACAAAGAAAGTAGAGTAGAGTGACCTTATAAATTCCATAACGCGCAGGCCTAAATAAATATTCTAAGGAATTGTGTGCTTACATGGTAATCTGTAGTTTTAGTGCATGATCGTGGCATTTTCAAAAGGTCAACAAATTTGTGTGAAAAAAAGCTTAAAATGATGGGATTAATGAATCCCATTTGAGCTTTGTTCAAAACCACTAAACAGATTAGTCCACCCACTTTGCATTTCCATAGGACTCCTTTCTTGTTCAGGTCACACGATCAAATCTACCCAAATTTGTGTAGAGGAATGTTGTTGGGAATAATGATTCAATAGACAACATTCACCAGTAAAAAACATTCAAAACTACGCACCAACAAAGAACATATCCCAACGACGATACCTATCGCAATGGAAACAAGATGTTAACCCTGCGATTACAGCTAAAAGGGAGTCCCTAGTAGTTTTTGAGTACGATTTTTTGGAAAGTTTCCCAATTTATTTTTTGATCTAATTTCTTTAGAACCCTGTAGGGATTCATTGAAATCGCAATTTTGATAGGTGAGCTCTTCACATTTTAATTAATATTTAACCATCATATAATTAATAATTTTTAACTTTTTTAATAAATTAAATTAAAAATATCTTAGTCATCCTGAGTCGAGATAGACTGTAGGGGCGGGCTAGAACTCGTAATGATAAGAGGGAGGTGTCGAGGCATCTCAAGTCTAGTGGGTTTGCCCTTGTGGCAGAAACGGAGCCAACACCTTGCATTTCTGACTTTGGTCAAACCAAACCTTGTCTTCCAGCTCCCAGGAGTGGAGCTGGACCACAGCGTGGATACTACTGAGAGGACTCCAAGGGGGGATTTGAGCAGAGGAGGGAAGCGATACCCTTATTGTTGCATGTAGCAAGGACCAAGGAAAGATGGGAAGGGAGTTGGGGGCAACCGAGTTACCGAGAGAAAATTCACAGTTGGTATTCTGTAAAGAAGAATTACAAGGAAAGGCAGCAGGTCGTGAATGAAATTCGGATTGGTTTTAATGTTTGCACTTATGTTAACATTACAGGTTTATTTAACTCCTCTACCATTCAGACTCTGATGCTCTACCATCAGGAGCAGGTAAGAACGTGAGAGGGGTGGGGACTGAAAGAATTGCAGAAGGAAAATATGGTGAAGGCAGAAGCAAGGAAGGGAAGAAAAGGAGGTCGATGGGCGAGTAACCAGGTAGAAAAGAAAATGAAGGATTCAGTGGCTTCAGCGAGCAAAACCCAGCAAAAAAAGGGGAAGGAAAACGAGGGAGGAAAGCATGCAGAAATTAATGCATGCATACCATGCAGGAATGCCAACACAAGTAAAAGTTGTAATAGAAACTTGGGAGGCAGAGTTAAATGCCAAGGCGGTAAATGAAGAACTTTCAATGGAGGACTGGGAGCCATTGTTCATTGACCCGGGGCATACCAAAGGTCATCAAACACTATTCAGACAAACCATCTAACAGTACTGGGTCATGAAGAACCTGTTGGCCAGGGCCATGACAACATACAGGGACAAAGAAGAACTAGTGCAAGCTTGTCAAGAGGAACCAAGTCTAAAGGACATCCAAAAGGAAATCCAGGCAATGCAAGTACAACAATATCATCAAAACCTTTGTTTTGGGCGAATTGAAAAACAAATCCAAACCTTGCTGCAGAACGAAGTGCCCGAGTCAAGTGCCAAGGACCCGGCACCTATTGAGTCATCTAATGACTAATGCAGAGTAGTAGAAAGTAAATTTTATTTTTATGACGGATAGCATTTACTTTACAAGTCAAAGGATTAAGCATATAGTAGATATAGTAGCAAACTTAGCATGGATGATAATGATCAGGTTGTTTAAATTTTGGACGGCTTATGATGTTGATCTGTGGACAACAGACCTGGTTTCCCTTGGACAGGTTGAGGACACCAGACATATTTGTGTTACCTGTTTATAGATAATTAATAGAAAAATGAAGTACTACCAAGCTTACAAAAAAAAAATTAAACTTTTAAACCAATTTAATTTTAAAGTTAAGAGATAGAAAAATGTTAAGTTAAACAATTATATACTAGTAGAAACATATAAACTAAATAGTTGATAAAAATTAATAACGATTAAACAAATTATTATTATTTAATTTATTTACAATTTAATTTATAAAATATTTAATTAATATAATATTTAAAAAAATTAACCTCAAAATAAAATGAAAATTGCAAACACACAACTTGAAAATGTAAAAACAAAAAATTAAAAACTTTATTTTAAAGTAGATCATACCATAAATATACAAAATTAATACTCAATATAAATATTAAAAATATAATTAATCTAATTAATGATTTTTGAAGATACACAAATATGTTACATCTAAGACTTTTGTGATCCATATTGTAGATAAATGCATTTGGGAATAATCATATCATTAGGATTTGGTCTACGTTTGGAACCAACCAATGTGGGTCATCCTCAAGACGAGGTAAAAATCGTACAATCTTCAGGTCTAAACAGTAAGGATGCATCATTGCCCAAGGTTAATCATTAAAAATGAGTCGCTAAAAACTAGTACTGGAAACTAGCAGTTGGAAAATAGTCAAACAAGTAAAATAAAATATTATTTTTATTTCAAAAATAGTTTTAATATTTTAATATTTTTAAAGTCCAAAAAAATAGATATAAATTATTTAATATCCTAGTTATAAAATAAAAGATAGGATTACTGAGATAGGATTACTGATGTTGTTAAAAAAATTACTGGAGGAGTTTAAAATAAATAGGTGTTTAATAAATAAAAACAAAGTTATATAAAGGAGAAAAATAAAAATAAAAATTATTTTCCCCTTTGTCACCTTTGGACCATCCGTGGCCACACTCATACACATTAAGGCTGCAACACACAACAGTGTAGAACAAGAGCAGAAGATAAGCGAACCAGGATAAGATTAATATACTATCAGCAAATATGAATATGAATGTTGTGTGGAAATGAAGGGATGCAGCCAAGTATTTATAAGCGCTTTAGCACAGCAGGATCACCATTGTATTGCACCAATTGCTTTCAAAATTCTGTTCATTTCAAAATGGCAGACGTGTCAGCAACCACTTTGCAATTCTTAAATTGAAGTGAGATTCCATTGCTTTATCTGAATACTATATCTTACTCCACTGAGCTCTGGTTTTTTTCCTTAACAGTGATACTGTAGACCCCTTACGTTCTCGAAAAGACCAATTGGCCAAACGAAAATTAAAAGTGGACTGAGGGTAAATCACATTCTTCTGCCCTTGGAATGGTTATGTAAATGATCTCTCTAAACCCTGAGATATTGAATGGGAATTAGGGGTATCACATCACTGAAGCACAATAGATGGAGAAGGCCTTAGAGAATATTACAAGTGGAGCGAAAGCGGAACAAAAATTACAGTTGGAGCAACAGAAAGTCACTTTCTTCACCCTTGGTGGAATGCTTACGTAAATTATCTCTATAAACACAGATATTCAATGTGGAATTAGGGGTGTCACAACAGTAAATAACAATATGCTTTCCATAAAAACCTAGATATTCATGTGGAATTAAGGGAATAACATCATTAACTCACAATAAATGGAGAGTCTTACCACAGATGCATGACACCGACTACCATTTCCTAAAGGGAATCACATCATTAACTCACCATAAATGGAGAGTCTTACCACAGATGCATGACACGGACTGCCATTTCCTTTTCTTTCTGTACAATAAGGTAAATGTTAATCAGTCCAAGAGCTATTTTTGCCATTTTGAGAATATGGAGCAAGCATATTCCCATACAATCAATCTCTTCAAGCGTATAATGGATAGGGAAATCTATCCCGGCACACACCACCTGATCCATGGACCAACAATTGTATCGCACTCACTTACCATGTATGTAAGTGACCACTAACTTTCAAAGAACTCAAAAATAAAATATAAAACATGAAAATGGCTCTATAAACAATACATGTATTAATTCACCATCTCTCTTGAACCACAAGCCTTCAAGATATATCAATTTCTTCAGAATTGAGTTGAAAGCATCTCCACTTTCTCACATAAATGAGGCAACTAAACATGAAACACTTTTATGTTAGCCACTTGACTTGGGTTAGAAATTTGGAATGTTGTGAGTAGGATCAGACAAGAGAATGTCATTTTTTTAATAGTTTTTACGCAAAGAAAGAAAATTAATTAATTAAAAAAATTAATTGTTTTTGTGTCGCCATATTGAGGCAAAAATTGTAGTTAGAGTAAAAATAATAAGGAGAGATAAGAAAAGATGGCAGACAAGGGGGAGCAGTTGTAGTTATCAAGAGAAATTGTAAATAAAGAAAGAGATATAGACCTTAAGAAAAATTGTAGAGAAAAAAAAGTTATAGATAAATATGAGCACAAGATCAAAGAGAGCATCTATTTTTCGTTAATGTCAAAGGGAGGGAAGTTGCAAGTGAGGAGAATTGTCTGCATTATTGTAGAATTGACTAAGAGTTGCAATTAATGACAAAGTGGGAGACTGTTGAAAATGTTTGTCAAAGATAGTTGAAGATTACATATATCCAAGATAAATATTGGAAAATGAAAATTGTTAGAAATATTGTTTTTAGGCTTTTGATGCCCATTTTGAATACCCTATCTTTGAAGGAATTATCTACTCAAATTTGCTAGATCAAATTGGAGCATAAGTATATGGTTGAAAACCTTATCATGATACATTTCCAATGGTATATGGCACTTCCTCTAACTACATAGGAAAGAGGAGACATGGAAGCACATGGAAGAATTCTAGAACTACCACCTAACACCCATCTATATATATTTAAATTTAATTTTAAATTAAATTAAAGTTACAAAAAAAAAAAATACCCATTAATATTATATAATTAATATTGATCCATTTTTTCGAGATGGTCTTGGATAGACACTGATAGAGTGCCCTATTAAAACACTCCTATATGTTAAGTCACCTGTTCAATTCCCCACTCTATCTGTTCTCCTATTTGTCTATTAAATCCTTACAACATCCCTTAAATTCTTACCAAGTAAAATCGTGATATTCCAATAAAATTCTACCACGTATAAATAAAGGTTTTAGCACCCAAGTGTGAACAGGATTCAGGATCAGTCTTCCATTTTCCGAGCAAGCAATGTCATCATTGGTAAATCTGTTTCTTTCGTTCATGGCTATTCTAGGAGGATTGACAAAGCTTCCGCATCGAAAATTCACAGTAGTGCCCCTTGCATGCGGTTGAAAACTACAAGGAAAACCAGCAAGCCCACCTTGAAATGCAGCCTAGTTTAGCAGTTTAAGGTGATTAAATGAGCCAAAATAACTATTGAGAGGGAGATCGAGACCCTTGTCATACCTTGCATGTGTGAGCAGCCTGAGGAGCCTCGGATTGATCCTATTGAGAGCGTTTGGCAATGCTAACATTTCGATGCAGGAAACAATTTAATAAAAAAAAAAAAAATGTAATTAATTATATATATATATATATATATTTTATAAATAAAAAAATTATATTTATTTATTGATGTGATTAATTTGAAAGGCATGTTTATTACATTAAAGTTACACTTTTGCATTATTATATATGGATGATGATGAGGCCTTAAAAAAGTTTTTTCATAAAAATTAATGGTTGTAGGTTAAAATTCTCTTCTAAAAATATATTTTATAAGAAAAAATAATGTAAATTTATATATTAAACTTAAAGTTAAAGGTGATAAGTTAAATATACTTTTTATATATTTATTATATAATTTTTTCGATGACGATGAGAATGATGATTAATTTTTATTGAGATAAGAATTGGTCTATCAAATTTTTAAAAATAAAAGGGATTGTTTGGATTTTTTAAAATCATATTTTTAAGTACTCAAAAGGTATTAAAAGACTTGTTCCAAGATTGTCATAGTCTTCATGAATTAGAAAGTTAGGAAGGTTGGTATTGTGATAAATGTTTTTAAATTGGGATCTAATTTAGGTATATGTGTGGCATTCTATGAGAAAATATTTTTCATCTTCAAACCCTCTTAGTGTCATAAATATGGAAGATTCTTTAATCCTATAATGTTTTAGGAATTGTCTAATGCCTACTTTCACTATGCAACTCATGAAAGTTTGTTCTTATTTTAGCAATCTCTATTTTTTTCTTTGCATTAGTCAAAACCTAGAGGTAATTTTCATCTCTGGATGAGGGTAGTATCTTAGTTTTCTTTTTATCCTCTAATTATTTATTGTACCATAGATTTTGATTAACTTTAGATGGAATAATATATTTAATATTATCAATATAATGATTTCTTCTAGTGTTTGTCATACTATTTCTTAATTATTTAGCCAAGTTTTGGCATCTTTATGCCATACACTTTTTAGCCTCATGGTTTTAGTTGGTGTTTGAAGAAATCCTAGAGAGATTCTAGTCTTCCATGTTGTTTATCTTGTTCTTATACATTAGTTACCCAATCATATTTGTGCTCTCAATGATGGGAGGCTTGCTTCTATGAAGAAGATAGGATTCCCAATGTACTTCCTTTAATTTTGGGATTTTAAGTTATAAAATTCTTTCAATTTATTCTATCTTTCTCCAAGATTTTCTACTTATATTATATTTTCAAAATTCACCTGTATATAAGATAATCAAAGTGATAAAAGTATCACAAATTAGTTATTCAAATCTCAAAGCCAAATGCCTATTAATATACAATAATTTTCAAGTCTATAATAACTTTTCTACCCTTAATTTATCATTTTCTCAATGCTATAATTTCAATTGAGGTTGTGTTGAATATCAATTCTAATATTTTTGGTATCAAGGTAATTCCTCCAAATTATTATTGTCATATACAAAAGTATCATAAATGATCTTTTTGAATTAATTATCATGACCTTTATTTTGTTAAAGTAAAATAAAAGTCCTGAAATATTTAAATTAATGGAAGAAGAGAGGAGACAAACAAATTCAAATCAATAATCATTTTTCCTATAATGGAAATGTGAATAAATCATAAAAAGAGAAAAAATAAATAAATAAATTGAATTTGAATTATTTAAGAAGTTATTATAGAAAATATAGATACTATTAACAAATATTATGATTTTATTAAATTTTGATATAATAATTTGTTTAATAATATCAATATAAATCATTGGTAAATATCATAAATATCAAATATTTCATAATATATTTTTTGCATTTTATATAATTAATATTAAAAAATTAACTAAATTATAAGTTTATTTTAAATTATTATTCTTATGACTTAGTAAAATAAATTTTTAAAATCTCTATTTTGAAATAAAAGTAATTAGTTTTAAAATAATTTTTTATATGACTAAAAAATTGACCAATAGGTTAGTCTTGTACTTAGCATCACTACCATTATAATCTCATACAACTAGGGATTACCTAGAGCTTTTACTCACTTTACACTGCATAGAATTTTTCAAAATTAGAATTTAGCATTGTATGTTTGATCCATATTCCATCAATATTTGATCTCTATTCCATCATAAAGAAATAATGTTTTGGTTTAATGAGGCTGAGGAGTTGCTCAGAAAGTTATGGAAATTTTGATTATATTTAGATAAGGATTTTTGTAAATCTAAGTTATAATTATTAAACTTTAAAAATTTCTCCAAAATAATTACCCAACACGAATATTAACTTGAATTAATTTCATTGACGACTCCAAAAATAATTACCCAACACGAATATTAACTTGAATTAATTTCATTGACGACTCCAAAAATAATTACCCAACACGAATATTAACTTGAATTAATTTCATGGTCTGATATCATTTTTAATGACATAACTTGGCATATGGCCAGGGTGCTCTCTGGATCGTGGGTTATCATTGCGGTATCCCTATTTCCACACTGAACATCACAAAACATTGTGGTCCTGTTGAAGCATTCATAGAGATAAAGATCATTTATGCGTAGGCGTTCCACTGAACAACTCAGTATTCTCTTTATATTGGTTCTGCTGAGTATTGACAGAGAGATGGATCAATTAGTTACCCCACTTTTCGATATTGTTTCGCTTAGGAGCACTGTGCAACAGAAAAGGGTGGAGGGATCAGTGGAATATGTCAATCAGAAAAAGCAAAGGAGCCTCAATCCGATTTAAAATTTGAATAATATCGGCAAAGTGGTTGCTGACATGCCTCCCATTTTGATATAAACCCACTATTCAAAATAATTGCTGCAGTGTTCAAGCACTTATAAATACATGGATGAATCCCTTCATTTACACA
Organism: Pinus tabuliformis; assembly: GCA_031772625.1. NCBI lineage: Eukaryota > Viridiplantae > Streptophyta > Pinopsida > Pinales > Pinaceae > Pinus > Pinus tabuliformis. The sequence continues at coordinate 2,042,855,487 of CM062816.1, forward strand.
CAACATTCATAATCATATTTTCTCATACTATATCTATCTATCATGGCTCGGTCCTCTTCTGCTCTCCTGCTTACACTGTTGTGTGTGGCTGCATTAATGTGTCTGAGTGCGGCACGGAAGGAGAGGTTCTTAGGGAGAGGAGGATATAATGGTCCAAGTGTCACAGATCTCTTGGTGAGTAAGGAGTTCCAAGTAGCTGCGGGGGAAGCATGGAAGGAGAGCTTCTTGGGGAATGATTTGTACCAAGAGAGAGGAGGATGGGTTTACGCCGATTCCAACAATCCCGACAATTCTCTGGTGGTTCAACTCGCAAGCTCACAACGTTCCGCCCAAGCAAGTCAGAGTGAGTACTATACTTTCTCTTTGTTTATATATACACAACATATGTAATGTTTATATATACAAGAAGTTCCCATGTATATATACACGATAGTAACAACATATGTAATGTTTATATATACAAGAAGTTCCCATGTATATATACACGATACTACGATAGTAAGTACTAGCGTTCTTTTTTGTTTGTATATATACACGATATAATGAAATGTTTATATATACATGAATGTCTATTGTGAATTAAGCAAATTTTCCAATGCGAAATGAATGTATAATATGAGTTGTAATTGCAGGCGGCGAAATAGAACTTGATAATCCTGAGAAAGACGGTGTGCCGACTGCAGAGGGGAGGAATTACGTGGTGGTGGCAGACTTCCACACTCACCCGTTCCCGGGACAAGAAAGGCCCGATTCAGATGACGTGAGAAAAGCATACGAGAGAGGAGTGCCAGCGATAGTGGTGTCTTGTTCAGGAGTGTTCTACTATGGACCTCAAAGCCGTGCTTCCATGGATGGCGCTGCTGGTTATCCTCAAACTTCCAGCGTGCAGTACAATGGACAGAAGGAAGTCAGATTTGGTGACAACACAGTCGATTCTGAAGGCCGCTGCAAACCATAAAAACTCAAATAAAATCATGTGTGTTTATCTATCTTATATGTAGGTATCGTCTAGTTCTAGTTCAGTTGTGGGTTTAATGGTGTGGTTGTGGGTGTGAATTTCAGAAATAATACTGCAGGAGAGCATGAAGCCATGTAGGCTCTGTACTGTAAATACCAACTTCTGCTATGAATAAATAGAGTTTGACATCCAAATTCGCATGTGAAAGTTACTCCGAGCTTCAAATATGGTCACCAGTATTATAAGATCCAATCTTTTCTGCATGAAACCATGATCACCCTAATATTTCCACGGACTATATTATCTAATTGATCTCCATGATAGTTTTCTATAATATCTATGTGATCTGCAAACAATTCGGGAATAACGGTCGTGATCGTAGAACAGTAACTTCAAACTGATATTTTATTGCAGGTTTCCTATTATCTTTTTATTCGCAAAAGAGAAAACACTAATTCTTCCGCTTTCCTATTATCTATCTTCCATTTGCTCGTCTAAGTTGGTAACGAATGGACAATTCCATGATTCCTATCAGCATATTGATCAAAACCGTGAGATTAGGAATCATTTTTCTTATATATAAAAAATTATGTGAATTTATCAAATTCTTTTCCAATGAGTAAGATAAGGATACTGAACAAATACAATATTAAATGGTCTAATGAGTAAGAAGTGCTATTTGTAAAGATAAAATTACTATAAAAATCAATACATTAGTAACTCTAAAATTACCTTAATACATCAATTTATATATATAATTATTTTAAAACTAATACAGTGGTAAATATTATATCAATTTTATGATGAGGAGAAAACATCACATCAAGAGAGAAGAACTTAATTCAATTGTTGTTTTTTGTGAATATTTTATAATTAGAAGGCCATGTGTGAGGTCGATTATTCGATTTTAGAATATTTATAAAAATTGGAAATCAATGGCTCATTAATATACTTTCAAATAAGATGAGCACGGTTATTGACAGAGAGGAGGAGACTTATTCCTTGGTTGGTAATTGAGTTGTTGGGACTGGGGAGCACAATTTGTTTTCCCAATTGGAAAAGAAAAATCCGCGCATAGCTAAAAAAAAATTAATTATTATTACATCAACAAACCCAAATGCAATACACATATAAATGTTGTGAGATTCAATTTATTTCCAATTTGTAGATAGAGGTTAAGGGCAAGAGCTAACGGGCTTGCTATTGGGCATTAAATGTCCAGCTACATGCGCCCCCGATAGCTGTTTAACACCCACGCAATTATTTTTTATTTATCTATTACCCCCGCGCGCGTGTTAAACAGCTATCGGGGGCACATGTAGCCGGGCATTTAATGCCCAATGGCATGCCAGTTAGCTCTTGCCGAGGTTAAGAGGATATCCTAACAATTTCCAATAAATCCCAGCTAATTTTAAATTAAATATTAATTCTAACACCCTTCTTTAATGCTTATATCATGAAGAACAATATTGAAATCACATAAAAATATTTTTGGACATTGATATATGTCTAGTATGACATTTATCCACATTTCTATCCACCATTTGAACTCTCATAGACTATGTTCCTCCTCAACCATTCATTCTAAGCTGCCACTTTATTCATTGAAGATACAATCCCTTATGACCATCAATGAAACATTTTTAGTGATTGACAATTCTTGACATACTTTAAAAGATAGTCTAGATGTTGAGTCATTCTATTGACATACTTCCATGTTGAAAAATGCGGCAAGAAATTCTCAATTTGATTTTGCCTTGATTAAATTGAGAAAAATCAAATTTCCACATCAGCAGACAACTTGGATGATGTTAACTTGTGTGGTATGGCTTGTGTAACCCAGTGTACTCTGTGAATTTGATTTGGAGTTAGAATTCAGTTAAACATGTGTAATTTCTAATTTGTAGCAATCAAGGTCAGTTATCTCAAGTTGTTTTCAGTTATACTAGTTCCAATTTTTGGAGGAACTAGTGGAAGGCCAATTAAGCAGTGGGAATTCAGTCAAACTTAATGATCATCTAGTTAACTAATCAATCAACCCAAAATAGCTAGTGCATGCAGAGAATTCAAGTTCCTAATGTTTGGTGTAGATTCCAAGCCAATGTAACATCAGTTGTAGACTAGTCTTGAGTGTACAGTTGTTGCATGTAGTCGAATGACCAGCCTAAAAGAATTGCGCAATCAATTTGAGGAATTCCCTAAATAATAGGAGCCTAATTCCTCAAGGAATAGTGCAAGGAAATAGAAGCTCAAGCAAAGGCAAAATTTGACTAAGTCTTGGTCAGATCCTTTCGGTGAGTAGAGAGATGGGTTATGCACTTGCAGGTTGTGCTCAGTTGAGAAAAGAAATTGTAATACATCTTTATTCTTCTTATTTAATGCAAGCAAGCATTGGGGTTTTTAGCAGTTTTCTTTCTGAGAGAAAAATACTTGCTGCATTTGCGTGATTTCTTATTGCATGTCTAAATTTTTTGTTCTAGACTGTGAATTACTTTTCGCAGAGCAGTAGAGTAGGTTTGTGTCTTATGACTTTGATTAAAAATTCATGAGAAGCTGCAAATATACATTGTAATTTATACATGGTATAAGGGCAAGATTCACATTAGAGCAGGAATTTGAAGTTTTTCTTAGGAGGTTCGGTTTTGGAGCTTAGTGCAACAAGACTTCTTCAGAGCTAAGAAGATAGATTTCAATGGACTAAGGCTGGAGTATGCTTTGGAAGGCACCTCTAATTTTGTTGCATGGAAGGATCGCATGGAAGCGGTAATGGATGGCAATGGATTACTAAAGTAAATCAAATAAGATATTGCAAAACCACAAGCATCTGATGCCCATAATCTTGCTCAGTGGAAGAAAGATGTAGCCAAAGTGAAGAGAATAATCTTGGAAGGAGTATGGGATCACATTGTCTCAAATCTCCACGAAAAATAAACTATGTTTGCAATGTGGAAAGCACTGAGAGAATTGTTCAAGAACAATAGTGAGTTAAAAATAATGGAGAAATGGTTATATGGTTGTAACGTATCTCCTTAGTTTAGGATTAGTTCCTAGAGTTTAGGAGGTTGTTTACAACTACCTATTTTTCAGTGATGTATTTAATATTGTAATATTCATTTGATGTAATGTAGAGTGAACGTGAGAGAGAGTCTCCTCTTTGTTTTGGGTGCAGTCTCCCAGGTGTCATACACACCTGTGAGCTGCAACTCCTTCATTTAATTCAAAGTGTGATTTTTATCTTGGTATCAGAGCTTAGGATAGAGGTAGCCTCAATTTTTTTTTAGGGATGTATCATTAGTTACATTTCTGTAGTGGTAGGAGTACATGTAAATGTGTCTGTGTGAACAGGTGGAACTGCAGTAACACGTGGAGTGAAGGGTCTCAGATGACTGATCATCTCTGACCCGGAGAAAGGGTTGAGCAATTGGCGTGGATTTTTTGAAGACAGTCGCGCCAATCCAGAACAAAACAGATTGGCGCTATTTTTTAAAGAACAGACGCGCCAATTAGCGCTGGTTTGGGGCTGATAAGCGCGCCAGCAAAATTATAACTAAATTGGTGCGGATCCGTGGCTGTTAAGCACGCCAAATTCCGTGGACATCGTGAATTTTTCTTTTCAACAATTGGAACGGATTTGTAGCTGTTCAGAGCCAACCTATTTCTCTCTAGAAATCTGCAATTTTTCGTTGCAGATCGGAGTTGCCCGGTGGTGGCACGTGGAGATTTCTGCTCGGTGGCAGCAGATTTGATTTGCCCGGTGGTGGCGAATTGAGGTTCCTTGATCCGCCTGGATCGGGCCTGCCCGGTGGTGGTGAATTGGGGTTCCGTGATCCGCTTGGAGGTAGCAGATCGGACCTGCCCGGTGGTGGCAAACCAGAGCTCTGTGATCTGCTCGGTGGAAGCAGATCGGTTTTTGCCCGGTGGTGGCACAGTGCAGCTCCTTGATCTGTTCGGTGGAAGCAGATCGCCTTTGCCCGGTGGTGGCGTGTTGGAGCTTGCTTGTTGATCTGTTCGGTGGTAGCAGATCGGTTTTGCCTGGTGGTGGCACAGTGAAGTCCCTGATCTGTTCAGTGGCAGCAGATCGGACTTGCCCGGTGGTGGCACAGTGAAGTTCCTGATCTGTTCGGTGGTAGCAGATCGGACTTGCCCGGTGGTGGCCAATTGGAGTGTTCAATTGGGCGAAAATGAACAACAGCATAGAATCATACCTCCATGAGTCTGGCAAACTCGATGGAACGAATTTCTCCAACTGGAAATTCAAAATGCAAACTTTGCTGGAGAGCGTAAATGCATGGGCGATCGTTGAAGGAAATGAGCCGAGATCTAGAACAGCGACCCAAGAACAGGACTGGGATAAAAGAGAAACAAAAGAAAAAGTTATACTGAAGATGTCCGTTAAGGACAATATTATCCCACATATCAGAGATTCCAAGTCAGTCGTTGATATATGGACAACGATTAAGAGCCTGTACGAGACTCAGAATACAAATCGTGTTCTGGCACTCAAGGGAAAATTGTTTGCATTGAAGATGGACGAGAATGAGTCCGTTGGTGGATTCATGGCCAGAGTCAAGGATCTGAGAGACAAACTGGGAGCTATTGGAGAAAAAGTGTCTGAATCAGATCTAGTTACACTCACATTGAACAGAATGATGGATGAATATCAGACATTCATCACAGGACTGTCAGTGAGGGAGAAAGCCCCTTCATTTAATGAGCTGACAGCGATTCTGCTCCAGGAGGAGGAGCGAAGACAGAATCTGAAAACTCAGAGCAATGACCTAGCTCTGATGGCGAAGAGGCGACAGTACAGAGGAAAGCAGCACCAGCACCAACATCAGCAGCAGCAGCAGAAGGGGGCCAGCTCTTTTCAAAAGAGACCATTCAGAGTTATGACTAATAATTACGTTAAGAGATGTTTTTATTGTGGGAAGCCTGGTCATCAGATTAAAGAATGCTATAAGAGGCAGGCGGATGAAATAAAAGGCAAACAGAGGAAACATCAGGGCTGTTTTGCTGGAGAAGAGGAGGACCACAGCCATGATCTTCGACTATTCACAGTCGATTGTGCTCTTTCAGCATCAAAGGGAGATGAGGACGACATATGGTATGTCGACTCTGGCGCATCCTCACACATGACTAGTAAGAAGGACTGTTTTGAATCTCTTGAAGAATCTGCATGTGGATCAAAAATTTATCTAGGAGATGACAGTGGGTATGAGATCAAAGGGTATGGAGATATTCCTGTGAAGCTACCTAGTGGTGACATTAAACATCTTAAAAATGTATTATATGTTCCAGGAATTAAGAAAAATTTGATCTATGTCTTAATGATTACAGACCAGGACATGCAGGTGCAATTTTTTAAGAATGGTTGTGTCATTAAGGATAGCCAGATGGAAACAGTTGCAATAGGAGTGTGCGTGTGGAATTTGTACAGATTGGATGCAAAGAGTATGCCACGACAAGCAATGGTTGCAACTGGATCAACAGCTGAAAATCTCTGGCATCAGAGATTTGGACATCTCAATTTGCAAGACCTCATCTTACTTCAGAAGAAAGGTATGGTCGATGGACTTCCTGTTTTTCATAATGTCAAGCTGGAATGTGATGGATGTGCATTAGGGAAAATGCATAGAGAAGAGTTCCCTTTGCATGTCAACAGAAAGGAAAGAGACATCCTAGAACTAGTGCATACAGATATTTGTGGACCTATGCAAACTATGTCCCTAGGAGGTGCATATTATTTTATGTTGTTTACAGATGACTGCACTAGGTTTTCATGGGTGTATTTTTTAAGTAAAAAGAATCAAGCCTTTCGGTACTTTAAAGAGTTCAAATCTATGATAGAGAACCAAACAGGAAAGAGGATAAAGATTCTCCGCTCTGACCAAGGGGGAGAATACAGGTTAGGAGAGTTCATGAACTTCTGCAAGCAGCATGGGATTATGCAGCAATTCACAGTGCCACACATTCCACAGCAGAATGGAATAGCAGAATGCAAGAACAGAACTCTTGTGGAGTGTGCGAGAAGTATGCTTCAAGGTAAAGGTATATCAAATGGTCTTTGGGCAGAAGCCATTAATACTGCTGTTTATTTAAAGAATAGGAGTCCTACTAAATGTCTAGGCTTCAAAACCCCCTTTGAAGCATTGTTTGGACTCAAACTAGCAGTTAGTCATCTAAGAATATTTGGATCTAAAGCTTATGCTCATATACCAAAAGCAGATAGAAAGAAGTTAGACCCCAAAGCCTTGAAATGTATATTTGTAGGATATGGCACAGAGTATAAGGCATACAAGTTATATAATCCTGTGACTCATAAAGTTTTTGCAAGCAGAGATGTTGTTTTTCATGAACAGACTGAAGATGGAAAGGAAGACTCTAGCAATGACAGCCACATTCCATTACTGATAGAGATGAACAGTGACGAAGATGAAGAGCAGGAGCAGGAGCAGAAACAGGAAGAAGTAGCAGCAGATAGTGTAATAAGTGATGATGCAGGCCCAGAAAGTGTTGAAACAGATAGAGTTGAGGTAAGTCCTCTACCTAGAAGATCAAGTAGGAAGACTAGACTACCTGAAAGATTGAAAGGCTATGCTTTAATTTCCAAAATTTTAAACATTGTAGAACCTTCAATTTATGAAGAAGCAAGAAAATCAGATGAATGGAGGGCTGCAATGCATGAGGAAATTAAATCAATATATAGAAATCATACTTGGGATTTAGTTGAGTTGCCTGAAGGAAAAACCCCTATAGGTTGTAAGTGGTTGTATAAACCTAAGATAAATGCAGATGGGAGTGTAGAAAAATACAAAGCTAGACTGGTAGCAAAGGGTTATTCACAGCAAGAAGGCATAGATTTCGATGACACCTTTGCCCCTGTAGCTAAACTAAATACAATTAGAATGCTAATCTCTTTAGCAACAAAACATAAATGGAAGCTACACCAGCTAGATGTTAAGTCTGCATTTCTGAATGGAGAATTAAAGGAAGAAATTTATTTAGTACAGCCTCCTGGTTTTGTGAAAAAGGGGCAGGAGCATTTAGTGTGTAAATTGCATAAGGCACTTTACGGTTTGAAACAAGCACCCAGGTCATGGTATGAGAAAATTGACTCATTTTTTATATAGCATGGTTTTCATAGGAGCCTTAACGACCCAAACCTGTATACCAAGATAAATAAACAGAGGCAAATCATTTTGATTTCTTTGTATGTGGATGACATGATTATAACAGGAAATGCAAATAATTTTATCAAAGAAATCAAGCAGCAATTGTCACAGGTATTTGAAATGAAATACCTTGGAGATCTTCATTATTGCCTAGGTTTGGAGGTGTGGAAAGATTCTGGTCAAACTTTTCTAACTCAAGGAAAGTATGCCAGAACCCTATTGGAAAGATTCAGAATGGAACAGTGTAAAACAGCAGCAACACCATTGTAGCAGAATCTCAAGTTAAGCAGTGATGATGGCACAGGACAGGTGGATGCCACTTTGTATAGACAGCTAGTGAGAAGTTTGATATATCTCACAACAACTAGACCTGATCTGGCATATTCTGTCAGTGTGCTGAGCCAATTTATGTCCAAACCACTTGAAAGTCACTGGATTGCAGCAAAATGTGTGTTGAGATACCTTAGTGGTACTTGTAATTATGGTATTTTATACACTGACATTTCTGATGTTACTTTAGCAGGTTATTCAAATTCTGATTGGGCAGGTGACCTGGATGATCGTAGATCCATCACAGGTTATGCATTTAGTATTGGATCCGGGGTTATTTCGTGGAGTAGAAAAAAGCAAAGTACTGTAGCATTATCATCATGTGAAGCTGAGTACCAGGCGTTGTGTGCAGCAACATGCGAAGCCATCTGGTTGAGGAGATTGCTTAGCGATGCAGGCGAAAGTCAGAAAGAAGCAACCAGCATCAAAACTGACAACCAGAGCACAATAAAGCTTGCATACAATCCAGTTTTCCATAAAAATACTAAACATATTGACACTCAGTTTCATTTTGTTCGAGAAAAGATACAGTCAAAAGAAATATGTGTGGAGTATTGTAACACTTGTGATAATTTAGCTGATATTTTTACTAAGCCTCTAGGGCGAGTAAAGTTTGAGTTATTTAGAGGGATGTTAGGAGTGCAAAATAACCCTTTCTCCATTAAGGGGGGGAGTTAAAAATAATGGAGAAATGGTTATATGGTTGTAACGTATCTCCTTAGTTTAGGATTAGTTCCTAGAGTTTAGGAGGTTGTTTACAACTACCTATTTTTCAGTGATGTATTTAATATTGTAATATTCATTTGATGTAATGTAGAGTGAACGTGAGAGAGAGTCTCCTCTTTGTTTTGAGTGCAGTCTCCCAGGTGCCGTACAGACCTGTGAGCTGCAACTCCTTCATTTAATTCAAAGTGTGATTTTTATCTTAGTGACCACACGAAGTTGGCACTCAAGGATAAACTTTGAAGTACCAAGATGTAGAAGACTGACACAATTCTGCAGTATTTGAGCAAGTTTACATAGTGTTGTGATGAACTTGGCGAGGTCGGTGTTAATGTCCCTGAAGAAGACTTGGTAATCCTAGCCCTTATGGTCCTTCCCAAGTGCGGGCATAGTTATCAAGATTCGGTGAATGGGAGGGAGAAACTACCAAATTGGGAGCACTTATGGTCTGATTTGGTAAAGGAGGAAATAAGGTGGAATACTAGAGATGGGACTTCATCCAAGGGCAAGGATGAAGAAAAATCTGCATTAGCTAGAAAGGCAAAGAAGGTAAAATGGAAGAAATCCCAATCCAAACCGGAATCCAGTCAAGGGTGAAAGAAGAAATATTTGTCCAAAATTAAATGCTTCCATTGTCATGAATTCGGGCACTATGCCACGAAGTGTCCACACAAGAAGGAAGGAAAGAAGACCTTAGGAGGAGCAGCAAGTGAGGCATTGGCTCCACAGTTCGAGATTGAATTTGCCTTCATTGCATGCATGGCCAGCATAGTTATGGGGAGAATTTGGTACTTGTACTCAGGTGCATCGTTTCACATGACAGGATGTAGAAACTTTTTCATTGACCTGGAGGAAAAAGACTTGCAGATGCACATTGAGATGGAGGATGACAGAAGGTATAGCATGATCGAGATTAGTACAGTCACCTTTCAAAGGGAGTTAGGCTCCCCCTCAGGCTCAAGGATGTCATGTTATTTCAGAGCATAAAGAAAAATATTGTCTTTGTTTCAATTTTGGAAGATCGTGGTTATGATGTGATCTTCAGCAAAGGAAAGGCATTCTTGAGACACATAGCCATGGTACAAGTGAAGAAGGGTTCATGTGAAGAACTTGTATAAGCTAGATGTGGAGGATTGTGTTGCATTAAGCACTAAGGTGGATAAGGTGTAGAGCAGCAATGTCGGTGAAATTTGGCACAGAATACTTGGCCATTTGCATCATGGCACCCTGAATATTATGCAGCAGATAACCACACAACTTCCCAAAGGAACATTTGAGCAGCAAGATGTATGCAAAGGATGTACTTTGGGGAAGTACACAAAATCCATATTCCATGATCGAGATAGCAAAGCGCATGCAGTCCTAAAAAGGATCCACTCTGATGTATGTGGACCTTTCTCGATAGCCTCCACTGCCAGGCACAGATTTTTTGTCATTTTTATTGATGACTTCTCACAGAAGTGTTGGATCTTCTTCATGCAGAAGAAAGATGACACATTCTCCAAGTTCGTAGAATTTAAGGCACTAATTGAGAAATAAACTGGCAAGAAGGTGAAGGTTCTCAGGAGCGATAATGGAGATAAGTACATGTCAAATGAATTTAAAAATTTTATGTGAAAAAGAAGGAATTTGACGAGAGTTGATAGCACCCCACAACCCACAGCAGAATGGGGTGGCTGAGAGAAAGAACAGTAGCATTGTGGGAGCAGTGACGGCGATGTTGCATGACGAAGGCATACCTTTGCACCTGTGGGTCGAGGCATACAACACAAAAGTTTATTTATAGAATCAGAGTCATCATTGGATTCTGGGAATGATTACACCGGAGGAGGATTTCTCGGGGAGAAAGTAGGATGTGTCGCCCTTTAGGATCTTTGGAGCCTCTGTATACTTCCATGTCTCAAAAGAATCAAGGAAGAAGCTAGTGTCGATGGCAGAATTGGGGGTATTTGTGGGTTACACTGAGACTCCCCATAACGACAGTGTGTACTTCCCATCCCTCAGAATGGCAGTTGTGTGAAGGGATGTAAAATTTGATGAGGAGAAAGTGATGCAGTGCTCTCTTGAGAGGGAGAATCAAATCCCACCAGAAGAGAAGCTTTTAGCTCCAAAGGAGGAACCTCAAGAAATTGTGGACTAGCCACAAATTAAGGAGTAGAGAGTAGAGATAGCCACTCAAGAAAAACCATCCAAAGAAGGTAGAAGAAGAGTCAGGGAAGATGAGAGACTTGTGCAGGATGTGAGGGATACGACTAGATATGTGCTATGAAAACAACCAGCTGAGCCAACCTATGGTTAGGCCAACCAAATTAATTTCGAGGGTAGCTAAGCATGTTTTACGATACCTCAGAGGCACTCCCAGTTTGGACTATAGTATAGACAGATAGAGGGAGTGAAGATGTGTGGCTTCATAGATTTAGATTGGGCGGGAAGTCCATGAGACCAAAAGAGTACATCATGTGGAATTTTCATTGTTGGGTTTGCAATGGTTTCCTAGTACATTAAGAAGCAAATATCTATAGCGCTTAGCCCAGAAGAAGTAGAATACATGGCTTCAAGTCAAGTAGCATGTGAGGCCATCTGGATGAGAAAGATATTTGTTGGACTATTTGGTAAGATGATGGATCCAACTGTGATCTACTGTGATAATCAAATTGGTATCAAATTCTCTGAGAATCCTATTTTTCATGATCGATCCAAGCATATAGATATCTGGTATCACCATTTACGGGACTGTGTGCAGAGACAGATAATGTTGTTACAATACATTTTGATAGAGGAGCAAGATGTTGACATTTTGACAAAGATCTTGTCAAGAGGGAAGTTTGACTTCCATAGGTGCAGGATAGGGGTGGTTGATAATCCATTTCTTGTTGAGAGGGAATGTTGAAAAATGCAGCAACAAATTTTCAATTTGATTTTGCCTTGATTAAATTGAGAAAATTTGAATTTCCACATTAAGAGACAACTTGGATGTTGTTAACTTATGTGACATGGCTTATGTCACCCATTTACTCTTAAATTCGAGTTGGATGAGTTAGAGTTTATTTCATCGTATGTGATTCCTAATTTGTAGCAATCAAGGTATGTTATCTCAAGTTTTTTTTTCAGTTAAACTAGTTCCAACTTTTGGAGGAACTAGTGGAAAGTCAGTTAAGCAGTGAGACTTCAGTCAAACTCAGATCATCTAATTAACTGATCAATCAACCCCAAATAGCTAGTGCATGCAAAGAATTCGAGATCTATGGGCTTGGTGGAGATTCAAAGGCAGTGTAACATCAATTGTAGAGTAGTCTTGAGTGTGCAGGTGTTGCATGCATTCAAATGATGAGCCTAAAGGAATCACGCTATCAATTTGATGAATTTCGTAAATAATAGGGGCATAATTCCTCAAGGAACACTGCAAGGAAATAGGAGCTCAAATAAAAGAAATTTTTTACTAAGTCTGGGTCAGAGCCTTTCAGTGAGTAGAGAGATAGGTTATGCACTTGCAGGCTGTGCTCAGTTGAGAAAAGAAATTGTAATACATATATATTCTTATAATTCAATACAAGTAGGCATTGGGATTTTTAGCAGTTTTCTTTCCCCGGGAAAAATACTTATTGCATGTGTCTGATTTCTTATTGCATGTCTAAATTTTTTGTTCTATATTTTGAATTACTTTCCGCAAAGAAGTAGAGTAGGTTTGTGTCTTGTGATTTTTATTAAAAATTCATGAGCAGCTGCAAATCTACATCGTAATTTCTACATTCCATCTGTAAAAATATAGCAAAATAATATTTTTACAATTATATAGGAAATTAGTCTAGATATTGAATGTATCGATTGGTTAATCATACAAATTGGCATTTTTCATGTACACAAGCTCATAAACACACAAATATAATTGGTAATCATTGTTCTTGGAGCACCGAAGTAGAATAGGAACTGTTATCTTATGACATACTATAGACATAATTAAATAGTGATGTGTTCTTCTAGCACTGAAGAATGTCAAGAACCACCAACTTAAATTATTTTATTCTCATATATAATTGGTTATTCATCATACACGTTTACACAAAAAAAATTATTATACAAATTGATCAAATGAACTGAACCTCTACAGGCTTAAAAGAATCTTGAGCATCACAGAAAGAAGAAGCACCTAGTTCTTTGATTGAATGCCATAATCCGAGACCAGGTATATGAATTGTAGTGTTTATCAAATGAACCATGGTGAAGTAGGCTTAATCCCCTTTGTAACTGCAACTAAACCGGTTGCAATGTGGTGAGGATTTTCTTTAAAAATATTCAAACGTACAACACAACATTCTTGAAATCTCTGTGATGGCAGTTGGATGATTGGGTGTTATGCCACATATACAATAAATAGAGAAATACTAAGAATGGTGAAGTAGGCATAATCCCCTTTGTAACTGCAAATAAACCGGTTGCAATGTGGTGAGGATTTTCTCTAAAAATATTCAAACGTACAACACAACATTCTTGAAATCTCTGTGATGGCAGTTGGATGATTGGGTGTTATGCCGCATATACAATAAATAGAGAAATACTAAGATGTTAGAAGAGAAGAAATTGTTTGAAGCAACAGAGTCCTACGGGGATATGGAAGAAATAGTTGAGTAGCAGAAGAATACACAGATTTTCCCATTAGAGTCATCTCCTATTGATGCTTCAATCATGTCCGCGGAAGCTAATGTTTCCATAGTGGATGTTTTATATCCCATGGAATTTTATGTCTGATGTGGCCGAATACAATGAAACACCCTACACCTTGTTTCCACCATGGCACAATCTCACAAAGTCAAATACTGTGAATAGATCACATCAATTCTTATGCACACAATGGGATCTATAATTTTGAGGTCAATGGTAATGAATGGAGATACTTACGCAAGTTTTAAGCATTGTTTCTACCTCGATTCAGATGAGTCTATGTAGTTCAACACATCCATAACTCACAGATCCATGAAATTAAACACACAAGAACACATCGAAAATTTCACACCTCTAATCTAATCTACAACAAATTAATATTACATATTTTTTTGGCCCTTCTGTAAGGCAGTTAAATATAAAAATGTATGCTCTTATACCAATTTGGAAAGATTCATGCAAAGAGAAAACAATATCAATTATTATTACATCAACAAACCGAGATACAATACATTTCTGTAAGCGTTGTCAAATCTAACTTATTCCAAACTTGGAGATAAAGGTTGAGAGAATGTCTCGACAAACTCCAACAAACCCCAACCAATTTTAAAGGAAGCATAATTCTAACATTCCCATTCACCTGGGTTCATTTTTATGGGACATGTTCGACCCATTGTGATAATGCTTGAATAGTAGGTGACCCTTAGGATAGATTTCCACTCTAGTGGGGTCGGGATGCCTTGGCTGGTGTTAAGGCATAAATTATTGGTATATCTGGCTTGTGGGTTGTTAGATATACTTTTGATGTCATAATCGTAGTCAAAATATTTGATCCTAGACCTTGCTTAGGTTACTCCAACACCATAATCTAAAAAAAAGTTATTGAATATACTTTTGGTATTATAGTAGAAATTAAAAATTTTGATCCTTGAACTTGTGTAAATTACTTTAAAACCATGGTTTAAAGAAAAATAAAATAAATTACTTGTTTATTGCGCTGAGAGGTGTATTCTACAACCCAATATGAGGATGATGTGTTATTCCATTCATGTTCAACATGGAGTTGACGTGTCTCATTTTTAAAATGAAAACAAAATACTCTCTAAGTAAGAAAGAAAATTTAGAGCCCCAAGGGTTAGTTCAATAGGTCAAGTCAGGGCCTCACCAGATGGGAGGTCACAGGATCAATTCCTGAAAGCTCTTGGGGTCAGGTCTTGTAGTAGACCGAGGGGCGTCAGCCCAGATTTTTCGAGTGGATGTAGCGCCACCCGTTGACTGAAGGTGTCCGTGAACCACGAGAAAAGAAAAAAGAAGAAAGAAAATTTAGCTATAATAAAAAAATTAAAATGGATATACATATTTAGTTAGTTTTAACTAAAAATATTATAAAACATCAATAACCTTATTCTTACTATATTACAGCCGAGTCCAAAAGAGATATGGTAAAATATTTCTCTCATTCTCAGCCACAAATAAAATATTTCAATGTCCATGTAAGATAACATAATTTTATATTAATTTTAAAAAGAGATAAATTAATTAAAAATAAAATAAAACATTATATTTTCGTTTTTTATCGTGTGAGGAAGATGCATAGTTTTTTATACTTTGACTAAAAAAATTAATACAAAATTGAGATAAATGCAAGATAAATTATTTCAATACAACTAGATAAATTATTCAAATATCCATAATAATTAATTTATTTCAATATCAAACATGTATATATTTAGACCATGATAAAACAAGTTAATACAAAAAAAAGAGTTATTAAAAAAAACTATGAAAGTATTAATCTAATAAGAGATGTAAAATTTATTTAATTCTTAATATAAAATTATTACATTTGCAAAATATTACTAATAATTAAAAAAATATGGGTAATAAATAAAATATTTCAAAATACAAGATTAAGTAAAATTATATTAATAACAAAACAGAATATTTAAAATTATATATTTTTAAATTATATTAATAACAAAAAAAAACATTTAAATATAAACAATGTGGTCTATAAATAAAATATTTCAATGTTCATGTTAAATTATATATTTATATATATATATATATATATATATATATATATATATAGATAAGCAATTAATAAATATAAATTCTTATAGTTAAAACATTTAAAGTAATCTCACAGCCATTTTACACACACACACACACACACATACATATTCATTTTAATCACAATTCTAGCAAGGTGAGAGAGGAATCAAATCTCTTGATATGCAAAAAAAAAAAATTCAAGCTTTACACTCGAAAATAAGTTTGTACCTCAAGAAATTTGATCCTTCTCGTTGCTTACTAAATCTATGATTAAGATGTATGTATACTAGTGACACTTAATATATCATTTAACTTGTATAACTCTGAGTGTATTTAGTTAGCTTAGCACTTTATGTGAATATATATATATATTCATTTTAATCACAAATCTAGGAAGGTCAAAGAGGAATAAAATCCCTTGAGATGCCATTTTTTTTCAAGTTTTTCACTCGAAAAGAATTTTTTACCTCAAGAAAATTGATCCCTCATACAAATTAAGACTGCAACACACAACAGTGTCAAGAGAAGAGCAGATGAAAAACGAGTCATGATTAGATTGATATACTATGAGAAAATATGAATATGAATGTTGTGTGGAAATGAAGGGATACAACCAAGAATTTATAAGTTCCTAAGTAGAGCAGGATCTGTGTAGCAATTATTTTGAATAGTCAGTTTATTTCAAAATGGGAGGCATGTCAGCACCACTTTGTTGATGTCGATCCATTTTTAAATTGGATTGACACTCATTTGCTTTATGTGATTCGTATATTGTACTGCACTGATCTCTCCATTCTTTATTGGGGTAAGTTGCTAGTGTACACCTCTTATGCCACTGATGTCTCCATTCTTCACTTATATTCCACTCCATTGATCTCTCCATTTTTCACTTGTGGTTGTTGTAATTTTTCATTGACTCTGATTGTATTTGTTCTGAGCTTGTCTTTTATAGATTTCTCTTCAAAGGTTGTCACAACTCTTCATTTTCAAATTGTCTTCTTTGCTTTGCTTCTTGCACTTCATATTCCTCATCTTCTTTCTACCATATTTCTTGATAGCAGAATCTGATCTCTTCTTGACTCCATTGCTAAAAGACTATTTCAATGCTTTCTTCTTAGTCTTCAGAAACTTCCATCCTTACAGACTGTTGACTGGGCTTCCTGCACATTTTTTTTTTAAATTCGTCTGTTTAGGAAAATGAACAGAACATGTTTCAGGGAGCATACGAAGTTCATTTAGCATGAAATGACTTATGCCGAATTCAGGATGACAACCACTACGTGGTTGTTCAAGTTCCACACCAATCCAACAACTTTGAATTTTTACAAAATTTTCAGCTCCAAATCACTCTTCCCCACTATAAGCTTTTGGACCCCAAAAGCTCACTTTCAGTTTTTCAGCAGTTAATGGTATAGTTCCCTCGCCTTTCCAATCTCGGTCCATTTGACCTTGGAACTTTTCAAGCTGATCTTGATCTATTTGATGTACCAATTGGATTTGCTCAATGAACTTCTTGGCTTTGTCTATGTTGCTATGGGCATCAATAGCAACATCCTTCCCAAGAATGAAATGTAATGACGATATTCTGGCAAATCTTTACCAAGGATAAAATCCAAAAAGACTTTGGCAAATAATCCAAACAAGCTTCACATGGAAATACTTGTGTAAATGAGTGCTTGACACATTTGTAACATATTGAATGTGCTGCAACTACTCATCTCAAAGTTTAGGATGCTTACTAAAATATCCATAAATGGAAATGCATCTTTTAATATGGAATAAATTTGACTCCCAAATTCCCATACAAATTGACTCATCATGAAGCCAAAATAACATAACAATGCCAAAGGAAACATTGTTGCATATAAGTCATTTATTCACAAACATCATTTTTTTACAAAATGCCCAATTGTGGGGACATGCAACAAATTAAATACAAAATAAATACAGTCTTTAATTAGACAAATAGTTCAACCATTTCTTACCCAACATTGCTAGAGAATTTTCTTTCTGCACTTCAATTCCTTTTGGAATTGCTTCTGGAATGGTTATGGCGTGCCTTGCACATTCATCTACCTTCTCCTATTTAGGTGATTCCATTACCTATTTGTCCTTCTTTTGATGAAGATGTGGATTCAACTTCCAAAACTTTTCGATCCAATGCCCACTTATGTTGCAATGAGTGCAAAATTTTTGTGAGATTTTCTTGGCACAAATGTCTTTAAACTTGGATGAGAATTTCCCTTCTTGGTCTCAATTCCAATTGACATATTCATCTTCTTGACTAATGCTTTCCTTTTGTGGCACTTAGCTACACAATGGTTAGGTGCATGACAAAAAGTGCATGGAAAAACATTCCACAACATGTTATTCAAATCATCATGTTGTTTGTAATCATCAAAAGCCTTTGAATAATCAGGACGCTTATACCTCTTATGGTTGTCCTTTGGCTTATGAGCCTGGCGAGGAGAACTTGAATGGCGAGAAGAACTTGTCTTAGTCTCTTCTTCAACTTGCTCATCTCTCTTTGGAGAAGTCTTGCATTTCATGTCCTCCTTTTTCTTTAGAAACCAAGCTGGTACCAATTTCGGATGCAAATCCCAACACTTTTCCTCCTCATGTCCTCTCTTATGACAAAAAGAAAAAGATACCCAAGAGCTATCGATGGAAGACCATTCTTCCTCTTCAACATAATCGAAACCTTCATATCGAGGTCTCTCATTTGCCTCAATTGGATAGACACTGCCTTGATTGTTCACTCCAAGGCCTCCTCCCTTGTAACCCATCTTGGACAAGAGCGTTGTTCATATGCCTTTCCTATGCTTCTCAAAGGTTGCAAAAGAACTTAAATCAAAGTTTTCATGTAAATAAACTGGATGTAAATCTTAACATTTTCCTCATCTTTTGACTAAGGGACAAAGATGCTCTTACACTCTTTCCTAATTCTTAAGGTGTCTTCTTGGACTCTTGATCTTTCGTCTTTCAGCTCCTTGGACTTTGGCGTTGATAGAACCTAAACCTCAACATCATGTGGATAAAAGGTGCAAATTTGGCCATGTTCCTTCTCTGAGGGACTTTCTGCACTAGCCTCTTGTGGGTACTCATCCAACATTTCCTCCTTCTTCTCTGCTTGAGATGAAGCAATGGAGGATGCTCCAAGGAAACCTCCTTGTGTCCCTGGTACATAGGAGGCGTCCTCCATTTGACAAAAGCCATAGGTTGCATTCTTGCCATGTCCACAAGCTTTCTTAGTATTGGAGGGATTCTTTGCTGCTTTGGTAGAACAACATTCATCAATTTGTTCCTCCACAACATTCTGCAACATGAAGCACATCTTTTGCTTCTCTTCCTCAGCATCTTCAAGTAGTCTTTTGAGCTTCATGTTCTCTTGTTCGAAAAATGCAATAATTTCCTCTGAATCTTGGAGACTATCATGCTTTGAACTCATGCCCATGCTCACTGAAGCTTCAACCTACAATTTGAGGTAGAATTGGTGGTGGAGATTGTGGAAATTTTTCTCTCTTGTCCAAACCTTCTCCTCTCTTGACCTTCAAACTTGTAAGTTTCACATTCACTTACAAATAGTTAAATACTCCTTGCATAAAGAAAACCAAGAGCTATGATACCTAACTTGATCTGAATGGGAAAATTATTTTTGTTGTGCTAAATTTCTCTTCAAAATATGTAAAAGTGCTTAAGGATTCATGAGGTTAATTACAAGTTTTCACATGAGTTTTTGAGTGTTTTTATGAAAAAATCATGTACAAATTAACATAAATAAATGACTGAAAAATAGCATATAACAGACATGAATATCACCAAAACAGTATCACAACAACACATGATGAAGGAGTTCACCCCGCCTGGGCTAGGTATCCTTGGTCCAGCATCCAAAGGCTTGGCACTCTCTATTATGCTCAAAAGTTTGAATACATCAAGTTAAAATACTCAGATAGCTCTGAAACCTATTCCAATGGCACTAGAATACCCAAAAATGCCTGTCTAGCCTCTTTCTGCTCCTGGTTTGGTCAAAAACTAAAGAAGTTATGAGCTTTCTTAGCTCTTGCACTATTCACTCTACAAATTCCCCCAAATATAGCACCGGTCCTACAAATTGCCTCGAATTGTGCTAATTGAGCGCCAAATTTGCAAGATTCCAGGATAATTTGTAGGTGCATTAATTCGTCCAATAAGCCCTTAATTCCGAAAATTTTGGCCACATGGGGGGCCATGTGCCCGGGGCTAAGGCCGACAACTCACCCCCACCGACCGAGCCCCCACTCCGCTCCACTAGTGGTCTTTTTGGGTAGCACATGCCCAAGGGTTGGCCCTTTGGCTGGCCCTTTTCCCGGATGGTGCACGACTTACACTTTAAATATAAGTCGCATATCATATATAATAAGCAACAAATGTATGATGTATTAGCAATGACTTAGACTTGGAGTTTGGAGGTTGTGGGTTTGACCCCCACCTACTGCTGCTTGGAGCTTAACCTGATTTTTGGTGGCCCTCGGGCTGCCACGTGGCAGCCCCTGGCTGGGGCACATGGCAGCCTGCGGTTGGCCACCAACCAACCAATCAAAATCATCCAAAACTCCAAAAATGAAATCGTGCCACTTGGCACCATCCAATTCGCCAGAGGTAAATAGTCACATACATAGTCACCCTGCCACATAGGCATGCCCAATCAGCACCACATCAGCAGTATGGACTACTGACTGGGCAGCCTGCATATTTTTTTTAAATTCATCTGTTTAGAAAAACGAATAGAACATGTTTTTGGGAGCATACAAAGTCCGTTTCGCATGAAACGAGTTACGTCGGATTCAGGATGACAAGCACTATGCGGTCATTTAGGTTCCACACCAATCTGAAAACTTTGAATTTTTAGCAAATTTTGAGCTCTGGATCATCCACAAACCATTACTTCCTATGAAAAACTGTCTTTGTCATTCTCAAACTTAAATGTCTCAACCTCTAATGCAAACGGGTCATCATCAACTTCAATCTTACTAACCAATCTTCTTTCCATATGACCCCGGGAAAAAAATATATATATATAATTTTTAATATTTCCATATAACTCTAAAAAATATAATTTTTAATATGTACCGACACAATTTTCATGCTTAACAAAACAAAACTTTATAAACCACACCTTTCCCAAATCCCTAAACTCAAATCAATCTTTTTATTTTTTAATTCTCTTTTAGTAATAAAAAAATAACTTTATAAAGATTTCCTTTATAATTTTTTTCATATCCTCCACTATTTTTAATATAAAAAACATTTTTTTTAAATAATTTTAATACCATACAATACCCTTTCGAATAAAAAATGTGAAGCCCTTTCAAATAAAAGTACGTAAAGTTGTCTTCGCCCTTTTAACATAAATCTTTAAACTAGTGGACATAATTTTAACCTTTATACCAACTTTCACCTTTCTTTTTAATAGCTTCAAAAATCAACCTTTGCTAATAATTTTTTTAAGTCGAACTTTAGACACTTTTGGGTAGGTTGACTTCTTCGATAGATAGATTTTTCTTAACATTATTTTTTTTTGAATCAGATAATGAATCGGTAATTGCCAATCCTAATCTATGGGAGATTCAAGATTAATCTTGGTAGTTGCCTCTATAACATGACCTGCAAGTCGGGTATACTAAGATCCTATGCCGCCATTTATGGGAGACCCAAGATCAATCCTCGTAGTTGCCTCTATAACACCAGGAGTACATCCAACCACCTGCAAGTCGGGTATACTAAGATCCTATGCCGCCAAGATGGGATTGGGGAATCTGCCCCTTTAGCTTCCAAGTCGGGTATACTAAGATCCTACGCCGCCAAGACCGGATTGGGGAATCTGCCCCTTTAGCTTCCACCACAGCAGGTCAGTGTACTCAATGAGATTTGAATTTCAGTCTCCCAGGCTTCGCCCAAGTAACTTACCATCAAACCACACATCACTGTACGATTTTTACGAACATTATTACAAATGGACTTAAACAAACAATAAGAGTGGTTGCTAATCAGAAAAATTTGACTTTATTAGAATAAATTTAATATAAAGTATTTATAGTTTTTAGACAATTCAATTAAAATTTATTTTAATAGACAAAGGTTCATTAAATTTAAACTTTCCAAATATAAAAAGAACTTGAACTTGACCTTTTAATATTGAATTGACTTTAAGTCAACTCAATTCAATTACTCACTTCTAATAAGAGTGATTGTTTTTCTATTAATCACACATATTTAACTTTATTAGAATGAACTCAATATAAAGTATTTATACTTTTAACTAACCATTTAACTAAAACTCACTTCAATATGCAAACACTCAGTAAATTTAATATTTCCAAATATAGAATAAACTTCAACTTCTAATATTAAAGTGATTTAAATTAACTCAATACTTCTACTCACTTCATGCATCACATGTATACATATATATAATTTCAATTGAGCTTGTGTTGAATATCAATTCTAAGATTTTTGATATCAAGGTAATTCCACCAAGTTATTATTATCATATACAAAAATATCATAAATGATCTTTTTGAGTTAATTATCATGACCTTAATTATTATTATCATATACAAAAATATCAAAAATGATCTTTTTGAATTAATTATCATAACCTTTATTTTGTTAAGGTAAAGTAAAATTCTTTAAAGATTTAAATTAATAAGAAAAGAGAGAGGGGACAAACAAATTCAAATTAATAATCATTTTTTCTATAATGGAAATGTGAATCAATCATACAATAAGAAAAATCGAATTTGAACTATTTAAGAAGTTATTATAAAAAATATTGATACTATTAAAAATATTATGATTTTATTGAATTTAAATGTAATAATTGGTTTAATAATATCAATATAAATTATTGGTAAATATTTACAAGTAACCATCAATCATAAATATCAAAATACTTCATAATATATTTTTACATTGTTAATATTAAAAAATTAACTAAATTATAAGTTTATTTTAAATTATTATTCTTATTACTTGGAAATTTTTAAATCTTTATTTTAAAATAAAAATAATTAATTTTAAAATATTTTTTTATACCGCTAGAAGATTGACAAATAGGTTAGTCTTTGTACTTTAGCATCACTACCATTATATTCTCATACAACTAGAATTACCTGGAATTTTCACTTACTTTACACCTCATAGAATTTAGCATGGTATGCTTGATTCAATTTCATCATGAAAAAATAATTACCCAACACTGGTGAATGGGTAACTGCCTGACTTAATTTAAGTAAGACCTAAAATCCGTAATTTATGTAAAACCTAGAATCAATTTTAATAGCTGTGACTATAACACCAAGAGACTATAACACCCAGAATATATCCAACAACCTGCAAGCCAGATATACTAATTTCATATGATTTAGAGCAAAACAATATAAGCAATGTAATTTGAACCCTGACCTGATAAGTTTCACCCCAAAAAAAACAGCAGCCTGACCGCACATCACTATATGGTTTGATACATCTTTAATCACATAATTTGGCATCTGGCGAGGGCGCTCTCTGGATCGTGATTTATCATTGCGGTATCCCTATTTCCACACTGAACATAACACTGTTAATTGTGGTGTTAATGAAGCATTCATAGAGATAAAGATCATTTATGCGTAGGCGTTCTACTGAACAACTCAGAATTCTCTTTATATTGGTTCTGCTGAGTATTGACAGAGAGATAGATCAATTAGTTACCCCACTTTTCGATATTGTTTCGCATACCGAGCCTTTCGGTAGCGTAAGGGGTCTTGATCAGGAGCACTGTGCAACAGAAAAGGGTGGAGGGAGAAAAGGGTGGAGGGATCAGTGGAATATGTCAATCAGAAAAAGCAAAGGAGCCTCAATCCGATTTAAAATTTGAATGATATCGGCAAAGTGGTTGCTGACATGCCTCCCATTTTGAAATAAACCCACTATTCAAAATAATTGCTGCAGTGTTCAAGCACTTATAAATACATTCATTCATCCTTTCATTTACACACAACATTCATAACCATATTTGAGCATACTATATCATGGCTCGTTCCTCTTCTGCTCTCCTGCTTACACTGTTGTGTGTGGCTGCATTAATGTGTCTAGTGCGGCACGGGAGGAGAGGTTCTTAGGGAGAGGAGGATATAATGGTCCAAGCGTCACAGATCTCTTGATGAGTAAGGAGTTCCAAGTAGCTGCGGGCGAAACATGGAAGGAGAGCTTCTGGGGGAATAATTTGTACCAAGAGAGAGGAGGATGGGTTCACGCCGATTCCAACAATCCCGACAATTCTCTGGTGGTTCAACTCGCAAGCTCACAACGCTCCACCCAAGCAACTCAGAGTGAGTGCTATACTTTCTCTTTGTTTATATATACACAACATATGTAATGTTTATATAAACAGGAAGGTCCAATGTATATATACACGATAGTAAGTACTGGTGTTCCTTTTTGTTTGTATATATACACGATATAATGAAATTTTATATATACATGAATGTCTATTGTGAATTAAGCAAATTTTCCAATGCGAAATTATGTATACTATGATTTGTAATTGCAGGCAGCGAAATAGAACTAGATAATCCTGAGAAAGACGGTTTGCCGACTGCAAAGGGGAGGAATTACGTGGTGGTGGCAGACTTCCACACTCACCCATTCCCGGGACAAGAAAGGCCTGATTCAGATGACGTGAGAAAAGCATACGAGAGAGGGGTGCCAGCAATAGTGGTGGCATGTTCAGGAGTGTTCTACTATGGACCTCAGAGCCGTGCTTCCATGGATGACACTGCTGGTTATCCTCAAACTTCCAGCGTGCAGTACAATGGACATAAAGTGTTGAAATTGTAATTTCAACTGCAGTAAAACCGCCAGTACAGCTCCCTCACCGCCTTTTGCAATTTGTGGTTTTACTTGCTGACTTTTCAAAACACCAGTTCGATTAAAAGGGGCTCCCAGGGAATTAATGATAACCGTTCGATTAAATCAACTCACCTGCACCTTTTGAACTTGGGCGAATAAATGTTTTGGGTGACCGCCAGATTTGTTAGCAAAAGTAAGAGGAATTTAATTAATTTATTATGGTAGTAGATTTCTTTGGTAAAGTCTTTAAATTTATTTATTTTTACACGGCATGTAATATAATATGTTTTTTGGTTAAAACAAGTAATGTTTTTTTTAGGATATATGATATGAAACGCACAGAAGTGTGCGAAGTGGGTGAAAAAAAGCTACAGCAGGCAGAATCATTTTTGAAAAACCCAATTCACACAGAAGCGTGAGGGTAATGTTTTTTTTTAATATGTAATGTATACAGTGTAATATGCAAAGGGTAAATGGGCATTGTAATGCAAAAGCGCAAAGGGTAAATGGGCATTGTAATGCAAAAGCGCTCCAGCATATGTATTGAATGTAATTTTCTGAAGTTAAAAATTGTTTTTACAGCAGTAAATGTAAAAGAAATTTTTACACACAGTAGTGTAAAATTTCCAAAAGAGACAGTAATTTTTTTTAAGTTCTTGGTGAATCCCTCTGAGAGAGAGGAAGAAGTTTGTATCAGGGATTTTGATTAATGAATACAAAGTTTTTATGTGTGTCGTTGAACCTCTGTTTTCTGGAGAAATTTTTTTGCTTCCCTGTGTTAAAGATCCTGTGGCAAAAACAAAGTATTACTCTCTGTTCAGTGATTTTGTTTTGGAATTTACCAGAAAATTCTCAACAGTGGTATCAGAGCTTGTCCAGGCTCTTTGAAGGTGTCAAAGAAGCTGAAGGAAGGTTTTTTGGCTGCAACAGCTTCTCCAGCAGAGTGAAGACTCAGTCAAGAAAGGATCCAGGTATTTCTCAAAGTTTTTTGTGTAGCTGTTGAAGACAGTCAGTTTTTTTTAAAATACACAGTCAAATATTTGAAGCATCGCTGAGAGTGCAAGGGATCGCTGGCTCCAGCACTAGCGTAGGTATTTTTAATACTCAGCGCCCACAGTTTAATGGGAAAAACTATGACTATTGGGCAATAACCATGAGAGCCCTGTTTGTCTCACAAGATTTATGGGAACTTGTTGAATATGGGTTTGAAGAACCAGGAGATGAAGAAGAGTTTAATAACTTGACTCAGGTAGAGAAAGATCTGTTGAAGAGCAATAAGAAGGATTCAAAAGCCCTCGTATTTTTGTATCAAACAGTACATGAGAGTGTGTTTCCAAGGATAACAGCAGCCAAGACATCCAAAGAAGCATGGCAAACTCTCAAGACAGCCTATCAAGGCATGGAGAAAGTGAAGACAGCGAAACTACAATTGCTGAGGAGAGATTTTGAGAATCTATGCATGAAGGAGTCAGACAATATTGACTCATTCTTCACACATGTGATTGGTCTGGTCACACAGATAATGACTCATGGAGAATTTCTTGAAGAAAGGAGGATTGTGGAGAAACTGTTGAGAGTCCTACCCTCAAAGTTCGATGTGATTGTCACCACCATAGAAGAGACAAAGGATCTCTCAAACTTTTCAGTTGATGAACTTCATGCATCACTGATAACACATAAGCAAAGGTTGAGTAGAAATGAAAACTCATCTCTAGAATAAGCCTTCAAGACCCAGATGTCCTTTGGAAGAGGAAGAGGTCAAGGCAGAGGAAACAAGAGAGGAAGAGGCAGAAGCCAAAACAGAGGTGAAAGAAACAGTCCAGCAAATGCTCAAGGAAGATGCAGCAATCCAAATCAGAACCAAGGCCAAGGCAGCAGCCAACAAAGTGGACAACATCATGCTCAAGGACAAAGGTATGAAAAATCCAATGTCCAATGTTATTACTGTAAAAAATATGGGCATTATGCAAATGAATGTAGGAAGAAGTAGCATGATATGAATAACAGATCTAGTGCAAATATCACTAGAGAAAATATCAGCTAAGATAATGTGCTTTTAGCTTGTAACATCGCTGAAACAAATAATGATGATATATGGTTTCTAGACTCCGGTTGCAGCAACCATATGACAGGAAACATAGCCCTATTTTCTACTTTAGATCAAAATGTGAAGTCACAAGTCACACTTGGGACTGATAGTAAACTTTCTGTTATGGGAAAAAAAAAAGTTAAAATATTTACAAAGAAATGTGAAAAGAAAACCATAGCAGATGTCTATTATGTTCCTGGAATGAAGTGTAACCTCTTAAGTATTGGACAGCTTGTTCAAAAGGGTTACAATGTTTTCTTTGTGAATGATGTATGCACCATCATGGATAGAGCACCCAGCGAACGATGCATTGCTGAAGTGAAGATGACGAGGAACAGGATGTTCCCTCTTAGAATAAAGGTAGATTTGAAAAACAAATAAATAATTACAGCAGTTACCCAAGAGGCTTTCCAAAGCGTACCAAAGGATGAAAATTGGTTGTGGCACTTGAGATTTGGACATCTCAACTTTGGAGGTCTTAACTTGTTGAGTAGAAAATGAATGGTAAGAGGGTTACCATTGATAGATAAACCAGACAGCCTTTGTGAAGGTTGCATCTTGGGAAAACAATACAGAGAAAATTTTCCATCAGGGAAAACCATCAGGGAAAAAGCACCCTTAGAAATTGTCCACTCAGATTTTTATGGACCAATGCAAACTCCATCACTACAAGCAGCCAATATTTTCTGACATTCATTAATGATTTTACTAAAAAAACTTGGGTTTATTTTCTGAAGAACAAAAGTGAAGTGTTTGAAAGATTTTGCAATTTCAGGCACTGGTAGAAAACCAAAGCGCACTGCATATCAAAGTTCTGAGAACTGATAGAGGAGGTGAGTATATCTCCAAGGAATTTCTACGTTTTTGTAGAGAAAATGGAATACACAAACAGTTTACCACAAGGTACACTTCGCAGCAAAATGGAGTAGCTGAAAGAAAGAATAGGACCATCATGGATATGGCAAGGAGTATGTTAAAAGCAAAGCATTTGCCAAATGATTATTGGGCTGAAGCTGTACACTGTGCAGTATATATTTTGAACAGGTTTCCAATAAAAGTAGTCATGAACAGAGTGCCGGAAGAAGCATGGAGTGGGAGAAAGCAAGGAGTCACCCACATGAAAGTTTTTGGATGTGTGGCTTATGCACACATTCCAAATCAGCTAAGGAAGAAGTTGGACAGCAAAGGGGAGAAATGCATTTTCATTGGATACAGTGAGGAATCCAAAGCTTACAGGTTGTATATCCCATCTACCAAGAAGTTTTTTGTGAGCAGAGATGTTCAGTTCATTGAGAAGGAAGCTTGGGATGGAAGCATAGAGAAAACAGTGAATGTTAAAAACTATTTGTCTCATGATGAAGATGATGAGAAGATGGCTGAAATACATCCCCAAACAGCAGCGCCAACACAAGGGCAGCAAGAGACACCCTTGAGGAGAAATGAAAATGCTTCTCCAAGCACATCACAAGGAGGAAATTCAAGTGCTTCTTCAAGCACTTGCACACCAAATGAAAGAGGTAAGAAGTTCAGAAATTTAAGTGACATTTATGATGAAGGTATGAATTCTTTGTTTGCTTCATATTGTCATGTTGATGACCCTGTTCATTTCGAAGATGCAATTAAGGATAAGAAATGGATAGAAGATATGGATGAAGAAATCAATGCCATAGATAGAAACAAGACATGGGATTTGGTTGAACTACCAAAAGGAAAAGAAGTCATTGGAGTTAAATGGGTCTACAAGACCAAAAGTAATGCTGAAGGCAAAATAGAAAGACACAAGGCAAGACTGGTTGTCAAAGGATACAAGCAGCAGTATGGGAGAGACTATGAGGAAACTTTTGCACCGGTTGCTAGAATGGAAACCGTGAGAGCAGTGCTGTCCATAGCAGCACAAAACAAGTGGAAAGTTTACCAAATGGACGTGAAGTCAGCATTCCTAAATGGAGTGTTAATGGAAGAGGTTTATGTTGAACAACCTCTAGGCTATGAAAAGAAAGGCCAAGAGCACAAAGTGTGCAGATTGAAGAAAGCTCTTTATGGGCTGAAGCAAGCACCAAGAGCATGGTACAGTAGGATAGATTCCTATCTACTGGAAAATGGATTTGAAAAGTGTGAGGGAGAACCCACCCTCTACATCAAAGAAAAGGATGGTAAAATACTAATTGTTGTGTTATATGTTGATGATGTTATTTTCACAGGTAATAATGACTACCTTATTGAAAACTTCAAAACAGTTATGAAAGAAGAATTTGAAATGTCTGACATGGGTTTGCTGAGATACTTCTTAGGAATAGAAGTAGATCAAAATGAAAATGGGATTTTTATCTCACCGGCGAAATATATTAATGAAGTGTTGGAAAGATTTAACATGCAGGACAGCAAGGCAGCAATCACTCCCACAGTGATGGGATTAAAACTCAGCAAAAAGGACAGCAGCAAGAATTTTGATCCTAGTTTGTACAAGAGCATAGTTGGCAGCCTCATGTATTTGACTGCAACTAGGCCAGATATAATGTTTGCTGCTAGTTTAATTTCCAGATTCATGGAGAGGCCAAAAGAATCACATTGGCAGGCAGCAAAAAGGATTCTGAGGTATGTTAATGGTACAAAAAGGTTTGGAATTTTATATACTGTCTCAGAATGTTCAGATTTAGTTGGATACACTGATAGTGATTGGGCTGGAAGTGTAGATGATCGGAAAATCACATCCGGTTATGTTTTTCACATGG
Source organism: Pinus tabuliformis (assembly GCA_031772625.1). Classification (NCBI taxonomy): domain Eukaryota; kingdom Viridiplantae; phylum Streptophyta; class Pinopsida; order Pinales; family Pinaceae; genus Pinus; species Pinus tabuliformis. Next base: position 2,042,885,079 of record CM062816.1, read on the forward strand.
GTTCAGGAGCCATTTCATGGGCTTCTAAGAAACAGCCTATTGTAGCATTGTCTACAGCAGAGGCTGAATATGTGGCAGCTACAGCAGCAGCATGTCAAGCAGTTTGGATGAGAAGAATGTTAAGAAGCTTATGCCAAGAACAAACAAAAGGAACTGTAATTTATGTGACAATAGCTAAGCTATTGCATTATCCAAGAATTATGTGTTTCATAAGAGAATGAAACACATTGACACAAGGTTCCACTACATCAGGGAATTGGTAAGCAATGGAGAAATTGTTTTAAAACATTGCAGGACTCAAGAGCAGGTTGCAGACATTCTGACCAAGCCATTCGGGCAGAAAAGTTTTGAGTTTTTGAGGAAATGTCTCGGTATGACTGATAACCCAGCAGTTGAAATTAAAGGGGAGTGTTGAAATTATAATTTCAACTGCAGTAATAGTTGAACAGTGCCGCGTCATTTATTTCCGGAAAACCGCCAATACAGCTCCCCGCACCGCCTTTTGCAATTTGTGGTTTTACCTCCGAGGGCTCCGAACACTCCGACTAGCTGCCACGTGTCTGAGCTGACTTTTCAAAACCACCAATCCCCCAGAATGTAAAGTTCGATTAAAAGGGGCTCCCGAGGAATTAATGATAGCCGTTCGATTAAATCAACGAACCTGCACCTTTTGAACTTGTGCGAATGAATGTTTTGGTTGACCGCTAGGTTTGTCAGCAAAAGGACGAGGAATTTAATTTTCACCATGCTGAATTTATTATGGTCGTAGATTTCTTTGGTAAAGTCTTTAAGTTTATTTTTTTTACACGGCATGTAATATAATATGTTTTTTTGGTTAAAACAAGTAATGTTTTTTTTTGAGGATATATGATATGAAACGCACAGAAATGCGAAGTGGGTGAAAAACATGGGCAGCGCAGAATCATTTTTGTGGAGAATGAAAAACCCAATTCACACAGCAGTGTGAGGGTAATGTTTTTTTTTAATATGTAATGTATGCAGTGTAATATGCAAAGGGTAAATGGGCATTGTAATGCAAATGTGCTCCAGCATATGTATTGAATAAATTTCTTTTCTCACAGCAATGAATGTAATTTTCTGAAGTTAAAGATTGTTTTTACAGCAGTAAATGTAAAAGAAATTTTTACACACAGTAGTGTAAAATTTTCAAAAGAGACAGAGTAATTTTTTTTAAGTTCTTGGTGAATCCCTCTGAGAGAGAGGAAGAAGTTTGTATCAGGGATTTTGATTAATAAATACAAAGTTTTTATGTGTGTCGCTGAACCTCTATTCTCTGGAGAAATTTTTCTGCTTCCCTGTGTTAAAGATTCTGTGGCAAAAACAGAGTATTACTCTCTGTTCAGTGATTTTGTTTTGGAATTTATCAGAAAATTCCCAACAAGAAGGAAGTCAGATTCGGTGACAACACGGTCGATTCTGAAGGCCGCTGTAAACCATTAAAAAACTCATGTAAAATCATCTATGTCTATCTATAATCTTGTGTGTAGGTAACGTCTAGTTCTAGTTCTAGTTTTCAGTTCTGGGTTTGATGGTGTGGGTGTGGATGTGAATTTCAGAAATAATACTGCAAGAGAACATGAAGCCATGTGGCTTGTGTATTGTAAATACCAACTTCTGCTATGAATAAATAGAGTTTGACATCCAAATTCGCATGTGAAAGTAACTCCGAGCTTCAAATATATTCCCCAAACTTATGAAATCCATTCTTTTTCAACATGAAGTAGCAACCCTGTGATCACCATACCTTCACGGACTATATTATCTAATTGATCGCCATGGTAGTTTTCTATATTATCTATGTGATCCATGGTAGTTTTCTAATCTATGTGATCTGCATGATAGTTGTAAGTATAGATGACAGTCATTTTAATGCACAAACTAATGGTAAGCCAGACGTTGCGATTAACGTTGGCGACCCTAGAACAGTTGACAAAAATGTTATTTTGTTTCATGTTTCTGTTATCTATGTTCCGTTTGGCTCACCTGATTTCCGTAAGGGGTTAACAAAACACTGACGTTGACTTTCAATAGGTTGAATGAGTGATAACATCTTTATAAACCATTTATAATGAAGTGTAGCATTTAGTCCAAATATTGTTGGTCAAATTTAAATATAAATGCATGTTAAATTGGATAAACATGTGTTATTAACATATAAATATTTATATTATAATACATTCTATATTATTAAAATTCAAAAATAATAAAATTATTACTTTATTATTATTATAATAATAAAAATGACATATATATATATATATATTATATAGTTTGAGTGGGCTTAATAGTCAAGAGTGTTTCCTCCTAAGAGATCACGTGTTCAAAACTAGAGGTGGTAGAGTATGTATGTTTTATAGACTTAGCAGTTAAATGAGGAGGTGGGTCCATTGTCCTATAAACAAGGGGGTCTCATACACTAATTTGGTGTTAATTGGATAATAATAATAATAATAATATATTAAAAAAAACATGTAGAGGAGGTGGGTCCCTTGTCCCACAAACAAGGGGGTTTCATACACCAATTTGGTGTTAATTGGATAATAATAATAATAATAATATATTAAAAAACATGTAAAGGAGGTGGGTCCGTTGTCCAACAAACAAGGGGGTCTCATACACCGATTTGGTGTTGGCTTGGCCTGACCTTAAAATTGGATCATAATAATAATAATAATAATAATAATATATTAAAAAAAAAAGATGTATGACATAAATGGATGTATGGCCATGTCTGTCAACATAAAAATAGAATAGCAATTTACAAAAGATAAGAATAAGGTGTTGTAAAATGAAAAAAAAAAATAATAATAATAATTTTATCCTATTAAATCTACCTTTATGATAATATAGCTTTCATAAATGGATGTATGGCCATGCCTATCAACATAAAAATAGAATAACAATTTACAAAAGATAAGCATAAGGTATTGTAAGATAAAAAAAAAGAAATAATTTTATCCTATTAAATCTACCTTTATGGTATCGGGCTTGTGAAATTCGACATTGCAGGTAAGTGTTTGATGCACAAGGATTTCGTTGGGGAGCTACCGTCCATGAGGGTTTTGCTTTAGGGTTTTGTCACTAGTCACCAGGGCGGGGCGCGAAGGAGGGAGATCAGATCCCTCCTACAGTCAAGTGGTTGTGAATAGAAACAAGGGAGTTGGATTGCATCGCTTCAAGAAACCAACAGAGGTGGTAATAGAGGCTAAGAATACAGAAAAATTGGAAACTATCAGACCTCAAGGACAAGAAGAGAATCATGAGGAAGCTAGTAAGGAAAAGAGGACAGAGGTTAGCAATCTGAAAGTTGCTCCTATGAGTACATCAGGGGTCTGTAAACCCAATTCGACCACTATTCCTCAAGTCGTTTTAAGTGACCCAGTGCTGCAGGTATATGGAGACCACATGTCGGAGTATGCTATTATCTGTAAATTTATGGGGATTTGGCCGATGGAGAAGGTTTTGCAAGCATGGATAAGGAACCACTAGAAACCAAAGGGGGAAATTGACCTTCACATTGGGTCCAAGGGCTTCTTCACAGTGGTGTTCACAAGCTTAGAGGATAGAGACAGAGTGTTCGAGGGAGGACCCTATTTTTATGCTTATGTAGGCCTTTATATGAGACCATGGGTAATGAACTTTGTCCTAGAACGAGAAACTTTCGCCTCGGTGCCGATATGGATAAGACTCTATTCCCTTCCTTTAGATTATTGACTATAGGAGTCTCTAGAGGCTATCGGCAACAAGCCAATGCGTTTTATAAAGATCTTAGATGCTACTCTAAGAGGCAAATACACTTCCTTCGCTTGGATATGTGTGGAAAAATACTTATCTAGGGCACTTCTGGATGCAATCATTTTAGAAGTGTATGACGAAGAATGGGTGCAGGCGGTGGACTATGAACATGTCACATTTAGGTGTCGTAAGTGCCATGAGCATGGGAACCTATACAAGGACTTCCCATTGAACAAGCTGGAGAGAAATATGAAAGCCACTACAGGAAAGGATCCTGAAGGTTTTACTAAGGTTTAGGGTAAAGGGAAAGGAGGCAAGCAATACCAAAAGAAAATTAATAAAGACGGACAACAGAGTCACAATAGTTTCAAGATCTTAGAAGAAGAAGTCAAAAACAACTGGACTAACCAGGAATTGGAGAATATTCCCAATCAGAAGGAAAGTGATACTAATATGGAGGATATACCATAAAATAGCAAACAAAAGGATGATATGCCGAGCATTATAGAGCTTAGTAGGGACAACGAGATGACCCCAAGTGAGGCTGGAACGGAAGACCATGAACTGCAGGAGATTCTAGAGAGGGAGAATTTAGATCTAGAAAAGTTTCTGGAACATGGAATCACCAAAGGGGTAGACTCTCTGCCAAAAGAGGAGTTTGACAAGGTTCAACAGCTCTTCCTCTAGAGATCACAAACGAAGTGTTCTAGAGTCAAAAGAAACCATGATAGCCAGGAGAATATGGGAGTGAAAACAATGGAGGATACACCGATGCATTCTTCCAAGAACCTGAGTAGGAAAAGAGGAAGAAAAGCACAGAATGAGCTGCTGACCGAATGTGGGAAACTTATGATTAACTCAGGTAAGATGAGGGATCTTACTAGTTACTCCTTTACAAACCTTTCTTAATGAAGCTTACAACCTGGAACATTAGGGGTCTAGGAAGTAAAAGGAAACAAAGAACTCTTAGCAGTAGAATGAAAGAAGAAAAATCAGATATGGTTTTTATTCAGGAAACAAAATGTTCGATGGACAAGATCAGAGAGATACACAACAAATGGTTAATCAAGTATGAGTATCTAGAGGTTAAAGCGGATAACTCGACGAGTGGGATTCTTACTCTATGGGATCCTCAAAAACTTGGAATCCTGGATGCTGAAGCTTCTAGGAACTATCTATCGCTGGTGATTCAACCTTTGGGTGATAAGGAGATCTACATGATCACTAACGTCTATGGTCCTCAAAAACTAGAAGACAAACTTAAGCTTCTCACCTCCCTTGAGAAGCTAAGAGAGAGATATCCTGATATGCCCTGGATTCTGGTTGGGGATTTCAATATGATCAAATCTCTTACAGAGAAAAAAGGCGGTACCAGAAAACTAGGCAGAGATTCCATTGCCTTCCAGAACTTCATGAATAACATGGGGCTAGTGGACACCAAAATAGTAAATGGCACTTTTACTTGGAATAATAAGAGGGGAGGGGCTTTTCAAGTCACCTCTAAACTAGATAGATTCGTAATCTCAGAGGACCTCTTTCTCAAAGGCCTTGATATGTCAGCTTCAATCCTTCCCTTCGAAGGCTTGGACCACTGGCCTGTCCAGCTTGAAGCTACTTTCATGGGTACACCGAGGAAGAGACCTTTTAGGTTTGAAAATGTCTGACTCTCTCACCTTGACTTCACCAGCAATATTGACAAATGGTTGGCAGAAGATATGCCTATTCAAGCCACTAAAATGTTCATGTTGCAGCAGAGACTTAAACACATCAAATCTAGGCTTAAAGATTGGAACAAAAAAGAGTTTGGTAATATTTTTAAAGCCAAAAGAGAAGTTGAGCAGAAACTCCAAGAGATTAATCAGATCATCATCTCAGAAGGTTTTATCGAGGAACGGAAAATTCAGGCTGACTCTCTTCAAAATGAATGGGATGATCAGTGCATGCAAGAGGAGATTTTCTGGAGACAGAAATCGAGGGTGCAGTGGATTAGAGAAGGAGAAAGAAACACGAAGTTTTTTCATAGATCAACCTTGGATCACAAATCTCATAATAGAATTTCAAAACTTAAAGATTCTCAAGGGAAAGAGCTCATCTCTCACAAAGAAATGGAATCTGTCCTAGTTCAACACTTCCTTAGCATAATAGAGGAGCCTCTCATTGACAGATCTCGGTTCATTAACAAATTCACCAAGTTCATTCCTAAGCTTGTAACCAGGGAAGACAACCACAATCTTAACAGGCCAGTGTCTGAAGAGGAGGTTAGTGAAGTTATCAATGAGATGCAAAATGGGAAAGCTCCTGGCCCTGATGGCTTCAATGTGGACTTCTTCAAATCTTGTTGGAAAACAATCAAACAAGATATCCTTGATGTTGTGGAAGACTCTAGAAGATCCAAAATTATTTTGAAAGCTCTTAATGCCTCTTTCGTAGCTTTGATTCCAAAGAAGGAAAAAGTTATGACACCATACAGATTCAGATCCATAGCCTTATGTAATGTGGTGTACAAAATTATTTCCAAAGTGATCGCTAATAGACTCAAGCCTCTTCTTCCTGCTCTCGTCTCAGACGAGCAAACTAGATTTGTGGAAGGAAGACAAATTCTCAACAACATCATACAAGCTCACAAGGTGGTACACTCTCTTAAGAGCAATATGCAAGTTGGTATGATGATGTAGCTTGACCTAGCAAAAGCATATGATAAGCTAAGTTGGTCTTACATCAAGGCAGTGCTAAGAGCTTATGGCTTCGACCACAACTGGATAAGATGGGTTATGGTCCTTGTATCCATGGCCAGCTTCTCCATTCTGCTTAATGGCTCTCCCTCTAGAACCTTTATGCCTTCTAGGGGTCTTAGACAAGGGGATCCACTCTCCCCCTTCCTCTTTATTCTCATGATGGAAGAGCTAAGCAGAGCGATCAAAATGGAAAATTTAGAAGGAAGAATTCAAGGTCTAAAACTTACTCCGAATGGTGTTGCTTCTACTCACCAACAATTTGTTGATGACACAATGCTGTTGGGCATTCCTACAGTCAAGGAAGCCAGAGCTTTCAAAGAAATCCTAAATGACTTTGCATTGGTCGTTGGTATAGAGGTAAGCCTTGACAAATCAAAGGTGTTCTTTTTTAACACTGACATTTCTATTCAGAGGAACCTTACCAGAATTCTTAGGTTTCAAAGCGATCAGATACCTTCTAAGTACCTTGGAATGCCTCTTATTGACAAACCTCTAAGCAAGGGAGTGTGGGAGTTGGTAACTAATAAAATTTAGGAAAAAGTCAGGAAATTGACCTGCAGGTCTTTGAATTTGGCGGGGCGTCTTGTGCTTACTAAGGCTATCCTGCAGGTTATACCCATTTTCATGTTTTCATCTCTTCCTACTCCTAAAGAAGTTATGCAACAAAGCATGAGTATTCAACAAGATTTTCTTTGGGGCAAAGGGGAAGAGAAAAAGAAGTGGGATTTGGTAGCTTGGGACAAGCTCTGTAAACCTAAGGCCCATGGTGGTTTGGGGCCTCATGACCCTGAAATCCTCAGCAGAGTTTCGAGAGCCAAACTTGGGTGGAGGTGGCTCAAGGAATTGGCCACCCCTTGGGCCAAGCTTTGGAAGCAAAAATATGAAAATAATTGGCAGGAGAGGGATCATATCTGAATGTCAGGGTTCATCAAGGGCTCCCACATTTGGAACCTTGCTTAGGAGAATAGAGCTATTGTCCAGAAGCATAGTTTCTGTGAGACTCGAGCTGGGAACCTAGCACAGTTTTGGGAGGATAACTGTCAGCAGGAACCAAATTTATTTAGGGAAGAACTAACCACTCTCAAAAATGACACTGCAATAAAGGTTTACTTATGGTAAGTGACTTCTGGGATTAGGTTAAGAACAATGGTAAATGGAGAATGTGGAAGGATCTTGGTTATAGTGAAGAGAGTCCTTTGAAGGCCTAGGCAGATTCTCTTGCTCTTGACTTGGAGCAGAGGAAGATTTTGGTGTCATCCTCGTCTGACCAACTGAGATGGGGTCGAAACACCGAAGGCACCTTCAACCTCAAATAAGCTAAATGCATGGCCCTAGGTTTCGATTATCCAAACCCTGATCAGGCTTGGAATGACCTTTGGTAGAACTCGCAATGGATGAAAATCAAGTTGTTTATGTGGTTGGTTCACCAAAAGAAAATTCTCACATGGGAGAATCTTCTGAAAAGGGGATTTGTTGGCCCATCCAAATGCCATCTATGTGGCTTACAAGAGGAGACGATGGAACATTTACTAAACCTCTGCCCCTTCACCTCTACCTTGTGGGATTGGGTGGCCTCCGTCTTAAGGCAAACTGATAGGGACAGACTCAACATCACCAACACTTTGAAGAATTGGAGGAAAGACTTCTAAGGTAATGAAATCATTAACAAGGCTTGGACTCTGGTCCCAAGCTTTGTTATCTGGAATGTCTAGAAAGAATGCAATGGCAGGATTCTCAAGAACAAAACAAGCTCGACCCAGAACATCATTGTCCAAATTTTACGACAACTCGAAGATGCAATAGGAGCCCTTATGTGGAAAATTCCTAAGGACCCTCCTTCACCCCAGGATGCTCGCATACTGTTGTAGTTGGGTCTCCATTCTCTATTTCCTCAAGGCACTATCAAGGGTGTGAGAAAAAAAACTGTTGGTAAAGATATCTAGTAGCCTCCTCCTCATGGTTTTTTGAAAATCAATATAGACGGGGCCTCTAAGGGCAACCCAGGGATGGCTAGATTTGGCGGTGTCATAAGGGATGAGCAGGGGCACATAAAGGATATCTTTCACAATCATTTGGGGACTGCCACTAATAACATGGCGGAGCTCATGGCCTTAGAGCAGTGCCTGGAAATCCTGATGGAGTCAAATTTAAACAATGCCATCATTGAAGCTGAATTTGAATTGGTCATTAATGTGGCCAAGAAAATGTGTAATGGAACGACACCTGAAAAAGTGTCGAAACATTGGAGGCTCTTGAAGGTCTTTCAGCGTATTCATTCCCACTTGCGAACCCTAAGAACCGTCAGCTTCATTCATGTGCGAAGAAAATCCAATATGTTAGATGATCGTCTGGCGAATGAAGGAGTGCTATGTAAGGAAAGTTATATTCGGTACGATTGGGATTCTATACCCTCTGGTAAACTGCGTGATGATTGTCAGCAACAGGCAGCCAAAGACATGGCGTACTTCCAAACCATGAATAATGAGTAGGAGAAAGACTAGCAGGAGTAGGAGAGAGTGGAAGTCCTTGAACCTGGTTGAAGTGCCACAGTAAATCCTAACTGTCAATCCTACAGTCAATGCTTACGTCATAGCTAACTATGGGGGTTGAGTATTTGGTAAACAGTGTGCTAGTTGAAGGGTCGCAAGCTAGAGGATTTGATGGCCTTCGTTATCGAATGGATATCGGGTTTCAAAATGGTCAGAGGTTAAGCCTAAGAGTGGACCCGAAGTTTTATAGACCAAGGTTTATAATCTATATCGGCTTCGTGTAGCAGGTAAGTGTCACACAAGTTTCCGATGTGATATCATTGAGGACCGTCGGATCAAATGGGTTTTGATCCACGGTGCAGGATCACCGTGCAACTCTGTTGATCGGAGAGAATATCAGTCGTTCGATTGAAGGTAAGATCGACAGTGGAGATTGAGCGATAAGAATTAGGGAGATTGAGCAATAAGAATTGGGGAGAGATCAACAGTCTGAACACTTAGGAATAATGACCAATGGTCTAATTATTATTTTTTGTGTGTAAGGTTTTGGGTTTGTTGACCCTATTGTTTGTTTATCATCAACGGGACTGTCTTTTTTTGGTCTTTACACTTATAAGGATGTGTACCATATGTAATCTTTGTTTTCGGTTAATTGAAAGCTCCACTCTTACTTGACCAAAAAAAAAAAATCTACCTTTATGGTAATATAGCTTTCATTGATACGTTTTTACAGATTTAATATAGCTTTCATCAATACATTTTTACAGATTTAATGTGGTTTAATTAAATAATACTAATGAGTTAGTATACATTAACTAATAATATTAATTGACAATAAAATTATAATAATTATCACAACTAATAATATTAATTAGTCAAATTATATAAATTGAATGGTTGATAAAGATGGATAGGAATTAAGACATTTACATCATGAGGCATTATATATATATATGCATTGTCGAACTTAAGCCTTGATTTTCAGGGTTTACATCATTCTACATAACAAGATGATCACCTATGATACATCTTACATTATCAAGATTAAACAAATCATACAAATTAACTATATTGTAACTCTAATTTAAATTATTCTAAATTAATAATAATTACAAAAAGAATTGATATATGGGTTAAATAGACTCACATTTTAAAAAATGTATAATATGATTATTAATCATGGAGATTCAATCCCACTTTACTATGGAGATTGCTAACTGAAAATAGGTTTTATTATAGTACCATGGGTCAATGCTATAGTTAATCAATACCACATGCTTATTACTATTTTATTTTGACTAAGTTAAAATGTTTACATTACGTTAATTTTTTTTATTTAATTTAATTGTTATTTTTATTTTTATGTATTTTGACCAAGTGAAAATGTTTCAGGATAGGACTCAACATTACAACATCTCTTGCAAATAATTTAATTTTATAACATTTTTTTAATTAAATTTAAAATAAAAAAAGGTCATAACTACCTTTGAATTAAATCTCAACACTCTATGCATGACTATTATCAAAAATATTATGTGGATATAGGTAGAGTCAAATTAGTACCATCCATCTATTAATTATTGATAATTCAATTAAAATTATAGAAAGTCTAGGCAGAAAAACACATACCACATAAAATAAAAAAAAATCATAAAATTTAACTAAATTCTAACTACTTTTTTATTATTATTAATTTTGTTAAAAATACACGCATATATTTATATATTTAAAAAAAAACAAGAAACGAAATTCTTAACCATGAAGTTTCAATTCCACTTTACCCACGAGTTTCAATTCCACTTTACCCAAGAGATTCCATATAAATATTATTTGTTACAATACCATGAGTCAATTTTTCAATACCACATTCTCAAGAAACCATAATTCATTTCATAGTAAAAATGTCATAAAAACAGCTTGAGTGGGCCTAATGGTTAAGGGCATGTGTTTCATTCTAAGAGGTCACAGGTTCAAAACCAGAGGGGGGTAGAGTATGTATGCCTTCGTAGACTTAGCAGTCAAATCGCTGCGCGGAGGTGGGTCCCTTGTCCCACAAAAAAGGGGGTCTCATACACCAATTTGGTGTCTGGCTTGGCTGTGACCTTAAAAATGGATATTATTATTATTATTATTATGTGTGTGTGTGTGAGAGAGAGAGAGAGAGAGATTAATTTAAGTTTATAATATTTTGTAATTAAATTGAAAAGGCATAAGGGAATATTTATTTTTGAGATAAATATCAACCTTCTATTCCTCACTATTACTAAAAATATTCCTTAGGTATGTAAAATTTAAATCTCAACTATCCCAGGGTACACATAACAAGGTGGACAGACAAGTGGGGAGGCAAATCTCACACTTGGTGTCTGATTAAGAACCTTATTGAGGTTCAAAATATCTTAGTGGAGAGGAATGCTCCAATGAATGGCTAAAAATGCAAAGTCTCCAGATTTGGGTAGGAGTTATGAAATTGCATAGTTATGCCATTGCATAGAGCTCAGCGAACTGAATCCAATACAACTTAGAAGGGTAAAATGAAGATTGTATGATGAAGATATCATTGTTTGAAGTTTAAGGCAAATAATGAAAGAAAGAGCTAGAGGGTTGCCACATGGTAGCACCAAGAGGTGCCACATGGCCTATATGAATTGATGACATGGGAAAATCATAGCTTGACAAATGGCACTAAGTTGGCAATGACTAGGCAGCATAGTGGCAATAACTAGGCATAAAAGGATTCAATGGTAGAGTGTTACAGGGACCAATCAAATGGTGCCCCATGGCACCCAAGTGTGGTTAAAACGTTTTCTAGAACTAGTTAGCTAGAGCTACTGAGATTTGAACCATGTTCTTTGTAAAAAGAAGACAAAGACCAACTAATACACCACAAATCCCTATTATGAAATAGAAGTGTCAATTCCATATTGATCTGAAATTGGATTAGATGACTTCTTCATCTTTTCCAAAATCAAATAAAACAAAAATTAGGACCGTGTCAACACTTTGCAAATGGGTCTTAAAAACAAACAGGTTTCCAATATCTCTTCAAATCATGAATTAGTCTTCATATGTAATTTAACATAATGAACATAACAACACATAATCCATGCAGGCATAAAGAAGAGCAAGACAAAGGTTTGTTGATGGTGTTCACCCCTACTAGGCTACATCTCTGGTCTGGTTAACATGACTAGACCACTCATATATTCAGTATCAAATGAAGTACATAAAAGTTTTTTTTCAGGTAAATATGTGGCTATTACCCCTACAAGGTAATGTTCTCCTACAAATAACTCTCACAAACAGCAGCAACACAAAACATCTCCTACAAAGACGTCATAGTTCAACTAAAATGACCTAAAAACATCATGTGGACCCTTCAATTCCACATTGAAGCACATAATCAAAACTTCATGTTAAGAGAAGTTGAACCTGAGTTGAACCCTGCAAGTTAAAACTTCTACAGTAGACTTATGAAAGTGAGAATACACATATAAGGTCTTCTCCATGCCCAAATACCTCCTAGAACTGCTTCCAAACCCTGACTAATCCATATACCTTTAGTCTCAAAACTGAAAAATGACTTTGTAGATATGCTCAAATCATAAATTAGAGGTTACCAATGGATTTGGAACATCCAAAAAACCCTAAGTAGCCTCTTTCTGAGCTCCATTTGGATAAAAACTCAAAAAATTATGACCTTCCAAGCTCTCTCATGAATTTCATTGTTAACCATCTTACAAATTCGCCCTTTTGTCTATCGGTTCTACAAATACAACCCAAAAATCACTAACGGGGCGATCATTTCGCTACCCGTCGATGAATTCTATTGGATGATTAATTTAGCCTTGGACCCCTTAATCCGAAAATTATGGCCACATGGGCCACATAAGGCTGAGGGCCGGGCCTTAACGCCTGCCCCCGCTGGTTAAGCCCCTAAAACTCGGATGCGAGGTCACATAGGGTGTTGGTGTCTAAGGGCCAGGCCAACGGCCCGCCCTACCTATCATAGCCTCCAACTTTTGGTGTGTGGTCACGTTAAAGGTCATATGACCTCAGGGCTGGCTCTAAACCTTGGCACTTTTCACCTAACGCTTAAACCCTACACCTGTGGTCATGTCAAGGGCATATGGCCTCGGTTGGGACCATACCTTAACACCCTTCATAAACCTCCGTTGATTTTGTAGCATGTGGTTCCATGGCGATGGTAAAACCATGGGTTGTTCCCCAACTTTTCCCTCAAACGATTAACACCTCTGTATGTTTGGCGCCTAGTCTGGGATTGTGGGCTATTAGGGACGCCGAAACCGTGGGTCGAGGCCAAGTCTGCACCCTTGGCTCCCACGCCTGTGGTCGTATGGGCATGGGAGTGAATGGGGGCTAGGGCTTAGCCCCGACCCTGGCCCCATCCACAAAATATGAAACATATAAACTTTATATATAAACGTGCCACATCGTTTATTAAGAACCAGCATGTGGCATGGCGGTAAGGTGTTGTGTTGTTGTTCAACCGTGCTCGTGTTCAATTCTTTTGAGGCCCGTTCGGCCATAACATAAATTTTACACCACTGTTGGAAGGCCACGTGGCATCCATCCATTGGTCCACGTGGCTTCCATCCATTGGACCATTTCAAATCCACTTCGACCAATAAAAACACAGCAAAATTCGAACCAATCCAGAGATGACAAGTGGCAACCTGCCATTGGTCCGAGAAACCTAATCAACATGTCTAGTCACCCTGCCTTGTCATTGTATGGAATGCACAGTCAACGTACCTGCAACCAATCTGCAAATTTTTTACCTTTTTGGGAAAACAATCAAAACCTGATATTAGGAGCATACAATATCAGTTTTGTGCGATTCAAGTTGTGTTGGATTCAAATTGGTGAAATATTTGATTTGGCGCTGGTTTAAATAATTTATGAGAATTTTCATTTTTAAGCATAAAATTGATCAGATCAATTTTATTTTTGTTTTTCATATGGTGGAAACGGTGGGGAGGGTGAAGGGGAGTTTGGAGCCTGCCAATAGGTTAACAACCCCAATGCATACCACAACAAATTGTCAAACCAAATCCACCAAAGTTAGAGTATGTGGTGGAAGTACCATCGTTGACTTTAAATTTAAAATATATTTATTCATTTATCAATGGCGTAGATTAAATGTTGTTCGAATATCCTTCGTCTGATACATAGATCGACGGCAGCCATGGAGGGGAGCGCAAAGGATTCCATTAGTAAATTGAAAGTGTGCAAAATTGTGAGCCACTGAGTGGCACGCGTTAAGGTCAACGTCGTAGAGGTTTCAACGAATGCTTTGATCTTCTCCGACCAGTCAATTATCCTTCCTCTTCATTTCCATAGCCTCGCCTGCGTGTCCTACCATTTGAAACAAATTACAATCATCGCCTTCCTCTTCATTTCCATAGCCTCGCTTGCGAGCCCTACCATTTGAAACAAATTACAATCATCGAGTTTCTCCATGGAGTCCCTGAATCGATCCACACCACACACTGCCTTCAAGGACGATGGGAAGATGTAAGTTTCCAAAGTAATGAAGAGCAGCAATATGATTTAAAGAATATGCTTTTGTGCCTTGAGATGGTCTGGTTCTCTAATGAAATCTTTTTGTATATTATAGATGTAAATACTGATTAATTGATCTCATTTCCCCCAGTATATTACATTTCAAAAACTTTCAAGTATACTATGTTGTAAAGCTAATGTACTTTTATTCTTTGAAACTGAAACATTTTCTCATTTAAACTTATATTAGTTTCATTAATATAAAAATATTTTCATTTACATTTTAAAATAAAAATACTATGATATGAAAAGAAAAGAAAAAATCGTTTAGACTGGCGCTAATCTTAGATTTACAAAGTTTTATGGCAACCCAACCTGACATGATTTAAACATTGCCCTAACCTAGAAAATGAGTATAAATGAAATATTTTCTATTTCAATCAACTTCGTTCAATCACCATGAGAATGTGAAACCATAACCTATGTTGTTGTCTCTACCCCTAGCTCTACTACATGTACTCTTGGAGGATAAGAAACAAAAACCCATGTTATTTTCTCGAGTATTGTCTATGACTCCAATATTGTATCTTTTATAATATTAGCAAGTGGCTCATTCTTAGCCAACACCTCAATCTCCCTATGGGCATTCCTATCCTGAAAGACCAAACTACAGTTCCCACACCCTCACTACCATGGTTTTTAACCTCACCTGCAAAACCCTTTTCTTCTTGAGAAACGATGGACCCTTCAGACACATTTTCCTTGGCATATTTAATCCCATCTGATGCCCATTTCCCCATCATTTCCCTCCTTCCTTGGACTTCAAGTCAAATGCACCAAAAACCCTATATTTGGCACCAAATAGGGTTTCTTTAACTTTTACATAAGGGTTTTGATTCACTGCTTGTGTCTTCATTATTGACATGCATATTTGATAATTTCTCAGATGAACCATAAGTAGTTTCATTCATGTCACTTTTAACTCCCTTTTCTGCAACCTCGTCAACTTCTTGACAAAATTTCTCATTTGAGTGCTATGGTTTCTTTATGGTTTCATTACTCTCCTCCATTTTCTTCATGGTTTGGGCTTGTCAACAACCCTAAAGGAGAATATTTGAGTCGATACAAAGGATTATAGGTATGCAGTTGTTGAGTTTCATCTCTAATATGATGGAAATTTCAATAGTAGATTATCACTATAGAATTATGCATAATATCGTCTGAATTTTCTTGTTCGACATAGAATGGAAGGTGGCCAATTAGGGAGGTTAGAGTTCCGACAAACATGTATGCTACCACGTGTTGGTAAAAAGTTACACCTATTAGTACAACTAGTTTCTCTATGATACATTGAGTATGCCAAAATTAAATCTTGCGGAGTGCTTTGTAGCTCATTTACGTCTACGTCATCGGTTCCAGCACCACGTGTTACTCATACATAAGGGGATTTGGTTTGGCAAGAGCTAACCAGCCTGCCATAGGGCATTAAATGCCTGTATGGAGGCCGACTCTACCATGGATGTCGAGGGGGGTCATGGGCGCATCCATCCTCCATGCATCGTTAATCCGGCAGCCAGCATTCCGTTTCCGGGAACGCGGGACCCACCAGCCCCCAGCTTGCATCGGGACCCATTTTCAAACCTCCCCTCGCGCCAAAAGACCCATTTTCATTTCCGAACATTCGCTCCCGTTCGACATGCTCTGCTCTGCCTTTGCAACCCGTCTGGAGGAAACACGGCCTCTGCAACCCGTCTGGAGGAAACACCGCCCGCGCTCACAGTTGCACCCACCTCGCAGGCAATCCCGGGCGTGAGGTAAATTAAAAATACCTTATCTGATCTGTAAGGTTTTTGGTTATATACAAGTTCTTGTTGCAAAAGCTGTTAAATGGGGACTTATGATGCGGAGACAAGTCATTCTTTACTCAAAAGCATGTTAAAAACATGACAGTAAGCCATTATACCTGTCTGAATTGAAGGATGCATGTTTCTATAAACCTCTTGCTTATCATTACAAGAGTATCAGATGTGCAATGTATCATTAACCCACCAATGTTGAAAACCAGTATAGTGTATGCAACAGAGTCTAGGTGCAACCAAGACTGGATCCCACCCAGCTTGTCAACAAGTTTTTAAGGCCGGAAAAATATCAATCTAAAATGCAACCAATCAAACTCTAGATTTTATTTACAAAAGCATAATCAAAGTGAACATGATAAGGGACATCATGCTCTCACATTCCAATTATGCAGTTTAGATAATCTGCTATCCTTTGCTTGTTATCGCTGCATACAATAAGCACCAAATAAGCATGATGCATATGAAAGCTCACATTAGTTGTGAAAATAGCAGAGTAGAATCAAAATGAGATCAGATGCGCTTACACGTTAATATTTTTCCTTTAGTTGCATATATAACTGTGATTATTATCTATGTTAGCAAGAATGACTGTTGAACATCAGTTTACATTGGAGGTAGCAATACTTCAAAGCTTCAAGTTGCTTAACGCTCAACCACTTGCAACAACTTCTGATCCAACTGAGATTTGAGCCAAACCAACATGGAGGGTTCTCAGTGATAGGATCCAACAAACTAAGTTCTTCACTGTTAGCTTTTTAGGAGTCTTGTTTTTGTCCTATTGGGGTGAGATCCAATTGATGTATTAAGCTTATGGTGAAACTTCGAACCTATAGTCTTGGTTTCAGTAACCTTGGTCATAAGTAGTTGTAAGCAGTAGTAGTCCACATTTCTGTCAGGTGTGTATTTTAATTTTTCTGCAAATTGTTATACTGAGATTTATATAAATAATAATAATAACTTAATTTTAAAGTCATTACCAAGCCAGATAATAAATGGATTAGGGTATGAAACCCTTAAAATGAAATATATGCCAACAATGCTTTAGATATATTTTCTTAAGTGAGGCAATTTAATACTCTAAATAAAAATTCTAAATTTAGTAATTGTTTTGGACTTCATCTGAGCATAACAAAGTGGAACAAACTGATTAAAGTTGTATAACAAAGTGGGAAAAACTGATTGAATTTCCTTTCATTCAACAAAGATGCTAAAGTACATGGCAAGCTCCTATCCTTAAACTTTCCTTTCCTTCAATTCCAACCTTATATTACATTAAAAATATTATATTGTTACAACCATTCAAAAAGTAGTTCGGACAGAAAGAGTGGAACTTCTGATTAAAACAGAGGTGGGCCTTTTGCTAAAAATAGCATGGGACCTAAGATAGACTGAATATCTGTGGCATCCAATCCTGTTTTATGTCAAAGGTTGTCTCCAAAGAATCAGGTTGTACATGATTTTGAAGCTAAAACGAGAGATTCAGAATATGGTTTGAAAATAACTATAGCCGGATAAGCTGTACAGGCAGACTCTTATAAAAAAATATTTAACCAGGGACCGACAAGCCTTGCTCTAAAACCATGAACTCATTGGAATTGTATGTCATTTGAGTTGAACCTTGGTAGGTAGTCTGAAGTGGTTAAGCCAGTAAAGTAATCTTGATTAAAATCAAGAAAAGTTATTTGGTCTAACTGAGGGAAGGGATTTTGTAGACCTTCCATACTGAAATTATATGTTGATTGTGGCTGCTCCTGCAAGAAATTCTCCATTCTGAAGCTACTCTGAACTTCTTCTTTCTCTGAAATGGGACCTGAAGATGATGATGGCTTGGAACTGCTAGAATCAGTATGCGGTCCTGAAATTAAATCCGCTGAATTGCCCATTGGTGGTCGATGGAGGGGGAAATTGGATTGAATGTTGTATTCTGTACTGGAGCCTTGAGGGTACTGGCATTGAAATGGTTTGATGTATTTTGGAAGAAATCCGGGTTCTGCAAATTGAAATTGGAATTCATGGGATAAGAACGAGGGGGAACCACTTTGTGGCTTGTTGGAGAAGGTTCCAATTTCATCAGACGATCAGAAGATGGGTTGTTCTGTTCAATTCCACTGTGCTCAATTGAAGTTGAGGAGGGTTGATTATCCCTATCCTTTTCATCGATGGCTTCCATTGGTACAACATCATGGGAGCTTTCCTTCTGCCCTTGTGCTAACTTCTCAGCACTGATCTTTTTGTTGTATATTCGACAGAGAACCCAATCATCCAACTACATTAAGAAGAATATTTTCAATTTGTATACACAAAATAAATGACAGAGCAGACAAGAAAATATAGAATCCAGTCCCTAACTTATATTTCATTCTCTAACTATTTTCAAATGGCCAAATCCAAGACAAGGAAAAACAATTCCCAGCCTTTGGGCCTCAGAGAACTGATAGAAAAAAATACAATAATTCTTCCCATAAAAAATGCAAATCCAAACATTCCACTGACAATAGCTTCAATTGAGTAATCAATCATTTAAGTCCCCTGTCTTTTATTTCTATTCCAATCCAATACAGAACCAATATCTGTAATTGAGGAATCAAGCATTCAGCACCAATATCCTTATTGCTAATGCCCATATGAGCAAACAGGGGAAGAAACAGAAGGGGGAAAGCATGGAACATAACAACCAGAAGCCAAATTGACCCAGTGAACTGTATTTCCAAAACTACCGACTCAAGACCTTACAAAGAGGACAAAAGAACTTACTCTTAAGCTGCCTTTCTTCCTTGCAGGTCTGCTAACATCAGCAAGACGGTATTCGTGCATGATCCAATTCGTCTTTGTGCCTTTGGGTGCTTTCCCAGCATAGAAGACAAGAGCCTTCTTGATGCCCACTCGCTTCTTTCCACCTTTAGCAGTAATGGGCTTATCAGCACCTGTAGCTTTCCAGTATCCAGAACCAGCAGCCCTACTAGGCCTTGATCCATTCCGGTACTTTCTATCCCTGGGAGTGAAAAAATACCATTCCTTCTCTCCAAACAGGGCCTTCTCTGTAAACAGAAAAAAAGAAAAGAACAGGCTCTTCGTTAAGTCCTGAAATCCATCTGATCACACCTTCTATAATCTGTTTAGAAATATGGGTACAAGGATTAGAGGGGAGAAATGAAAAATATACCTGGAAGCTGCCATGGATCATATTTGTAGAGATCCACTTCTGTTATTATAGGAATAGGGATCATCTGAGAGGCTGCCTTCTTGCACAAGTAATGCACAACCAGCTCTTCATTTGTAGGGAAGAATCTGAATCCAGGAGGCAACTGTAAGTCAGCCTCTGCATTTCTTCTACTCATACCCATGGCTATGTTTATCCTAGTGTTTTCTTCTCAATACTCCTGAGATGCTCTGATCATCTCTACTAACACAACATATAATAAAAGATGCATCATTACAGTAATATTTTAGTCTAGAAAACCTTGTCATGTCTGCCTAGAAGTATATTTTAAAATGGCATTTTCGAACAATAATTTCTGAACACAAGCTAGGGATACCTTTCAGTATAGCCACAACTGGAGATGTTGTAGGAGCCAATTGTTTTTCCCTCTGGTATGGAACTACAGGAACTGCGGGATAAATGGCAATCAGTCAAAGCCACTGTGAAATCAGACATTATAACATCATCTTATAGCAGCACTAACTTTTCATACTAATATTGTGGAGTTAGGACAATTTTGACACCTTCATAAGCAATACACTTCAAAAGGTAGCAGATATGGGTTTGGGAACAAAAACATTTCCCATTTTCATAGGACTTTAGCGAATGCAGCCAGCTACTCCTTGGGTTCAAACAGTTATGTTGGTAAAACTCAAAACTCAGAAAAGTGCTTGTGCAACATCTACTAAGTAGCTTCTGTGCAAGAAGTTCTTGTTTCAGGGATTTGGATAAAGAACAATGAGTTGGGGAATCTTTGCAGACGACTTGGAGCCAAGAGATTGAGGGTTCTATTTTAAATTGAGATACATAGACAGAGGTTTCAGTAATAGGGTTGGGTCTTCAAAATATAAACCCATGTCATGATCCATATTTATCAAGGAGTTGTTAGATTTTCTTTGCAACAGATTTTGCATGTTATTATGTTTCTTTCAGCAACGTATTGATTATACCAAGATGAAGCATTTGAAAGTCTATAATATTGTTTTGTGCATGGGTAGGAAATATTGAAGGGGATATAGGGAATTAGGCTCTAAATGTGTTTATATCTGGTGGGGTCTTGAGTGTAAATTGTACACACTAGAAAAAATTACATTTCAAGTGGTGTTCAATATTTATAGCATGAACTGTTGCTCATATGTTTAGTCAATATTCGTGTTCCCTCATTTGTATAGGGATTTGAAGAATGAAGAAGTGGGACTTGATCAATGAGTTGGAGGTTGAGGACCCAGAAGGAATGATAGAGTTTTCAGCGGAAGATTTGACATGGACAGAAGTAGCAGGAGACCAAGTCACGATTATTCCATATTGTCGACTTGAGGATTTTATAAGTGGAGAGCAAATGAGGGAAAGTGCACCTACTCAATTTGTTGCTAAAACTCGACGAATTAAAGATGTGAAGGATATCAAGAGGACAAATTCTTCAACATATCTAGAATATGTTGTGTGAGTCTCTCTCTCTCTCTCTCTCTCTCTCTCTCTCTCGCTCTCTCTCTCTATATTATGTTGTGTGAGTTTCTCTCTCTCTCTCTCTCTCTCTCTCTCTCTATATATATATATATATATATAATTTTGATTTTAAGTTCACTATGTCAAACATGCATAAATATTTTATTTAATTTTTGGTAAATTCTTGATCACAGATATTGGTGTGCCTATGGTCCAAATCATGTACAATCCAGCAATGTAGCTGAACCTAGATCTACAACTAAAAAACGTCTTCCACGTCACAGCATCAAAGTTGGTTGTCAGTGTCACTTTATTATACGACGACTTGCTCTTAGACCAAATGATGTTGTTCTAATATATACAGCATGCAGACATATTGATGACAAAAATGTGGTTTGTCATGGAAATGAGGCAAATGACATGCCCAAGAAATTCAATTTTGCGCCGCATTTAACAGAGCCTATACGAACTATTGTTGAAGATTTGGTTCATGATGGTTTTAATGCTACGATGATCTCGAAAAAATTTATCTTTGATTTAAGGTATGGATCTGGTGAGTTGTTCACAGGGACACCTCGAGATTCTTTCATGACAAGAAAGGATGTGTCAAACATGTACAATAATATCAAGAGGCTAGAGTATGTGAAGCATGAAAGTGATCCAATGAGTGTGGATTGTTGGGTAAGTGAGTGCCCAGAGAGCTTTTTCTTCTACCAACAACAAGATGTTGTTAAAAACATCCCTTTCATTATAGGCATACAAACTAAGTGGATGCTTTCAATGATGGTGAAATACTCACACAACAACATGTTATCAATGGACTCCACTTTTAGCACTAACAAATATGGGGTAAACATATTTACCAAAACTTCATTTATTCAACTTTATTTCAATGTTGTCCTCTTATATGCTTATAATCTTGTTTTCTTATTGTAATGCAGTATCAACTGTACACCATAATGGCTTTTGATGATCATCACAATGGGATTCCAGTGGCATGGGTAATATCATCACGGAGTGGTACTCCTGATATTTGTAAATGGATGTCACAATTATTTGCAAATGGGAAAAAGGAAAACACAGGTTGGCATGTCCGAGCTGTCATCACAGATGATGCAGCAGCGGAAATCGAGGCATTAAGGTGAACCAGTTTTTTCTTTTTAGAAGAGATAAAAAGAAATAATGTTCAAGGAAATTCTCTTATAATGTTATATTATTTCAGGACTTGCACAAACTATACACTATTATTGTGTGTATGGCATGTCCGTAGAGCGTGGTTGAAAAATGTTGGAACTAAAGTCAGGGGAAAGGAAAATAAAGTCTGTATCTTCCGTGCTCTAGGATTAATCATGCATTCGTGTGAAGATGATGCATCTGTGCAACATGAAATTCAAAGTTTCTTTGATGAATTCAAAGAAGAAACTGTGTTTTTGGATTATTTTGCAACCAACTAGTTAAACAACAACAAATTATGTAAGTTTCTTAAAGTTGCATTTTATCAGTTTATTTTGTAATTGACCATTTTCTATTGTTTCTTCGCATCTAATATATGTTTTTTTCCAGATATGTGGGCAAAAGCATATAGGGACTTCCCACATTCCAACCAGGATACTAATAATGCTATCGAATCTTATCACCGGTATCTAAAGCAAAGGTACCTTTGTGAGAAGAACAATGCGTCCCATAGAAGGGTGGATTGGCTGTTGCACCTATTATTAAAAAAGGTTGAGTTGTATTACATTCACATGCAACGTCTAAAAAAAGTTGGTTTTGTCCGAGCTTCAAAAATTGAGCAACAAATAAATTTAAGTAAGTGCAAAGCAAAGAATATCCCAGATGAAGATTGTATGGCTGATGGAAACAAGGAAAGTGAGTATTTGGTTCGTAGCCAAACTATGGCAACTCGTGATACATGGTATCATGTCATCTATAAAGGGCTAAACCTAAACTTTTGTAATTGCAAATGGGCCCTAAATGGCAATATTTGTAAGCATATTTTAAAATTTGAGATGGTAGTGACTAGCAATGTTGTGGGGGGCAATGAATTGCCTAATGTCTCTAGGTCTATTACAGAAAGACCTGGATATTTACTTGATTTAAATGAATCGTTTGTAATGAGCCCAGAAATTGAAATGAACCTTCCAGCTTCTCCTTTGACTGACTCAACCATTGTAAGGCCAGATAGCGCCCTAACAATCGATGAGGAAATTAAACTCGTGATGTCATCAACTCATAAGAGATTGAGGGGTTTATTACAAATAACACCCACAACTTTGGAGCAGGCATATGCACTAAATCAATTGGTAAAAAATGTAATCCAAGAGTACAATAATAAGAAATTTGATGTTGTAACTCCATCCAAGGTCACTACCAAGAGGCGACATAGTTTCTTGAGCCCAACAAAAAAAAGGGGGCAAAGTGTTCCTGCGTTGAAATCAAGAAAATATGGACCACAGTTTCTAAAGGTTGGATGGTGTCGTGGAAGGAAAAGAAGCATGAATGAACAATTGGAGATTTCTTCTACAAAAGAAATCAATCTAGACCACACATCTAGAAGGGTACAAGGTTCTATTTTGCAAAATACTGGTATGGAAATATCAATTGATGTATCATTTTATGTGAAATTCAAAATATCATTATCTTCATCGACTTCAATGCAATTGCATAACAATGTGTTTTTTTTTTGTTACAGCTGAAGATTCCACATCTCATAATACTTCAAGTTGTCAAGTTCGTTTATTTCATGAGAATAATATGGATCCAAATATGGGGGGTTCATTGATTCCTTTTCCATTTGATTCACCGCGTCCACCTCTCCTGTTTGATCATTGAACCCCCTGGTTGTTTCCACCAATTGCACCAAATTCATTCATTGGACAGCCTACCTCAACCCATAACATTTTGGTTCCACACCCTAGGGTGATGCCCCCTATTGTACAAGCAGTCGGATTGTATCGTCGCTTGCACTCTATACAGGAAATAGCGGGTGAAGAGAACAATCAAAGTGCTAGAAATCAATGGCGAGATGACAAATATTCAAGCCGATGAGTATTCATGGATATAATATGGGCATAACCCTATAAAGGGATCTCCTAATCCAAGAACATGTTGTGTGCATGACGGGTTGAAAATGTTTCTGGATATGTACAACATTATCTAATTTCAATTTTGTACGGTTATCGTATTGAGCTATTGAAATCTTTTTATTGAACTCAAATCATATAAAATCTCAGTGTAAATGTTGGCTGAACTCTAACAAACACCAGGAAAATGTTATTTGCCTTTTTGCTACTATAAGCTTGATACATCCTTTTTGGATAATAGTATAGTGTATTGTACATAAAGGCAGAATTGGAACTCTTATATATCAGGTTGGCTCATTATTGTAGATGTTATTTTGGCATGTTGCTTCAATACAAAATGAATTTCAGTGAAAATTGGTGAAAATTATTGACATGCTCAAAGTCAGTCCTTTGGTGTCTAGAAATGATTCAAAATTGTGGAGTTGGAACCCATCTATGCATACTCAATGCTATGTCTTTCAAGTCCAATGTGTCATGACTCATGAAGGAAGGATGGACCTAGCAGGATAAAAACAATTATTGTAGAGCTATGTTGCAGGAAATGTACCCCCTGCATACCAGCCACATTTCGGTACAAAAACTCCAAAACACGGCTGAAACACACCTAAAATACATTTCAGTGGGGCTGAAAAAAGTATCTTATTGCTTCTTACTTTTGGAGTAAAAACTGCGTGACCAGAATTTTGGATCTGAAATAAAAAGGTATCTTTTAAATCATGAATCTATATTCTAAACCATAATGTTAAAACTGAAAATTTCACTGTTTACTAATTTGAGGGGTCACATTTCCATCACATTTCTGTTTCAAATTCAGGTTTCCATTTCCCCATATCATGCAGCTTAGTTATAGAGGTATTCCTGCTTCACCAAATTTCGTCATCCAACATTTTCCTTGGTCGTCCATGGCCACATAGTAGGTGTATTGTCTCTTCCATCTTATTTAGAGAGATCCAATTCTGCCATTAGGAGACAGTCCACATATGGTGAAGAAGGAATCTAAACCCCTTCAGCCATTACTTCCCTTCTAAACTTATTGGCATCCTCTAATTTAAAATGACCATACTCAAAAAATTCTCTCTCTTCTTGCAAAATAGTATACCATCTAATACTTTGTTTGGAGACAGAGTTTAGTCCAATTCCTAGCCTGTCCATTTTTTGGTTGGCAATGGCTAGGAGGCCAAAAATTTTGGCTCAAACAAAGGGTGTTAGAGCTAGCAATCTACACGTTGGGATTTTATCATCTGGTAAAGAATTCATTGGTTGAGTTAATGCCTTTCTTGAAAAACCTTAAAGTTAAGACCTAGGGAGACTCGAACAGCAGCTTGCCCTCAAACTTCACAAGAGGGGACCACCACAGCTGGTGATCATTAAATGACATGCCATATCTGAGAAACTAATCCTTCTAGGAAAGAAAAATCTTAACAGCCTCACAAGCCTTCCAAATGCTCTTCAAACCACAGTTCATCTCATTACCAGTTACCACAAGGTGAGTTTCCCCATATTTCTTTTGAATTCTTTTTCAGTTTGACCATATTTCATCATTTCCTAAGCCTCCATAATGATATTGCTTGCTTAAACATTGGGAGTTACAGATAACAGGCCCAAGGATCCATGCTTGCTGACTTACTGTTTACATATCCATTTCTACCCATTTGCAGTTGCCCTTTTTGCTCAGTTTCCCTGCATTTTTGATGGCCTTGGAACTGTAAACTGTTAGTATATGTGGAGATTTTGGATTAGATCAAATAGGGAATGGTGGTTCTAACTTCTAAGTTAGCTTAGAACACCGTGTTCTCTGACTGCAATTTAATTCTGTTGAAGAGCATTGCCATCATCATGGGGAGGGGTTGGTGGTTCAGTTATGCCAAGTAAGTTTTCTGATCAGTTGGGTTTCTATGCCAAAATATTTATTGGAATGAAAAGAACCTAAATGATCCTAATGGTGTTATGACCAATAACCCAACTGCCCAAAATTCAGTGACAGTTGAAACTGATCTCGAATCTCACCTTGCAAATTGTTTGAGCCATGCTAGGATTGGATAGTGCTGCTTTGAAAGATGATTTATGATTTCATGTTTGTTATTGCAACTAAAATCCTTCGTAGCGTTCCTTTCAGGGGAGGAATCAAACAATTGCCATTACCTGTTTCTTGCTATGGTTTTGTCATTTCTTTTGGTCAGTGTATTCAAAGTGTTTCATTTTGGGGTTTTATTGCTTTGCTTCCTCATGATATGACTTTTGGGCTATTCTTCAGTAGGTCTGGTTGGTTTTATAGTTGCAACAAAACACCTCTGAGGATTGCTTGCATAGTGATATTGGCGTGAAATGATCAGCTTCTCTATTAAACAGACAGGGTCTCATTGTATAGTATTAGAGACCGCAGGGATTTAATTTCAAGAGCTTGTTGATGCCCCGAAAATCGTTGTATCAACATTGGGGGATGACCACCCGGTCCGGACCTTAATACAGCTCCTTTTCCGTTTGGGATGGTGGCTCCGACTGGATATAATGGGACCAGTTTCCCAGTAATGAATAAAAGGGGATGGATGAGTGATTGGTTTCTAATAAATGATAATGAATAGATGACTTAATCTATCAGCAAAAATATAAATGACTATTCTATCCCGGGAAGCTTCTATTCTTTGAAGTGAAACGTTTGATGATCTCTATTCATCGATAGGCATATAGATGACTCTAAGCAATAAACATAGACATTCATTTACTTAATGATTACTTTGTTCAAATAGTTGAACAAAGTGATTAACACATTGTTACACTTATCCTTTTATATTACCGATACATGTATGATTAAAAGAAAAGCATGTTGTAAACATCCAGTAGTGGAAAGTATAAAGAATGTTGTTAAAAACACATGCATATATCTGATAATAGCAAGAGCGATCAAACAACAATTCACATAAACGGAATGAACTCAGACATAGATAGTAGTACCATATGAGCTGCAAATCACTCCCAATATCAATCGCTATTTGGATTCCTTCTTCCGACGCAGAAATACTTTTAAACAAAGGCAGTAGTGCACATTCACATAAAAGCTTCGTTATCAAAATTGGAATAATTGGCCCAGTCTTTATAAAAGAATATGCCTGAAGTACAGTAGTGCAACTTCAGGTTTAAACCATATACAAAAACTTACGCCCCTTTTTAAATACATGAAAGGGTCTACAAATACTTGATTAAAACTAACTAACTATGAAACTAAAATCCTACTTAATTGGTACAACTTGATTCAGAATATCTTCCTCACGGCAATCTGGCAGTCGGCAGCATGATTCATCACTTAGGTTGTTTGCCTTTAGACCTGAGCTGGCATATTGCAAGCATTGGTTCCACTTCTGGTGGTCGGTTGAGACGAGAATTGAGTTGGGCAGCATAGGTGGCATCTTGTATATCGGGAATGATACACCCGATTGCATCTGTAAGGCACTTGAGGGCGGCTCTCTGGCTGTATGGTTTGACTAGGAACAACCATTAGGTGTCCCATGTCAAACTGTTAATTCCTACGATTAATCTCCCATTTTTCTCCAACTCTTGATAACATGACTGCTCCAATGTTTTAGCCGATAGCAATTTACCTAGGGTACATTGAGAGATCATGTTAGATAAGTAGAGAGTATCATTAATCAATTCAACCAAATTACTTGTGGTTAACTTGCATCTGGAAACTGCTCTCTCTGCTTTCATTAACTGGGACTGCCATTCCATAAATAGGATCTCTTTATGTGATTCTAGAATTTTTGGTAAATTAGCTGCCTGTCCCTCATCAGTGTTTTGCCACTCAAGAAAATTAGTCAAGGTCTCATCGGCCTGCTCCAAGTCTGTTCTAGCATCAGTCGATTTATCACTTATTGATGTTGTTAAGTCACATAAAGGTTCTGCTTGGGCGATTTGTTGACATAACAGCCTTATTTGTGTCACCAATGCTTTGTTAATCTGTAATGCCTCGGCTCTGAATTCAGATGGCTGTGGAAGATTCTTGGTTTTCTCTATTTGGGTTGATAATTGATCAATTTGCTCATCTTTCGACTTCACCATATGTTCATTCATTGCTTTTAGTTTTGCCAATGCTTCCGACAGCTCTTTCTGCTTTTGAACTGCACTCGAATCAATTCTCTGTTTCTCTTCCTGCAATTGTTTATTCAATTGATTGTTTATTTGTTGATGTGTGTACAATTGTTGCTCCAGTTGTTCTGCCTTCTGTTGTGCCTCCGATAACTGTACTTGTAGCGAGGCGATTGATTGGTCTTTTTCTCTTCACAGATTAGTCACTTCTGATGCCTTGTCCATGGTGGCTGCTGAATAGGCCCCAGCATATTGGGACAATTTAGTAAGGTCATTAGAAGGATTAAATTCCTCTTTCCAGACCACATTGGCTGTCACTGTTTGTTCCGGGAATAGGGAAGGTTGATCAGTCCTTCTCCTTTTCCACTGTCGTTTTATTATAGCCATGTGCTTTGGGCTGTAAAAGACATCCAATGGAGGTATTTCTTCCACTTGCAAAACAATCTGATCGGAGGGATCCTTAGGAATTATATCTATTACTATAGAACTGGGTAGGCCGTTGGTTCCACTTGGAACCTGTTTAGATGTTGTCTCCTGTTTGTCAGCAGCTTTTGATGTTTCGGTTTCCTTTGAGCTCTCAAGATTGCTTATGATTGAGTCGAATTGCTGCCATTACTGGAGCAATTTCGGGTCAATCTGGGCATCTACATTCACCTCTGTGCTGCTCTGCTCCTGCTCTTTTCCCTGGGTTTCCTCTTGCTCTTTTCCCTGCACTTCCTCCTGCTCTTTTAATGTAGCAGGAGGTTCCTTAGTGAGTCGTTGCTCAGGCTCGCTTGATTCTGTCATTGGGGTCGTTGCTAACAGATCTAGAGGCAGAGTTTGCAACCTCTGTTCTCTAAGTCTGTTAAATTCAACTAACCCGTCATCCTGATACTTCATTTTGGCCAGCGATTTAACCTGGAATATTGACTCGGCTGAGGAGAATAGGTCATCAAACATATCTTCTTTATGGTCAAATTTAGTTAATTTTGCCTGTTCAAGTGCATTGTAGGCGACTTTGTTTGGATCAAATCGCCTATTAGGAAGAGTGGCTAGATTTAGTGCCTTGATCTTATCAGCCTCTTTCTCTGCATGTTTAAAGTCATGCAGAGTGTAGACACCGCATCTTAGAGGAAAAGGAGGCCAAACCTGCTTCTTTTTGTTCCTTAGAGTCTGTGTAACTCCTTCGGATGTAATCTGATAGGCTACCTCCTGGGCTAACAGTTTATCGGGTATGTACAAAGGGAGGACATGAGGCTTGGCTTGGCTGCCGAAAACTCTTACATAGGTGAATTTTTCTTCTCCGAACCATCTTCCTACGGATGTCAAGTCAACCTCTGCTTGGTAGGAAATCTTAGGAGCAGGTTTATCAAAAATGGAATAGTGAATGGGTAACATAAAACCATTGCAAACTTGATATAAATGGTGCTTATAGTGGGCTTTCCATAACTTCTGGTGGTATATATGAATGGGCATGGGGTCTTGTGGAGTCCATCTCCATCCAAGCACAGGAAATTCAGAATTAAAACACAAGGTGTCCAAGATATATGCACTATAGTAGAATGGGGTAATGACCCTTTCAGTAATGCAGGATTTGTTTCTAAATTCAAGGACTGCGGTTGCTAGCTTATCAGACAGTATAGTTCCCCAATCCATTATTTCACTATTACATGTTGCCTCCATTAAAGGAACCATCTCTATAGTGAAGTTTGCGGAATTATGTAACCCCCACAATCTACACATCATTATCCCTGCATAACATTAAGGAGAACACGAAGAATCGATAGAGTACTTACCCGAAGACTCATGCTTGTGTTTTGCTGGGTTTTGCCTCCAATCCTGAATGGGTTCAGATTCAATTTCGTTCTCATTTCTGAATTTCTCCAAGAATGCCTTGTTGTACTTCTTCTCCAGTACAGGCAAATGGTACATTTGCCTCAAATCATCAGGTTGAAATGAACCAAAGACTCTCCCGTCCATGGTGCAAAATGTTCTGTTTGTGATTGGGATTTCTTCAATTGCCCACTTCACCACATCTCTATATGGGAGAATTTGTTCCCGAGCTGCTATCCGATGAAGGAAAGAGTTGGCTAAATCCTTTAGAGTAGCATCAGATTTCCGAGTCGTGTCTGTTGTGGCTTGCACTGTTGTTACCTCAGGCTCTTCGGCCTCAATCAAATTATAGGTGCTTAGCCAAGTAGTTTTTCCGAGTCCTAGACATGTAGTGTCGGATATCAGTCCCTTTCTCTTTGTTCCTGGATCGACAATGGGTTGTCCTGTAGCTGGCGAAGCAGAAGCTGTTGCGGTTTTCTTAGATTTCTTCCCCATTTTGCTTGAATTTACTGCTTCGGAAGAGCTCTGCACAGGAGTGAAAATGAACGTAATGCGGAGAATTGATAGCGCAAACCAAAGAAGAACGAGATATATTAATCAATGAATAATGGAGGATTTAAATTAAGGTGGCCACGAATGCAATCTCTGAAGAGATTTTAGACTTATTGTTTCATTAAGTGGTCGTTTAAACCTGTCAATCCTTTAAATGCTCATTATGTCGTTTATCGGCCAAATGATTCATTTAAGCATGGCTTTGATGTTTTGGCGATTGAGTGCAAGTGAATCGTTATCGGGAAAAGAAAGGCCATTAATACTAAATAACCATAAAATATCCTGGCTTTACCAATCTTTTTTGAAATCTGCACTTTTAGCTTTATCGCAATCGGCGATCGGGGGAAAGCTTAAGTTGTTATATTGGTTCCTTTCGGAATCCCCGATTGCCAATAGCGATATCGCCAATTCGCATCGGGAGTTTTGAGCGAGGGCTTTAGATGCAGGCATGGTATATCCCCGATCGCCGATAGCGATATCGCATCGGAGCGAAGAGGGGCCCTTTGCTATGATTGCTTACCTTCCCGATATCCGATAGCCTTTTGTGCATTGTCGCATCGGGGAAAATCAATGGGTCTTTTAAGTCATGCCTCCCTTGTCATTGCGCTATGCGATCTTGCAATCGCTTTATCGCAATGATAAAAAGATTATTCATTTTTATTATAAGGCCAATTAATTGGTTTATCAAAAAGGTTTTATAATGTATTATTTTGTTTCGGACCTTTTTGAATAAAAATAAGTTGATACCAATTTTAGATGAAAAGGGACCCATTCCATATTATAGTTATGAAAATAAAAATTTATATGAAATGGGGGGTTGTTGTAGAGCACAACAATTGGCGATTCGCTGGAAGAAACAGTTATCTCTGAAAAGTACTGAAATACTTAAACTTTCTCTGAATAGGAATCTCATCAAAGAGGAAAATTCTAATATAACTAGGTATATTAAAATTAGATACATTCTAAGTTTTAAATTGGCTTCTATTGGTTGATAATGATAAAACAGAAAACCTTTCCAAATCAGCTTTTAGAATTAACTCCTTTGTCATAGGTAGAGCCTCTGCTGCCAGCAAACGTTCATAGTTTCGATAAGGATACCTTTTAACCACATTATTGTCCATTATCCCATCCACTTCAGAGTATGATTAACAGAATGAATTCAAAACATGCTTTCATATTTTGTATCTCTTTTACTTTTCTGTTATTTTGTAAGATAAAAAGTCATTGTCCTGGTTTGGTGGCCAGCTGAGTGACAATGCCATTCACTGGTAGTAATTTAACCGAACAAGCTGGCTCGTGATGAGACCCCTTGTCTTATAATTCTAAGCCATTACCCTGTTTTGGTATGCAGTGTTGGTAATGTCGGTTAAACTATTTCCCGATGATCATGGTAAGCAGGCTTGTAATAAGACCCCTTATCTTTTATATCAAATATTTTAGAATTACACTCTGAGTAATTACAAACTTCGATGAATGGGATGGACAATTTTCTCCTTAAGAGAGAATGGATGACAAGGTAAGAGTTGAAGATGTTGAAATTGGATTAGTTTCTATTTTGATATTGATAACCTTTTTTGTGACCAATTTGAAAACATAAAATGATTTACAATACTTCTAAATCTTGAGAAGAGTTCACAAAAATTGAAATGTGGTTTCAGAATGCAATTATACCTAGTTTCCTAGAAATTGTCCCTTTTGTCTAAGGCTTCTATTATTTTAAAAGCAAATATCAACACTACTTCTTTGAGCAACTTTTAAATACAGCAAAGGTCAATGGAAGATACCTTACAACTTTATTTCCTAATGGTCCTACAAACTACAAATTTTACTAAACTAAAAAAGGAGAAGGGGTTACCTCCTCAATTGAAGAATTTCTTTAAGATAAGGCCATAATTTCTTTAAGATAAGGCCATTAACAGGGAGAGAATCTCTCAAACCTGATAAATCTTGTAATATGAAGGTCGAATGGCCTATCTTCTCGCAGATCTAAAATGGCCCAAGCCACATTTTCTGGAACTTGGTGTGTTTTCCTTTATCCTCATGGGCTTTGTGCCATTTCAGAGCTAAATCACTGACTTGAAACTGTTTTGAACCGGATGAAGTTGAATCAAAGGATGACTTGATAATTTGCTGATGTTTTGCATGAGTAACTTTGGCTTTTTCTCTTTCCTCTTCTAATTTTAGGATTTGATCATGTCTAAGTTGAATAGAAGAAGAAGGGCTTTCTTCAATAAACTGAACTAGGGCTAGAGAAGGAAGGACAAGATTTGTTGGTAGCACTGCTTCTTTTCCATACACAAGATTGAATGGAGAAGAACCTATGGAAGCTTTCTGTGTTATCCTATCAGCCCATAGTGCGAATATTAAAGATTTATGCCAGTTTTTATGATTCTGTTCGATAGTTCGCTTAATAATCTTAATTAGATTTTTATTGGTAGATTCTACTAAACCGTTACCTTGGGGATAGTAATTAGCAGAATATTTCAATTTAAATCCTCTTTTAATAGCGAAATCAAACATAGCATTGCCAGAGAAGTAAGATGCATTATAAAAAACAAGAGCATTTGGGACACCAAACCTGGTAATGATGAATTGATCTATGAATTCTATAATTGCCTCAGATTTTGTTATCTTTAAAGGAATTGCTTCAACCCACTTAGTAAAATAATCCATGGCAGTAAGGATATACTTATGCTGTTTGGAAGAATGTGGAGTGATTTCTCCGATGATGTCCAATCCCCATTGCTCAAATGGTTGTTCAATGTTGACTGGTTGCAAAGGGAAAGCTGGCTTTCTTTGTCTTCCACTAGAATTCTGACAACTTCGGCATTTCCTTACATATTCATGAGCATCTCTAAACAGGGTGGGCCAATAATATCCAGCATGAATGATTTTGTGGGTTGTTGTGTCAGCTCCAAAATGTCCTCGTGCTGGTCCATCATGTAATTCCTGCAAAACCTTTTGTGCTTCAGGTTTTTCTAGGCATCTTAATAAGATTGAATCATAGTTTTGCCTAAAAAGTACATCATCAATAATTGTGAAATTTCTTGCTTTCAATCTAATGGCCCTCTTGCTTTTATAAGACAGGTTAGGAGGTGCATATCCATTTTTCAAATAAAACATCAAGTCTGCATATTGTGATTCATAATCAGCAATACTTATCTGGTTGATTTCGTCGATATGTTTTGTATCACCTGGTTGTTGAATGTTGGAAGCTCCTGCCAATAACCTGCAAAAACATTGGCCTCTAACAATCTTTGCTGGCTTGATTTCCAAGTCATATTCTTGAAGTGTTGTAACCCAATTTGCCCTTTTTTCGCCTAATTCCTTTTGGATTAATAGTTGCCTTACTGCAGGAAAAGGAACTATGACTTTTGTATGGGCTTTTAAAAGGAAGGGTTTGTAATGTTTGACAGCTTTATATACAGCAAAGGCTTGTTTTTCTACTTCAGAGTAATTCAGTTCAGCACCCTGCAAGTTTGAACTATAAAATGAAATGGGTGCTTCCAAGTTGTGATCATTAATCTGAGTGAGTACTGCTGCATAAGACAAATCGGATGCAATAGTATACAATGTGAAATGATTAGAAAAATTAGGAGTATTTAAAGCAGGGGCATTGATTATTGATTGTTTGATTAAATCAAACGCTTCCTTTTCTGCTGATCCCCATCTAAACACTGAATTTTTCTTAATCATAGTTTGTAGTGGCAAAATGATGTGAGAAAAGTCTGGAACAAATCTTTTGACAAAATTGATTTGGCCTAAAAATGACTGCATGGATTTTTTATTATGAGGAAAAGGGATTTCAGAGATCTCTTTAATCCTACTCGGATCAATATAAATGCCATATTTGGACACAATAAAACCCAAGAGCTTTCCTTGATCAAGAGCGAAGAAGGATTTTTTGGGATTGAATGAAATACCGTACCTTCTGCAGCGTTCAAAGATTTGGTTTAAATCGTGCAAATGATTGGATCTCTTTTTAGAAAATACAGTAATATTGTCTAAGTAGACAACTACTGTTTTATTGATCAATCCTTTGAAAGCTATATCCATCACTCTTTGGAACGTGGCTCCTGCATTAATCAGTGCAAAAGGCATTTTCTGATAAGCATAAGTTCCCCACTTTGTTCTGAATGTAGTTTTAAGTCTGTCATCAGGATGGACCAAAACTTGGTTATATCCTGAAAAGCCATCTAGAAAGGACATCAATTCAGAGCCTGCTACTGAATGGAGTATCTGCTCCATAGTAGGTAATGGGAAATTGTCTTTTAGGCTTTCCTTATTCAGATTTATGAAATCTATACAAATCCTGATATCGCCATTTTTCTTCCTAATAGGCAGCATATTAGAGACCCAGTTTGAGTGCCGAACAAGAAAAATAATCTTAGCCTTTAAGAGTTTATTGAGTTCTGATTTAATTTGACTCTCTAGGTTCGGATGTATTTTCCTGAGCTTTTGTTGAACTGGTTTTTGTTCGGCAAGCATTGGAATGGTATGCTGGATGATAGATGTATTATATGTCTTTAAATCATCATACTTCCAAGCGAAGACATGTTTATTTTTCCTTAACAGTCTAACGAATGTCGTTTTTTCTTCCACAGAAAGTCCTAATCGTAGATTAATGTTTTGAGGATTTTGCTCAGTGCCAAGATTTATCAATTCAAACCTCAAGGTGGAACTTTGTAGCTTTATATTAGTCACAGGTTTAAACCTGTCTTTAATATCATAAAGATCCTCCAGCTTCACCACAGGCTTCGATATTGAGTTTTCCTCATGCTTTTCTCTCATCTGAAGATCATGATCGCTTTCCTCTATAATCTGATCATCATAGGACTTTTCGGAAGTCAAAAATTGTAAAATGTCTTCATTGTGATTGAAAACTCCCCAATTAGTGACATTGTCAGGAATTGAAGGCCTAAAAAGCAATTCTACTAAAAATCTATCTGGGCTATAATCTTCGGAAGGTAGGAGTTTGGAAGCAACATTGGCTAGCAAGTCGGCTGCTGAATTTTGAGACCTAGGGATGGAAGAAATATTGAATGCTGAAAAGTGCGAGGTGAGTTCTTGTACCAGCGACTGATAAT
Source organism: Pinus tabuliformis (assembly GCA_031772625.1). Taxonomy (NCBI): domain Eukaryota; kingdom Viridiplantae; phylum Streptophyta; class Pinopsida; order Pinales; family Pinaceae; genus Pinus; species Pinus tabuliformis. The sequence continues at coordinate 2,042,920,706 of CM062816.1, forward strand.
GTTTAAGATGGTTTGAAAGACAATGAATTGTATTTCTCACTTGTTTGATAATAATTTCAGAATCGTCGAACACTTTCAAATATTGAACCTTAAGGCCAATTGCTTTATATAGTCCTTGGACTAAGGCTTCATACTCAGCTGTGTTTTTTGTGCATTCAAACTCCAACCTACAGGACAGCATTGTTTTTTCTCCCTGCGGGCTAACCAAGATACATCCTGCTCCCGAGCCTTCGTTAGACTTAGAGCCATCAAAATGAAAGACCAAAATAAAGAATTATCAACAATTTTATTTGCAGTTTTCTCAGTATCATTAAAACATCTTGACCTATCCGTTTGTGAATAATTTTCAGTCTGAGATGTAAAATTGTTTACTGAGAAAGGAGATGGTTGGGCTGTGAAGTTGCCAAAGATTGATTCCGACGAATAATTCCCTAAGATATTGTTATTAAATGCTATGGGTTGATTTTCTTGTTCGAACTCTGTGACAGTGTGGGTCATTTGCTTTTCCCGATTTGATTTTTATTTGATTTTGCTTTCCCTTGTAGGGTAGCCACATGTGGGACCAATCGGTAGAAATATACCCATGGAGCTTCTCAGACCAATCCCTACTTAAGATTAAACCATAAAATTCAGGTATATCGGCGATTAGGATATCAATTCTTTGAACTACTCGCGGATTGGTCGATAACCTGATAGTTACAGAGTTAATTTCCCCTACAACCTGTACCTTGGTTCTATCTAACTATACAATGTGAATTGCAGATTTCTGGGGTTCAATGTTCAGTTTGGAACAAACCGAAGCTGGCATTATATTTGAGGATGCCCCTGAATCAATCAAACAATTGTGCAGATTACGATTATAAATCTCATAGGTTAATAGGAAAGGAGGAGTATGGGAATTGGATCTGTCTCCGATCAGAATCGTATCAGTAGCTTCAATCCTGCTAGAAGGTGGTTGTCCTGAATCATTTGCAGCTTTAGCACTGGGAAGAGGTGAAGAAGGAACAACATTCAATTCTTTGAGAAGCAATTTCTGTTGATATTTTAGTTTACTAAGTTCAAACATAGTAATGTTTGCCTTAGTTTTCTTCATATCATCAACGATATTGTAATCCATTGAATCAGATACTACCAATGTTTTAGATGTTGAAGGCATATTTAAGGTTGAAGGTTGGTTTTTGGGAACCGTTGCAGTTGGCTTCCTTATGGATACCTTTTCCTTTGTTGTTGTAGCACCTGCACTTCTTTTCTTTGAAGTTGCCTGGACGAGTTCAGGGGCACCTTTACTCCTAGTGGTGACAAGAAAAGCTTCTTCTTCATTTTCTGTATCGGAGTTAGGCAGTATGAAATCCCACATTCCATGGCATTCAACAACTTCCTCTTCATCATCAATTGGTGAGATTATTTCCTCTTCTTCTTCTTCCTCAGGATCTGAATCTGCATTAGATATAACATCTGGTGGTTTTGATTTAGTTTTCTTGAAAGTTCTAAAGGGCCTTTTTGTTGAGGTTTCAGCTACTTGTTTTTTGATTTCAACCATTTCATTTGACATAGTCTTGAGGGCCTTTTGTAGACCCTCCATGTCATATGGATCTTTTGGGGTTTTCTTCTTTGAATCATCTTTAAAAGAAACTTTTTTGGTTTTTCTATCTTCAAGAGCAGCTTTCTTTTCTAGAGCATTAATACGTTTCTCCACAGCAAGTGCTTCTTTCATGTTTTCAGCTAAAGTTGGTTTTCCAGCCTTGTCTACAAAAATAGCTATATTGGCAGGTAGGGCAGTTATATACCATTCGCTTCTGATTTGTTCACTTGGTTTGGAGGCCGTTGGGATTTTATTCAAGAGTTTATTAAATCGCGCATTGAATTCTTTAATCGGTTCCCTATGCTCTATCCTAAGATTGGAGAGATCATTTATTAATGTGGCTAAAGATCTATCATCACCATACTTAGTGAGAAACTGTTCTTGGCAAGTGGTCCAACTGGTAATGGAACCAGATGGCAAGGAAAAATACCAGGATCCTGCTGATCCTTGCAAAGTATAAGGGAAAAGCCTAACTACAACATCTTCCTCAGTTACTCCTTTGAGATTAACTGATAACATGAAGTTATTAATATGTTCCTCAGCTTGTGTTCCATCATCTGAGTTAAACTTGGGTAACCATTTTTCAAGAGCATCAGGTAATGCATGTAATGGTGCAGGCATATTGACCGCACCAGGCCTGGTCCATGGATCTGCCATTGTAACACCAGTAGTGGATGATACTACTATTGAAATTCCAGATGTTTGGGAAGGAGTTGATATTGAGGATTGCGCAGGTTGGGATGTTGAAGTTCCTAATCCCTGATGAACAACAATATGTAATGAGGGAGTGGATGGTTGACTTCGCACAGGGGAAGATGAGATGGAGGATGTGGATGAAAGTGCTTCACTGTCAAATCCTTCAGTGTTCTTCTTGGCCCTTTTCCTTTTAGGTAAAGGGAACTCAGTAGGTTCAATACCGAGCTTTTCGCTCTGAAGTCTAGTGAGGGGATGAGGTAAATTGAATTGCGAAGTCTCACTGCTTTGAGATACTTCAGATTTCTGTGGTGTTATCGAGAAGCCTTGAAGTTTCTGGATGAGTAACTGAACTTCAGGGGACTCAGGACTTAATCGTTCTGGAGTATGATGGGTTTGAGCAGTGGTAGTTGATTCCTCTTCTTCTTGCTTGAATACTGGAGAACCAGCATGCAATTGGGAAGTACGAGGTGATGTGGAGGGAGATTTACTCTGAGAATGGTCTGTAGATTTAGATTTGCTCGCCATTCATAGTTCAGGCCCTCCTTCTAGTGCCAAAAATGTTGATGCCCCGAAAATCGTTGTATTAACATTGGGGGATGACCACCCGGTCCGGACCTTAATACAGCTCCTTTTCCGTTTGGGATGGTGGCTCCGACTGGATATAATGGGACCAGTTTCCCAGTAATGAATAAAAGGGGATGGATGAGTGATTGTTTCTAATAAATGATAATGAATAGATGACTTAATCTATCAGCAAAAATATAAATGACTATTCTATCCCGGGAAGCTTCTATTCTTTGAAGTGCAACGTTTGATGATCTATGTTCATTGATAGGCATATAGATGACTCTAAGCAATAAACATAGACATTCATTTACTTAATGATTACTTTGTTCAAATAGTTGAACAAAGTGATTAACACATTGTTACACTTATCCTTTTATATTACCGATACATGTATGATTAAAAGAAAAGCATGCTGTAAACATCCAGTAGTGGAAAGTATAAAGAATGTTGTTAAAAACACATGCATATATCTGATAATAGCAAGAGCGATCAAACAACAATTCACATAAACGGAATGAACTTAGACATAGATAGTAGTACCATATGAGCTGCAAATCACTCCCAATATCAATCGCTATTTGGATTCCTTCTTCCGATGCAGAAATATTTTTAAACAAAGGCAGTAGTGCACATTCACATAAAAGCTTCGTTATCAAAATTGGAATAATTGGCCCAGTCTTTATAAAAGAATATGCCTGAAGTACAGTAGTGCAACTTCAGGTTTAAGTCATATACAAAAACTTACGACCCTTTCTAAATACATGAAAGGGTCTATAAATACTTGATTAAAACTAACTAACTATGAAACTAAAATCCTACTTAATTGGTACAACTTGATTCGGAATATCTTCCTCACGGCAATCTGGCAGTCGGCAGCATGATTCATCACTTAGGCTGTTTGCCTTTAGACCTGAGTTGGCATATTGCAAGCATTGGTTCCACTTCTGGTGGTCGGTTGAGACGAGAATTGAGTTGGGCAGCATAGGTGGCATCTTGTATATCGGGAATGATACACCCGATTGCATCTGTAAGGCACTTGAGGGCGGCTCTCTGGCTGTATGGTTTGACTAGGAACAACCAATAGGTGTCCCATGTCAAACTATTAATTCCTGCGATTAATCTCCCATTTTTCTCCAGCTCTTGATAACATGACTGCTCCAATGTTTTAGCCGATAGCAATTTACCTGGGGTACATTGAGAGATCATGTTAGATAAGTAGAGAGTATCATTAATCAATTCAACAAAATTACTTGTGGTTAACTTGCATCTGGAAACTTCTCTCTCTGCTTTCATTAACTGGGACTGTCATTCCATAAATAGGATCTCTTTATGTGATTCTAGGATTTTTGGCAAATTCGCTGCCTGTCCCTCATCAGTGTCTTGCCACTCAAGAAAATTAGTCAAGGTCTCATCGGCCTGCTCCAAGTCTGTTCTAGCATCAGCCGATTTATCACTTATTGATGCTGTTAAGTCACATAAAGGTTCTGCTTGGGCGATTTGTTGACATAACAGCCTTATTTGTGTCACCAATGCTTTGTTAATCTGTAATGCCTCGGCTCTGAATTCAGCTGGCTGTGGAAGATTCTTGGTTTTCTCTATTTGGGCTGATAATTGAGCAATTTTCTCATGTTTTGACTTCACGATCTATTCATTCATTGCTTTTAGTTTTGCCAATGCTTCCGACAGCTCTTTCTGCTTTTGAACTGCACTCGAATCAATTCTCTGTTTCTCTTCCTGCAATTGTTTATTCAATTGATTGTTTATTTGTTGTTGTGTGTACAATTGCTGCTCCAGTTGTTCTGCCTTCTGTTGTGCCTCCGATAACTGTACTTGTAGCGAGGCGATTGATTGGTCTTTTTCTCTTAACAGATTAGTCACTTCTGATGCCTTGTCCATGGTGGCTGCTGAATAGGCCCCAGCATATTGGGACAATTTAGTAAGGTCATCAGAAGGATTAAATTCCTCTTTCCAGACCACATTGGCTGTCACTGTTTGTTCCGGGAATAGGGAAGGTTGATCAGTCCTTCTCCTTTTCCGCTGTCGTTTTATTACAGCCCTGTGCTTTGGGCTGTAAAAGACATCCAATGGAGGTATTTCTTCCACTTGCAAAACAATCTGATCGGAGGGATCCTTAGGAATTATCTCTATTCCTGTAGAACTGGGTAGGCCGCTGGTTCCACTTGGAACTTGTTTAGATGTTGTCTCCTGTGTGTCAGCAGCTTTTGATGTTTCGGCTTCCTTTGAGCTCTCAAGATTGCTTATGATTGAGTCGAATTGCTGCCGAACCTGGAGCAATTTCGGGTCAATCTGGGCATCTACATTCACCTCTGTGCTGCTCTGCTCCTGCTCTTTTCCCTGGGTTTCCTCTTGCTCTTTTCCCTGCACTTCCTCCTGCTCTTTTGATGTAGCAGGAGGTTCCTTAATGAGTCGCTGCTCAGGCTCGCTTGATTCTGTCATTGGGGTCGTTGCTAACAGATCTAGAGGCAGAGTTTGCAACCTCTGTTCTCTAAGTCTGTTAAATTCAACTAACCCGCCATCCTGATACTTCATTCTGGCCAGCGATTTAACCTGGAATATTGACTCGGCTGAGGAGAATAGGTCATCAAACATATCTTCTTTATGGTCAAATTTAGTTAATTTTGCCTATTCAAGTGCATTGTAGGCGACTTTGTTTGGATCAAATCGCCTATTAGGAAGAGTGGCTAGATTTAGTGCCTTGATCTTATCAGCCTCTTTCTCTGCATGTTTAAAGTCATGCAGAGCGTAGACACCGCATCTTAGAGGAAAATGAGGCCAAACCTGCTTCTTTTTGTTCCTTAGAGTCTGTGTAACCCCTTCGGATGTAATCTGATAGGCTACCTCACGGGCTAACAGTTTATCGGGTATGTACAAAGGGAGGACATGAGGCTTGGCTTGGCTGCCGAAAACTCTTACATAGGTGAATTTTTCTTCTCCGAACCATCTTCCTACGAATGTCAAGTCAACCTCCGCTTGGTAGGAAATCTTAGGAGCAGGTTTATCAAAAATGGAATAGTGAATGGGTAACATAAAACCATTGAAAACTTGATATAAATGGTGCTGATAGTGGGCTTTCCATAACTTCTGGTGGTATATATGAATGGGCATAGGGTCTAGTGGAGTCTATCTCCATCCAAGCACAGGAAATTCAGAATTAAAACACAGGGTGTCCAAGATATAGGCACTATAGTAGAATGGGGGAATGACCCTTTCAGTAATGCGGGATTTGTTTCTAAATTCAAGGACTGCGGTTGCTAGCTTATCAAACAGTATAGTTCCCCAATCCATTATTTCACTATTACATGCTGCCTCCATCAAAGGAACCATCTCTATAGTGAAGTTTGCAGAATTATGTAACCCCCACAATCTACACATCATTATCCCGACATAGCAATAAGGAGAACACGAAGAATCGATAGAGTACTTACCCGAAGACTCATGCTTGTGTTTTGTTGGGTTTTGCCTCCAATCCCGAATGGGTTCAGATTCAATTTCGTTCTCATTTCTGAATTTCTCCAAGAATGCCTTGTTGTACTTCTTCTCCGGTACAGGCAAATGGTACATTTGCCTCAAATCATCAGGTTGAAATGAACCGAAGACTCTCCCGTCCATGGTGCAAAATGTTCTGTTTGTGATTGGGATTTCTTCAATTGCCCACTTCACCACATCTGTATATGGGAGAATTTGTTCCCGGGCTGCTATCCGATGAAGGAAAGAGTCGGCTAAATCCTTTAGAGTAGCATCAGATTTCCGAGTCGTGTCTGCTGTGGCTTGCACTGTTGTTACCTCAGGCTCTTCGGCCTCAATCAAATTATAGGTGCTTATCCAAGTAGTTTTGCCGAGTCCTAGACATGTAGTGTCGGATATCAGTCCCTTTCTGTTTTTTCCTGGATCGGCAGTGGGTTTTCCTATAGCTGGCGAAGCGGAAGCTGTTGCGGTTTTCTTAGATTTCTTCCCCATTTTGCTTGAATTTACTGCTTCGGAAGAGCTCTGCACAGGAGTGAAAATGAACGTAATGCAGAGAATTGATGGCGCAAACCAAAGAAGAATGAGATATATTAATCAATGAATAATGGAGGATTTAAATTAAGGTGGCCACGAATGCAATCTCTGAAGAGATTTTAGACTTACTGTTTCATTAAATGGCCGTTTAAACCTGTCAATCCTTTAAATGCTCATTATGTCGTTTATCGGCCAAATGATTCATTTAAGCGTGGCTTTGATGTTTTTACGGTTGATTGCAAGTGAATCGCCATCGGGAAAAGAAAGGCCATTAATACTAAATAACCATAAAATATCCCAGCTTTACCAATCTTTTTTGAAATCTGCGCTCTTAGCTTTATCGCAATCGGCGATCGGGGGAAAGCTTAAGTTGTTATATTGGTTCCTTTCGAAATCCCCGATTGCCGATAGCAATATCGCCAATTCGCATCGGGAGTTTTGAGCGAGGGCTTTAGATGCAGGCATGGTATATCCCCGATCGTCGATAGCGATATCGCATTGGAGCGAAGAGGGGCCCTTTGCTATGATTGCTTGCCTTCCCAATATCCGATAGCCTTTTGTGCATTGTCGCGTTGGGGAAAATCAATGGGTCTTTTAAGTCAGGCCTCCCTTGTCATTGCGATATGCGATCTTGCGATCGCTTTATCGCAATGATAAAAAGATTATTCATTTTTATTATAAGACTGATTAATTGGTTTATCAAAAAGGTTTTATAATGTATTATTTCGTTTCGGACCTTTTTAGATAAAAATAAGTTGATACCAATTTTAGATGAAAAGGGACCCATTCCATATTATAGTTATGAAAATAAAAATTTATATGAATTGGGGGGTTATTGTAGAGCACAATAGAGCTATGATGGAAAGATATTGAATTTTGTGAGAGCAGAAGAGACTGGCTTACTGTGGGAAACCATTGTGAAGTCAACCTATACACAACGTGGACTTTTTCAGAGGTATGCTAATCAAGCTCATTCCAAATTGTGACATTTGACCTTGATATTTTTCTGCTTTGGGCTTTTTTTGTTCTTGAATTTTTGAGTTAAAGAATGCACTCAAAATTTTGAAAGTTTGCAGCTACCCCCTAGAATTCTCAAACAACACTTAAACTCAAGCAAAGAGTACATGCTACAATATCAGTTCTCTAAATTGTTTTGTGCTTCATGTTTCTAGGAACTTAATCGCCAGGCATCACCTAGTAGTTTGCGTGGCAATCGACCGCAATCTTGAGCTGATTATTAATTTTTTATGGCAGAATCATCATCTCCTTGCAGTTATAGTTGTCTTTTGATGTCCATGAAAGTGAATAAAATCAGCCTTTCCAAGTTTGTTTGGAAATCCATCTCACAGATTCTCTGATCAAGGAGTCAGCTGGTTCGTATAGGATGGTGACAAGGTGCAACAAGTGGAAGTCATAACTAATAAAGTCTTGTTCACACTAAGAATATATTAGATTTGTTTTCAGATGTTTAGTCTAACCTTAGATCACTTTCCTGCAGAACGATCTGGTTATTGTTATACCTTTTCGGCTATATTATGTATCAAGAGTTATCTATTCTTCGGAACAGAGCTATAATAGCAGTTCCATGGCTATTTGTGTTGTGAGCCTCCTCCAAGTGAGACACCCATTGCTTTGGAAAGCAGAGTTAGTGATGGAGTTTTTCAAATGTCATTGTAATTTGTAGCATATTTCACTATATTTATACAAAATTGTATTCTTTTAGTATATGCTTGGGAAGATAAGGCTTGTAAAGCACCATGGTTTTTCAACGAGTTTTTTTTGTAAAGTTTGATCTGTGTAACTAGCCATACGGCTAAGTGGTTATCTTGTCTATGGAGGATATTGGCAGCTTAATGGATCCTTGTTCTTCAATCAGTGAGGAGGAGGAAAGACAGTATTATTGTAAAAGTTGCAATTATTATGGACATTACATAGATAACAACCCATATACCAAAGAGGGTCCAAAAGGCATTACACTGGATTTAAATCTAATGAACAAAAGCTCTAATATCATACTAATATGGTCTCTGGGTGCACCATAATTTAATTCATTTAGTAAATGAACTGATTTAATCTGTTATGATTGTGAAAATAGGTCCAGAAGGCATTACACTGAAACATTCTGGATTTAAAATCTAATGAATAAAATTTCTAATACCACACTAATCTGGTTTCTGGATGCACCATAATTTAGTTCATTTAGTAAATGAACTGGTATAATCTGTTATGATTGTGAAAACATAGTGATGTCAAATGTAAACTAGCCTTGGCTCCAAAAAACCATGAGCACAGGCCATCTCTAGGCCATTCACACAACCAATTTTACATCTCTATAGAAACATAGCTATACAATTATTCATAAGGCTTCAGGATATATGAATTAATCAAGCTTCTCACTGCTACACTCTAGTTAACATATAATATAGAAATAACCTTCACACCTTGATATAAATGAAAGTGATGCTTGTGATAATAGTACATGGGCTCCATAACATAGCATTCCACCTCTTTATGCATTACACAGGATCCAAAGATGAATTATATGGTACAGCGAGTAATCCTCCTTTTAGATATATTATTTGACTTGGTCGGTGAGTTATTAATCCCCATTTTAGATATATTATTTGACTTGGTCAAATGCAAAGTGATATTCATTTTAAACTTGGAAGTTTTAAGAGAGCTTCGAACTCATTGTAATGTTTCTTTGAAAACAACTCTGCTTTACTTACTAGTTTGATATGTGTAACTAGCTATACAGCTAAGCGGTTATCTTGTCTATGGAGGATATTGGCAGCTTAATGGATCCTTGTTCTTCAATCAGTGAGGAGGAGGAAAGACAGTATTATTGTAAAAGTTGCAATTATTATGGACATTACATAGATAACAACCCATATACCAAAGAGGGTCCAGAAGGCATTACACTGGATTTAAATCTAATGAACAAAAGCTCTAATATCATACTAATCTGGTCTCTAGGTGCACCATAATTTAATTCATTTAGTAAATGAACTGATTTAATCTGTTATGATTGTGAAAATAGGTCCAGAAGGAATTACACTGAAACATTCTGGATTTAAAATCTAATGAATAAAATTTCTAATATCACACTAATCTGGTTTCTGGATGCACCATAATTTAGTTCATTTAGTAAATGAACTGATATAATCTGTTATGATTGTGAAAACATAGTGATGTCATATGTAAACTAGCCTTGGCTCCAAAAAACCATGAGCACAGGCCATCTCTAGGCCATTCACACAACCAATTTTACATCTCTATAAAAACATAGCTATACAATTATTCATAAGGCTTCAGGATGTATGAATTAATCAAGCTACTCACTGCTACACTCTAATTAACATATAATATAGAAATAACCTTGACACCTTAATATAAGTGAAAGTGATGATTGTGATAATAGTACATGGGCTCCATAACATAGTATTCCACCTCTTTATGCATTACACAGGATCTAAAGATGAATTATATGGTACTGCGAGTAATCCTCCTTTTAGACATATTATTTGACTTGGTTGGTGAGTTATTAATCCCCATTTTAGATATATTATTTGACTTGGTCAAATGTAAAGTGATATTCATTTTAAACTTGGAAGTTTTAAGAGAGCTTCGAACTCATTGTAACGTTTCTTTGGAAACGACTCTGCTTTACTTACTAGTTTGGATGTGAAAGATGCGTGTACATCAGGGTAACTGAACGTTGTAAAGGTTATCTAAATTGCCATTGAGCAGGTAGTGGTGTACAAGTACTTGCGCTCTGAATAGTTTAGGGTTGTTTCTAGTTTTGGGTTGTTACAAGTGGTAACATTGTTTAGTTTTGGCATGCTATTGAAGGGTTCTTGCCATATTGTGTGGATATTGAATGGAGCATTGTTCTAAATGTTTGATAACCTACTTTGTTCCATCAAAATTCTTGTAGTTGCTGTGTATATGTTAATAAGCATGGTATTTTGTTACATCTTTCTTCGTTGCACTTTGATGAATATGGATGGTGATGATGTACTTCCATGTTATGGTTTATGGCATACTTTTTATGGTCGCACATCATCGTTGATTCTGGTGTAAAGTCAATAGTGAGTGTTCTTGATTAGATGATGAGCTATGACCATTAGTTGAGTTAGACCTGTGGTAACGAGATGGCCAATATTATGGGGCATTACGCTTTAACTTTCTAGTTGTTATTGTTGGTGTCATTCTTGCAAATTCCAAAGCCTTAGTTTTTGGTTCCGGTGCTGGAAACATGGGACACTAGACTCTAGAGCATTTCTTGTGCTTGTAAGAAAGGTGTCCTAGTTGGAAGATTAGTGTGGGTGTGACGAACAAGGGACATGTCAAGAAAAACAAATGTCAAGAAAATGGGGGATTAAGCTTTTTGAAGCAGAATTTATCATTATGATTTTGACAAAGTTTAGGGACTCCATATTTTTAATCTTTTAGGCAATTTTGAAAGATGAGCATTTCTTCACTTGTGTTCTTTATTTATTAAGATTATGGCATCTTCAAAGGCATCATGGGCATGTAGGGCTTCATTGATATATGTGTACATTGCATCATTCTAGGGCAAACCATGTACCTAAGAAAATTCACTTCATACTAGGTTAGAGTTTGTCATTATTATGCATCAATGTTCCTAGCAGGGTTTCATGATATGAAATTCTTCATCTCACATTAGATCACGCATCAACTATTTTCGGCTTGTCATCATATAGATATGGATATAGCTAGGGTTTGCATCAGAAATGACTTATACTTCTTAAATGTTGTGAAAACCAACAAACCAAATGTAAATAACCCTATTTTGTTACTTTCATTTATTCCCATGGCATCCATCCAGGTGGAAATCAACACTGTATTAAAGAGGTAGCATCTGAAACTTGAAATTAAAATTAAATTCAAACGGAGCTACAATAATCTTCGTTGAACCATTAGTAGGTTAAGAATAATTAGTTCACCTCAAATATAATGTACATAATTGGACACATGAATTCAGTTATAACATGATTGGACATCTAAGGTGAATGATATTACAAAAAAAAAAAAAAGGTACATTAACGAGTTCTTTACTGAAAGAACCACAGTATGAGAATCCCAAGAAAAATGACAACCATGGTGTATACACATAGTCGAGACCTATACTGATGCTGATCAATGTTTGCCAGTGGAATGAACGATGATCCTGAATCATCTCTGGCACCTGCATCTACACTTGAGATTGCTCCAACCATTAGATCAGTAGACATTTTATGGATCTCCGCAAGGTGCTTTATCGTAAAAGAATTAAATCGAGCACTCCAGATTTTTGCCTCTCTGTAGAGGGGCTTCAAATTGTCTACGCGAACATTGTAGATGCCTTCCATGTGATTACAGATTAAATCTGAGTTTGTCAGCACTGTTATGTTATTCACCCCATTGTGTTTTGCCTCTTTTAACCCCGCAACAAGTGTAATGTAGTATGCTTCGTTATTGGTTGTCTTTCCCTGCACTTCCCATATTCTATAAATCACATGATTTTTTGCCCCATTGTGAAGGACAAATTTTAAAGATGCTCGACCCGGATTTGGGCGGCATGATACTTCAATGCACAGTGTCCACTTTTCCACCATTCCGTGAGCTTAGAAGCACTGCATAGTGACAACAACAAAATAGATTCATGTTAGAATACTTTAATATGACAAAATATCCTGATTGAAATTGATTATTTTTATGCTACCTCAAGTTTGAATGCACATCCTTGAAAAATAACAGAAAATCAAATATCAGTGATAAGACTTTGGGCATAAAGAGTTAATAATGCATGCATGCTCATGAAAATGAGGATGTAGCATGACAAGAAGAAATGAATCATTTAAGACAAACCTTGTCATGCTATCAAGGATTCTAAGGACTTCAAAATATCAGGTATTAGTAAGATTGACTAAAGAAACCCTAGAAAATGGTTTTTCCTGTTACATTTTCAAAAACATTGCTATATCCAGCGATTCCAATTGCAGTTCATTGTTAGTGTTTTCCAGAGTTATTGCTCACATCTTGAAAGAGGGATTGCATTGGGTGGAGGGTTCCAAATAGAGAGAACACTCCTATGCTTATCCATATCACCATCAACAAGAGGCATTATCCAGGAAGTCAAATCATGTGTGCTAAATGTTTCCAATCTATGAAGTCAAATCATGTGTGCTAGCAGAATCTACAATCCAAAACATAAATTGTTTAGCTTGGTTGTTGTCCATCTTGGATGTTCGCAGAATCTGCAGTACAAAACATAAATTGTTTGACTTTGCTGTTGTCCACCCTAGATGTTCCCAGAATTTGCAATTCAAAACTTTTGGGTGTTGTCTCATGACCCCAAAAAATTTGTCCACACCATGAATTTCTGGACAAAATCTTGTGAGAAAATTTTGGGGAAATCCGTGGGAGTGTTTAAATCGTTGTTTTGATGGCAGAAATGGATTGGCACCATAAAAAAAAGGCTTGGACATAGGCTACTAAATATTGCACTGATATAACTATTATGATGATTGATGTTTGCATTGTCTGCTAGTTTAAAGAAATAAACTAATACCTCTTTAGCCAAGTGGGCATGGATAAGGAATTTCAAAAATTGGTGGAGGTTAAGTAGAAAGAAATTCATACCTATAGCCTCTGATGTTGTTACAGAGGAATCGGTTAGGATGCCATTAAATGTGAAATTCTTGTTGTCCACAAACTGAAGATATTCCCTTACTGGGTCATAGCTATAATTTGGCAAAATTAGTAGCAAATATTTCCAGCCCTGCAGAGTGTGCATCTTGTAGAATACTTGTAGGTGCTTCTAAATACAAGTTTGTATCGACCTCATCTGATGGAAACTACAGCTTCTAAATACAAGTTTGTATCGACAGCTATCTGATGACCATCCTACCAACATCGTGTTTGTGCTTTTTTGTTTGTATTTGTTAAAAACCTCATTGATGGAAACTACAAGAAAATGAAACCAACATGCAGAACAACAATTAACTGATATAATGTGACAGAAGGTAATGTTTCTCACGCCTTCCCATATTTGTTTCTAAATAGATTCTTATGTTCTCATTTCTAAGCTAATTATGGCCTTTCCTATGTAAGATTCCCTTTGGAAACACCTTAATTTTTCCCTTAAATCTCTGAGTTTTTATTGAAGTTCTCGGTGAGAGTTTTCGTCAAACAATTTAATGTCTTATGGCTGTAGGTGGTTGTTTCTTCTTTTTTATTTCAGATTAGAAAACATAATGTTGTATTCATGCCCAAACATTTTTCAAATAGCAGGACAACCTTAATATTAGACTTCAGCCAAAGATACAATTCTGATATACACCATACAATGACAAGAAGCACCTTTCACCAATGCAAATAACCCAGAACTAAATAATATTGCATTTCTAATTTATGAGCTGATATGCCAACCAGTATTCAACCAGCAACTAATATACCATGCAATACTCTGAAATAACACCATTCACTGATAAATATGAGGAAGCACGTGCAATCACCTCAACAATCTTAACAAATTTCAATGACTTGTATGCAAGCATCTCACACAATTTTGAGGGAGATAACATGGAACATCTCACCCCTTACACAATAACTTCAAAATATTCATGAAAGGAACTCTAAATATGAGCATCTCATCCTTCCTTTTCTCATGCACATTCCTTCTACACATATTCAATCTCAGACCAATATAAAGGTAGCTAGAACAAGCATCGCACCCTCAAACCACAGTCAAACATCCTTCTTAACAGTCCCACAACTTAGAGGGAACTATCAGGGATTTTCTTAACCCTCTGGTGCAACAGCATTTCAACTTCAAAATATCAACATATACAGAATCTCTGCTTGATTATTTACAACAATCAACATAATTGTCCTCGGGCTGTATGCCTGGACAGTTCTCTTAGCAATTTCGGCCCACAAGCTTCCATAAAATGAACATCATTTTGATAACAATTGACACGGTGCTATGCCGTAGGCCCAAAATCATCAATTTCTCATAGCATTTATCATACCAGCAACAGTCAGAATATAAAGTCTAACAATTACTCTAATTAAAATCAACTTTGTAATAAACCGAATAAAAGTAGAGGAGTTATTCCCTTACAACCAGCAGCTCTGGCACATCCAAATCTCCCAAGTTAATTCCTACTAGAAATCAGCTACTTGTCACTACTGGTAAGACTTTCCCCAACTTGGAATCTTCTAAGTTTATACTCTAGTTGTTCTCTATTACAACATTCAATTCTAACCTACTTGAGGGTCATTTTCATCCTGATCTCTGTTTCACTACAAATATAATGATAGCCATCTCTGTTTCATCATGCAACCAGTTATCTACAGTTTATTAAGCGTGCTCATGCAAACTTGAAAAGTGTGCACTTGCAGTTTATTTTGACTACTAAATTTGCCCCTGCATCAGTCATCGAATCATTTGTAGACAATAAAAATATTTCAGTCTCTCTAAGTATCTAATTTAAGAACTGCTTTTTGTCTCACACACAAGCTCTGTTCCATCCCTTTTTCCTGGTCCCTAGTTCTTCCTACATGATCATTTAAAATATGAGGAAGGCGTGATAAATATGATAAAACATGCAGAACAACAATTAACTGATATAATGTGACAGAAGGTAATGTTTCTCACCCCAGAGCATAGCAACTTCGAACGGGAGTGAATGATGAAAATGAAAATGTGCGCGAGCGGTGTTTCCTCCAGACGGTTGCAGAGGCAGAGCAGAGCAGCTTCGAACGGGAGCGAATGATGAAAATGAAAATGAGCGCAGGCTGGTTTCCTCTAGACGGTTGTAGAGGCAGAGCAAAGCAGGTTCGAACAGGATCGAATGTTCGAAAATGAAAATGGTCTTTTGGCGCGAGGGGAGGTTTGAAAATGGGTCCCGGTGCCAGCTCGAGGGTGGTGGGTCCCGCGTTCCCGGAAACGGAATGATGCTCTTGCTGGATCAACGATGTATGGAGGATGGATGCGCCCATGACCCCCCTCGACATCCATGGTAGAGCTGGCCTCCATATGGGCATTTAATGCCCTATGGAAGGCTGGTTAGCTCTTGCCATTTGGTTTCATTAACTTCTACTCGTGTCAAATGCACTATGCATAGGTGGACACTAGGTTTCATCACAAACATTACTACTTTGAACATAGTTGTTTACTTTTTCATCACATTGGAAATTTGGTCACATAATGGAGATTATTTGTCATTTATGTATTGTTTTAGACCACAAGGTATTAAATTAAATGTGAACCAAATATAATAACAATCAAAGTGAAGTGTTGTTAATAACATAACAGTGATATAAGTACAAATCCTTTTATGGCCACTATTGGGATTAAATCCCTAATGCATAATATATATTAAGCCTAGGAATTCAAAAAAAACTATATGGTGGAAGTGGATAATTGAAATCAAAGAAAGAAGGATAAATATATAGATAACTAGAATGTATTGAGAAGGGGAAAGTAAGTATGCTCACCATTATTGAGAGAAAAACTTACACATAAAATCACTATTCACAAATAGTTTGATGAATATATTAAAAGTGTCATTGTATGTGTTTTAGAATTGAGTTAATAAATGAGTGAACTAAAGTATGGGTAAACATAACATGGGAAGCCTTTTCACTCGGAAGTCTTACTACTCCACACCGTAACTAGGTGTAGTCCAATATGAAAGAACTTGCTAAAAGAATCTTCATTTTTAATATTTTTAACACTTCATCATTGTTATGGCTTAGAATTTATGAACTATTATATTTTTCCCAAAATTCATGAATTATTATCATTATTATTATTTAAATTTTTTGTTATTTTAGTTATTATTATTTAAGATTTTAGTTATTTTATTTAAAAAATATTTTGTTCTTTAATTTTTATTTGATATTTTCATTAAAATAATAATAATAAGATAATTAAAATTAATGTAATTTAATATCAAAATTTAATATATTCTAAAACCTCCTATGTCATGGAATTAGTGTGATGATGGTATTCAAACTATTGTAAAAATAAGATTTGGACTTACACCAAACCAAATTGAAAGTTTTCTTTAATTATTTCTGGTTGGATTGTAGATATTTCTCTAATCGTTGGTAATAAAGACATAATAGGGAATCTATAGCCACTAATCCACTTAATTATTAATATTTATTTATAAAGATTGGATTATGACAAAAGATAAGTATAAATTTACTTTCATGAATTCATATGGTGTAAATTGGTTTGTTTTTTTATACACTTTTAATTATTAGATATCTTATTCATGAAATAATTTCGAAGTGGAACAAATTAATAGTCACAAGATAAATCTATAATTTCTTATAAAATATAAAATGAATAGCCACTTCCTTGTATATATACACCTTTACAAAATAAGATAATAATCAAAGTATTAAGTTATTTCTCAATTTGACAGCTTTTAGCAAATAACATAATCCTCAGAGTATTGAGTTATTCCTAAATTTGACATGATATCAAAGTTAAACATTTTCCAACAGCACAACTTTTGGTGTTTCACTCATGCTATGTTATGCCATGAAAATCTCTTGGTTTTGAATTACCATTCATTGGGTTTATAATATAATCCATTGGGTTTATAATATAATACATTGGGTTTATAATATAAATTCCTTGGGTTTATTAATAACATTGTGACAAAGATTGCCTCGGTATGAAAATCAATCATTGTCAACTATGGTCCAATGTCGCATTGTCACAAGGATTGTCTCGATATGAAAATAAACCATGGTCAATGATGGTTAACCATGTTTGTTTTAAGGTTTATATCAGTCCCTTTGGTTTATTAATCTAAGGGTTCATATTCCTAGGGTACAATATTATTCATAGTGTTTATAATATTAATCCTAGGGTTTAATATAAATCCCTTGGGTTTATAATCATGGCCAACCATGTTCAATCATCATCAACCATGGTCAATCATGGTCAACCATGTTCAATCTTGGTCAACCCTAGCCAAACGTCGCATTGTGATAAATATTGTCTTAATATGAAAATCAATCATTGTTAACCATGGTCCAACATTGCATTGTGACAAAGATTGTTTCAAAATATGAAAAACAACCATGGTCAATAATCATGGTCACATTGCGATGAAGATTTCCTCTTGGTCCAACGTCACATTGTGACAACCATGCTCATCCATCATCAACTATGGTCAACCATGGTCCAACATTGCATTGTGATAAATATTATATCAATATGAAAATCAACCACCATGGTTAAATGTCACATTGTGACAAAGATTGTCTCAATATGAAAATCAATCATGGTCAAGCATGGTCAATCTGAAAATCAATATGGTTAATCATGGTCAATATGGTCAATCATGGTTAACATGAAAATCAACCATGGTCAATTATGGTCAACCATGGTTCAACGTCACATTGTGACAAATATTGTCTCAATGTAAAAATGAACCATGGTCAACCATCATCAACCATGGTCAAGCATGGTTAATCATTGTCAACTATGGTCGAGTATGATCCAACGTCACATTTTGACAAAGATTGTGTCAATTTGAAAATCAACCATGGTCAACCATTGTCAATCATAGTCAATGGTCATTAATAACCGTGGTCACATTATGACAAATATTGTATGATTGTTCAATGTCACATCGTGTCAACCATGGTCAACCATGGTCCGACGTCGCATTATGACAAAGATTCTCTCAATATGAAATTCAATCATGGTCAACCATGGTCCATCGTCACATTGTGACAAAGATTATCTCACTACGAAAATCAACCATGCTCAATCGTGCTCAATCATGGTCAATCGTGCTCAACCATGGTCCAACGTCGCATTGTGATAATGATTGTCTAAATATGAAAATCAACCATGGTCAACCATAATATCAATAATATCAATCCCTAGGGTTTATAATATCAATCTCTTGGGTTTATTAATCTAAGGGTTCATATTCCTAGGGTATAATATTATTCATAGGGTTTAATATAAATCCCTTAGGTTTATAATCATGGTCAACCATGTTCAACCATCGTCAACCATCGTCAGCCATGGTCAACTGTGGTCCAACATCACATTGTGACAAATATTGACTCAATATGAAAAACAACCATGGCCAAACATGACATTGTGACAAATATTGTCTTAATATGAAAATCAATCATGGTCAACCATGGTCCAATGTTGCATTGTGACAAAGATTGTTTCACAATATCAAAATCAACCATGGTCAATCATGATCAACCATGGTCAATAATCATGGTCACATTGTGACAAAGATTTTCTCTTAGTTCAATGTCATGTTATCACAACCATGGTCGTCCATCGTCAATTATGGTCAACCATGGTCCAACATTGCATTGTGACAAATACTATCTCAATTTGAAAATCAACCATGGTCCAACGTTGTATTGTGACAAAGATTGTCTCAATATGAAAACCAATCATGGTCAAACATTGCATTGTAAGATTGTGTCGATATGAAAATAAACCATGGTCAATGATAGTCAACCATGTATATTTTAGGGTTTATAATATTTATGATATGAAAAATAGCAATGTTCAACCATTGTCACCCATTGTCAATCATGGTCATTCATGGTCAACCACAGTTATATATCACATTGTGACAAAGATTGTCTCAATATGAAAATCAATCAGGTCAAGCATGGTCAATATGAAAATAAACCATGGTCAATTATAGTCAACCATGGTTAAATGTCACATTGTGACAAAGATTGTCTCAATATGAAAATCAATCATTGTCAAGCATGGTCAATCATGGTCAACCATAGTCAATTATGGTCAACCATAGTTAAATGTCACATTGTGACAAAGATTGTCTCAATATGAAAATCAATTATGGTCAACCATCATCAATCATGGTAAATCATGGTCAATATGAAAATAAACCATGGTCAAATATGTTCAACCTTGGTTCAACATCACATTGTGACAATTATTGTCTCGACGTAAAAATCAACCGTGGTCAAGCATGGTTAATCATTGTCAACCATGATGAACTATGGTCCAATGTCGCATTGTGACAAAGATTGTCTTGATTTGAAAATCAACCATTGTCAACCATTGTTAATCATGATCAATGATCATTAATAACCACGGTCACATTATGACAAATATTGTCTGATTGTTCAACATCACATTTTGTCAACCATGGTCCAACTTTGCATTGTGACAAAAATTCTCAATATGAAAATCAACCATAGTCACCAATGGTCTAAAGTCGCATTATGACAAATATTCTCTCAATAAGAAAATCAATCATGGTCAACCATGGTCCAACATTACATTGTGACAAAGATTGTCTCACTATGAAAATCAACCATGGTCAATCATGGTCAACCATGTCCAACCAGTGTCCAATGTTGCAATTTGACAAAAATTGTCTCAATATGAAAATCAACCATGGTCAACCATAATATCAATAATATCAATCCCTAGGGTTTATAATATCAATCCCTTGGGTTTATTAATCTAAGGGTTCATATCCCTAGGGTATAATATTATTGATAGGTTTATATTATTAATCCTTGGGTTTAATATAAATCCTTTGGGTTTATAATATAAATTCCTTAGGTTTATAATATTAATCATGGGGTTTGTATTCCTAGGTTTATTATTTAGCCTAGGGTTTACAATATTAATCCCTTGTGTTTATTAATTTTAGGGTTTATATTCCTAGGGTTTAATATTTAAGCATGGTCAACCATGGTCCAATGTCACATTATGGAAAAGATTCTCTCAATATGCAAACCAATCATGGTCAACCATCGCTTTGTGACAAAGATTGTCTCAATATGAAAATCAACCATGGTCAACCATGTTTGTTTCAGGTTTTATAATATTTATCTAAAGGTTTAAATGCCTTTGGTTTACAATATTAATCCTTTGGGTCTTTGGGTTTTTAGTATTAATCCCTTTCATTTATTAGTGCCTTGGGTTTATAATATCAATCCTTTGGGTTTATTAATCTAAGGGTTCATATTCCTAGGGTATAATATTATTCATAGGGTTTATAATTAATCCTAGGGTTTAATATAAATCTTTTGGGTTTATAATCCATTAGTTTTATAATATAAATTCCTTGGGTTTATAATATTAATAATAGGGTTTATATTCCTAGGGTTTAATATTAAGTTTAGGATTTACTATATTAATCCATTAGGTTTATTAATATTAAGATTTATATTCTTAGGGTTTAATAGTCATCCTAAGGTTTAATATTATTCCCTTGGGTTTTTAATATTAATAACTTGGGTTCGTATTATGACAAATATTATCTCAATATGAAAATTAACCATGGTCCAACATCGTATTGTGACAAAGATTGTCTCAATATGAAAGTCAATCATGGTCAACCATGGTCCAACATCGCATTGTGACAAAGATTGTGTCAATATGAAAATCAACTATGGTCAACGATGGTCAACTATGTTTATTTTAGGGTTTATAATATTTAGCTTATTGTTTATATATCTTGGATTTATAATATTAAACCATTAGGTTTAAGATTATTCCCTTGGGTTTTTAGTATTAATCCATTTTTTTATTACTACCTTGGGTTTATAATCAATCATGGTCAATCATGGTCAGCCATGGCCAACGATAATATCAATAATATCAATCATGGTCAACAATAATATCAAAAATATCAATCATGGTCAACAATAATATCAAAAATATCAATCCCTTCGGTCTATAATATCAATCTCTTGGGCTTGTTAATCTAAGGTTTTATATTCCCTTGGTTTTTTAGTATTAATCCCTTGGGTTTTTTATTCCATTGGGTTTATAATATAAATCCCTTTGGTATATTAATCTAAGGGTTCATATTGCTAGGGTGTAATATTATTCATATGTTTATAATATTGATTCCTTAGTTTCAATATAAATCATGGTCAATCAAGGGTTTATATACCTTAGATTTATATTATTAGCCCCTTGGGTTTAATAATATTAGTCCCTTCAGTTTATATTACAATGAGGTTTTAGTATTAACCCATTGGGTTTATTATTCCCTTGGATTTATAATATCAATCCATTAGGTCTATTAATCTAAGGGTTCATATTCCTAGGGTATAATACTAAAACCCCAAGGGATTATAAACCCAAGGGAATAATATTAACCGAAGGGATAATAAACCCAAGGGATTAATACTAAAAAACCAAGGAATTATAAACCGAAGGGAATAATATTAAACCCTAGGGATTAATATTATAAACTTAAGGTAAATAAACCCTAAGATAAATAATATAAACATGTTGACGGTGTTGGACCCGCCAACATGTCAGGGGATCTCCACGGTAAGAAGTCCCAACTAGACCTCAGATCATTTGGAGTATGAGTCCAACAGTGTGTAGTAAAGTAGTGTCTTGACCGTGATAGTGTGCAGAGGTAAGTATGATAACTTTGGCGAAAGCAAGTGTGTTACCTTGTAGCGAGTCAAGTCAAATGCATGGGGGTTCTAACACGTAGAGGGGAAAAGGAAGTGTGTCCCTTAGAAGCTTGTAATAGTACACAGCCTGAAAGGAACACACGAGTGGAATTACATCACAAACTGGAAGCGAAATAGTCCACAATCCAAAGTAACGGGTTAACACCACAATGCGTCCACAAAAAGATTCATACAAATGCATACAAAATATTTCATATACAAATGCGTAAGTTAAATAACATACATTGCTAAAGTAACTAGAGTAGTTGAAATACAATAACAACATATGCATGAAAATGTGATGGCTCAGTTATATTATTAAGTGTATGCTACATCCATACATACACCATTGATAGCCACTAGCCCCAATAGTGGAATGCTACAGTCAACACCGCCTCCTCCTACAAAGAGATGTACTTGTTCTATGTTGTGGAGAAGCCAAGGCTCGTCAGAATACTCTCCAAACCTTCTCTAAGTAATTCCTAGCCATAATCTTGGCTCCCAAAACCTTGTAGTATGAGTTACAAGGTTCTATATATAACAAAGGGTGGGGTGACCCTTGGCATTCCCCTTTGACTCTTTGACTACCCTCATGACTCTTCAACTCCTTTACAAATAACTCTTTACATTACATAGTGATTGTTCACATTCCACTAATGACACTTGGAATTTCACTTATTACAAATAATAATACATTTTCCACACATACCCATGTGGGATAAAATAGGCTTGAGTCAACCTAACAATACAAACACCATCCCTTAGAAGCTTGGGGAAAGTCCAACTCGGCAACATCCTCTTGATGGTCTTTGGTGACAAACTGATACAAAGCTTGGTAATTGCGTTATTGTTTCCCCGTACTGTTTGGTGATGTCTTTCTGGACATGGATTCTTACCTCCATGGCTTCTGGGTATATGGTTTTGGAAACTCTGTCCAACTCATCCTATAGAATGCACAACATTGTCCTGAGTGTGGTTGGCCCACCGATGTACTTATGCATGTTTTTTTCACTCAGCTGCAAGTCATCGCTAGTGGCTTCTCGCATCAACTGCTCCATGTACCTGTCAACCTCCAACATGACTTGGTTCTTCTTTGTGGCTTGAGTGAGGGATCTGATTGAAGGGATCCTATGTGTCCTCACTATGACATCCAAACTCTTGAACAACCGTGCATAGGAAGCCTCAATTGTGGTGATTAGTGGAGGGAGTTTCTCATAGTTTCATATCAACATCTGAATTTGTGCTTTGTCTAGATCTGCCTACGGCTTCCTTATCTTATACAAGTAAAGCGAGGCTCCCTTGTACCTCATTTTCCATTCTTGTATGTGTGTAATAATAGTGTGTATGTCTTTGAGAGTTTTGACAATATTCACGCACTGCTGCTGAAAACAATATAGATGGACAACCACCTTGTGCACGGTGACAAACATGTCATAGAGTTTCCGCACAGTGGTCTTAGAAGTTGATACTTCAATAAGTATCACTTTTCTCAACTCTGCCATAGCGGATCCTACCATGACTATTTTGTTCTCTGCCCGGCCTCCTACAAGTCCTTTTCCATCCAATCATTCTCTGCCAACAGGAACTTAAGAGTTGAACTTGTGGCTTATGCATAAGCCTTAGAAGCATCGACCATGGTAGCTGGATGTCTTCTAGCATATGACACAATCACGCTTTCCTCTATGAGTGCAGGTGACGCGTGATCATTGGGGATCTACTTTCTTCATGCCTATACAATATTTTGTTGTGACTCATCAAATGACAGCTCATACACATCCATCATCGAATCATCATCAAGGAGGAAAACCTCTCCTTGCTTGCTCGAGACTGGTTCTAATTCTAGAGGTGGCGAAGACTAAGGTGTGACCTTGGATGTTCTCAGCATGAGGTCGGTATCTTGTTCCTATGGCTCCTATTCCAACTCCATGTCTGTTGCTTTAACCATCTACTCAATCTGTTGACCAAGTTAACGAACATGTACCTGCTCACCCTCTTCTTCATCTGATGGCTGCTCTAACTCCTCAACCTGTATAGGCGCAGTTTTCTCTGTCATTGCGTCTTGCCTTTCTTCATGTTCCTATTTTTTCTTCTCTTCCCTTTCTCTCCTTCTTAGCTCCTACTCTTCTTTCAACTTCTTTTATGTTTCCTACAACTTCCTCTCTACATCCTCCAACCTTTGATTCTCTCTCTTCCTCCATTCTACTTTCCTTTCTCATTGTCACCCATTCGCCTCTATTTCCAAAGCTACTTTCTCAACAAGAGGATCTTCTCCGAACTTGTAGCTTTTCTCAGCCTCTAGGTTCTTGGCAATCTTCATCTTGCCTTTGTCCTGTGTCAGTTTGCTACTCACTGTTGTTGTAGTTGATGCTTCTTGTGGTGTTGCTTCCTGCAGAGCTACTTTCCATTCTATAGCCATGTTGACCAATCATTAATCTTAGAGGAGTTGTAACAATACCTCCAATGGTCCTCCTGTGGCCAATGACATTCCCCATGGATCCATGGATAATACACCTTCGCACATTGCTTCTTGCATATGTAGTGGGGATAATATGAATTGAAATCCTTAGTGTCGAACTCAAACTTCTTTAAGTCCTCGGCCTTTGCATCTGCATCCTTCAAGCTTTGGATCTCGTACAATCCAATCCGCAAAGGAAGAGCAGGCCATGGCGCCTTCTTCCTCCTTTGCAGTCCTATTGATAACCCTGTGGAGATGTAATATGAAACCTCTTACATGACCAACTTATCTATGGCAAACCTTTGTAGCAGATGTGGAGGCTTCTCTCCATCAAACATCCTGATGAAGGTGCCACCGAGTAAGTCATACAAGTATATAATGTTAAGAAATGCCTACATCGCTTCTTGGGAAATGAAAGGTGGATCCTTCTCAAAGATCATCTTGTAAACCAGTGTGATGAAGTGGTCAGATAGACTTGCCATAACTCCTTGGTAACTGCACTCAAAAAGAAACTTACAATAAATGTTCATAGCATCCTCTAATGGTGTCCATGTCCAACCCATTCCAGGAAACTAATGTTGGGCACATATTGCATCAAGTAGGTATGCAGACATATAGAATCTCGCTTGCTAATCCTTAGGCAAATTCCAAACATTAGTCACATGCACTTTCAGCTGAAGAGCCAACATATCGAACCAATTGATGGCATTCCTTCATTTTCCAACTTATCCAACACAACCACTTAATTATGTGGAAAGGTCTACGTGCTTTCTTGACCGTACAAGCAGCATGAAAAGATGATCAAGAGTTGGTAGGCCTTCCTCAGTGATTTAGTCTTGTAGACCTGATTGGGTGTTGACTTTAACTTTGATGGCTCTTTTACTCAATGTTTCATGATGTCTCTAGTGCTCACATTATTATTGGGGATATAGAAGAGTGAATCCATGCGATTCACCAGTTGTGGTAAGTGATACATTTGATGATAGTTTTCCATCCTAAAGGTATCAATTTGTGTTCCACTTGCACTGCTCAATGTCATCATCTCAGGATCGGTATGTGAGACAATCCAGTGAATAATGACTGCACATGGGAAGACGGGGTACTTGCATGTAACCTTGTACAAGCCTGACTTGTGGATGTTTACATAGACCTGTCGATCTTCCAGCTCTTCCTTGAAGCTTCCTGCAAATATGTCCTTAATTTCCTACCATGTAATCTTCATGTCCTTCTCTATGAATAGTTGTGTATCTGCATAGACTAGCAAGCTCATTGACACATGTTCAACTACATCTCCAGTGTTGCTCTCTACAGTATCCTTTGATCCAACTCTCTTAGAAACCATGCTACCTGTATTGTTGAAGATTTTTTCAACAACTGATGTACCTGGAGACAAAGCGGACACTCATGCCATGCAAATGCTAGCTTGAAATTAAAAAACACTTCAAGGACCAATCATGCAACAAATTGGGCAACTACTAGGCAAGATTGCACAATTCTATGTTCTAGAGTCGAGGGACTGTCAGCTGGATCTATACATTGTGCATTCCCAACTGCCAATGAGAGGTGATGATGAATGGAACTGTGCAATGCGTAGTCTAGTGTGGCTTGTTGATTACTAGAATTGTGCAATGCGTATTTCAGTCTGGCTTTGATGCTGGTAGGGACTGTGCATTGCACAATCCTAGTGGGAAAGACTATGGGACTGGCTCCTGGAACTGTGCAATGTGTAGTTGGACCCAATCATTGGAAGCCTCTACTTAATTTCTAGAGCCAAGGTTGAGCCTTGAGATCTAGAAATGTGCAGTGCATGTCGGGAAGATTTAGATCAAGCCAAGGTAGCCCAGATCTGCCTAAGGAAAACTTGAAAATGAGCAGATCTGAATGTGTGAGTGAAGGTTGGTGAAGATCTGAGTGAATGGTGATGCATGCAATCAAAAAAATTGTAGGAATTAGTCAAACATAAGAACAACGAAGCTTGTGGGGAGAGTCACCGCAACGACGACCGTTAGTGCAAAAACTAGGTTATGCATGTGATGCTTAGGAAAGACAATGAAAAACTTAAAACAACACTTCCACAAGCTAAAGAAAATCAAAATGCCATCGTCCATTCAATAAAACGGGTAAAATGGCACTCTCACAAGCCAAGGAAACAAAAGTGATTAAAAAAGCTACAAAAGACAAGAAGAACAAGACTTACCCAGAAAAGTTATGTTGATTATGTTGAAGGTTCCTAGATGCCTCGGGAATTCTAGAGCTGCAAGATCGAGTGTGAAAATGATCTCTTTCAGCGTCCATTAAATATATTTGATCAATTTAGGGTTTATGACGCAAAGGCCAAAAATCTAAGAAAAAGTGACAAGTGGCAACAGTTTCTAAAATTAACTCAAGTGTAACTCCCACTGCTAAAAATAGATCCCTATATTTTAGGGATGCTTTTTATTTTTTTATTTTTTCAGAAAAGGTTGTAATGCATGCATGGAGAAATTGTGCAATTCTAGGGGGAACCGGGCAACTCACCGACACATGCATTGGACAGCATCTAAGGGAATGCTTTTGTGCAATTCCTGGGTTGAGTGGCTCTGGCTGCCTCTCATGCTCTGCATAGTTTCCCATCTGAAGACAAGCTACTAGCTAGGTCTATGAAATTTTAGAGTTGAAGCTCACTGTTGGGTTGAACTGTGGATTTCCTTAGAGCAATGTTGGTTTCCCTCTAGGATTGTGCAGATCATCAAGGCAGTGCTAGAACTGGATTGCAACCAAGTCACGAGGTTAGCTTGTGATTAGACAACAAAGCAGGGAAGAAAACACAAGCTGTAAAGAAAAATATAAAACTCAAATGAAAGCACAATTACCTGGGCAGTGTAAGACAAGCTGCTGATATTTTAGTAGGGAGGCTCCAAAACGAAGAGAAGGCAAAATTTTGGAGGGTGGTTGTATCCGCTACAACATTGGTAGAACTCTAGCTCTTTGTATGGACCTTGTCTCATGTAAAGTGAGTCTAACTCCTTTGGAAGTATTTTTCAATTCTTTGATTGTTATGGCTTCTTCACTAGCTTGAGTTAAAGATAAAGTCCCTACCATTCTCTTGATGATCATCACACATACCAAGCTAAGTCAACTGAGTTGATTGGATTGGGAATGAGGGGTATATTGATGCACAATTAATATATATTGTCAAAGTTTAAGTTTCATCTCTAGTGTTGCTCTGCTACCAGCAGTCCTGGACAGTACTCCAACGGAGTCACTGTAGGAACACAATAATCACTCCACTGCCATCGAGCCTGGATAGTACCTCGGTGGAGTTACTTGCTTCACCTCTCTACGCAGGAAGCCTTTCTCTTCTTTCACCTTTATTTTTTTTTTCAAAGAACTGTGCATAGGCACTTATTTATTTCATAAGGCGGAAGAGGGATCCCGACTTATTGAGAGTAGAATAGGTTGTCCCTTCAGAGAAGGACGTTATATATACGTCTAACATACTATTTAAGGTTTTCCCCCTCATCTTACCCTACTTGACTGAGTATACAAGGGTTAACCAAATATAGACAACCGATAAGAGTAGGTGGTACTAGTTAAAGTGCAAGTGTTGTGATTTCCCCAAGACTCGCTCTGAAAGGAATGTATTTTCCATCGGGGTATCATTGACTAAAGAAACGCGAGATCTTCACAAAGAGAGGGAATAGAAAAATAACCAAATCTTGATAGTTGTACAAGTCCTCTTGTATTTCACCCTACTTGTCTCAAGCCAAACATGGTTTCATGGGAATTTAATCCTACGAGTGTATAAAAAACAAACAAGCAAAGGACAGAAGTAAAATGAAAGCAAAAAAAGTAAGGGAAAGCAAAAGATGAAAGCAAACACTACTCCTACTCCTAAGTTAATTAGTGCATGGGCCTACTCATGTGAAGTGATATTTCCAATGTAGCCACCGATGCATTGGTTGGCCCATGTAGGTGAAGGCATGATTGACAAGAAAGATATTCAAGAAAACCAACAAACAAGAAATATATAGAAATGAAAACTAACACGCTCGAATTTTGAATGTGTCCAAAAAAAAGAAAAAAGTAAAAGCACATGACAGACACTCTATAGATGTACCTTGGTGTTGCATCACATTGTGCGCAAATAACAAGAATGTACACTCTTTCAACCTTGACACATGAGCAAACATGCAGAAAGAAGAAAACTTTCATTTCGCAACATGACTTGCTACATATAACTCCTCCAATGCATGACCGATAGGATCATGTGATTCTGGTCGAGGATGTAAAATCTGTAGATTAGATTTATTTTCAATGTGCATGTGAGAGTGATGAGGAGCCTAGAGTTATTCAACAATTTTCTTATCAGAAGTGGAACTGACCTCAGGACTGTGAGAACCGGACATAACCATCAACTCGAGCTAAAGTACCTCAACAGCTTGAGGGGTTTCCACTTCATCAACATATGTTTCATCAAAGACCAGTGGCTTAGAAAGATCAACAGTGAGTGAATCAGAATTGTGATTAAATGAAGGAGTAAAAAGATCATGACAACCATGATTAGAAAATTCAAGATGTGCATAGGCATCCTCATGATTTGACGAATCATATAGAGGGGTTGATGAGAAACAAAAGATTTCACCCTATAAATTTCCAGAAATGAAAGATGACAAATTGGGTGGATTCGAAAAGAAAAATTTGTCCTCACCACAATCAAATGACGGACTGACATCCTATGTGTCCTGTGAATGATCGTAAGTGGAAACATCTGGGGATGAATTTTCACAAGAAAAATCAGAAATGGCAGGATCATAGAAGATGTCAGGATAGAGTGGATGAGGTGCGGATGGAAGGAGGTCATCCTTCGCCATAGGTTCTTCTTCAGATTACCACACATGCTCATCAAAAATGATAGCACAGGTTGGTTACTCAACACCAACTTCGTTCACAAATTTATCCTCGTGAACAATAGATGTGGAGTCCGAGGCAAGTGATCACAACACAATAAAATCTGGAGGATCATAGGAACTAGAGGATGGAGGTTAAGAAGACGAGATCACATGACAACCATCAATGTTGCAGTCCAAATCTAAATAGATATCTAGAGGAGGTGGGGTGCTAGGAGGTGACGGTTCAATAGACTGGTTCGCAACTTCTCCCACCTCATCTTGTGGAGCTAGCACTATTTGTTTATAAGAAGACGGATGGTCACTTGTGACAACAACCTTGTCCATCTTAGATTTGGAAGCTCTAACACTGAGATATGATGGAAGGGGTTTGAATGATTCCAACTCATGTGGGTTTTCAGATACATGAAGAAGATATTGAAATATTTCCTTGAGAAATTTCCAATCAATTTCATCTTCAAGAAATTGAAAAGAAAGATTACAAAAGTGATCCCATAATTGCATAGTAGATTCATCAGGTGCTTTCCGTAATTCTAGAACTTTTTTATTGGGTGATTTACAGTCATAACGAAACAAAGCATTGCCTTGCTCTTTGATCATATGATTAAAAGAGTGAATAGAGGTTGTGAGCAATGTGCGACACCATTACTCAACATGCCCTTCGAACGTGTAAGATAATAGCCCATAGGTAACGTCGTCAAAGGGGACTTCATTCCTTTCACAAAATCCTAAGAAGGAAATTCCATGTCTTAGCAAGGTTATTCAACCTTCACCATTGTACTTGAGTCGTGACAAGTCGTCGATGACATCCTTTGGTGCTTCAAAATCATGTGCATGAGAAAAACATGTCGGAGTTGAGATTGTAATGTAAGTCATGAATGATGTGTAGAGATTCAATACAGACTTTGAGAGCTCATCTTGTCATCTGGCCCTCCTTCTAGCACAAAAAATGTTGACGATGTTGGACCCTCCAACATGTCAGGGGATCTCCCTGGTAATGAGTCCCAACTCGACCTCAAATTGTTTCGAGTAGGAGTCCCAACATTGGGTAGTAAAGGAGTGCCTTGACTGTGGTAACAAACAGAGGTAAGTATGATAACTTTTTCAGAAACAAGTGTGTGACCTTACTGTTAGCACCCCCAGAAACTCTCCTAGGTTGTAAATCGAAGATGCTCGGGAACATTACAAACTCAACAAATTGTTAATATTTTTCTCTGAACTATGGGAATAAAAGATGGTTTGGATCAAGCCAGATAACCATTTCTACTCTGTTTTTACTCAAGACATGCATGAACACCCTCAGCTTTACAAGGCTTTAGACCACTAATGCTCAATAATTTATAGATTTAATGAATGGACGGAGAATACCTACTGTATCAGCAGATGCATATATAAACACATATGAATGGCCAACTATAGGAAGTAAAAGAAGCTTGCAAATATAATTTATCAACGCAGAGATAAGATGACAATTATCTGGCATTAGACGCAAAAGAAACATGAACAACCTGTTCAAGTGCAAGCTTGGAATAGAAGAGAAAATGGACATTGAACATATAACAATAAAAGAAGCTTATATTGCTAGAATGAAGATGAGAAGCTTGAGTAGCAAAGTCTCAATAGTCTCCAGAAGTTGAACCCTTGTTACATTTAATTTTCAGCCTTTTATAGGTCTTTTACAATGCTCCTGAGCCTTCTGAGGCTTCAGGTGTCTTAATTTATCCCTCTGTCTTTTTTAATTGATTGATTCCCTCAATAGGCAGGCAAGGCTCGGCTATTTTCCTCTTCTGACAAAGGAATAACTGCATTCAGATATTTCGGGTAGCTGTTGCGCTGTCTGGGAGCTCTCTCCTGTCAGAGATGTTCCACGATCATTCTATTTGTTTGCTGAGCTATGCTATCAATGCCCATGATTGCTTCTCGGGCAAGTGGATTCATGTAGTGATGGAACTCCATAACTGACAAATGCGCTGATCTGCTCGAGGCTGGTCCTTTCCTTCTCGGCCATGCTTTCTTGTTAAATGCAGTCGTTAAGGATTTATTACGCCGAGAGCTGAAAAACTGGCCACCTTCTTCCTTCAGAAGGACAGAACAGTCAAGGGACATGGACAGTAAGGCGGGAGGCAAATACCAGCCGTTGGATCTAGCAGATGAACGATGGAGATTGTTTTGCAGAGGATATCGGGCGGAAACAGGAATAAAGGAATGTGAGCCGTTGGATCTCAGGCGGACAGATCCAACGGCTATCGGGCGGAAGAGTAGCACGGGCGATAACGAGCAGGGAAACGGGCTTGAGCATTAAGTGGTATGTATCACACCGATTTTTGGAGGAGGGCGGTAAACATACATAGGCCAGTGATTCCATTCAAGTGATGACACGTGGTAGACAGGACAAGGGAAAACCACTTTATCGCGAGTTATCGCGCGAGCGGCTTGCGAGAGTGGGAGGAGCGATCACCGTTGGATTGAATGGATGGACGACGGAGATCTGTTTGCGGTGAGATGTGAGAGTGAATTGGGCGTGGGCCGTTGGATCTTGGCAGAACTGATCCAACGGTGGATGAGCGATCGCGATATCGCATCGGCGGAAGTCACGGGGGAGGAGCCTTTATACATATTTGATCGCCGATAGCGATTAAGGCCCGGACCTGATACACCATTGTAAAATTATTTATCGCAATATCGCATCCGAGGGGCAATCAGCAATCGGCCATCGGTGATTGTTAAAGACATGGCTTATGAAAGACTCGCTGAAAGCTCCGATAGTGATGGAGAATGAAAGCGTCGAGGTTATATGGTAGGGTTTTATGGAAGTTTTTCACTTCGCGATTAAGGACTGGGGGATAAACAGGGGCTTTGTTGGGTGTCGGAGGGTTTAAACGGGGAATGGAGAGGTTTTAGGAGGAAAAACAAAGATAGCGGGGCTATGGAGTATAAGGAAAATGAAGGAGAAGGGAGGAAAAGACTGCTGCAATCTACCCTTCTGAGCGTAAACAGATGGCCAAGCTGGTATTTGGTCCTCCAAATGCTGAAGTATGTAGCAGAGCTAACACTGGCTCCTTTTGGGGATGAGATCTTCCCTGTGAGGTCTCAATAACTACAAGCCAATGCCTTCATACAAAACAAGCTTAAAAACATTGCCTAGTATTCCATTGGGCATGGAGTATAATTAAGTCTACGCTAAAGCCGGTAAAAGAAAATGCTTACAATCATTAAGGCTCGAAAACCTTAAACAATATAAGTCTTCAAAAACTGGCCATCTGCAGGACCATCAAAACTGTTTCTTTGCCTCTCGGCCCGTTCATCATAGATCTGCAAAATTGGGTTTATTTGATCATCTACCTCAAACAGTTTAGGGCATTTGATCTTGTCAGGTGGAGATGATCTATACTTCATCCCCTTTCTGTATATTCTCACCCTTGGATGTTCTTCATGGGAGCCTTTGTACACCTGCTGAATGACCGTGGTTGCTGTGTACTTCTCTGTGTCATTTGTGGCCTGCAAAACTAATATGAATGGTGAACCAATGTATTCTTGTGCGGGGGACACAGAGACATCATCTGCATCTTCTTTTTTATTAGAACAGTCCACATCCAAGAAGGAGTCCCAAAACTGTGCACCCTCTTCCTCTGTCATCTGGCAAGCTGTCCTTTCAAGCTGTGTGGAGGCCACCTGGGCAAGCATCAGAATATCAAGGCTGAGATGATCAGTATCAGCCTTGGGCATTGAGTTATGGCCTGCCTCAGCGCCTAATAGGCAACTGTGAGGGATTGTCACTTGAGCAGACAGAGGGACAAAAGCTGATGGAGAGCTTTCCTCTCCCTTTTTTATCACTGTGTTGGGGATAATAGCAGGCTGGTGAATTTGCAGATCTGCATAGTCATGGGAAAAAGGGTTGGCTTTAGGCTCAGCTTCTTCATAGGCAGCTCGAGTTAAGAAAGGGGCACTGCCCTTATCTTCCAAACCATGGACCTCATCCTCTTCTTCAAACTATTCTTCCTCCATGACTATACTCTGAAAAAGGTTTTCACCCTTTGATCTTTGTTTGCATCTTTCTTTCTATGCAAAATCTGCAACTACTCCTGTGCTCCTCTATATGGATTTGGACTTGGAAGAGAAAAGGCATAAGGAGCTCCTGCTTCCTCTGAATGTTGCTCAGCCGTCAATTTGGAAACTACAGTGGCTAATAGTTCTATCATCCTGGTTATTTTATCAATCTTAAGATCTGAGGATGATGAGGACTCACCGCCATGTCTTCTCCTTTCAGCATCTCCTTCGAGTCTTTATGCCGCTATGATGTTCGATTCTACTTCAAAGGCTGCATATTGCATATCAGCCAAAGAAGCACATCTTCTTTCTCTTAACAGTAGGTAGAACTGAGAATCGAAGGCATTGGCATAAGTGATCATGACAGAAGTAGGGGTAGGCCTCACTTCAGTTGGTATTCTGCTGTACGTATTTTTGAATCTGATGTTGAAATCAGACAACAGCTCATCATTCTCCCTCTGCAAGTTCCCAAATTCAGTATGATAGTAGAGCAGATCTTTATTATCCCCCCAATGCTTTAGGAACACATCATCTAAGGCCTCAATGTCTACAATAGACCTAGGGGCTAATTCTTGGAACCATTTTCTAGCCTCCCCATCTAGGCTTTGGACAAAAACCCTCATCCACACATCATCTTCATTGATGTCTAGGTTATCAGCATAGTTATAAAAAGACTCAAGGTGCTCTTCAGATGTTACTCCTTATGTACCAGTACACCTAGGCATATATTCTTGATAATCTCCTACGGGCATGGCATTCAAAGGTGCAGGCAAGACCAAGGGTCCATACCTAGCAGCAATGATTCTTTTTATCTTTGTAGGGGCTTGCTGGCCTGCCATGACTGAGGTAGGTGGAAGGATACTAGTAGACTGAGCCGTATGGATCAATGAAATGGATAACAGAGACAGAGGATTATGATGGACAATAGGGATGCTTCTTTGGACTGAGATCCGAAAGGGAAATGAATAAACAAGGAGCTTTATGAATCTCTGAAAGTGACTACTTCACTAGCAGAGATACATGGGATTTTTAAGGCTTACCTGATCCTGATGCTCCTTTCTATGATGTTTTCTTCGACTTGAAAATCTTCTCAGGGTTAGGCACTGGAACAACGGGTGATTTCTGAGGATTTCTCAGAGTATGCCTCACAACTGCGCCAGAACTGTAACGTGGAGTTGCCAAAGGTTGGTCTTCCTCCAATGGAGTTGCCAGATAGATGATTACAACCAGAATATGTGTCCAGACTTTGTCTATCATCAAAGCTGGAACTGTGTCGTCTCCCAAGGAAGCTGAGCTTCAATCTCCTCTCCCAGGCAATGACGCCAATTAATGTTAACATCCCAAGAAACACTCCTAGGTTGTAAATCGGAGATGCTCAGGAACATTACAAACTCAACAAATTGTTAATATTTTTCTCTGAACTATGGGAATAAAATATGGTTTGGATCAAGCCAGATAACCATTTCTACTCTGTTTTTACTCAAGACATGCATGAACACCCTCATCTTTACAAGGCTTTAGACCACTAATGCTCAATAGTTTATAGATTTAATGAATGGATGGAGAATACCTACTGTATCAGCAGATGCATATATAAACACATATGAATGGCGAACTATAGGAAGTAAAAGAAGCTTGCAAATCTAATTTGTCAACACAGAGATGAGATGACAGTTATCTGGCATTAGACGCAGAAGAAACATGAACAACCTATTCAAGTGCAAGCTTGGAACAGAAGAGAAAATGGACATTGAACATATAACAGTAAAAGAAGCTTATATTGCTAGAATGAAGATGAGAAGCTTGAGTAGCAAAGTCTCAATAGTCTCCAGAAGTTGAACCCTTGTTACATTTAATTTTTAGCCTTTTATAGGCCTTTTACAATGCTCCTGAGCCTTCTGAGGCTTCAGATGTCCTAATCTATCCCTGTCTTTTTTAACTGATTGATTCCCTCAATATGCAGGAAAGGCTCGACGGTTTTCCTCTTCTGACAAAGGAATAACCGCATTCAGATATTTTGGGTAGATGTTGTGCTGTCTGGGAGCTCTCTCCTATCAGAGATGCTCCACGATCATTCTGTTTGTTTGCTGAGTTGTGCGGTCGATGCCCATGATTGCTTCTCGGGCAGGTGGATTCATGTAGTGATGGAACTCCATAACTGATAAATGCATTGATCTACTTGAGGTTGGTCCTTTCCTTCCCGGCCATGCTTTCTTGTTAAATGCAGTCGTTAAGGATTTATTACACCGAGAGCTGAAAAACTGGCCACCTTATTCCTTCAGAAGCACAGAACAGTCAAGGGACACGGACAGTAAGGCGGGAGGCAAATACCAGTCGTTGGATCTAGCAGATGAACGGCGGAGATTGTTTTGCAGAGGATATCGGGCGGAAACGGGAATAAACGAACGTGAGCTGTTGGATCTCGGGCGGATAGATCCAACGGCTATCGGGCGAAAGAGTAGCACATGCGATAACGAGCAGGGAAACGGGCTTGAGCGGTAAGTGATATGTATCACACCGCTTTTGGGAGGAGGGCGGTAAACGTACAGAGGCCAGCGATTCCATTCAGGTGATGACACGTGGCGGACGGGACAGGGGAAAACCGCTTTATCGTGAGTTATCATGCGGGCAGCTTGCGAGAGTGGGAGGAGCAATAACCGTTGGATTGAATGGATGGACGACGGAGATCTGTTTGTGGTGAGATGTGAGAACGAATTGGGCGTGGGCCGTTGGATCTTGGCATAACTGATCCAATGGTGGAGGAGCGATCACGATATCGCATCGGTGGAAGTCAGGGGAGGAGCCTTTATACATATCCGATCACCGATAGCGGTTAAGGCCTGGACCCGATACACCATTGTAAAATGATTTATCGCAATATCGCATCCGAGGGGCAATCGACAATCGACCATCAGCGATTGTTAAAGACATGGCTTATGAAAGACCCGCTGAAAGCTCCGATAGTGATGAGGAATGAAAGCGCCGAGGTTATATCGTAGGGTCTTATGGAAGTTTTGAGCTTCGCGATTAAGGACTGGGGACTAAACAGGGGCTTTGTTGCGTGTCGGTTTAAACAGGGAATGGAGAGGTTTTAGGAGGAAAAACAAAGATAGCGGGGCTATGGAGTATAAGGAAAATGAAGGAGAAGGGAGGAAAAGACTGCTGCGATCTGCCCTTTTGAGCATAAACACATGGCCAAGCTGGTATTTGGTCCTCCAAATGCTCAAGTATGTAGCAGAGCTAACACTGGCTCCTTCTGGGGATGAGATCTTCCCTGTGAGGTCTCAGGAACTACAGACCAATGCCTTCATACAAAACAAGCTTAAAAACATTGCCTAGTATTCCATTGGGCATGGAGTCTAATTAAGTCTACAATAAAGCCTATAAAAGAAAATGCTTACAATATTAAGGCTTGGAAAACTTAAACAACATAAATTTTCAAAAACTGGCCATCTGCAGGACCATCAAAACTGTTTCTCTGCCTCTCAGCCCATTCATCATAGATCTGCAAAATTGGGTTTATTTGATCATCTACCTCAAATAGTTTAGGGCATTTGATCTTGTAAGGTGGAGATGATCTATACTTCATCCCCTTTCTGTATATTCTCACCCTTGGATTTTCTTCATGGGAGCCTTTGTACACCTGCTGAATGACCGTGGTTGCTGTGTACTTCTCTATGTCATTTGTGGCCTACAAAACTAATATGAATGGTGAACCAATGTATTCTTGTGCGGGGGACACAGAGACATCATCTGCTCCTTCATTTTTCTTAGAACAGTCCACATCCAAGAAGGAGTCCCAAAACTGTGCACCCTCTTCCTTTGTCATCTGGCAAGCTGCCATTTCAAGCTGTGTGGAGGCCACCTGGGCAGGCATTAGAATATCAAGGCTGATATGATCAGTATCAGCCCTGGGCATTGAGTTATGGCCTGCCTCAGCGCCTAATGGGCAACTGTGAGGGATTGTCACTTGAGTAGACAGAGGGACAAAAGCTGATGGAGAGCTTTCCTCTCCCTTTTTGATCACTGTGCTGGGGATAATAGCAGGCTAGTGAATTTGCAGATCTACATAGTCATGGGAAAAAGGGTTGGCTTTAGGCTCAGCTTCTTCATAGGCAGCTCGGGTTAAGAAAGGGGCACTGCCATTATCTTCCAAACCATGGACCTCATCCTCTTCTTCAAACTGTTCTTCCTCCATGACTATACTATGAAAAAGGGTTTTCACCCTTTGATCTTTGTTTGCATCTTTCTTTCTTTGCAAAATCTGCAACTGCTCCTGTGCTCCTCTATATGGATTTGGACTTGGAAGAGAAAAGGCACAAGGAGCTCCTTCTTCCTCTGAATGCTGCTCGGCCGTCAATTTGGAAACTGCAGCGGTTAATAGCTCTATCATCCTGGTTATTTTATCAATCTTAAGATCTGAGGATGATGACGACTCACCCCCCTGTCTTCTCCTTTCAGAATCTCCTTCGAGTCTTTCTGCCACTATGATGTTTGATTCTACTTCAAAGGCTGCATCTTGCAAATCAGCCAAAGAAGCACATCTTCTTTCTCTTAACAGTAGGTAGAACTGAGAATCGAAGGCATTGGCATAAGTGATCATGGCAGAAGTAGGGGTAGGCCTCACTTCAGCTGGTATTCTGCTGTACATATGGTTGAATATGATGTTGAAATCAGACAGCAGCTCACCATTCTCCCTCCGCAAGTTCCCAAATTTAGTATGATAGTAGAGCAGATCTTTACTCAAGACATGCATGAACACCCTCAGCTTTACAAGGCTTTAGACCACTAATGCTCAATAGTTTATAGATTTAATGAATGGATGGAGAATACCTACTGTATCAGCAGATGCATATATAAACACATATGAATGGCCAACTACAGGAAGTAAAAGAATCTTGCAAATCTAATTTATCAACGCAGAGATAAGATGACAGTTATGTGACATTAGACGCAGAAGAAACATGAACAACCTGTTCAAGTGCAAGCTTGGAATAGAAGAGAAAATGGACATTGCACATATAACAGTAAAAGAAGCTTATATTGCTAGAATGAAGATGAGAAGCTTGAGTAGCAAAGTCTCAATAGTCTCCAGAAGTTGAACCCTTGTTACATTTAATTTTCAGCCTTTTATAGGCCTTTACAATGCTCCTGAGCCTTCTGAGGCTTCAGGTGTCTTAATCTATCCCTGTCTTTTTTAACTGATTGATTCCCTCAATAGGCAAGAAAGGCTCAGCGGTTTTCCTCTTCTGACAAAGGAATAACCGCATTCAGATATTTTGGGTAGATGCTGTGCTGTCTGGGAGCTCTCTCCTGTCAGAGATGCTCCACGATCATTCTATTTGTTTGCTGAGTTGTGCTGTCGATGCCCATGATTGCTTCTCAGGCAGGTGGATTCATGTAGTGATGGAACTCCATAACTGATAAATGCACTAATCTACTCGAGGCTGGTCCTTTCCTTCCCGTCCATTCTTTCTTGTTAAATGTAGTCGTTAAGGATTTATTACACCGAGAGCTGAAAAACTGGCCACCTTATTCCTTCAAAAGCATAGAACAGTCAAGTGACACGGACAGTAAGGTGGGAGGCAAATACCAGCCGTTGGATCTAGAAGATGAACGACGGAGATTGTTTTGTAGAGGATATCGGGCGGAAACGGGAATAAACGAACGTGATCCATTGGATCTCGGGCGGATAGATCCAACGGCTATCGGGCGAAGAGTAGCACAGGCGATAACGAGCGAGGAAACGGGCTTGAGCGGTAAGTGATACGTATCGCACCGCTTTTGGGAGGAGGGCGGTAAACGTACAAAGGCCAACGATTCCATTCAGGTGATGATACAAGGCCGACGGGACAGGGGAAAACCACTTTATCGCGAGTTATCACGCAGGCAGCTTGCGAGAGTGGGAGGAGAAATCATCGTTGGATTGAATGGATGGACAACAGAGATTTGTTTGCGGTGAGATGTGAGAACGAATTAGGCGTGGGCCGTTGGATCTTGGTAGAACTGATCCAACGATGGAGGAGCGATCGCGATATCGCATCGGCGGAAGTCAGGGGGAGGAGCCTTTATACATATCCGATCGTCATTAGCGATTAAGGCCTGGACCCGATACACCATTGTAAAATGATTTATCGCAATATCGCATCCGAGGGGCAATCGGAAATCGGCCATCAGCGATTGTTAAAGACATGGCTTATGAAAGACCCGCTGAAAGCTCCGATAGTGATGAGGAATGAATTGCTCCATCTGTAATATCCATGTTGCGGGATCCTTGCCATCAAACTTCCTCATATCGATTTTTGGAATATGGTGGGTCTTCGATCCAACATTAGAGTCTATGAAATCATGATTAACATTTCTTTTGTTCTCATCATGAGTTTCCTTTACTACCCTTTCACCATTAGTAAGCATTTCTTGTAGAAAATTTGTTAAATCTGTCTTCAAATCTTCCATGCCTGTCTTCAAATCTTCCGTGTTTGTCTTCAAATCTATCTTCAAATCATCCATCTTAGCTTCCACGTCAATCATCTTAGCTTCTACGCCTTTCTTTAAACAGTCCATCTTAGCTTCTACACCTTTCTTTAAACCATCCATCTTAGCTTCTACATCTTTCTTTAAACCATCCATCTTAGATTCTGTTCCTTTTTGTGCAAGGGACAGTTGTTGCACTTGGTCTTGTAATTTTGATATATCATGTTGCATTTCTTCCTCTTCTTCATGAGTCATGCTAGAGATTTCAGGTTCCTTACTAGGTGTTTGCATTTTCTTTCATCGGGGCATCAGTTACTGATAATAATGCTCTACTATGCCCTTTGAATTCCTTCAAAATAAATTTTCCAACCAAGCTTAAACAAAAATTTAAGAAAATCTACACACCTTTTTTCACTTTGTAGGAGCTTGATATTGCCTCTGATGTATCTCTGTACTTTCTGATCATCTAGTTCTGAATTTGTGACCTGCAGTAGCCCTCTGTGTCCTATTTCCAATGCCACAAGTCTGACCCAAATTGGATTCTCCAAGGAAGAGTTATGTGAAATCTACCACAGTGACTTGATTATAGACTAGTTCAGTAGAGCGAACTTGTACGACGTGCCATGAGTCACTGTTTTGACCTTTGGATCTGAAAAATGCATACAAGAAACTAAAGTTTGTCCTCTTTCTGTATCTTCTTACGAACTTTCAATCCGATCCCCAAAGAGAAAGTTATGACGATTTTCCCCAGGTCACCTGTTTGGAATGTAATTCAGGATTCTGCAAAAACACCAACTTCCTCAGATCATATCTCCGCAAGTATAGTGCGAAAAGCTCTGAAATTCAGACCCGAGGTTCAGCGCGATTTCTTCTCAAATGGGTTTTTTTTGCAACTTCTGAAACGTCGCATAAAAAAAGTTATAGCGAAAATGCCACGATGACCTGTTTGGAGCAGCGAAACCCTAGAATCCAAAGCTCTGATACCAAATGTTATGAACCTAGCTTAAGAAAAGATAGATCAACGCCTTATAATTTAGCCTCTTCGAGGGGGCAACCTCATTTACATTACATAAATGAACAATTCTTGGATGATACAAATGACAAAACCTCCTTTCTATATATAGGAGTCTAAGGAGTCACAATATAACCCAGCTGACCTAACAATAATAATATAAAGCCACAAAAATAACAATAGAGGGATTCTATGGGGCACAGTAATAACAATATGGGGATAATAGGGGCACAACAATATTAATAAGGGGTACAATTACAATAGTAATGGGGTAATCACTAGTATTATAGGGACCCAACAATACCCGAGGCTGAAGGATGCTATACTAGTGCCATTGGTTGTCCAGGTTACTTCCTATTAGCGTTTTTTATTATATAATTTTTATTTTTATTTTTTTTTAAAGGAAGTTCTAGCAATTTCACTCTCAATACTCGTTGTTGCATTCTTTGAGCCCACATCTTCCTTTGATTAGGGTAATTACATTCCATTGCTATGAGATTGCCCACATCTGAAGGATATGCATTTGTACTTGACTGTTAGTTGAAAACTATCTCTTGTATAGATAATCACTTTCTCTG
The DNA here is from genome assembly GCA_031772625.1 of Pinus tabuliformis. Lineage (NCBI taxonomy): Eukaryota > Viridiplantae > Streptophyta > Pinopsida > Pinales > Pinaceae > Pinus > Pinus tabuliformis. The sequence goes on from CM062816.1 coordinate 2,042,962,503, forward strand.
CTAATCCTTTACTAATTTCAAGACCCTCTAGTAATCTTGCCATCTTGAAGCACCTTATGTCTTAGAACGATAAATCAACTTCATAAAACGTACTAAGTGAGTTTACTATTTCTTCAAACACATCCTCGAGCCATGACACCAATGGTATCCCTAGTATTTGGATTCATATTGATAGAATGCCCACTTAGGCCTTTCAAGTATCAAAGTCAACATGCCATTTCTTCAAAAAACAAGTTTTGGGATTCCCACATCCATTTGCTTTGTAGAACCTTGTTTTCCTCTCCCGTTGACTTAAAAACCCATATTAGCTACCCCTTAGTTAAGGTCATTATGTGTGGTGTATAGGTCACGAGAGGTTCAAAGTTTAACCTTGTCCAATGCTTTAAACTTTCATAAGAAATTTTTTCTCAGGAAAAGGGGCCAATATCTATTGGATCCTAATTGTATCTAAATAGAGTCTTACTCGACTGGTTCATTTTAAATTGTAGTAAAGAACATTTACACTTGCTTTTTGTCACATGATTCAGGTTCAAATTTGAGTTCGACAATGATTGAATTTGTTCGAATTCAAATTTTCAAATAAAATTCAAACAAGACATTCAATTCCACTGTGTGTGTGTCTCTCTCTCTATATATATATCTTCTAGCCCTGATGGGTAGCCTGGTTGGTTGAAACCACCTCTGCTGAGTCTTTGGCCTTCTATCATGAGGTGTAGGTTTAATTCTCCTTAGGTCCATTAGGATTAGGCTCCATGCATTGAGTTGATTGGGTGTGCAACCTCTTCGGGTGGGTCCGCCTAGCAGCTATTATGACAAAAAAATATTTCAAATAAATTATATATTAACATATTTTTATCATAACAATTCATATATATTACACGTTATATATACAATAAATAATGTAATAAATATTAATATATAAAAAAACATGTAAAATAAAATATTATACTTGTTAAATAAAATAATACTTTATATAAAGTGATAAAAATGATATATTTGAATAAATTTTTTGTGTAATATAATTTACCTATAAACGCTTAATGGTTAAAAGCACGTGTTTCCTCCTAAAAGGTCATAGGTTCAAAGCCAAATAGAGTAAAATATGTATGACTTCCTAAATTTAACTCTTTGTGACATAAATAAAAAAAAATCACATACACATATTACTTATCTAAATTAAATATAATTTTAAAATTCAATCAGATATATAATCTTTAAAATAAATTATAAGTTAACCTACTTTAATATATTACACATTATATATGATAATAAATTTAACCTATATAAAAATATATGTAAAATAAAATATTAGGTTTATAAAAGAAAAGAATACTTTATATAAAGTGATAAAAAAATTATATTCTAATATTTTAATATATACATATATACACACACACACATATATATATCTTATAGATTATAATTTAGTATTTACGATTCTCGAATTTAAATAAATGGATCCAAACTATACATCCGGACGAATGTGACTTACATGACGTGTTTGGGGGTGGGCATATAAAGCACAGCCTCTACGGCCTAGGACGAAAGTGAGTTACACGGTCTTTTGGACTTGGCATAGAAAACACAGCCGCCACGGGAAGATCCGGAGTGACGCACTAGAGCCAGAGCCAACAACTGAAACACAGTTCTGTAAATTGTAAATGCGGAAGCAAACCCACGCTCTGATCAGGTGAAGAAAACCAACGGCCAATGAAGCATTTCATTTGACCGCAACTCTTCATAATAATAACACAGGCGATGCAAAACACTCGAGATCGAGCCACGCCAGCTTCGCAGGGAAGCATTTTGACCCCGATTCTCACCACTGCGATACCCTTGCCTGCATTAGCGGTTCTTGAAAGGTTTCTTCAGCTCCGGTCATTCGCCCTGAGGTCAACCCGAGTGAGTTCAAGTCCGTGGCAGGAGCATCGTTCTATAGTCCATAAGGTTTTTCCCCATTCTCATTCCTTTTGTTTCTTCTTAGTCCGTGGCAAGAGCATAGTTCTACAGTTCATAAGGTTTTTCCCCATTCTTGTTCCTTTTGTTTCTTCTTTCTATTAGCAAATACCGTTCTTGACCGGCTAAAAAGTCACAAAATTGGTCCGGAATGCGTAGTAAGGTCAGAGGTTAGACGATGAGATTATCTTTTAGTAAAACATAAAGTAATCTCGCAGAAAACTGCGGAGTAAGTAAAAGTGTTTGCGGAGCATGCGGCATCTGAGAAAACTGTGGAAAACTATATTTCTATCCGTCGAATGTGTGAGCTTAGTGGAGTAAAGGGCTCGAAAACTGCTTACTCATATTTTTAGGTTAGGTTTGGAGAGTGGCAGTGGAATTCGGGTTTAGGGTTTTACAGGTAGCCTCATCCCAAAATGGAAAACAATGGCAAGGAAATCTCAGATTTTGTGGAAACAAATCACTTAGGCCAAGTCAAAATTGCTTCAACAAACAAAACAAGGAAGTGGATTTGGGTAAATGCAAAACAATATGGGGGCATTTTAAAGCGTAGACTTGCTCCCTTTAAATGGGAACAAAAAAGAAGAAGAAAACAGTCCCAGAAAAAGAAAACAAATAAGAGCAACAAAGATAAAGAAGAGTCAACCATTTACAATCCCACACCACACCTCTTATTTGATCGTCAAATCTCTTACTTGGTTGTCAAATCTCTATGTCTAGGAACTGATGAAGGCCAGGGCAATGTTGGAAATTTTGGAAGCCAAAGAACACGAAGGGACTACAAAATTTCAGAGATTCCACTTGCAAATCGATCTTTAATGGAAGGCAATAAGATCCTAAAAGAGCAAGTAACAATGCTACAAGAGGCTTTAGAGACAGGAAAGCAAGAATGAGAAAACATGAAGACAACTGAAAGAATCAATGGCAGCAAACAAAGAAGTGATAATTTCTAAAATAACTCAGGTGGATACACAAATATCTCAACAGGTAGTCATTTCCGAAAAAAGGCAAAAAAGATCAAGAGGACAAACATTCCAAAAGAAATCAAAACCAGAGCTGAAGACACTAATGGTTACATAAGGATGGAGGAAAAAGATGTAAGTGCTTGTAGAGCACAGGAAAGAGAACACAAAAACAAAAATGATAGGGAAACAAACTTATTATAAGAGGAATAAGTGACTATAGAAAGAATGAAATCACTCTAAATTTGAAAAAAGGCTTTTTGAAAGAGAATTAGAGAGGGCAAATTTGTCAAGCAAGAAGGGTGGGAAAAATACATGAAGAGAGGTCTCGACCCATAAAAGTCATCATGGCAAGTGTGCAAGACAAACACTATCTCTTAAGCAAAAATAAACTCTTGAAAGGTTCACACTTCTTCTTAGATGAAGATCTAACTAGCAAACAACAAGAGGAGAGAAGAGAAGAGAAGAAGTGGAGAAAATTAAAGCAACAAGAAACGAAGGGAAAAGAGCATGGTTGTACAATGGAAAAACGGTTATTGCAATGTTTGGGCCTCATGACAAAGCAGGGCAACAATTTGGCAGTAAAGAAAAAATAGTTAATTCTATAATAGGGAGGAAAACAACAAGATCAACATGGATGAAAAGGGGTGAAGACTCAAATTTGAGTCTTGTGTGCCAAGCTGTGTAGCAACAAAATTCTACCCAGGTCTACCTAAGTCTAGTTTGTTGGAACTGTAGAGGTTACCCTTGGAGGAGGGGACCTGGGATAGGGCCTATTGCAGAAGGTGGAGACATAATTTGTCTCACAAAAACTCATGAACATGATGGTTGTAAAACTCCTATTTTTGATGGTTATTCGAAATTAGCAGTTTGGAACGAGGCAGCAGACAATGGCAAAGGGTATGGAGGAATAATGGTTTTAGTGAAAGAAAAAGAAGGCCGTCACATACAGTTTATGAAAGAAGATATAAATAAACAATATTTATGGTTCAAAATAACAGAGAATGAGAACCACATAAGAATTGCAACATGCTATTTTGCACCTCAAGTCTCAAAAACTTACAAAAATAAAGGGCTAGATAGCAAAGATCCATATGTAACTTTAAAGCAAGATATTGTTGTATATTCTCAGTAGGGATAAGTTATTTTAGTGGGAGATTTCAATGCTAGAACAACAAATCAACAAACTAGTATTTTTTGTTCCAAAGAGGATCACAATCCTATCTGGCTCATTGAAGAGGAGAATCCCCAATGGTTGAGATGTTCAGAAGATGACAAAGTTAGCAATCATTTTGGAGAGGAGTTGCTCACGTTGTGTGGTGCTTTCAACTTAATTATCTGCAATGGTCTAGATAAATGGAAAAGCTCTGGGAAGTTCACTTGCAACACATACAATGGGGCAAGTGTTGTTGACTACGTTATTTGTTCACAAAGCTTGATGGAAAGGATAGATGAAGTTAAGATTGGAGAGCATATGTGAGACTTAAAATTAGACCATAACCCAATATATATAAAGCTATCTTGGTTAGCAGAAAGTCAAGATAGGAGGAGAACCTAATGTTCTCAACAATCGATATCAAGGGCAAAATTCTTCTAACACAAGAAAATTGCACTATTTTCAAAATAATGTTGGAGAGATCAATTCAGAAAGGGAAGAGTGGCTCCCAGAGCCTCAATAGTCATGAGTTAAGAAATATAATTCAGAGTGCACTTGAGAAGTGCAAAAGAGCAAAAAATAGGAAATCTAAATCAAATTGTTTTCCTGTAAATGCTTGGTTTGTTGAGGAATGCAAAATGGCAAGGAAAACCTTGAAAGAGGTAGGCAATGAAAAGATTAATGTAAAGTTATATAAGCAGATTTAAAAAAAGAAAAGAGATGTGTTCATGCAAACAAGGCGAGAAGAGTTAATATATCTAGGCAAGAGTCACCCAAAACGTTTTTGGTAGGAACTTCAACCAAGGAAGAAGCAAATTGAAAATAATATTACAGCCAATCAATGGTTTGACTATGCAAGACAACTCTATGAGAAAGAATCAGAGGAAGAGCCTCCTCCCAGGATCAACACAACCACAAAGCTTTTCACATTACAGGAAGTAGAGACAAGAATTAAGAAGTTGAAAATAGGAAAGGCAAAGGACTTGGTTGAACTTCAAGTGGAATATCTAAAGTGGGGAATGAACATTCTTGCACCACACGTCATGGAAATATTCAACAACATCATTCGACAAAGATTCCCAAGAGATTGGAAAACTAGTCTTGCAATACCCCTTTTTAAAAGTGGAGACATTAATAATCCTTCCAACTATAGAACCATTATGATCAAGCCTTTGTTTGCAAAGCTCTTCAACAACGTGGTGGAAAATAGAATCAATAAATGGGCAGAAGTCAAAGAAAAGAGGGCAAAAGGGAAAGCAGGTTTTAGGCCGAAGCATTCTACAGTAGATCATGGTATCACGTTGAGACACATTATTGAAAAGGTTTGGGAGGGCAAAGAAGAAGTATTTTGCTGCTTTGTTGACTTCAAAAAGGCATTTGACACAGTCCCTAGAGATAAGTTGTGGAGTAGAATGGAAGAACTTGAAATTCCTTTGCATTATAGAGTTGTTGTCCATAGGCTTTATGAAGAGGTGAAAGTCAAAATTAGAACTTCAACAGGCATTTCAGAAAGCTTTAGAAGTGACATTGGAGTCAAGCAAGGCTACCCTTTATCCCTTACTCTTTTTGGTTTATATATTGATAAATTGGAAGAGTGGCTAAATATGCAAGGTGGGGATGGTGTTCGGTTGGGGGAGTTTGTGATAAAGCTTCTTTTATATGCTGATGACCTTGTATTGATTGCTAAATCGGCCCAGGGATTGTAGATGCACCTATATGCCCTTGAGCATTTTTGTAAAGCAGTGGGGATGCAAGTCAATACCAGCAAGATCAAAATAATGATTTTCTCAAATAAAAAGAAGTAGAGCCAACATACGTTCTTCGTTGAAGGCAACATTCTTGAAGAAGTAAATGAATACAAGTACCTCAGGATTGATTTCAACAACAAACTTAAGTGGGAGCACTCTAGAAAGAAGAGAATTTTAGGAGGGTGGAAAACATTATTGCGCCAAGAGACGCTCTACAGCCCAGTATGGGGGTAGATCTCACGTAAAAACGTAAACATGTAAACGTAAACGTAATATTTAACATTTAACATTTAATTAATCTAATGTGAGGGTAGATCTCAAGTAAAAACGTAAACATGTAAACACAAACTTAAATGTAAATGTAAACACAATGTTTAACATTTAACATTTAACATTTTTAATCCAATGTCGGCCCTATTTAAAAGTCAATCTAATTTATATATATCTAAATATAAAGAGATTTACGAACACTCAAAAAAGAGGTATGGTAAATAAATAAAAATAAAAATATCTATGGTAAATAAATAAACCTTTTTTATATTTACTCTAGAAGTATGATAAATAAATAAAAATATAAATAAACTAGAGGTATGGTAAATAAATAAAACCTCTTTTTATATTTACTCCATAAACCTCTTTATATTCACCAAAACTCAAAAAAAATGTTTTGTTTAGGCGAAGCCTATGGGCCAAATACCATGGGAAAATAATTATTAATACCATGGGCCAAACACTATATTTATAAAAGAGGTACGGGATAAATATAAAAGAGGTATAAAGAGATATGGTATATAATTTAAAATATATCAAATAGGATTAGAAATCAACATCTAATTATATGCCAAGCCTATGGGCAAAATTATTATTAATACCATGAAAAAAACATTATTAACCTTAATATTAATATTAAAAGATTAATATTATTAAATTTAATAACTTTGGATCAATACACTATTAAATTTGTTATATTATAATATATATTAATATAACATGGTATATATTAACTCTAGATATATATGGGAGGGAAGAACAAAAACATGGAGTGATAGAGGTGGAGAGATAGGGGGAGTCACAAGGGAGATATGGAGATAAATTGAAGGAGAGTGGAGAGGAGGAATGGAGAGAGAGAGAGGGAGAGGAGTGAGAAATATAGAGAAGGGTAAAAGGGGGAGAGGGAGACACAAAGATTGAGGGGGGAGAGAGAGGAGGAGGGAGATAGTGAGAGGATTGGAGGCCAGAGAGAGAGAGAGAGATGGGGGAAGAGAGAGGAACGTAAGAGAGAAAGGGAAAGAGGGGAAGGATAGGAGAGAGGACTAGCGAGAGAGAAGGAGATAGGGAGGGATAGAGAGATGGGAGTTAGAGAGGGAGAGAGGGAGGGAAGAAGAAAGACATAGAGAGTGAGAAGTGGGGAGAGAGAGGGAGTGACAAGGGAGAGATTGAGAGAGATATTGTATGTTTAGAGGTAAGATAAAGAGACAAAGAAGGAGAGATGGAGAGAAGAGGGGATAGTAGGAGAGAGAAGGAGAGAGGGAGGGATATAGTAACATAGTTGGAGAGAGAGAGAGAGATGGGGGAAGAGAGAGGATTGGAGGGAAAAGAGAGAGCAAGTGATGGGGGGAGGAGAGAGGGAGGTAGGAGAGAAAGGGAGAGAGAGGAAGAATGAGAGATGGATCTAAGCTGGTATGCTCTTCAAAACAAATGTAGAGAGACAAAGTTATGAGATTGGAAAACAATTAAAGTGCTTTTTGGGCTCCTAGTTTGTCCAGTGATATTATATGGGTGTGAATTGTGGGCTAGCAACATTCCTGTCTCAAAATGGAAGCAAATTGAGAAAATCCAAAAACGCTTGATCATGAGCAAGTTTAAAATAAAAAGTTCGGTTTCTTATGAGATAATGTTGAGTGAAACAGGAGCAACTTCCATCGAAGCAATTGCTATGGTGCATCTCATAAGGTATCTTCAGAGAATTGAGCAAATGGGAGAAGGTAGATGGCCTAAAGTTATCTTCAATGAAGGAATGAGTGAAATAAAGAAATCATGGATGACACAAAACAATAAATGGATGCAAAAATGGAATATTTACATCAATGCATGTCCCACAAATAGCAAGGATTTGAAGAGTTATGTTATGGAGAAGTTTCGTAAGCATATATGGGGAAAAGAGTTGGGTAGAAAGAAGAAGTACTATGTTCAAGAATTCAACCCCACGTGTGATCTCCAACAAAAAGAGTACATTGGAGCTAGCATTCCATGGAGAGCAAAGATTCTTATTGCTCAATTAACAACTAACTCGTATCAATTACAGCGTCAAACAGGTTGGTGGAAAAGACTTAAAGAAGCTTGGGAAGAGAAGGTGTGTACTTTTTGCACTTTTGGGGTAGTGGAATTGGAAAAACATTTCATTTTGGAATGTGATGCTTTCAAAGACATTAGAGACGGTTACAACAATATGTTAACATCGTTCCTTAGCATGTTAGAAAGTTGGGTCAGCTTATCATTATTTGAATAATAAGAAGATTGAATTGCAAAAAGCAAAAAACAAGAAACTACTGGTCCCATAGACTATAGCTACTCTCTTGGACATTAAAATTTCATTCATATGTAATGGATGGAGCCAACCAAATTCTAAAAACGACTCAGGGAGTATCGATATTCACTTTGGCTCTCCTGTCTTTCCAAATCGCAATTGGCGGCATATAGTTTTCTCAAACATACAAGTCCGTCAAACTAGGCTCGACACGGTACAAAAACAGGACCAGGGAATAACTGTTGGCCACCAGAAAGTAATGTTCAAGGTTCTGTACCTAGAGTAAGGTTTCGGGATTTCGTACCTATCCTTCCGCTAGATTGCAACGTGCTTGAACCAAACCTAAGGTGAACTTGAAACGAATCTAAATTTTGTTTTGAGGTTCGCCGAACTTGAACCTCGAACCTCAAGGTTCAAGTTCGGCGAACCCTGTGAACCATAGCTATATGAGAAACTCTCTCTCATTCTGCTTCGAATAAAGCTTGCGCTAAGAACTCAGAGCAACCATGAATATTTGAAGTGGGAGGCTTGAAGCTGGAGCCCCTACCTCTGCCAAAGTCCCAATCTACATGGGAATTCTCAAGCTATTCTGAAACTGTCGCTCTAGAACATACCAGAAAAAATACTACTTCCATCGAGCACACCTATGACTCTGCAGATCCTCTCTTTGCACAGATTAGGTTTAGTTGCAAATCTTCAAATTATAAACACAAAGCTTCAGATATTATTGTGGATCATTATTTACTTAGATTAGGTTTAGCTCTTGCAGTTTTGTGGATTGTGCTTTGCACAGATCAGGATTAGTGTCTACGGATTGTGTTAGGATCATTCTTTTCACAGATTTGGTTTAGCTTATGCAGATCTTCCTCATGTTCCTTCTTTGTCTCAGATTAGCTTATGTGGATCCTTCAGATTAGGGCAGGATCCTTCTTCCTTCAGATTAGCTCAAGATCCTTCTTCTTCCCTACAATGCGATAACTTCCCCAGAACCTGCAATTAATTAATTATTTTCTTTTCAATTAGAAATATCTGTATAGCCACATTATGTTGTTTTTTTTGGTTATTAAAAATGCACACCTTTGGATACATTATTCTAAAACGAATATTAGAGAGCAAACACAATCTAGAAAGTGAAAATAGAACGCACAAACCATTTTAGTTGCAAAATGTGAAAACTTAAACAATGTTAAATGTTAAATTTATCTCAATTTCAATTTTTTCTTGATGTTATGCAGGTAAGTATAAATTCATCCTTTTGAAAAGTAGGCAGGAGTACATCACATTTTCAGGTGACCCTTGTCTCTTAATAGTAAGATAGATATTTCAACTGTAGTCATTATGTATGTTAAAATGTAGATTTATTTATGCAGATTAACTGCAACACCAAAATTTTATCATGATGGTCATTTATATTTTCCTAAAGCATTATATTGGCCTTGAGATTTTCCTGAGAAACATTATTTGGTAATGTAATTACCTAGATTACAAATTCCCCATGACTCAAAATCTGGCAACTTGGGATAGATAACTGCTCAATAGCAATGTCATTTAGAGGAGGAAGAGGAGGAAGATTTGCAGGGAGGCGGCCCTTTATACCTCCTGTCAGAGACGAGCATGGGAACATCAAGAAGCTTGGACCTCCTATTCTCTTTCCGGTATGTAGGCCTATTTTATGTTTTGGAATTGTGAGCTTCCTTTTCTTTTTATCTTAATGCAAAGACACTATTTTAAATTATCAAAAGGAGAGCTAATTACATATATGCAGGACATAAAAGAATTGCCTCTCCTGCCTGAGATTTTAAAGAAGGATGAAGAACTTGTGTCAAAGAGGAGGAAACTTAACAGTTTTTGGGATGCATCACCGTATTATATTGAAAAACAAAAGGAAAAGAGTGGTTAGTGTAATGATGTTTCATTAGTTTTCAGGATTTTTTAGTTCTGGTTAAGCCAAAATTTGGCAAAGAAACAATTCATGCTTTGAAAACATGGCTGTTTAAATTTTGCAATTATCTGTATTCGGTTACGGAATGATTTTCTAGCCTTTTCATTCCCCCCCACTATTTGGGTTTGTCTTTCCTTTAAGAAAATGTGGATTTGTGGTGTTTATGATTAAATTGAACTCACATTGGGTAATTTAATGTTGTGTAATGCACTATTGGTCATGCGTTACAAAGTTGGTTAGAACTGCAAAAAGATTTGGACAGACAATTGCAATGATATCTGATTCTGATTTACTAGGTTCAAGGATATTGGACAGATGTAATTGCTCTGTAATGTGGCACTTTCAGATCATACATATTAGCCTGCAAACAGAAAATGTTAGTATACATAAAAAGGTGTTCATACACACAATAGTAGTAAAGTATAACTATTTACAATTACTTTATCCAGGGCATTAGGTTTGGTCACTGCTATGGATTGGATCAATACATAACTTGTCATCCATCTCGATGCTTTCAGAGTGGAAAAATTGAAGGAAATCAGCTTACAGAAGCAGTGTTAGTGGTGGGACCTAGTTTGGAGAATTGGGGTTTGAAACCTTCCAGGGCCAATTTGAAGCCTTAATTGACATTTTTGGGGGGATAAAACTTTGCCATTTAAGCTTCACACCCTGTGATGCTATTCTACACATAGAGACCTTCCCAATGATCCAAGAAAGATGTCAATCAGAGTTTGTATGCAAAAGTTATGGCTCCCGGAAGTTCACTTATCGTGATTGAACACCATAATTCGTGAGGATGCCATGTCAGCGCTAGTTACACATGGAAAAGCGGGTAGCCACATGGGTACTATGAAGAAGACTTTACAATGTTGAAGAATCAAGGGCAATGAGGTGTAGTGTGATTCTTCTTGACTTGATAACAATTTGTGGAGTCTTTTTACTTTTCGTGTTAGCTTAATCTTCTTCTTCTTCTTATTAATGCACGTTGTGTACTTCATCAAACTGCTACCAAAAACATAAGAACAAGAACACAAGATATTGGCTCTCTGCTAGGGCCAAAACCTCTCTTCTTTTGAGAGGAAAACCCTTATTGAAGCTTCTTATTGATCAATGCCAAACCCTATACCCCTGACTAGAATGCCCTCCAAGCACGAGTCAAGTCCTTCCTCCTTTCTGCACTTTGTTCCCCGACACTTAGTCTTCCTTCTTCTGGCACTTCATCTTCCTTCTTCTAGCTGTTGATAGACCTTGTTTATGTGAGCTCCAGATGAGATGCTTCTCTTCTATGCTTAATGATATCCTTTACTTATGTAGACACCTTCCTTCTTTCAACCAAACGAGGTCCTTGTTGAGATGTAGATGTAGACTTGGTGTGACTGTACAGCAGCCCTAGACCTTCACACATGTGGAAGGTATGGTTATGAATTAGGGTCCTTTCACCTTTGCTTGAGAGAGAGTTTTCTTCGCTTGAGTAGGCCTTGTAGGCCTATCTTTCTAGCCCAAACAACGATAAATATAGGACTGTTATGTTGCTGCGGTTATGACTCTAGGGATGCTTCTGTTTCTCGCACATGTGACTGTTTTCTACCTTAGAAAACAGTTCTCTTGACTTCGGTCTAGACTTCACCTTATTTGCTGCACTAGAGGCTCCCTTTCTCGTCACTTTTCCACTTTTTACTTGTCCCTTCACTTCGCTGATTTCAGAGGTAGATTTCGTTATCTTTGGAGGAGTGGACAACCTCTATATATAGAGGTCTGTCCCTCCTTTAGGCCGACTAGAAGATTGCAGGCCAACTTGATGTCTTTGCTTCAGATAGCTTCTTTGATGGTGCCTTTGCTTTGAAGTAGACTTGACTTTGCTTGGAGGGATATTCTTTGACTCTTATACAAACATGTACATGGTGTAACATGCCCTTAAGGTCTTCAACTTTTTATTTTGACTATTTGACTCACCTATAGCACTTTAACATGTGCTAGACCTATTTCAATGAGCAAGAAATTCATTGACATATATTGTAAAAATAATATTTTTTTTTCTTGAATAAGTACAAATATCAAAAGTACATTTATGAAGACTGAACCTAGTTACATTTCCTTCAACATACAAGAGCCAAATTGTAGCTCATGTTGAGGGTTGAATGGTCAAATTTAACCCTTAGTCGGCTATTGGGCTATGTTATAACTGGGCCACTAGGAGGAAAATTGGGTTCCATTGTATTTCAGCGCATTTTGTTTCATAATAGAGCAACATAGCTGGGAGTGGATAGAGAGAGAGAGTAAAACATAGGGGGTTTGTGTTCTTTAACAAGCCACAAGCCACAAGTCTTAGGTATCTCCATAGAGTGTGCCTTCACCTTTGTATTTGCATAATTTCCATTAAGATAAAAAAAGAGCAGAGAAGCCTCACCTTCCAATTGGGTTTTTTCCCGAGAGGGTTTTCGAGATCATGTCTTGGTGTTCATTGTTGCATTTCACTGTTCTCTATTTTTTGCATTTTATCTATTGCATGCATAACCTGAAAAATAGTAGCTAATAAATTTAGAAATATAAGGAAAATTAACCCATATATAGTAGATTTTAGATTTTAGTATGTTGCTGCATAATCCACACCTTTGGGTTACGTGGAAGAAAGTTTTAATCCACTAAGTGTGGCCTTGGGGGCAAGTCTCAAATCAAGTTGCTGTCACTCAATCTCGATTTCTCCATCTAGGTGTTAAATTTTCTTAGGGCTATATTGTTCTTTGCTTTAGATAATTGCATTTGCAAATTTTTGAACATTTACATATTGCATTCACCCCTAAAATCATAACATCATCAACTATTATGTAGAAAGAACAATAACATTAACAATGCAACGAAACATGAACAACAGAAGAAAAAAATACACAAAGGGGACATCGAGATTTGGTCAGAGACCAGGGCAAAACCCCACAAGGGGGAAAACCCATTCAAATTTTTCTTCTTCTACTAGATGTTCATCAATTGTTTAGCTGAGATACAAAGTACAATGAGACATCAAACATATTACATCTCCTAGGGCCATCCAGGAATCATTCATGATTCTCATATGTCAAGCTACATCAAGCCAAGAATATCAAAGTCACATGAGTTGCCATACATCCCTGCCTCTGTCATATTGATATATCAAGATCCTTGTAATAACAAAGTTACTGTCATCAATCATCATTCTCAAGGACATTGTCATCATAAGAGCATAGTAACGGTCATCATGTATCATGGAAGTCATCAGAATCACTAATGTGCCAAGTCACTGAAGTACATAAGGATCACTGTACTAAATTAAATATACTATCACAAGCTTACTACTACAAGTATAGATATGACTGTCTATGTCACTGTCATGATGACAGTGACATAGATTGCTTTCTTGCTTTCTTGTTGATCACTATAGTATGACAAGAACATTTCCAACCAGGTCACGTCTCACTGTCATCACAAATGATTACTGTTCTTTTGATGATCAAAGTTACTGAGCTGCTGGAACATAGAGCACTGTCATATTGCAGAAATTAGAACGCTGCCATTCCTTACGTTGTTGTCATTGTTATCCTACAACTATCAAAGTCACTACCATCCCACTTTATATAGATCCCTGTCATGAAGAATTGCTATATAAACTTGGCCACTTACATATGAAAGAGATCCAACATTTTGAGTGATACTGATCATCGAACCATTGGTAATAAACCATAGAGAAAAAAATATACAGGTTACTATAATGAGACCTTCTTTGATGATATAGTATGATGCCACTTAATGGAGTGATGCTATGAACATAAGAAAGCGATGTCATATACTAAAGCGATGACAGGTATATATATATATATATACAAGCCATAAAGCGATGCTACGGGTATATATACTTGAGCCACATAACAAAGTGATGCCGTATAACAAAGTGATGCCACTTACTAAAGCGATGACAGGTATATACATACAAACCATAAAGTGATGCTACAGGGATATATGCTGGAGCCACATAACAAAGCAATGCCATATAAATAACAGAGTGATGCCACTTACCAAAGTGATGACAGGTATATATATACGAACCATAAAGTGATCCTATAGGTATATATACTCGAGCCATATAACAAAGTGATGCCATATAAATAACAACGTGATGCCACTATTGTTAAGAACGAGTCATTGTAAACATGTGTGAGTCACTGTAACATAATGCCATTCATAAGTTGTCGAGCTGTAGAGAAACATGTATGCAGACCCTAGAAAATAAATCCGATCCTTAGATACGAACCACAGAGCTTTGAACTCGAGCCATAAAAGATTGATACAAACCACCAAGATTAATGTGTAAATATAAGAGAAAGCCATTGAACTATTTATCTCTTGTGTGTTTTTTTGAGACTTTATATAGTCAATTTGGGAGGTGGCTCTTCATATGGAGCCGACAAAAGATTCTGTGAGACCATCCATTTAGCTTGGAGGGAAGATCCAAAAATTTAAATTTCTCTTCTAAACAAATATTTTCTTTAATAATTATTTGCTCAATTTACCTTAATAATTTAAAGTAATATTGTCCCTTATCCAATTAAACTCAACTTGGGCTTCTTTTGGGGCACTTAGGGTTTCTCTTTGGGGAAATTCGCCCCGAAGCTGCCAAATATCAACACTCCCTCTCAGTTTGGGAGGAATTTCCATCTGCATCAAACATCTCATCCATGCTTTTTTCTGTTCCCTCTTAGAACAATCTGATCTCGAATGATATGTCTCAATATATAAGAAGGCAAGCAGCTGCATCATCCTTACATCTCATCCTGTCTCATAGAAGAAGAATAATGCACAATCAAAGGTAGGTGAGATCGATCCTCAAAACCCTACTAGTTTCCAAGTAAAATCACATGACCTCTATCTCAACGACATTAAAAAAACATCCGTCTCATCCTATCTTAACTTAACTTGATTCCTTTGATCATCAACTGAACAATGATGTTACGATCTAAAGAAGAAGAATCATGATAGGAGAGCCTAGCTACCACCCTAAATCCAAGGACAATAGGTGAAATCCACTTACTGCAAGGGTAAGGATCACACTCTATCCTATTGATTTGTGACAATAGGCAAGATCGACTTAAGGATCACACTTTGTCCTATTGTTCGCTGATCCTCCATCTAGACCCTTAAGAGTCAAGTGGTAGAACACCTGCATCCCAAGACTTGAGAGAGATTGACTTATCTTGCTGGGCAAGGATCACACCCTATCTCAAGTCACCTCAACCCATTGGTAGATGGGGAGGTCCAATCCCAACAAGCCCAACTTGTGGGGAGGATGCCAATTGGGGTATACTTTGTCAAAGCGACAATAGGCGAGATTGTCTTTCCACAGGGGTAAGGATCACACCCTATCCTATTGTCCAGAGTTACCTTAACCCCAGGATTGCTTACCGCTCCATTCCTCATCCTAGGAGCTCAACAGGGGGGAAGAGCACGCTTAGTGTTCTCGATTAGCCCAGGACCGCTTCGTCTTATCAGTGCCTTCACTAGGCTTACGACTGTTATTCCTGGTCATAGTGCATGACACCTAGACAGTATCGGGTCAATCACAAGCTTACATGCTACAGCTCAAGAAATTAACAATTTGCCTTTTTATCAATCAAAATGTAATGGAGTCTCATAGTTCCTCTTTGCACCATATCCTACATATAGTGATATCTGATCTCAATGTGCCCAAACCTGTCATGGAACACATGATTTTCTGCATGTCAGATTCCACAATATGTCATAGCATATCGTAGTCGTGCCCAACATATGCTCAAACAACTTCAAAGAGCTTTCTCCATCATATTGACTTACAACCAGTCATGCTAGCATCAATGCATACTGCGACTCAAAGCAACAAATTTTAGTACTTGTCTCATACAAAAAATCATGGCAGACCTAGATGTGCTCAACATCATCAACATATCCATATAGTCTCAAGTATCCAATAGTGTGTTACATATCATAAATTAGCAACTTTGTAACATACCAGTATACATATCCAAGATCTATATGGCTTAAAGAACATAATGCAAATCTAGAATTCATCTAATTGTCAACTCATTGTGGAAATCCATCAAAATTGTATTTGAAGAGGAGGCTCTCTCAACTGCTTCAGTGTAATTCATCATGCCAAGCATACTTCCCTTTACAAGGAAGTCCTCATCATCTCTCTGTTACACTTCTAATCTCAAGTAGTTCTGCGGTTGGCTCCCTCTGGCACTGAATACTGAGATGGTCCGATCTTGTCATAAATAAGTTGTCAGTGAATATAACCAAATATTGAAGACATGCCTGCAACCTGAAGAGCGGTTGGTGTTTGCAACAAATGACCATCAATCCAAGTATGCCAAGACCGGAGGGCTTGCTCTGGTCCACATGGGACTTTCTTCCATTTGCAATCGTGATTCTAATCTCATGTGCCTGAAAGACTTAAGGTAGCTCCAGGTTATGCTTCTTCCTTATATACATCATGGAGGTAGC
Source organism: Pinus tabuliformis (assembly GCA_031772625.1). Classification (NCBI taxonomy): domain Eukaryota; kingdom Viridiplantae; phylum Streptophyta; class Pinopsida; order Pinales; family Pinaceae; genus Pinus; species Pinus tabuliformis. The sequence goes on from CM062816.1 coordinate 2,042,979,298, forward strand.
TTACTTCACATACATCTGACAATAGCACATCAAGCAACGAAAGTCAAGATCTCATCATAACCTTTATTCTCTGAGAGCATACTTCTCATCATAGTTTGAACCATATCACGGAAGCATCAAACATTGCCACATCTTAGTGTTCAAGTATGGTCCTTGAAGGACATATCTTATTAGACTGGTGTACTTCAATCTACTCACTCTAAATAGGAAGCTTCTTCAATCATATTTATCAACCATTGAGACTGCAACCCTTCCTTTCAGGTCTTGCGCTCTTGTCCATTTTCAAATGCCATTCTAATCATGGAATGGCTTTGCATCCTTTTCAATATTGACATAATTGACTTGGTCCTCACATCCTTCTGAAGTGCCTGTAGATCCCAGAGGAAGAGCAATAATGTCAGAATAAATAATCACAATGAAAGTGTACCTGGTGACGAAGCGGGACTATCATCCTTCTCTAGATGTAAGAGTGGCTCCTGCAATATCATTCACCAACTCCCTCTTGGAGGTAACCCTTTTGGCATTATTCTTTAACTTGACGATCCTCAAGATGGATCACATCCTCATCCAAGAAGTTAATGAAACAGATAAAATGCTCATGATTGAAGAATTACTAATAATCGAAAGGAATAAATTCACAAGAATAATGACACAAAGAAATCACATGACTTGAAAGTAGTTATCTTCTCTGAGAACTAACTCTTCCTGCAATGCTCCACATTATGATGATCTTTGAGAAGGATCAACTTTCCTCATTCAAGAAGTTAGTAAAAGAAGCATTCAAATATTTGTGCAGGAAGAATAAACAATAGTCCAAAAATGACAAATCTAAACAAGATTTTTGTCATAAACAAAATATTATAAACCTTGATTATACTTATCTTTAATAGGAATTGTAGGAAGCTATTTGCTCCCTCTTGATTTGGCTTCCATGAGTCACCACCGCTCATCAACCATATGCCATTTGTAGAAGAAATGCATCTTCTTGAATACCCCTTGTATCCTTTGTCTTCTTTCGTCAGTAGCCAAGATCAACCATTAATGACCTCTGAATCTGCAACATACCTTAGGGTTTCTTTGAGTCTATTATGGGCTTCTCACAGATCATATCATACTATGGTTTCTCTGAATCTGCCAGGTACTTGAATGACTAAAAGTCTAAATAACTTTGAATCAAATCAGACCTCTTTCATATGAAGGCCACTCCTAGGGTTTCTCCAAAACCCTAGTTTGTGTTTGCAAGAACAAAAGGTCTCCCTAGGGTTTCCATCAAACTCTAGCTTCTTTTAGGTCTCTGCCATCTTCATCCCTTTCACTCTGCTTGATCCATCGTAGGTGTCTTCATGGGGGTGATCTTTAATGACTTTTCTTTAGCCCAACTCTGATACCATGTTAAATTTTCTTAGGGCTATATTGTTCTTTGCTTTAGATAATTGCATTTGCAAATTTTTGAACATTTACATATTGCATTCACCCCTAAAATCATAACATCATCAACTATTATGTAGAAAGAACAATAACATTAACAATGCAACGAAACATGAACAACAGAAGAAAAAAATACACAAAGGGGACACCGAGATTTGGTCAGAGACCAGGGCAAAAGCCCACAAGGGGGAAAACCCATCCAAATTTTTCTTCTTCTATTAGATGTTCATCAATTTTTTAGCTGAGATACAAAGTACAATGAGACATCAAACATATTACATCTCTTAGGGCCATCCAGGAATCATTCATGATTCTCATATGTCAAGCTACATCAGGACAAGAATATCAAAGTCACATGACATGATGGTAATCGCAAGAAAACAAACTATTTTGATGTTTGTTTCCTCTTAAGCCTTCATCCTTCGAATGAGGTTGAGAAGGTCACAAGGAGATCCAATGGGAGGATTTCACAAGTCGACAGTTTCTTGGAGATCCAATAGGAGGAGGCTTAGCTCACTCTGATGATTTCACAAATCAATAGTTTCTTTTCCTCAAACTTACGATAAATGGTTGAGAGAGGTTTTCCCTAATTAAACTAATCCAACCACACAAGTCCTATTTGATCATGCACAAGGATCAAACGTTGCTTGTAATGGCCGAGAACATAACAAGACTTGGATGGGAGATGGTTCGTTACTTTAAAAAATATTGAAATTAATCTAAAACATAAAAAAATTTAATCTACTTAAATGAAATAAATATTTTTTAATGTGTTTTGTGGTGCAAGGTTAATTTTAAGCCAAACAAAATCACACCATGAAAATGAGACAAATACACAAGAGACCCCTTGTTGGGTAGGGGGGAATGGGATGCCAAGGAGAAATTTAATCTACTTGAATGAAATAAATCTTTTTGAATGTGTTTTGCGGTGCAAGGCTAATTTTAAGCCAAACAAAATCACACCATGAAAATGAGACAAATACACAAGAGACCCCTTGTTGGGTAGGGGGGAATGGGATGCCAAGGAGATTCTCCTAACTCCCTCAAGATTACAATGATTGTTATGGCTATCCCTTATGAATGAAGGGAAAATGGTGGTTTTCAAAGTTACAATGGTTATAATAATCCTTTTTTTACAATGGGAAAGTTGTTGGAATTTCTCCCCAGCATCTTGGCCACACGCGGAACTGGTTGTAAGGCTCCTCCAATAGCTCTAGAATGGCTCCAAATGTGTCCAAAGGATCCTCTAGGCTGACACTCGTGGTTCACCGAAGGAGGAGTTGGAATTTTCGCACGGAAATCCCCTTGTGCTAAGCAACATGATGTTGACTTGGTGAAGCAGCTCAAGCAAACAATATGGTTCAGTTGTCAAATTGTCAAAAGCCCCAAATGATAACCCTCACCTCCTATTTATGCTTGTTGCCTTCCTTCTCACTTGTGGGCCCCATTCTCCACTAGTATGCTCCCCCTTCTCTTCTTTCTCTCTCCACAAGTGCGTGCTGCCTAAGGGAGTGCGCATTCCCTTGGTGTGTGACCCCCACAACCCACCAAAAATTTGATATTTCTCTTTTCCTAGGTCAAAATTTCAAAAATTGCTCCCAACACCAAAATTAATCAAAATTGTGATACCTCCTAAGTAGCTTAAGAAATTGGGGGTATTACAGTGCCCCTGTTGGCTTTGCGGGCCCTAACCCAGGTTCAGCATTAGTCAGTCAAACAAATCCCTACACTACTGGCCATTTTGGCATCAGCCCGCCGAGTGGGGACCGAAGTCTCACCCGAAGCAGTATGGAGGGATGCTGGAACCAAGTTTCCACACCCTGAGATGGTCGTGATGTCGGTTTATACCCTCTGCCCCTACTTTTGCGCAAGTCGCTAAGCCTTAGGGCTCTGTCAGTCTACCCTTTATTCTGCTCTTCAGTACTTCTGCGAAGGTGTACGATTGGCCTTCGTGTAGCCCTAACCCATGGTCCAGGTACTTTCGCGCAGCTATGACAATGTATTGTATAGGTTCCCAAGTTATCTCAAGGGTTTTACTTATCTTACTAATCAATTTCAGTGAGCGTTGCATAAACTGATATCCTTGCTTGCGTTCAATTAACTGATACAATCACATACATTCGCGCATCAAATAAACATTATAAATTAAACCCAAAACACAATATAATCAGATGCATTAACAGGGACTAAATACACAGTAATTGCAGAATACTTCTCTTTATTGATATCTTCCGGTTTAATACAGACTCTATCCGCCCTACGCACACAGCTGCAGGGGCCCGCGCACTCAGCTGCGGACTTCCACCCTAGGCCTCTGCGCACTCAACTGCAAAGCTTCTACCTATGCTAAGACCTGAAACACTTAGACTTCTCTACCAAAACTCCAACGCTTCTTTTTTCTCCCTCTCTTTTCTAGAGCGAGCTTACTTAGCTCTTTTTTATACAATCCTATGGTCCGTGGACCATGGGTAGATCTTTACAGTTGACTTGACACTTTACAAAATAAGGGTGGACAACCCGTTATGACTCTTGACACCTTCCCTCTCCGCGACCACAAAATGCAGAGACTTTACAATTTTATTACAAAATTGTCCCAAAATATGGGCTTGTAGCCCCAAAATTGCTCTTGGGGGAACCCATTCCCAACAGGCCCCCAACACAAACATGGTGACTCGCCCTCGAGTCACTCTGTGGGCGCGAAGACCTCCCAGCTCGACCTGTATGACGACAACCTCGATGGTGCACTACGCGACTGCCTGCTTCACTTCTTCGACTAACTGCTCTGTCGCTGGTCCTGAACTGTCAGCCTGAAGCTTTTGCTGAGTCGCTTGCAAACTAGCAAGCTTGCCTTCAATGGAGGTTGTGACCGAATAAGCTTCGTCCAACCATGGCTTGAAGCGCGCCTTCAGTACTGCCTCTTTGTGCTGCGCTGCATCTAGACCCGTCAGGACCTCGAATGACTATTCAAACAGTCGTGTGCAGTTTGCTACTGCACTGTCTACCGCCGCTGTCGCCTCTGTGACAGCGGTTGTGCTTTGCTCCTTTACTTCCGGTGGGCAATCTGTAGGTTCAGCTCCAGCTGAACCTTAGCCAACTCTGTGCGAGCGTTGCGCACCCCTGTAGCAAGCTTGCAAATGCGCACCTCTACCGGTTCTCCCTCGGGAATGGTCAACTTCGGGACCATCCGGCATGCTTCCTCCACGACTTGAACTATGCGCTTGTTTCGGTCGGTTACCTTAGTCACGGTGGCGATGGTAGAGTCTCGCTGTAGGGCCAGCTGCACATTATTGATCTGCTGTTCATTGAGCGAGCCCTCAGCTCAGCGATCATCCCATCCTGCAGTAGGTGGAGCCATCGCCAGGAAGCGCTGCCAAGTTCAACCCCACTCCCTTGAGGGCGCTAACAACGGGCCTGTCAACTTCATTTTCTGTGGTCAGTGCTCCATCTGGCAACACTATCGCTCGGGAGTCCTTTGCACATAGCATCTCGGCAGCTTCTGAAGTACCGATGGCGAGGTTGGTGGACACCGCGCTAGCCTATGATGCGTGGATCTGCAGCTCATGCAGACCCGTCTTTGGTCGGGGTAGGCTTCGGTCTAGGCGTCCGTGGTGACTTGGGGACTTCAGCTACTACCTCTGCAACCTCTGGAGCAACTCCTTCTGCCTCCATAACGACCTCCGGCACAACCCCCTCGGCTGTCACTGCTTCGGCTGTCACTACTTCGGATCCTGGGATAAAATCACGGATAAAATTGCAGTTGGACTCTGGAAATCGATCAAAGGTAGTCAGACAATTCTCCGAAGAATGCGCGGATCATGCATGTCTGAGAGCTCACCAACTCAATGTTCAAAATGCCAAGTGTTTTTCGTTGGGCCTCCACCTGTAATTTAGAGGCCATGTTGAATTCGAATCCGTCCGTTCCCCCCACATTCGGTTCATTAATGCCGGATTGGCGACAGATTTCCAAGGATCTTACCCATAAATTTTGTCTTAGATGCCGGCTGCTCGCTCCATTTAGCCGCATTCTCATCGTGAAATCATGAACAGTGACTTTAACGGTCACTTTCTGGCTGACCTGCGCGGTTTTTCCTTGGGTAGCTAGCTCTCTTTGTGCTGTCGCGAACCCTGTGACATCGCCTCATTCCGCACAATCCTCCAATCGCGCAGTTCCCCAACCTGGGCAGTGTAGTTTATAGTCCCGCGCCTCCTTTCAGCTGCCTGGAGCACTAAGACTATGCTACCTTCATATAGTCACCTGGCCGGATCACCGGTGTATGGCTTCAATCGGCTGCCATTCACCTTGCCTGGGAAGGGATCTCCGTTCAATTTAACCAATTGAACTGCTCCACCGTCGGTAATCTCCTTAATGACATAGGGCCCTAGCTAGTGCATTTTGAATTTCCCTAGAAATTTATCGAACTTGCTGTCATATAACTAAAACCAAATCATATACCTTAAAGGTGCGCATTTTAATGTGCCGATCATGCCATGATTTTCGCTCTGCTTTTGGACCTGTTGGTGAAATCCAGCCAGAAATCCTTCTTCCTCAAGCTCAGCAAGCTGCGACCTCTCTTCCAGGGCTTCGCGATCCGTCATACCCGTGAGTGCCGCTATGCGCAGACTAGGCACAATGTATTCCATGGGCATCATTGCTTCAACACCATATACAAGCCTAAAGGGTGTCTGCCCAGTCAACTTTTTGCATGTCGTTTGATAGGCCCATAGTACTGTGAGTATGCGCAGGTCCTAATCTCTCCGCTGAGCATTGCAAACCTTGGTCAACGTGTTCTCCAGTACCTTATTGAATGCTTCCACCGTCCCATTAGCCTGTGGGTGATAAGGCGTGCTTTTCTGGTGATACACCTGAAATTCCTTTGTTAGCGCGTTGATCGTTTCGTTCAGAAAGTGCATACCGCGATCACTCATCAAAACCTTTGGACACCCAAATCGCATCAGTACATACTCAAAGAGAAACTTCGTAGCAGTCATGCTTGTGCAGTCCTTCATAGGCTGTGCCTCCGCCCATCGAGTCAAATACTCAGTGGCGGTGATAATGTACCGCGCTCTCGTCTTCTTTCCTTGGGGTTGAATGGGTCCCACAAAATCTATTGCCCATTTCTCGAAAGGTTGTAACGTCATCTGTGGGTTCAGGGGCAGCTCATCTCTCCGCGATGGCCTGCCAGTCCTTTGACACACGTTGCACACCTTGCAGTAAGCTTTTGAATCCTGATGGAGGGTTGGCCACCACAACCCTGCGCGTAGAATCTTTTGCGCGGTCGCCCTTCCTACATAATGGCCTCTCGCGGCACCCCCATGAGCGTCCGCGAGGATATTGCTTCTTTCAAACTTTGGTACATATTGTCACAATACTTCATCAGACCCCATTTTGTACAGATGTCCGATAATGACAGAAAAGTCTGCCGCGTGCACCACTAACTCATTTTTCTGCTAGACGATGTAGCCTTCCGAGGCAGTTCCTGTCATTAGGAAGTGTATGATGTCTTCAAAGTGACCATCCGCGACGCGCACTGCAAAGAGCTGTGCGTCAGGCAATCCCTCCTCCAAATTAGTGGGCTCTTCCCCCGTTTCGATGTGCGACAGATGGTCTGGTCCCGCGTTCAGTCGTCCAGGCTTCACAATAACTTCAAAATCATACTCTTGGAACAATAACAACCACCTACAGATTCTCCCCCCCAACACAGGCTTATTGACTAGGTATTTCAACGCAGAATGATCCGTATACATCTTAAAATGTCCACCTAGCAAATAGTGTCTAAACTTCTGGAGCGTGTATACCATGGTTAATCGTTCGCACTCAGTGGTGGAATAGTTTTTCTCAGACTTGGATAACCTCCTGCTTGCAAACGCTATAGGATGGTCCAATTCTCCTTCGCCAACCTGTGTCAGTACTGTTCCTAGTGCTATACATGACGCATCTACATGTACATGAAACTCCTTCCAATCCGGGAAGACTAAAATTGACGCGGTGACGATTTTTCCTTTCAGCACATCTAAGCTTTTTTGATAGTCCTCGTTCCAACAGAACATGACATCCTTTTTCAATAGCTTCCCCATAAGCGCGGTGATCTGGGCATAGCACTTGATAAACTTCCTGTAGTACCTAGTATGTCCCAAGGTTGCGCGCAACTGTTTCACACTCCTCGGCGCCTCCAAGTTAAGTATCACTGCGAACTTCGCGGGATCTACCATCAGCCCCTGTCTACAAACCACATGACCCAGTAGAATCCCAAAAGGAACACAAAGCAAACATTTCTTTAGATTGAGCGCAATCCAGTACCTTCGACAAGTATCTAGCATTAAGCACAAGCTAGCCACATGGAGTTTTACCAATCCAAACACAGTCCAGTCATCAAAGTACACCTCCAGAAACTTATGAATGAAGTCTTTGAATGCAACAATGACTACGCGCGAAAAAATCGCAGGCGCATTCTTTAATCTGAAAGGCATTACAGTGTACTGAAAACATCCCCATTCAATTGCGAAGGTCGTCTTGCTTCTATCTTCAGGCACGATTTTGATCTGATGGTACCTAGAAAACCCATCAATGAAGGAGTACGCTTCCTGGCCACTTACATTATCCAATACCTCATCAGTGAACGAAGTCGGGAAATGATCATGCACGCAAGCGTCATTCAACTCCCTGAGATTTACGCATATCCTTATTTCATCCTTCTGCTTCTTTTCCTGTACCACCACTGGGCTCAGCCAATCAGATTCTTCTACAAGCTCAATGATGCTTGCCGTGAGCATCTTATCTAACTCTAAGTGGACCTTCGCCTTATACTTCAGATTGAGACGGTAACCGGCTTCGTGTCGGGTTTTAACGTGATCTTCATAATGCCCAGGTCCCCTATTATCCCCTTTAACTCCGTAAACTTATTAGGGAATAAATCCTGGTATTCGCGAAGCAATTCGGCGACCTTATCTACCGTCGCGCCATCCCAGTAATCTCTAATCTTCGCGAATTTGGGCTCCTCCCTCGTACCAATATTTACTTGTTTCGTTTTCAGTGGCGCAGTTATATCAAGATTCTCGATCTACGATCCCTCGACCTCGCGGTGACCCTCGGTTTCAGGGATATTAATCTTTCGTGGGTCCTCGTCTTCTTCTTCAGCAGCCACATTATAGCATTCCAGCGCGTGGCTCAGCTGAGTAGTCCAATCGGGTTGAATCAGATCCAAAGGATCCTGCGGTATCCTAAAGATTGCTTCTTTAACTTCTTGTAGCGCTTTGTCAATACAGTCAAACCCATCTTCGAAGCTGAACGTCATTATGAACCCTTCACGCAGAATATCCCATTCGCTTGTGCCATGGCAGAGCTCTATCTCCAAGTACCAGTTCATCGGGATGACATCCAAGGTGTGACAAAATAAGTGCACCCATTCAGGTTGGGGCTTCGCTCCATAGGCCTTAGCCCATTTGGCCAAGTGTGCGCGTGGATCGTCCTTCTCGTCATACTTGTCTGTCACTCGTACCTTCAGCTTCCCAAAGCGTGTTCTCATCATCCTCCTACACTCGCGCCAATCGTCAAAACTACCCTTGTGCGTACCCCACCATCTTGCAGGCGTAGCACGTAGTGCCCAGTCCAAAGCCTGGAAGCGCTGCTTCTTTGGTACTTCCCTCTCAAATGCATCCAAAAACGCATCCACATCATTCAGGCCATCATAAGTGGGTAGATTTCGTACCTCTGATGACACAGAGCACAACGACCAGGGCATCATGTTACAGCTCAGCGTGGTTACTTCATGTAGCTGATTCTGCTAGTGCTCTAATTCTTCGTTCGAGTCTGAGTTGCAGGAACTCTCGCGATCCCATGTAATTCGGCCATCCACTATCGGATTCACCCAATCTTGGTCTCGCGTTGTTATTTTATATATGCAGTCCAAATTGTCATCGCTTTCGTAATCGCGGATTGGTTTAGTATAGCGCGATCCTTCTGCAGAATCTAGGGGTACTATTACGCGAAGCAATTTCTTTTCAAATATTATCTTTTGCTCCTTTAGGTTGATTACCCCGTTCATGTCAGTAGCCCAATCAATGCCAAAGAGCGCAGGGTAGGGGTTGCTATCATCCACAATTTCTATTACTTCAAAGTCAGCCAATGTGCTTGCACCCTCGACATCTACAGTTACTCCCTAAATCGTCTCAAGGGGATGATCTTCTGCTGATTTGCCATCCTTAACTGAATCGGAGACCACTGCAGCGCGGGTCTCCCCATCCGCTCCCAAGTCTGTTTCGGCAAAATGTTTGCGTCGGACCCTAGATCCAGAATAACCCGATCCATTTCATATTCTCCTATCTGCGTGGTGAGTCTTATCTCACGCCCTGTCCTTGCCTTATGCTTACCAAGCTTCCGTACCACGAGCGGTTCACCTGGAGTGTTTCTGGCGCATCTATTTATAAGTTCCTGTAACCCCTTCACAGCCTTGCTATCACGCAACAACTTCATGCAGGTCCTTTGAAAGGTCATAAGCATAGAAGGGTCCATTTCCTGAACAGGCTTATCCTGGTTCCCTGAGGTAGAGGCTTCAACGAAGCTCTTCTTTGCTTCGATGAACGTTTCGCGTGCGCGCTCCAAATCAAATTTAGCCTCCTTCGCCGGAGCTTTATGAACTCATGCGTTGTCTTCGGGCTATTTCCCCTTATCGTCGCCCGTTGCAATTCCACTTCGGAGCACTATATTCACATTCGGATCCTCTTCGCGAGGCTCAACCCTCATCATCTGCAGGTTCTGAGTTGGCTATGGTGGTAGCACCCCTTTGTCGCATATCCTCGCTATCAGTGTAGGACAATCCTCCGTCTCATGATCAAACTGAGTACAATATTTGCATGACAGACGCGTTGGGTTAGTGCATTCGCGGGCATAGTGTCCTGGTCCTCCACAATTGTAACAGATCAGCTGTCCTCGACCTTTGCCAAGTCCTCCTCCGCCTTGGCCTCGGCCTCGTCCGTGCCCCTGAAAGCCTGTTCGCGCCATCCCAACGCTCTGGTCAGGAGGCCACGTTTCTGCCTGAACTCTATAGGCGGGTGTTCTGTCCATCATCAATTCATAACTTCGGCAGTTGTGCTCATCATGCCCTACTGACCTGCAGAAGTTGCAAAACAGTTGTTGCGGTGTTTGTACAAACTTCTGCAGCAAATGACAATTATCAGTCGTATGTTTCCCTGCTACCTGACATATAGCGCACCACAACACAGGCCCCGTGCTCGGTCTTGCTTGGGCTTCCGGCCTCAAAGGCATCGGTCCTCCTCCTGCAATATAGTTCGCAAAGACCGGGCAGTGGTCTTTGTCATGCCCCTGACCTTTACATTTTAGGCACCATATCTCTTCGCGCGCCTCCGGTCAAACTGTTCTGTCTTGCTTCAAACTTTGCATTTCGAGGCAAAGATTTTGCAACTGCACATGGATCTGCTGAACCCCCAGATTCAGATCTTGCATCGGTGTTTCATGCAGTCTTATTGCAATCTCCAAGGCCTCTGCTTGAGTCGTAATCTTCTGTTGTGACAGTGCAACCCTTAGGTGAGGCAGGAGCGAAGCCACAAACCACTCATGGTGCTGTCCATTTGTTAAGTTCATATTAGCTTCGCGGATTTTACATTTCAATCTCTGATCCAATTTTCAATGTGTTTCACCTGGTTTCATCGCGATTTCCTTGAACCCCACAATTGACTGCGCTTCAGATTTAGGCTTACTGAACTCTTTATTTAGCGCGGTCTGGATCTCTGCCAACCCAGTGTTTGGGTTATCATTAGAGTACTTGATGTACCAAGTTAGCACGCGATCCTGTAAAGCACTAACCAATGTTGCCTTCTTCATGTGATTGTCTGTGACGCCTTGAGCTTCCCATACAGCTTTTACGACGAACCAGAACTGGTCCGGGTCCTCATTTCCCAAGCCCTTAAACAAAGGCAGCTTCACTGAATTCGCCATGTTGAACTGTGGTGGAGGTGGTGGTGGTGTGGGCGAAGTCGCAGGTGACGGTGGTGAAGGTGGAGGTGGTAGTCGCGGGAACCCTTGTTTTATCAACTGAACTGCACTTCACGGAGAAGCTTGCGCTACTCCCTCTTCGTCACTCAAAGGAGGTGAAATCAGTGGGCTATATTCAGGACCCTTTCTTCCTTCATTCCTGTAAGTCTTTCCACTTCGCGTAGCTCCAAACATCAAGGTAGCTGCATAACCCGTTTTTCGCACAATAACATCTTAATCCAAGTATTTAAAGACTTCAAGTACTTACCTCGCGGACCTTTGAAAAAGTGTCGCTCCGCCTCACTGTAACTGACTGAGGTATCAACCGCAAATTCTGTCACAAACCCTCCTATGATATGATTGAGCCAATGATCGACAGCGCGAGCGATCTTATCCTCAGAGGCTTCAGTCTCTGCACTAACTCTGGGGTCTAGACAATAGGACTGTCAAGCCTCCACCTTCCTTGGCTATCTACTAGCTTCGCGATCCACTCGTATAACTCAACTGGAAAGGAACAGAAAAAGATCTCGTGGATTTCTGTATACAGGTACTTGTCTAGCCACTGTTCCTTTGTCAGTTGCGGATTTCTGTTCTCCTGCGTTGTGAATTCGTGGATCTTTCTATCCAACCAGTCTTCGATCTCTTTCTTTGTTGGATTCTAGTGATATGACATCACACATCTCTCATGCAGATTCCGGTCCTGACAATGGAACCATTTTTTGGCTTTGCGGGCGTTGACCCAGGTTCAGCGTTAATCAGCCAAACAAATCTTACACTATTGGACCTTTCGGCATCAGCCCACAGAGCGCAGACCGAAGTCTCACCCGAAGCAGTATGGGGGGACGCTGGAACCAAATTTCCGCACCCTGAGATGGTCGTGATGTCGATTTATACCCTCTGCCCCTACTTTCACGTAGGTCGCTAAGCCTTAGGGTTCTGTCAGTCTACCCTTTATTCCGCCCCTAAGTACTTCTGCAATGGTGTACGATTGGCCTTCACGCAGCCCTAACCCGTGGTCCAGATACTTTTGCACAGCTATGACAATATATTATATAGGTTCCCAAGTTATCTCAAGGGTTTTACTTATCTTACTAATCAATCTCAGTTAGCGTCGCGTAAACTGATATCCTTGCTTGTGTTCAATTAACCAATACAATCACATACATTCGCGCATCAAATAAACATCATAAATTAAACCCAAAACGCAATATAATCAGATGCATTAACAGGGACTAAATACACAGTAATTGCAAAATACTTCTCTTTATTGATATCTTCCAGTTTAATACAGACTCTATCCGCCCTGCGCACACAGCTGCAGGGGTCCGCGCACTCAGCTGCGGACTTCCACCCTAGGCCTCTGCACACTCAGCTGTAGAGCCTCTACCTATACTAAGACCTAAAACACTTAGACTTCTCTACCAAAACTCCAATGCTTCGTTTTTTCTCCCTCTCTTTTCTAGAGCTTACTTAGCTCTTTTTTATACAATTCCATGGTCCATGGACCATGGGTAGATCTTTACAGCCGACTTGACACTTTACAAAATAAGGGCGGACAACCCTTTATGACTCTTGACACCTTTGCGCTCTGCGACCACAAAATGCGGAGACTTTACAATTTTATTACAAAATTGTCCCAAAATATGGGCTTTTAGCCCCAAAACTGCTCTTGGGGGAACCCGTTCCCAACAGCCCCCTGCCAAAATTTGCTCATCCTCAAGCAATTTCAGTGCGGGATGTTGCAACACTTGCTCACCCTCCCAAGTGGCATACTCCTCAGGAAGGCCCTTCCACTTGAGTAAAAACTCCCTAATAATCTTGTTTTTGAGCTTCCTTTCAAGCACATCCAAAATGGCCTCCAACACCAACTTTAGATGCCCCTCATCATCCAATGGTGGCAACTCTGTAGTGGTCATGACATGCTGTCCAAGTGCCTTCTTCAGGCATGACACATGGAAAATGTTATGCACCTTGCTTCCTAGTGGAAGCTCCAACCCATATGCCACCTCCCCAACTCGCCTAGTCACCCTGTATGGCCCATATAATCGTGGCTTGAGTTTCTTTGCACCCTTCTGCTTAAGTGATGATTGGTTGTATAGTTGGAGGCGTAACTAGACCATTTCACCAACCTCAAATTGCCTCTCAACTTTGCGCCAGTCAGCATACATTTTCTACTGATTTTGTGCCATCTGCAGATTAACGTTGAGAGACTTGAGGATCTCTTGGCTCTCTAGGATCCAATCTCTAGCCCCTGGGGCTCTGTTGTCTCCATATCAGTAAATGATAATGTGTCATAACCATAGAGGGCACAAAAAGGAGACATACCAATCAACATGTGGTAGGTGGTGTTGTAGCAGTACTCTCCAAGGTGCAACCACTTCACTCGTGCGCGCTGCTGCCTTGTCATATAGTTGTGGAGATATCCCTCCGACCACTTGTTTATAATCTTTGTCTGCTCATCTATCTAGGGGTGATAAATGGTGTTGGGAGTGAGCTCCGTACCCACCAACCTGAACAACTCCTGCCAAAATGCTCCCATGAACCCGCTGTCTCAGTGACTGATGGTCTTTGGATGATCATGTAGCCTGAACACCTCTCTAAAGAAGAGCTCAACGATCTGTGAAGTTGAAGATTTGACTGATATAGCAAAAAAATGAGCGAACTTGGTCAACCTGTCCACCATCACATAGAAGCAATCACCCTCCTGTGCGACTGGAAGACCCATGATGAAGTCCATGGACATGCTCTCCCATTTCCTCTCTGGGATAGGGAGAGGCTTTAGTAAACCTGCATGTGTGTTGGCTCTCCCTTGTTCCTTCGTCAAACCTCACACTCTTGTACATGCCTCAAGGCATCCTCCTTGAGGCCCCTCGAAGAAAAACGCTCCCTGATGGCCCTGTAAGTTTTGAGGAACCTGGGGTGTCCTGCCATGGGTGAATCATGGGCCGCTTGCATAATCCTCTCTTTGAGCTGTGATCCCAACACCAAGTAGGTCATGTCCTTGTAATATATCACCTCATCCATCACCCGATACCTGTCATCTCCAACTGTGCCATCCAGTATCTCGTAGGCCTGCTGATCCTTGGAATACTCTACCAAGAGCTGCGCTATCCAATCCTGGGTAATATCCATCAAAGATAGTGTCGCAAGCCTCCTAGATAGGCATCTGCCACTATGTTTTACTTACTCTATCTCGAAGTCATATGCTTGGATCTTACTGATCCACTTCTGCTGTCTCTCAAATTATTCCTTCTGCTCTAAGAAGAATCGAAGACTATTTTGGTTAATCTTCACCTTGAAAATGTTGCCCACTAGGTATTGCCGAAACTTGGCCAACGCATGCATTATAGCCAATATCATAAATATAATACAACTGCCCATAGTCAGGGAGCTTCCGACTCTCGTATGCTATGAGATGGCCTCCCTGCATCAACACTGACTCGATGCCCTTGCCTAATGCGTCACACTCCAATACAAGCGGCTGTGAGAAATCCGGTATTGCCAAAACCAGACAAGTGCTCATCACCACCTTGAGGCGCTTAAAGGCCTCCTGCGCTATGTCTATCCACTCGAAAGCCCCCTTCTTTGTGAGGTTTGCAAGGGATGCAGCTAGCTGAGAAAATCTCCTCACAAAGCGCTTGTAATATGTGCATATGCCCAGGAATCCCCTCATCTTAGTCACATTCCTAGGCGTAGACTAGTCACGAATGGCCTGAATCTTCTCCTGGTGGACTCTGACTCCATCCTCCCCTATCACGTGCCCTAGATACAGCATCTCTGTCAACCCAAACTCGCACTTGGACATCTTGGCATAAAATTGTTGCTCCTCCAAGATGCTCAAGACCTCCTCCAAGTGCTCTATTGCTCCTCCCAAGTCCTGTTGTAGATGAGTATATCGTCAAAGAACACTAGCACGAATCTGCGCAGGTGCTTGCAGAACACGTGGTTCATGCAAGACTAAAATGTGGCAGGTGCATTGGTGAGCCCAAAGGGCATCACCAAGAACTTGAAATGCCCATAGTGGCACCTGAATGCAGTCTTCGGGATATCCTGCTCTCTCACCTGAATCTGATGGTGTCCTGAACGCAAGTCTATCTTAGAGAAGTACTTTGTTATGAACATAAGTTATGTAAAAATAATAAATATAGATAATAAATAATAATCATAATAATATGTAATTATTTAATAATTAGTTAAACAAAGAGGCATGTCTCTACAAACATGACTCTTCGTGAAAGGGTACTTCCTGGCTATATATACAGGACCTTCATTCTCAATTGTATCATCATTATTATTCGTACATTTAATATATAATCTTGTATCTCAATGGAGATCTTTAAATTCCAAGTCTTTTGGAGTATTTAACTTGAAGAACAAACTTTGTTTATTACATTGGTATCAGAGCTGTTCGATTCTCTAGACGCTCACCGCTGAAGAGAACCAGTCTGATCTGGCCTTTGGCCATTAATTCTTCGTCAACCTTGTTTTTGTCACAATTGAAGCGTTTCGCTACACAAAGTTGGAGTTTCCCTGTTTTTCCAATTTTGTCATTCAAGGCTTTGGCCATTAAACAAAAAAAAATAAAGAAAAAAAGAAGATTAAAAAATAAATTAAAGAAAAAAATCATATAAAATTAAAAAAGATATATATAGTCCGATAAATTTTTTGAAGGAGAACATTCATATATATGAAAAGGTTCTACATTATTGATAAAAAGTGCATGATAAAGTTAAAAGGGAATCTTTCCAAATATCTTTAAAACTATACGTAAGAGAAGGAAAAGTAGATAATATTATCTTGATTCTTCATTAAGTGGTTTACAAGCTCGTGGTTTTAGCAACCCATGGTAATTGCCCATGGTATTTTAAAGGTAAAAGAAAAACAAAAGGAATACAAAATCTCTTTATGTGAATGGTAAGTTTTACTTTTTACGTGGAGAAAATTAACCGAGTCAAAAGCACATAAGTGGACATATATTTTATATTATACCCCAAAGAGGTGAATAGCCACGTTTCACTAGGGTTGTAACTTTTCAAAATGATTTTTTTTTTTTTCCCCTATAAATAAAAGATATATAAAGCGAAGTATTATATTATAAAGGGGTATTTAAAGAAAAGTTCAAGTCATAAAATTATTGAAAATATATATAAGTACAAAGTGGATATTATTATAAAAGGTTACTTGAAAGATCCATATATTAAAGTTTATAAAGGGTTAAATCTAGAACTATAAAGAGACATGCCTCTTTGTTTAACTAATTATTATTTAATTACATATTATTATGATTGTTATTTATTATTTTTACATAAATTATGTTCATAACATACTTGGCTCCTCTAAGCTCATCCATCAACTCATCAATGTGTGGTATTGGGTACCAGTTCTTCAGAGTCTTCTTGTTCAGGGCCCTATAGTCAATACACATGTGGAGGGTCCCATCCTTCTTCTTCACCAACACCACTGATGAAGCAAAAGAGCTAGTACTGGGCATGATTTGCCCCAACGCCAACAACTCCTGGATAGCCCTCTCGATCTCATCCCTATAGGCCTTGGGATGCCAGTAAGGGGTAGTAATCACTGCATGTACACCCTCCTCCAACTCAATCATATGTTCAAACCCTCGAACTAGTGGCCTTCCTGGAGGAATCTCCCCAAAAACCGCCTGATGTCTCTCCAAAAGCGCTAGAATATCTAGGTTTGGTTGCCGTGTCTAATTCCCTGTCTCCGATATCCTAAGTTCCACCACCCACTCTATATCTCCATGCCGTATGTCAACCTCCATTCGATGGGATGATACTGTCTGCGCTTGGTAGGAGTGCATGCCCATCAATAAAACTAGCGTCCCATCCGTTCCCACAAACTCCATCTCCGGTTTCCTCCAGTTGGTAGTGACTCGCCCCAAGAATAGAACCACTGGACACCCATCACCACATTGGTGTTCGGAACATCAACCACAAAAAAATGATCAGTCATAGAATAGTTCTCCATAGGACATATATTGTATACTGCATGGTCCTGTCTCCTTGTACCAGCACTAAAAATCCCTCAAAGCTCTCCGTGTGTATGCCTCTTTGCTCCACCATCTGGGCATCAATAAAATTGTGGGTAGCCCCCCTATCTACTAATACTGACACATGCTGTCCCTACACTGTGCCCCTGATTTGTAATGTCAGATACTTTGGGACTCCCCGAAGTGAAGCAATAGCCCCTCCAGTGGGTAGAAGTGGGCCTCCCACGAATTGTTGTCCTCCATCCCCACCGTCTATCTCTTGCTCAGCCTCGTCCTCTGACTCACTATTCAAGTACCACCTCGATGTAATGGCCTTTCCCTTGGTGCACTTGTGCCTTGGTGCCCACAACTTCTATCATGTGAAACACAACTTCCTCCTCCGAAGGTCCCTCCTAGTCTCATTGTTAAGCTGGCCACGCCCAACCTCCCTCTGTGGCTGTCTAGCATCTCTGCTCTCTTGGGGAGTAGTGGTTCTGGTAGGTATAGGAGCCTTGGTCTTGGGCACTACGTCAATCATGTCTCTGGTCCTAGAGATGGCATCCATCAATGTCGTGGGCTTACAAGCCCTCATCCATCCACATAGGGGATCAACTAACCCCTCTACAAACAACATAATCAACAGTGTTTTCGAAATGTCTATAACCATCATGACCAACCTTTGAAACTCTGATATATATGCCTCCGTGCTACCGGTCTGTCTCAGGTGTGCCAACTCTTTGAAGTGTAGCTTGAGGTCCTTCCTATCAAACCTCTCAATCAATTGCCTAGTAAACTTTGTGTAAGAGGTAACGTGGATATGCCCTAGTGTGATTAGGCCATGGTACCACCATTCCTGCGCATCCCCCTACACAAATATCAAATAACACAGGAAATGGCACCAAAAGTCTGAGTCATTTTATTAAGTTTTAGCAGAATGAGTATAATATAGATAAGGGAAGTGGAGCCTGGGCTTGCTACAACAAGCAAGGAAAAGCCTAGGATGCAAATTGAATGCCCATATGCTGGAAAATCTGCCCACCAAAGCTCTGCGCTAACCCAGAATTTTTTGCTTCTGCTGCTGGAAGGAAATTGAGAAATCTGCTTCAAATGTGCTCAAAACTTCCTGAAATTGCAGCTGGTGCCTCTCCACAATTAGCTCAACAAAACCCAGGAAGGAATTGGTCTCAGCCCAACCACATGGTAAACCCACAAACTAGTGCATATGCCCTAGTTCTCCTCTAGTACGCACTGCTAGGAATTTGCTGTAGAAGTCTCCTCCAAAATTGCACCACAACTCCCCTCAATACCACCTGCAATTTTCCTCTCCAAATCCCTTGTTCCTCCAGACCACGACTCCCAAATTCTTTCTGTCGCTCAACCTCTGCGCAATTCTGCCAGTGAGCCCCTGTGCAGGCCCCAGAAAACACAAATTTGGCCTGTGATAATCCCTCAAGTTCAGCCCTGCAAACCACACAAAATCTTCAGCAAAACACAAGACAAACCACTCCCGAAATTCCTGGAAATTGGCACGCACAGTAGCTGCCCCTCTCAAGTGGTGCGAATTTCTCCCCAGCGTCCTGGCCACACGCAGAACTGGTTGTAAGGCTCCTGCAACAGCTCTGGAATGAATCCAAATGTGTCTAAAGGCTCTTCTAGGGTGACACTCGTGGTTCACCGAAAGAGTTGGAATTTCCACCCGGAAATCCCCGTGTGCTAAGCCGCACGATGTTGACTTGGCTAAGTGGCTCAAGCAAACAGTATGGTTGAATTGTCAACTTGTCAAAAGCCCCAAATGATAGCCCTCACCTCCTATTTATGCTTGCTGCCTTCCTTCTCCCTTGTGGGCCCCATTATCCACTAGTACGCTCCCCTTCCTCTTCTTTCTCTCACCACAAGTGCGCTCTGCCTAAGGGAGTGCGTATTCCCTTGGTGTGTGGCCCCCACAACCCACCAAAAATATGATATTTCCCTTTTCAAAGTCAAATAGCCAAAAACTGCTCCCAACGCCAAAATTTATCAAAATTGTGATGCCTCTTAAGTAGCTTAAGAAATTGGGGATATTACATTTGACAGGCAGAATTTTTTGGCACTGATTTCTCAGAAACTTACCAATTTATCAGCTATTTTTTCCACACAGCAGCAATTTAAACTCTGTTAGATTCCATATAGCTCCACTTAAAGTTACAATGCAAGGCGCATATCTTTCAATCTCTTTAGCGCATTTAAATCTCATACCCAATGCATTTTCTTGCTGAGATTCTGCCCAAATCTTATAAATATCTCATTTTGTTAAATTAAGTTATAGAGAACTGTAAGCTAGTATTCACAAGGCCTTCATACATGTCAACTTTCAATATAAGAATATTACTGGCTTAAGTATTGACGATAAACTCATTTCATTTCATTTTGAAACATCTTGGCTACCTGATCAGTGTTTTTGCTAATGGATTGTAACCCAACCTTATGCCAGCCTATGGCCGTATACCTAGGGTTTTTGGTTAAAGTAACGACATTGTATTCGGGCAACATATCTTGCTACACAAAGGTATCCACTTTTACCATGTATGACTGTATAATTCACAATTTCCTTTGTTGCTCTTTGGAGAGGATTTCCCAAATATTCTTGCTTGTAATCAAGAAGTACAGATTGATAACCAGAGCTTGAGAACAGGGACATATTGGAATGTTGTAGCTCCAAATACTCACACTTTTAACTTGGTCTAGATAAACATGAAATTGAGTTGTAGCCAGTGGAGCAGCTGCAACCTATGGGAACCAACATTAAATGCTGGGTAGGACTGGACAATTTCTCGAAGAGATTGAGTTGATCTAAGGTGGATTGGAATTCTCTGGGAACCTTTTTGTTGTAAAAGAAATCAAATACTATCTTTAAAGCATGCAATAGTTCTTAATAGCAGATGTGCTCCAAAGTTGAGCACAGGTGCATCAACAATTCTGTATAATAGCAACAGAATATCATGTTTAGGTTGTTATGCTATGTGACATTACTAACTTATACAAGACAAAATGCGTGGATCCTATTTATCCACACGAAAGGGAATTGATTTTTTGCAGTTCAGACATATTAGAAGGTCATTTGAATGATTTGATCACCTTTGACATGCAATTGGCAACTGCCAACCCAAGTTGACTTTAAGTTTCCTGGACCAAACTAAAATTCAACTTTTAAAAAGTCAT